>CM031995.1:10424875-11624875 GCA_018804465.1 Populus tomentosa
TATGTTTGTATTGATCACAATTTGATTTCAATAATCATATTTGAATTGATTACAAGGCTGATTTAAATTAATTCTTGAATTATTGAACACATGACATATAGAAACAATTCCTCTAGTAATAGGCTTGATGTAGGATGATAACATGATATAGATATTGATAAGAATTCAAAAAAAGTTCAGTGCAAGTATTGTCAAAAACATTTCTTATGATTTTATGATTCGAGTTTGTTTTGTATTTTTCATGCCGTATTAAAATCGTGATTTTAACAACCTTGGTTGTATCTCAAGTTTAATAAAAGAAAAAAATTAATGTTTCCGTCTCTATATGCTAATAATTCACTCAGCAGAATAATGCAAAGTGAGTTTTTAATTTACTTTGCACTATTAGCTAAAAAATGAATTAAAAACTCAGCAAGGTTTGGCTTATCCATGGTTAATGGTTTTTTTAAGATATATTTAATATTGTGGTTATTGTTATGATTATGGTTTGAAAAAAGTTATTTTATAAAAAAATATTTTTAGTTAAAGCTGGTTTAGAAAAATATATGTTTGATTAAAACTGTGGTTGAAATTGAGGTTGAACAAAAAGTAGTTTAATGTATTTGATTAAGAATGCTTTTGAAATTGAGTTTATAAAATAATTTTAAAAAATATATATTAATATTCATGGTTTTTAATTTAAATATTATAGATTTAACTATTGTTATTACATGATGAAATAAATCATACTTTATATAAATTTTTTTTATTGTTCCATTAAACTATCTACAATTCCATTACGTACAAAATTTATCCGACAAGAACTACAGTTTCCATGATTTTTTGAGTGTGCAATAAAATTAGGTAAAATATTATCAGGAATAAAATTAAGATTACAGTACGAGTAAATTTATTTCATTTAAAATAATTATTTTTTAAAAAAAATCATTGTTCACGTTCACGGGAACAGTACGAGTGAAATCAATTAACTGCACTCGTTTTTCAAAAAAAAAACTGTTCACATGAACAGTGCGATAGTGAAGCATAACTCCACTGCTTAGTGGTTCCTCCCCATGAGAAGCAGTAAAATTATGCTTCTACAAAACCTGCGGCACAACCATGTTTTTGGTGGGTCCTACCAGCATCAAACTGTGTTTTTTCTTTAACCAAACAGTAATATATGTGGCTGCGAGCGAACTTCACCTGCAACCACATTACCAAACAGCCTCTAAGTCCAGCTTGAAACTAAATATATTGGATCGGGTCTGATCTAGTAAAAAAATCATTTTTTTTTAATTTTTAACATTATTCAATGACACTGTATCAATTAGAAAGAGATCGCATGATGGTGTAATATTTACAGAATTTGATCGTAATCCTAATTTTATTCTTAATGATATTTTACTTGATTTTGTTGCATGTTCAAAAAACCATGAAAATTATAGTCCTTATCGGATAAATTTATATAACGTATTATTTATTTCATGATGTACTAGCAGTAGTTAAATCTAAAATATTTAAATTAAAAACTATCAATATTAATATATATCTTTTTTTAGTTATTTTATAACCTCAAATTGAGAAGTATTCTTAACCAAACACATTAAATTACTTTTTATTCAATCTCAATTTCAACCACATTCTTAACCAAATATATATATATAAATATCAAACCAACCTCAACCAAAAATATTTTTTATAAAATAATTTTTTTCAAATCACAACCACAAAAGCTACCACATTACCAAACACAGCGGAAAAAAATCTCAAATAATAAGCATGTTAACTTATATATGTATCTTAAATATTTTAATTTTAAATGTATGTATTTAATTAGTAAGAACACTTCTAATCTATTTTATGTGTAATATTTTTATAGCTTTATATGATATTATTTTAAATTACAGGAGGGTTGATGTGAAGAGTTGATGATGATGAAATCCAAATAATTATTATGTTGTGGTAAAAGCAATAATTAAGGATGGTTGCGTTAATAATTGAGAAATTATTTTAGAAGTGATTATTGATAATTTAAAATGTTTTAAATATAGAGAAAATTCTATTAAAATTTCAGTAGAAACTTTTTAACATGAAGAAAAATTCTTTTTATGAATCAAAAAGACATTAAACCAAATAAATAAAAAATCATATGTACAAAGAAATGTCAGCAAGAGATGTTGACGCAAATTGAAAACTATATCAGTGGAGTCGAAAAAAAGATACAAATCAATATATCTACCTAGTGTGTCACATGGAGTTATTTATTTTTTTATTTAATTATATGCAAATATTTCTTTTATAAGAAAACTAATAATTGAGTTTCTATATATAAAAAAAACAAAATAACTTGTTACTATAAGTCTTGTTTTTCCTATTAATAATTTTTTTTTCAGTTCAAAACTATTTCTTAAGCAATGCAATTTGTTTAATAAAAATAATCTAAATTGAGCTAAAAAAATGAGGCCATGTGGTTATGCTTGGGTGGACTAATGCCTTCAGCCGATCCATGCATGTGGGCTTACAGGCTAAGCCTGTATACTTGATTTATTCTATTTTTTCCTACATAAAAGGCCCACAATACCTAATTTTAATATATATATATATATATATATATATATATATATATATAAAGACAACTTGTCGTCTATTGCTATAGACAACACATATCTAAATGACCAGTCTCTCATCATTGGAGATCATTGGAGAGGTGGTTAGAAAATTTACTTTAAATTTTTTAATTTAAAAATTTATTTTTTATTTTATTTTTATTTAAAGAAAAACTAATAAATATTTTTATAATCTTAATAAATTAATATTTTAATTTAAAATAAACAAAATTAAATTAATGTTTTTAATCCTGATTTATTTTTTTTAGCGATATAAATGGTAAAAATCACCTTAATAAAATTTTTTTTATTACATAGAACTCATTAATATCAAAAACAATTTTGATATTACCAGAATGTGGTAAATTAACATTTTTTTTTTATTTCGTTGTTTCCTAACAAGTTTCTCTCTCCTTTCTTAAATTTATGGATTTTAAAAAAAATTAAACTAAAATGAAAATTCTAAAAAAAAGAGTATAAGAACCAATTATAACTTTTCCAAGCAAATTTGAGTTAGACAACTTTTTTTTCTTCTAAGTTTAGTTATTATTCTTTTAATTATATCTTAATACTATAAATTTAAATATATCTCATTAAATTGATTCATCTTATAAAAAAAACCTTCATATCTCAAGTAATGTAACAGATGAAGCGTTTTACTCTTTCTTATAATATAATTATAAATATAATGTAATGTAACAGATAACATTAATAATTACATTGACAAAAGGAAGCAAAGGGATGAATTTAATTAAATTGATGAAATAAAGGATCAATCATGCAAATAAATTATAGTTCCAGCCTAGGCAGCCAGAGGCAAGCACTAGGACAGGGGTATAAATGTCCGGACAAGAAACATAAGGAAAAATAACCACAGATTTCAATCTCTGCAGGCAGGGTAGTTTCGACATTCTACACAATAGCTGGATAAACAGTCGTTTTGGATAGGCCCTCTTCTCCCTCTCTTATCAAAACAGTTGCTCACCGATGCTGGAGAGCTCTTGACAATGGCTTCTTCTTCAATCACTTCTTCTTTTCAGACCAGGTCAATAACACTAACCCTTTTTTTATCTTGCTCAACTATCTTACGTTGTTAAAGGCTTTTCTGCACATTACTTTTCTGTGTCATAGGTAGTTGTTGGTAACAAAAATGGTGGCGATTTTTTTGGAAAATTTAAGATTTTCTTTTTTCTGAACAAATGGTTTGGTTGGGATAAAAAAAACTAGAATTTATTACATGGGTTTGCTTGTTTGGAAGCTTTGTTATGTTTGGACTTTGTGTCTTATTGTGTGCTGTCAAGTCCTTGAGTCAATTAGGTTGTTATCTGCAAACCTGTCAATGCTTTGAAGGGGCATGACCAAAGTATGAAAATACTTCTAAGGTTGTAACTGGACATTTTCTTTAATTGGGTTTTGTGCAATACATCAAAAATGAGCAGTAAAAGTAGTGGTTTATAGATTATAAAGAGCAGTGAGCAGTCATTGCATTGTAATCTGCATTGTTGGTAGTTATAAATCCAATGCATTCTCAAAGATAATAACTTCTCGGGTGTTGAAACTTGTGGGATAAAATGGGCTATGTGCTGAAGTATCCAGGTTGCTTTTGTTGATTGGTGGTTTTGCTATGTTATACAAGTGCTTTAGATCGTCTTCAATAAAAATGTAATATGGCTGTTTTAATAAATAATGGAATTGTATAGAACAAATGAACCTTGTATGAGAAACTTTGCTGCTGGTTTCGCTTTCTTATGCTTTTAGGATTATAAATTTGTATTAAAAGAAGTGGCATGAGAATAAGAAAGTGCACTGTAATTGGTTTGGATTAATACGTGGCCACTAGTTGTTTACTTTTTGTATCGTAACTCTGAAATGGCTAAGAGAAGAAGCAGAGTTCGCATAGTTATTGGGCAATATTAAGATATGGTCTTGTGTCTCAGAAAAACTGTTTGTTATGTACATGAATGAAAGGAACATAAGTCTGATTATGCAAAATGATTAGCTAGGAGTGAAAATTGTGATAGTATTCTGAATTTTTCTCTTCTTTTGGTGTTTCAGCAATTTGAGATCTGTATTCTTGGGTGAAAGAAACAGAATTTGTGTACCTAGTGTTCCTGTAACTCGCATTGGTTTTTTGAGAAAGGCTATTGAATGTAAGGAGTCACGGATAGGGAAGCAACCAATTCAAG
The DNA here is from genome assembly GCA_018804465.1 of Populus tomentosa. Lineage (NCBI taxonomy): Eukaryota > Viridiplantae > Streptophyta > Magnoliopsida > Malpighiales > Salicaceae > Populus > Populus tomentosa. Next base: position 10,429,647 of record CM031995.1, read on the forward strand.
TTCCATCCAATGTGACAATCAAATTGGAAGGTCAGGATTTGAAAGTAAAGGGTCCATTGGGGGAACTTTCAAGGACTTACCCACGAGAAGTGAAGCTTGAGAGGGACGAGGATGGAATCATTCGGGTGAAAAAGGCACTAGAAACTAGAAGAGCGAACCAAATGCATGGTCTTTTCAGGTAAGCCTTCCATCATTTGGCTCTATTATTTTGATTGCCCATTACTTCCTTGTTTTAGCATTATTGCACTTGTGATTTCAACTACAGCAACTAGTTATTTCATTTTCAAATGCTTTATTCTTAGACCTTCAGAGGTTGTATAAGGAAGATGTGAACTGCTTCAATCTGGTTTTGAACCAGTCCTAGCATGCGATGTTGACAAAACTAGGGGCTAAAAGAGGGTTTATACTCTGTATCATGTTCCTAAATTGTAGTTTACAAGCCAATTGTGTCTTTTAAATAATGATGAAACCGTTAAAACCTAAACCTCACTTGACACTGTTGACCTGATTCTGATGCTCCTGAAGCACACTGTCTGTGGAAGACTATACTTGCTATATTAGGATTCAACCAAAAACACCCACACTAATGTGACTGTGCACAGTTAAAGAATTTCTACAATTTTGGATATGAATTGATGAATTTATAGATATATTATGTGATTGACCAATCATCATAACTTTAACTTCTTTTTAAATGAGGATCTTCATTTTACTTCTAGTTGAGGCTATTGCTTGGTCTTGCTGGAATAGTTGGCCATGAATTTGGCATGTCTCATCTTTGCTGTAAGGAAACCGTGATGTTTGAAGTAGCCATTTCAGGTGCAACACTGATTATGGACGTGGATTGTGTGTTGACAACCCCTCTTTTCAAGACATGTCAGGCATGTCCAATGAAGTAACACATGATCGAGTATATTCACTTAGATGCTTGAACACATGATTCTAAACACTGGTGTAAAAAGTAACAGTGAACAATAATGTAATAGTTTCAACCTTAGATGTGGAATTAGATGAATTTTGGAAGTGAATTCAAATCAATTTTGTCCATGTCTGACCATTGACACTGCTCTTTGGAGTTTAGAGCTGCATGATTTGTATGAGAAAAAAACAGTGGTGGTTGTTTGATGTACTACCCAAAGTGCCTATCTTCATGGGGGTTCATCTTTCGAATTTTCTCCGCATCTTTTATTCTGATGTGAACGTCAAGGACAGGAAAATCTAAATACAGAAATATTGATACCTGCCTTGGAAAACGTTTGCAAAATTATTCTTTTCTAATCTTTGAACGCTTCTGCTATTTGATACACACAGGACACTTACGGACAACATGGTGGTGGGAGTATCCAAGGGTTTCGAGAAGAGACTTCAACTAGTTGGTGTTGGTTATCGTGCAAATGTAGAAGGAAAAGACTTGGTATTAAGTCTGGGGTTCTCTCATCCAGTTAGGATGGCAATCCCTGCTACACTACAAGTGAAGGTGGAAGAGAACACCAGGATCGTTGTCAGTGGATTTGACAAGTGCTCCATTGGTGAGTTTGCTGCTTCAATTAGGAGATGGAGACCCCCTGAACCATATAAAGGTAAGGGTGTGAGGTATGCCAATGAAATTATAAGATTAAAGGAGGGGAAAGCAGGGAAGAAGAAGTGATGAATGTATTTCTTTCATTATATTTTGTCTCAGGGTTTTTGCTCATTCGTATGCATCAACAATGTGGGATGTATTATACTGACAGTAACTCATTTAAATTGGCAAGCAGTGTAATTTCCCCCCCTTTCCTTCAACTCTTTTTTCCCCCTTCGCTCTGTCTATTCGATGGTTGCTTGTTGTAATTCCAAATTCCCAATTGAGGCTTCGGCCATGGGACTTCTGAGTCATGACGTGTGACGGCCTCTACTTCTGAAAGAAATAGGATCCATCCTTAAACCTTGGGCCTAGTTTTAACTCCTTTTATTACTTGTTGCTCAAGCTATTCATATGTTATTCTACATCCCAAGATTGTGCTGTGCTGAGGAACAGTTAAATGGTAACATTTATTTTATTTAAAAATAGTTAAACTCGTGGAAATTATGTTACGCCACTTTTGTATTGTAAGATTTGAGCATGGAAACATATCAACTTCATACAATAACGAGAACAAACAAAAGTATATCGGTAATTATCTAGTAGGTGATTTAGTGATAAGAGCTTGAGATTAAAGGGTTTATTTTTTTGTGGTTTTAAGTTCGAACCTTGTAATTGCTAATATGATGGTTACTGGAGGCTTACATGGTCGGTAACTTTAGGGTCCATGAAATTAATTGAGGTGTGCGCAAGTTGGTCTGAACATCTATGTTAATAAAAAAAATAAAAAATAAAATAATTATACTGGTAAAGAAATATATGCAGCAGAGTTATCAAGTGCATCTATAAATGCTGATTTTGAATTCATTTGATGAGTATAGAAAGTGTGCGTGCATATATATATATATATATATATATATATATATATATATATATATATATATATATATGGTGAGAGATTTTGAAATATTTGAGTATCTTTATACATTAGAGTATTAATTATTTCAAGCGAAAAATATTTAGAAAAACAACTGCTGTTATAATGTAAAACTCGCATTAAATGTGTCAGGGTATTTATCATTTTTTTTTATTTTTATTATGATCATAGAGAATCACTTCCCTGCAAAAACAAAAATCCCTTCAAAACCACCAAAAATAAAACGTTAATATTCCTTTTGTTCTATATATGTACCGTGCGGATTGTGTGAATGCAAATGAAAAAGCATATTTTATAATCTTCACAAACATGGACCGGTATATATAAAGAAGATCGGTTTTCAATATATTATTTCAACGCACGCAGGAGGGTTCAAGAGGTGGCCTAATTAATAATTATTAATGACATGCCAATAAGAGGTTAGTATTCCTCTCGCACTTTTCATGTGCTTAATTAAACGTCTTCTCATCAGCTTTAATTAAACCTTGAATATTTCTCATTCTACAAGCGGTTCTCCTTTTCCCTCCCACGTTTCCAGCCTTTTCAGAGCCTCTTGAACCTGCATTGCAGCATGGTAATTAATTCAGATAGTGAATATATATATCATGAAATTGCCATGATAATTGATAAAATGAATAAATTAAGGAATTAAACAACTCAAGGTGATAAAAAATTATTGCAAACTGATAGAGTTTTCTTATATATATATGCATCAAACTTTCAGCAAGGAGTGATATAATTAATTAATTAATTAATATACGCAAACTTCACTTCAATTAACAAAGAATTTCAAGTACTCGAAGATGCTCAGCTCACCTCTTTATTCCAATCCGTCCGAATCGTAACCCAGAGCAAAATAACTGTTTGCAATACTATGCCACCAATCATTCCTGACCATATTCCCTGTGCCCACACACACACACAGCAATCACATAATATTTCTTCCTTGAAACAGGAAGATTCACAGGGGTACTTATTTATTACATGATATTTTTTAAAAAAAATATTTTTTTATTCAATATTATTACAATTTTCTAGTTTTTATATATAAAGAATTACAGTAACTTAATAATTTTTATTCTTAAAAGTTTTGATTTATAACAAATACTCTTATTTTTCAGACGTAACTATTTATAATTTCCAGATTAATTTATCAATTATATATACATAAAAAAAAGCAGCAACAAAAATTGTTGACTCTCTAAAAAAAATATGATGACTTAAATTATAAAAAAAATCCGTCTAGTTTTCTTGGTTACTTAACTTTTTAAAAGAAGAAGATAATGCATCTTTAATTAATACCTCTTATATATTATTGTGGGAAAAGAAGAAGAAGATAATGCATCTTTTATTAATAAAAAGAAAAATAAAATAAAATTGGTAGTTACCTTGGCACCCAAGTTGAAGTAGAAACCGAAGAGTGAACCCAATGGGATCCCGACCACATAGTAGCATCCGACATTAACATAGGCAACAAAAGCTTGCCAACCGCATCCAACAGCCACACCTTAATTAATATGCATGCTTCCATTGTTCAGTATGTTCGCATTAACCTTAGTAGAAAAAGATTTTTATAAATCAAATGATCGATGTGCTGTAATATATCAATACACGTACCTGATAAAACAGGCTGAACTCCATTTAGTACAAGAGTTAGGGCTAGAAGTGGACAGAGATCAGATACTGCTTTAGCCACAGTTTCGCCGCCGGTGAAAGCATAACTGATGACATCCCGTAATGCCATCACTGCTAATGCTGCCATCACTGAGATAATCAAAGACATTGTTGTCACCACCACCACTGAAAACGCGGCTGACTTTGGATTTCCACCTCCCAGTTCATTGCTGACTCTCACGCTGCGTGTTCAACCGCATGCGGGTGACCATATCATATGTGAGATTTTTAATAAATTATTATTATGCATGTATGGTTACTTAATAAATCATAATAAAAATGATAGTATACACATGCAATGGAGAAAAACAACTACAACAAAAGAGATCAATGCTACTTTCTTCTAAGAGATCATTTTCTTACAAATAAAATGACAGATGTGGCAAGAACCTATAAATTATGCACCCTTTTGATTTATTTGCAAGAGAAGCCATTATAACAGTTTGTTGTTCTAAGAAAAATTAGCACTGTCCTGTTTAATTTGACTCACCTTGCAGCTGCATTGAATCCAACTGAGATCATAAACACCCATCCAGAGATTGTCATGCTGCAAGAAAAACCCAAATTCTAAGTATCAATTTAAGTAAACCAAAACAGTAATTAATATTCACCAGAGGGTATTTATATATCTTGAAAGTAAGAAAAACCCATTTTCTACTTGGAGCTAGCTCCTTATTATAAATCCTTTCTTCTACTCCCCTCCGTTCTTGAATTTAGTCTTGAAATTAAAGGGTAGTACCACCATAGTATTGGTTGCATGCAGAAGTGATTCAAATAAGAGAAGCAATGCTAATCATTAATCTAAGATTTATCTAGGCTCAAACCACATGTTGAGCTTATGGATTTTGGATCTAACAGCCTGCCAAAACCACATGTATTTGAACTTAGTGTATATCTCAGCCCGGGGATGTTGGGTCTGGAAGACCTACATGTATATGGACTCAACGCGTAGCTGAGCCTAGGAATGTTAGATATGGTAGCCTATTATACCCATATGTACTTGGACTCAGCACGTAGTTGAGCCCAAGAAATTTTAAATCAGCATGTTTTCAGATGCATTACCTGGACCCAAACACACTAGGCTCAAGCATGAAAGCCCGAGTCCATGAGAGGTGAAAATGGGTATGGGCACACTACCTAAACTCAAAACACACTAGGCTCAAGCGTGATAGCTTGAGCCCCCGAGAGTTGAAAATGGATCCAAGTACGTTGTCTGGACTTAAACACTTAAGGCTCAGGCGTGATAGCCTAAGCCCATGAGAGGTGAAAGTGGGTTTGGATACGCTACCTACACCTAAACATGTTATGCTTCAGCATGTTAGCCCGAGCTCACAATAGGTGAAAGTGAGTCTGAGTGTGCTACTTGGACCTGAATACACTAGGCTTGGGCATGACATCTCAAGCCTATAAGGGGTGAAAATGGGTCTAAGTACACTATCGGGACCCAAACATGTTAGGTTCAGGTGTGACAACCTAAGCCTGCATGAGGTGAAAATGGGTTCTAGTACACTGCTTAGAACTAAACATGCTGGGCTTAAGCATGACAGCCTGAGCCCACGAGGGGTGAAAATGGGTTTGAACACGCAGCCTGGACCCAAACATAATGGACTCGAGCATGATAGCTCAAGTTCTCACTAGGTGTATGCCCAATCATTGGGCGTACATACAATGGTAGACACCTAGTGCACTATATTGTGCCTATGCACTAGGTGTCCATACGCCCATGCATGGAGTATGGTCTTGGGCTACTTGTCCGAGCCTATGTTCTTAGTGTTGGGCTCGAGCTCTTTACCCGAGCCTATGTTTCTTGGGAGCTGGGTTTGGACTACCATGTCCAAGCCCATGTTCCTTGGGTTTTTTGGGCTTCTTTCTCTTTTAGAAATCTATATAACTATAGAAACCTATGTAGAATGAGCTTATACTTAGAAAATATAATAAAAAACTAAGGGAAACCCAAGGAGTATGATCCCTAGTGATACCTATACTTAGAAAGATTTCTAAAAGGTGGAGGGGAACCCAAAAAAAGTGACCTCTAGCGATACCAATACTTAAAAAAAATTCTAAAGGATAGAGGGGACAAATCCATGAAGGGTGTTTTTAATGCATTAAGTGTGAGAGGTATATGACCTCTCTAGGATGGAATGAGACATGAAAACCCTTAATTAAAGAAAGATCTCACTAAAAAGTAAGAGGTATGTAGCCTTAGAAGGTCTGTAACCTCCTTTATGATGGTGTGAGGGCTTGGAAGCCACTCACTGAATAATGGTCAATGATGTGTGAGAGATTTATGACCTCTCTATGATGGCATGAGAGATGATTGCCCCTCACTAAAGAGTGGTGTAAGTCTGAAACTACATTGGAGAATGGGAATTCGAGATCAACCTTTGGCTAATTAGTGAGAGGCTCTTTTGCATCACCTGGAGAATAGGGATCTCAGATCTACCCCTAGCGAATTGGTGAGAGGTCTATAGGCATCACCCGGAGAATGGGGGATCCCGAGTCAATCTCTGGCGAATTGGTGAGAGGCGAATTGGTGAGAGGCCTTTACAAATTACCTGGAGAATAGGGGTTCTGAATCAACCCCTAATAAATTAGCGAGAAGCCCATAGACATCACTTGAAGAATAGGGATCTCAAATCAACCCCTGGGTGGCATCACCTCGAGAATAAGGGTCCTAGATTAACCCCTGAAAAAATGGTGAGAGGCATTTAGGAATCACTTAGAGAATAGGAGATCCTCGATTAACCCCTAGTGAATTGGTGAGAGACCCCTAGGCATCACCTAGAGAATGGAGGATCCCAGATCAACCCTTGACGAATTGGTGAGAGGCTCATAGGCATCACCTGAAGAATAAGGGATCACAGATTTACCTCTAACGAATTGGTGAAAGGCCCTCATGTATCACTTAGAGAATAAGGGATCCTAGATCAACCCCTGACCATTTAGTCAGAGGCCTCTAGACATCATCACATGAAGAATGTGGATCCAACGTAAACTCTTGGCGAATTAGTAGGTGACCCCTTGAAAAGTATCTGAAAACCCCTACTGAAGATCAATAGATAAGAAATGTATGTCAGAGATACATTATTTTTATTTCAAAAATAAATTTACATCCTTATTTAGGATTATACATCTTATAATGATCTGAGTGATAGGTATGGAAAGTTCTTAGGAGTAACATGTCTTGAAAATGGCATCAAAGTGTTTGTTTTGACTGTCTTGATAACTTTAAAAGAGTGATATTTAGGATACACTAAATAACCATGGGTTGATCCCTCATGGTTCTTCCTCGAGCTTTCATTTCTTCTAAAAGAATGATTTCACTTAAAAGGTCCTTGGTTGTCCATGTAATAAAGAGGCCCATGTCATAGTAAATCAGCCTTTTTCACTCATATGTGATTTTTCATGACTTGTTTCATCTTAAGCAAACTTTTGTCTAATAAGGCATAAATTTTTCTCTATATGACATATTCTTTTACCCCTCTTATCAAGTCTTCTAAAACTATTGACTCAAGCAATTCTTCTACCTTGAGCATCTTCTCATTGAACCTTTTTAAATATGCTCGTGTAGACTTACTCTTTTATTGGGTAACACCAAATAGTTTCATAGAGCTTTTCTTGGCGTTAATTCTAGTGCTAAAGAGCATCATTAGCTTTACACATTGGTCACTGAATCTATTAATAGAGCTTAGTTCTAAATTATTATACAATGCGCACGCAAACCCCTAAAAGATTGTAGGGAGGATTTTGCATATTAAATCATTGCTCTAAATGACCAATTCTAAGCTACCACATACATTTTGTACATGCTCTTTTAGGTCAGTTAGGCCATCATAGTTGTTCAAACTTATTTTTATGGAAATGTAGTCCTTAGTAGTTAATTGTTCAATACTTGTTTAGACATGAAAGAACCTTTCCATTGATAAGGGTTGTAGTCATTCTCCTGGGTATGCTTACGTATACATCTCTTATTAGTCCTTTATCTATTAGACTCTTGGAAGCTCGGGGAGTTTGACATGGAATGATGGTTATAGTAATTGGTGTCCATCTTACGATAGCTATGGGAAGGATGTTCAGAGTACTGGTTTTGTATATGAGTATCGCAATGGTATGAAAGACCCCTTAAAAGGCTCTCAAGATTGTCATTATGTTTAGTCTCCTTTAAATAGTGTAATCGTCTATGGGTGCCTGGTACGACCAGTGGCTGTGGTGTTAGGACGTTGCATGTTGCCAAGGGTGTCAAGACTTTGTAGGGGTGACAAAGTCTTATTTTGACATTAGGTTCCCAACATGATCTGAGTGGGGAATTTCACCTGACTTATGAGTTGTTGAAGATGGGTAAAAGTGTTTGTGGTAACACATAGATTTTTCATGTGTTTTGACCCAGGTGTGTCTTGGTTATATGTCATAGAATAGCCTGGAAATGTCAAAAATTAGTTTTAGAAACTGATGGCTTTTTATCAGTTTTCCCCAAATGACACCAACTGATGAGTCCTAAAATCCAAACTCCTTAGGAATAAAGTTGATGTGTTTGATAATTGGTTGATCTTTTAGTTCAAGAATTTGATCCATTCTCTATATTCAAAGTATTTTGTAACTTGATATAGAAAGCCTAGAAGGTTGGTGAGTGGTAGCAGGTGATGCTTGGTAAGACAAATAACCAATAAATATAGTAGTAATAGATGATGTTTGGCAAGCTAGGTAACTGGTACCTGTAAAAGATTTTCTTTGATGGACATAGGGACTCTTCGATGGTAAAGTCAATAATTTTATCGAGAGAGAAAGTGCAATGATGTTTTAGAGAGATAGACTATGAAAATATATGTGCTAAAAATATTAAAAATGAAGAGATTGTGAACATTTGACTTAAAGAATTCATAATGTATTTATAGCTCATGAATCTTATCTTTTTATGGAAAGGATGGCTTAAAGTATAACTTTACATTTGTGATATTTTGAGATATATTCTAGTCAAAACAATATGTATTGGATCAGTATAAAATACAAAATGACCCTATGGGTTTCAAAAAAAAAATTCTAGAGAGTGTTAGGCTTGAGCAATATATTCAAACCCATTAGAGGTGAAAGTGAGTTTAACCACGTGTAAAAAGTGAAGTGCTACTAGTTATCTAACCACGTGTGTGTGTGAGTGTGCTGTGTGTGTAATTACGTCCCCGGGATGCCTTGCTACATTACATGTAGGACATCAAAGAAGAAGAAGAAGGTCTCTTACTTACCAAATGGAGAGCGAATCCAAAGCCAACTCAGGGTTCTCTAGCAACCCAGATATGAGAACAAGAACTTGGAAGTACCATGTCTCCAAGCACAGCATCACAGCAGATGCAGCAGATAACTTAAAAAATCCCCACAGCCCAGAGAAGGCTTGCACAGCAAAACCATCCCATGTTTGCTTGCACTTCTCACTGTTAATTATATAAACAAATTGTGCCACCACAATAATCCACCAAGACAAACTCAACACTAGAGAGGCACCCAACAAGCCTAGCCCAGTTTTGTACACAGCAAGCCAACTTAACAGAACATGTATTACCAAAGTGATTGCTGATATATATGCACTAGGGGCCATTATGCTTTGAGCTTGCAAAAACTTTTGTATTGGAAAGTTTACCGCATATGCAAAAATTTGTGGAATAAGGCCGTACACAAAAACTGCTGCTGCTGATGCGATTTCCTGTGATTCCCCAAGTAAAACTAAAATGGGTTCGCAAAAGATGTAAATGATTGTGAGTAGGATCCCAGTGAGAGAGAGCAGAAGGGTTGATCTTTGTAGATATAACCCTAGCATTCCGTATTTGTGAGCACCAAATGCTTGCCCACATAGTGTCTCCACAGCACTTCCCATTCCTAACTGTTTCATTAATATACAAGTAATATCAAAACGAGATGGATGACAAAAAAAAAAATTTTGATTATATATATATATATATAGAGAGAGAGAGAGAGAGAGACAGAGAGAGAGAGGTGAGATCAGATCTAGAGAGGGAGGGAGTTTTATTGTTAATTGGTAGCTATTTACCATAAGGCCATAGGCAAATAATTGGATTCCAGTGTTGCCAAGGGAGGCAGCAGCGAGTTCAAGATTACCAAGTTGGCCAGAGAAGATTTGGGTGGACATGGACATGAGATAGTTGATCATATAAACAGCAACAGCAGGTGCAGCAAGGCGACAGAGCAGCTTCGACTCAATCCATGTGGCCCTTCGAAGACGTTTAAAGTATGGCATCTCGGTGTCAGATAATACACTCTCAAGCTCAATGCTTGAATGATTACTCTTTGTTTTGGGAAATTTCAGTAAGGGTTGAAGCACAATATCTTCGTCTGAAAGGGCCATCTTTGATTGCTGGCTGGACTGAAGGGTTTGGTGCTTGTGTTCCGTGCTTGTTCTGGTTTGATGGTAGAGGAAAATGGAGAAGGAACACAAGGCTTGATATGTATGAAATAATGTTTAGGTTTTAATTTTAAGAAGGATATATGGTGGCTGGCAACATAAATGATAGTCAATGAACTGACATGTGCGCGCGCGAGTGTGTATTTCCATCTTTGAGATATTATCGATCCCCATCTAACAGACGATATTCTCTTTAAAATCCCAAAATATTTTATTTTGTTTTTATTTTAAACCATAGTTTTGATGCAAATTTCTTTAAGAAAATTAAATGTGGTTGTTGTTCCACTATTATGGTTTTATTTTTTTAAAATTCCCAGCATTGTAGTTTTTAGTGTTTTCAAGAAGATTATTTACGGAACACCTACTACTTGATATTGCAAATATTGCAAAAATACTCTAAGTTTTTTATGCAAATTAAAATCCTTTCTCCATTTATTACTACCTCAAAAATACATTGTTTTTGACAGTTTATTCCCCCACTAATAGTCTTTGTGTTGTGTGTGTGTAGAAATCAACTTGATGTTGTCATCGTGATTTGTGTGGGTATTTTTGGTAAGAGAAGAAGTAAATATACTGAAAGGCAAAACCTCTAAATTTATCTTTGCGTTTGGATAAATTATTTGTTTCTCTATATTAGTTAATTAACCCTTGTGTTATTTGAATTCGTGCAATTAAACCTGATGCTCTTCGAATTCGTTCAATTAAGCAAATAGTTAACTTCTACCAAGTTTCCATATTAAGTATGCACGTTAATTATATGGTAATTAAATATTTTTCATTATAAGATGATTTTTTTCTTGATAAGCACTAAATTCCATTACAATGTCAAAAAAAAAAGGTGAAAAAATATCAATAACGAATCTACAGATTTACAGGTTAACAAGTATTTTAAACCAAGAGAAAATACATAATCAGTGTGTGTGTCTATATATATATAATTTCATGTCCATGCTATAAATTATTTTGTATTAGCAATTATTATTAGGGAAGGCAATAACCTAAAAAATATTAACTTTTTTTTTAGATTCGAGGAAACCCACCCTCCTGAAAGCGCATTTTGTAGGCTTATGTGAGCGAGTAAAACCTCGATTATTCTAGGTTCTTACAAGAAATGCATGCTCTAACTCGAACTAAAGACCTACTATGCAGATCTCAAGCTCTTTTATCATTACGCCACACCACGTCCCTTGGAGACTAAAAAACATTAACAATAGCAACTCAAAATGAAAAGAGATGAATTGATTAAGGAGTAAATAAACCTGGAAGATTAAATCCATGCAACACAATCACAATTTCTAGTAACACATTGTTTTGAAAAAATAAATTGTTCTTGATGATTTTTTATTGTGCAAAAACAATTTATTTATTGTGCAAAATATAAAAGTAAAAATAAATAATTATCATAAGTTCAAGATTAAATTTAAGGATTTTTTTTTCCTTATAAATTGGATGCGGAAAATTAAGTTTCATATTTTGAAAGGTTCATGCACGCACTTAATTACTCCAGCGTTACCATTTAATAACATTTATGATGTTGGCAGGATTATAAGTAAACAATCTGTCAAACCTCCATACACACAGGATAGGTTGGACTCGTTTTCGGATGTTGGATATGGTGGTTTTCACAAGAAAATAAAATTACGAGGATGATCAGAATCTTGCACATTCTATGAAGGTAGTGTCCACTGGCGAAGCAAGGTGTATTTGAGGGGTGAATCCAGCTTTCAAAAACTTAATGTTTATAGTTCCTTTTGACCCTTTAAACATCGAGAAAAACAAAATGAAAATGAGTCAAATGTTTTCATTTTTTCATAAACATTCATTAAATGTTTTATTAATAGTCCTCGCATTTTCCTATCTCCCATGCTATTATTGTGAAAGAAATTTAATTTTTATTTGGCTTGGATATTATATATATAAAAAAGTATTAAAATGAGGGATTGAATCAAAAAGTATTTGAGGGACTGATTCGAAGGATTTTTTTTTTACCAAGAACTGAATCAAAAGGTGTTAAAATGAGGGATTGAATTGAAGAATGATATTGAAAGCTGGAGAGGGGGGTTGGATCATTATAAATGATAGGATTTTTTCCACACTAAATAAGAAAAATGAGACTTTGCAGTTGCACCCTCCATCTAATTTCTTTCCTTTTTACGCTGCAAATTCCTGTTGTTTTTCATTTATCATCATGCCTGATTTTTGGAGCTACAACCATGTTTTTTCTTGCCTCATTTCAAAGGGAGCAACTGGCCCTATGGAAGGATAGAAAGAAGCCACACCATCCTTTAAAAAAAACTGGAAAGAAATCAGACATCAGAATCATGATATTTTAGTTTCCTTTTGCGTTTTTTTACTACAAATCAATAGGGATTTGCATCCTACAATTAATGCATTGAATCCTTTTTAAATAAAGATATGTTAGACTATATATAAGCCCCTCTAATGACCTAGGAAAAAGGCAGAACAAATGAGGAGAAAACGGAGAGAAAAGAGCAGGAAAAAACAGCCAAAGACAAAAGAGAAAAACACAATAGAGGCAAGGAGTAAAAAACATAGAGAACAGAAGGAGTTTATGTTTGTTACTGTGAAAAGAAAAGAAAAAAGAAAGCAGAACAGAGAAGGAGGGAAAGAGAAGAGAAGAAAACAGGAAGAAGCAACGAAAAGAGGCCAAAACCGGCGTGGCCATCGCTTTTGTTGTCCCCAGAAGCAGCAATCATTGGCTGAGTGCAGAAGCTTCAGCACCTGTCGTCTTTGTCCATCTCAGCGCCAGCTTTCAAGAAAAGGAAAGCAGAACAGAGAAGAAGGGAAAGAGAAGAGAAGAAAACAGGGAGAAGAAAGGAGAAAGAGGCAAGCAACACAAGAGAACGCCAGACGAACGCAGACAACGGAGGATTGAAAAAAAAGGCATCGCCAGCAAACCAGGTAAGCTGTCTTTTATTCCTAGCTATTGCATGCATTCTTGCATTTGTTACTGTTCAAGTGAAATTTAATTCACTTGAACAGTAACCAGGCAAGGCATGTGTATTTATTTCTTTTGTGTGTTTTTTTTTTTTGTATTGTAAAAATAGAAATCTAGTATTTAGAATACCCGGTTTTCGACGCAAATGTGACAAATACACATATATATCAAAAAATATTTTCTTGTGTGTTGCATACGGCCAATACCCCCAACATGTTTTAAACGCTCTTTTTTATACAAAAATATTGAAAGTTTCAAAAATGTGTTTTTACATGGATTTTCTTAAACACAACAAAAATTATTTTCTTGCATTTCTGGATTTTACAACATGTTTGTAAAACTCCAAAGGGTATTGGTCAATATTCCAAAAAATATAAAAATCTTATTTTGAGGTGAATTCATCTATTCTTCATCGCTAATGTTTGGATAAAGAAATCCTTAAAGGACGAATATCCAAAATATTATTAGAAATAATTTGTTATTATTCACTGTTAATATTTGGATAAAGAAACCCTGAATGATAAATATCCAAAATAATTTTCTAGAAATAATAAATCCGCACATATTCTTGAAAGAAGCCTTGATTATAATCAAGGATATTTTAATTTTTTTTTTGCTCAACGGTTTACGAGCCGTGAGAGTATAAAACACTAAGGCAAAAATAGATTTTTTTTAAAGCACCCTAGATTTCTAAACTTTTTTCCCTTCTCCTTGCAATTTACGAGTAGCCAAACTCTTGAAATACTAAGGGAAAAATGAGCTTTTAAAGCACATGAAATCTCCTTGGATTTCTATCTTAATACATTTAGTTTGAATCAAACCTAATAAAACTGATGGGATTAGAAAACATCAACACCATAACAATTATAAAGCAAACCAAACACCAAGCAACTTACCTTAGGTAGGGCATACTAGGGGTGCTAATACCTTCCCTTTACGCAACTAGTCCCTTGCCTTAGAATCTCTGAAAGACCAATTAGGGTTTCTAGTGACCAAAATACTAGGTGTTGACTCCTTTACACAAAAAAAAAATGAAAATTCAATTGAAAGTCGCCACGCTCCGCCGTGAGGGTGTGACAAACCCATTAACCATCTAGAACTCAATGGGAATGTAAGGGGGATTAATCATATATCAATCAAGTTCTTCATGAATAAAATGATAATTTACATCAATATACTTAATGTGCTCATAAAAGACCGAATTGGTAGCAATTTGAAGAATACTAGTGTTATTAGCATGAAGATTAATAGGAGTAAACTGAGGGATACCCAATTCATCCACCAAATCTATAAGCTAAAAAATCTCAAAGCATGTAGATGACATAGCACAATATTCAAACTCGATTGAGGATTTAAAAACTCATATTGTTCCAAGTAATAAAAGCTTCACCCAAAAACATGCACAAACCAGTAATTAAACCATGAGTATTAGGATAACCTACCCATTCCACACTGCTAAAACCCATCAACTATAAAACAGAAAAGTCCCAGTAGGAAAAATAACTCATGACCACAAGTATCATTAAGAATATGTCATATAATGACCAAGTAAGAATGGTGAGAAGCCTTCATAAACTAACTAATATTAATATGATGTACAACAAAAAAAAATATCATAATAGCTGATTGTTAAATAATTCAAACTCTATATTAGTTATCGATATAACAAGGGATTAAATTATCGTTCTAGTTTGTTGGAATAAGCCAAGAAGACCAAACACAGTACAAACATTAATAATATAAAAAGATCTGAAATTTTTTGGATATATATGGAGATTAAGAATAAAATAATGGCTTAGGAAGAAGGAAAGAAAACACATTCCTTCTCCCAGGTTTATTTTTTCTTTGACACGGAAGAAAAATCCAATGATCAGTTTTTTAAGTGTAGTAAAACACATAAAAATCATTAAAATATGTTTTAGACAAATACTTTCCGACCAAACAAACGAGGATTAATTATTCATCATATTCTGGAGTTTCGAGTGACAGACTTACATGATTGCATCGTAAATTAATCCTAACCTCATGCATATATATATATTCGTAGACAAATTTAGGAAACATATACGTAAGCTTTTAATCGACGGTGTTGTTAGGTGTAGAGAGAGTGGTTGAAACCCCATCCTTTACATCCTTTTTTTTCCTCCAACGCGGCCTCGATTAGGTGAAGAAGATGATAACCACTGATCCTTCACATATATTTTTTTGTCTCCAACGCCGCCTCGATTAGGTGCCTCTTTTCTTATGATCCCTTGCATCCATGTCGAAGATTGCAAGCACAGGTATGGGGCCATTCTTGATGGTCCTAATTGGCCCTAAATGAAGCAGTTGCACAGCCCCCATGTCGAAGATTGCAAGCACAAGCATGGGGCCATACTGTATATCCTGTAAACACAAATTGATTCACCAAATACCAGAAGAGAATTATAAAAACTGTTAGGGCAGCCATAATGTGTCTCCCAACTATATATCATGCATTACTATGAGGTTGGAGACTCGCTTTTTGGTAAGGTTTGTAATTTTCTTTTCTTTTTTATCAGTTTCATAAAGTTGATGAAGGCCATATATGTTATGACATGAATTGATTTCCAAAAAAAAAAAACTCCCTTTAACCCTTAAATATTTAAGCATAAAAATTGTTAGAGAAAAATCGTTAAGCTTGAAAAAAAATGATTGCAAGTTACTTGAAGCAACCGAGATTATATCTAGCTAAAACAAGTTCTATGATCTATATGAAAGGATGGTATGGATATTAATTAAGTGACATTAATGATTTTTTTTCAATAAAAAAATAGTGATATGCATGTAAAAAAAACAAACTTTCGGCCACGGCCAAAACAGGTGAAATAAACACCAAACAACAAAAATACCTCACCCCCACACCAGCACAAATTAAGAATGCCCATTTCTCCATTTTGCACCATGTTAATTCACTTCACTATTCTGCACACCTTCTCTTTAAATAGGCTGACATGACAAGGAGAAAGGAGAGAGAGGAAAGGCATAAAAATATTCATTTGGGATATATTCATTTTTAATTTTAATATATCTAGAAAAATCTTGTTAAATAATAATTTTCATAAAATCTTAGAATAAAAAAAATAAAAGAAAAAAATAAGTCACTAGAGATATACTTCATCTCTAATTTTAATATATATGGTATCATTATAAAAATTTCAACAAAATAATTCTAACAAAATCTTAAAAAAACTACTTAATATGGTCGTAAGTGATATCTGAAAACAGTAGGGTAGTCACTCTATAGCGCGTGCATGCACCAAAGAGAAAATATATAGTCATTTATTTTTTATGGTATCATTCTATTTTGACCACTCAGCCTTTCTCCTCACTCTCGCTTTTTCACCATCCCACTGTCCAAACAAATTGTTTTTCAGTTCATTTGAACTAGCTCCACACTTCCTTTTCTCTTGTTTTGACACCGGAAAATTATTTGTGTGAACTTTTTCAGGTTTTTATCAAGTAGAGTTTATGTGTGACTAGTTCTTTGTCAATGAGGCTATAAAAATAAAGGGAATATTTTAGAAGGAATTATTTTTAAAGATTCTTGCAGATCATTCATATTGTGTAGCATGAACCTCCAAATATCAAGTTAGTACTAAGAGTGATTATTTTTTATTCGGTTTAGTTTTTAGCAAAAAAAAAAATAATTAAACTGGTTTTTTTAAATAAAAAATCACAAGAAACCAATTTAAACCAACCAGTTTTGGTGAACCGGTTTCGGTTATGTTTGGTTATTTTAGAACAAAAAACGATTCAAACTGAGTTTTTTGTTTGGATTGGTTTTTTCAGTTTGGCTCAGTTTTTTTTCCAGTTTAGGTTTGGATTGGTTTTTTCGATTTCAGACTTATAAAACCTAACCGGTCAGTTTTTTAAAAATTTTAATCAGTTTAATTAATTTTTTTTTCACGATTTGGTTTTTTCGGTTAGTTTTTTTTCGGTTTCTTGGTTGTTCAATTTGTTTGCTTACCCCTAGTCAGTACGAGGTATTTTGTATGGTAAAAAGACATTAATAAAGGTATTAATGAGTTTTTATAAAGATAGAGAAGAAGATGTAGATGTAAGGGAAAAAGAGAAGGAATGTGTTTATGTCTAAGAGCATAAGGTTTTGAACCTTTTTTCTGTGTACTCAAGCATCCTTTTATATTACCTTTCTTGACTAGCATTATACTATATATGGAAGGTAGAGATGTAATCTTATAATGGTAGAATAATATTGTTCTATTGTTGATATCATCACATCTAATTAATATAAATATGAGCTCTTTCTTCATAATTAATAGGATGTAATGGGTATCATAATCAGTAGCCCAGATTTAAAGTTGAGAAGGCTTAGGATGGGGTCACTTTTCAGCTATACGCTGAATACGTTGAACAAAAGGGTATTTGGGTTCAGCTTCTACGTTGAAACCTAATAGGGGTTGGGTTCAGCGTTATGCTGAACCCAAGTGTGGTTGGATGCGTATATGTCTCAGCCCAATTGAAGTTGAGCATGGACTCATCCTTACCAGTCTTAGAGTTGAGCGTGGACTTGTCCGGGCCTAATTTAGAGTTGGGTGTGGACACATCATGGTTCAACTTAGATTTGGGCATGAGTGTACTCCGGTTCAATACAAGATTGGATGTAGAGAAATCATAACTCAATTTTAGATTGAGATTTTCATATGATAGTCTTTAAATGTGAAATATTTTTAGAAAATCATGACCCATCACATGTTATATTTTGGTATTTGTTGTGAACACACCTCTAGATGATCCTTTAGTCAACTGTAAACTAAATCTGTCCTACATATCCATAGGCATAATGTCTCCATATTTGGCAATAAACTATGGAACCGATCACCTAACCCCATGTGAAAGAAGATGCCTAGCTCTAACATCTGACTGTTCAGACGCGTTAGGGCCTCGAATATATTTCGACAGACGTCCTTGAAGTAATGATGTGGCATAACATTATCTTGCACTCGCAGAGAAGTTTCAAATTTCTGCCCTAAAAGTTGGACATCTCTCACATGCAATGAACCTACCACTAGAAAATTAATGCTTTACCGTTACGTTCATCTCTCATTTTCATATTTAGCTATCATTTGATGGTTGAATCTTCAACCCCAGATAAATCTCTGAAAATTTGTTCATTAATTGTTGTTTATTTTGTTAATTTAAGATTTCTGAGTTGGTGAAGATTCTAATCATATATATATATGGTACTGTTCACGATACAAAAATTAGGTACAATCAGTACGATTGGATATTGCTACTATATAATACGCATAAACTAAAAGAATTAGGTACAATTAGTACGTATGCTTGCTCTCTTTTTTTTTTTTCAAATCAGTGTCATATAATTGATGATTCGTGATGAAGACGAATTTATATGATAAAACTGAGTCCCAGGGGCAACATATGTGAATCACAAATGTTCAAAGATAAATTTATATATATATATATATATATATATATATATGAGATGTCTAATTAGTAAATTTAGCTAAACAAGGTCATTCTAATAAGAAAAATCGACTGTTCAAGGAATTAATAAGTGAAAATGTTGAATGACGTTGCCTCACTATGGACAGTTTTTTTCTAAATGTTTTTCTCTCTTTTTTTTCTTTTTCTTGGTGATAATTTTTTCTTTTTTTCTCTCTTTTTTTTCTTTTTCTTGGTGATAATTTTTTCTTTCTTTGTTTTTTCTAATATTGATGTGATTTTGAAAATTAATGATCTTTTATTGTTTGGGTTTTGTAAAATTATCTTTTCTTTAGATGGTTTGACTCTTAAGAATATGTGAGAAATTAGGAGTTGTAGGAAACTATATACATATATATATATATATATATATATATATATATATATATATATATATATATGCGCGTGTGAGAGAGAAATTAGGAGTTGTAGGAAACTATATATATATATATATATATATATATATATATGCGCGTGTGAGAGAGAAAAATATAAGGATACAATTGATTAATTTTAAAGCTTAAGGCTACTATCAGATAATCCAAAAAAATACAAGGAATGCTATATTTAGAGCCATATAATTACGGTTGTAAAAAATCCAAAAAATGCTGCACTTGGAAATGCAAGGAATGTAAGGAATTTTAAAAAATATTTTTGAAATATAAAAATAAACAAGCTACAAAACTAGCAGTCAGGGTGAAAAATATTTCTCCGAATCAAAGTGGCGACAGACCCTTAAGTTGAGCGCAATTAATCTTCAAAAGATGAACAATAAGCCCTCCCTGAGCAGCATCAGGTGTGATGGTCGTCAATATTGGTTAATTAGGTCATTATCAGGAGAGTCAAATCTCACGCAAGCAGAAACCTTGGCAGTTAGCAAAGCTAAAAATGCTTTGGATGGATAAAAAGAATCTCATTAAACAATATTACATCAAGACTATACATTAATTACAAGCAAGAGATGGTCGATTCGTAGTGCTTAAACTAGGCATTGACACGTGTGCTTAAACTGGCATTGACATGGGTTTTTTTCCTATAAAAAATGATATTTTGTTAATTACAAATTAAGTTTTATAATTTTTAAAAAAGTTTTTTTATATTGAGAAAAGTGTTGTCCGGCCTGCAGCACAAAGAGGAACTCCAAATGGTATATATAAATTGCAAAAGCCAATACATTGTTATATCTAAAATAATGCATAAATTTATATTATTATTTTGTCAAAAATTTAGATGTAATGATACAGTAATTGTTTATTTTTTTCGTTTTAACATGTTTTATAAGCCGGCTAAATTTAGATGTCAAGATATACTTTTTTTTTTCCACCTATAGTGCATGGCGTGGTAATAAAAAACTTGATATCTATATAATATATAAGTAGTTCAAGTTAAGGAATATATATCTTGTAAGAATCTGAAATAACCATGATTTTATTTACTTATCTAAACTCACAAAATATATTTTTCAAAAAATAGGATTTACTCGAATGCAAAAAAAAAGAATAAGTTTTAACATGTTTTAACGCACACCAGAGTAAGAAATCAAAACGGTATCAAAGGCATTATATTCATATTTAGTGATGTTTTGTCTCTAGCGGAGAAAAAATATACTAATTTCTTTCTTTCTATTTATTCATGTGCTTCCTCCCCTCCTCTCTTTCTCTCTTATACTGATTTATGCTTTCACTGCTCTTTTAACTCTTTCTCACTGACCTCCTCCTCTTCTTTACTCTTTCTGGTTTCATAAGCATGGGAAACTGCTTGGCGAGCAGCAACATCGTATCACAAAATGCCATGTTCGAGCAACAAAGTAACAAAGCAGGTCAAATGATCGAAAAGACTACAAGACTGTTCGTGCCGTCGACCAAGATAGAGCGAGGTGGCAAGGCGAAGATGGTGAGGTTCAGATTAAATGGAGAGGTTAATGTTGTTGATAAAGATGGCGATCTGGGTGATGAAACGGCATCTAAAGGTGGTGGCGCTGTGAGGATTAGAGTGGTGGTTACAAGAAAAGAGTTAAAGCAAATCTTGAATCTTAGGGAGAACATAAACTACTCTTCTGTGGAGCAATTGGTAAGGGATCTGAGGTTGAGAGAGAGGACTGGGCCTGATGAAGGTGGCGCCGGTACTGATGGAGGTATCATGTGTGGAAGGTGGAAGCCGCTTTTGGGTAGCATTCCAGAGGAACATTGACGAATATACATACATATAACCTGTCATTAAGTCTCTTTCTCCTTGCAAGAACATCATGATTTTGGTAGGGTGAGGCTATATTGATGATCACCATGAATCTTGTACTTTCTTGTTTTGAGAATTTGGTGCAGATGATGATAAGTTTTGATGGGATGATCATGCTCTGCAAGAGATTGTTAATAGAAATATAATTAGGTATTTCAATTTTCAAGTGTAAAGTGTCAATTACCATTACAGTATCAATCATCAGCTGCAGAACTCTACCTGTAATCGCACCTATGGTGGACTTGGAATGCCTACGGTGTTCCAAACTTTTCAGTGTTCCGAAAACTCCAATCCATTCCTAGTTTGTATCTTATTCGGTTTCTGTATATCGCTTGCCATACAGACAAACCATTTTCTTTTCTATTTCCATTTTAACCCTTCATTTTCCGATTTTCCAGCTAATTTCCCCTCCAATTAATCAATTAACAAAACACTAAAAGTTACGATTAAATCATCCGAAAACATAGAAGATTTTATGATAGTACTTAAGGTGTGATATCTTATTAATTATTTTTAAAATTTATTTTAAAAAAATAAAAACAAACAAACATAAGAAGAAGTAAAAAATTATGACCCACTAAAAATGATAAAAATATATTCACCTAAGATTTATCTCTTCTAGTTGTATCTATGTTTTTTAAATGGGCCTAAAAAGTAATTTACAAGATATCACTAGTTATATTGTATATTTTTTTTTATCTATTAATATTGGATTAATTAAAAAATAATTTTTATAATTTATTTTTATTTATTTTTTATATAGTTATCATAATTTCATGATTTTAATTAAAAATTTAATATGTTATATTTTTAATATTTTAAAAAAATAACATTTAATATGTTATTTTATCAATTTTTTTAAAAGATGTGGTACAATAAATATTATATTTTGAATTTATAATTATTTGTTTATTAAAAAATACTTTAGCAACACTTGAAATATTAAATGAAATTTATCGGAGCACATTGGCCAGCTTGCATATGATTGATGATCTTGACAATTTATATATATATATATATATATATATATATATATATATATATATATATTAATTGAAGATCCAACTGCACTATGGATTCAACCGTTATTTATAGTGTTTTTTTATTTTTTTTAACACCGGCCGTTTTGGTTTTTGATTGCAACTAAAGGTCTTCTGTTTTCACCGTCTGTTTATTCCAATTATTATTTTCAAGTAATTAGTGTGTTTTTTATTTTATTTTTTTCTGCTTTTTTTATCTTGTTTTTTAGATATTGGTATTCATTTTGGCAAGTTTAAAAAAAAACCTTTGATAATAAAAAAATAAATAGTTTGACTAAAAATACTTTCAAGACAACATTATTTTTTCAAAAAAAAATATCGAGATGATAATATATTGCATTGACCACAATCAACCTAGATTAATATATAAAATGTACGATTTAAATCATAAGATCGTGATAATATCATAGAAAATAAATCAAAAAAATATATTGAAGTCTGATTCTGAATAAACCTATTATTAAATAATAAAATTAAAAGAAAAAATAAATTTAAAAGGAGAAAAAAAACACAAATCAATTCGAGTTAACCTATAAAACTTTAATCATAACACTGAAAAAAACTTAATAAAAAATAAATTAAAATAAATTATGAAATTAAATTCTCAATCAAATCCAAATAAATAAAATAAAATAAAATAAAAAATAAAATA
Source organism: Populus tomentosa (assembly GCA_018804465.1). Lineage (NCBI taxonomy): Eukaryota > Viridiplantae > Streptophyta > Magnoliopsida > Malpighiales > Salicaceae > Populus > Populus tomentosa. The sequence goes on from CM031995.1 coordinate 10,452,598, forward strand.
AAATAAACTAAAAGTACTATTAACAACACAAACCATATTTTTACCTTAAAAAAAAAAAAAAACTCACTGTCTCTTTCCTTGTGTGTTTTCTAACCCCCGCCGATTGAAGAAATCTGTGATTCGCATCACAACTGCAAGTAAAGCCCTGGATATGGGGGGAGAAAGGATGGTACCTAACGAGAGCCAGAGGTGAAAAAGTTTGCTCGTGAGGCCCTTGTAGTTTTGAAAAATTTTTATTTTTTAAAAAATATTTTTAAAATATAAAAATAAATAGAACCAGTTTACGAAGCATGGTTGATTTATTTATTTTGATGTGAAATGCAGACAAGCACCCTGACAAAGAACACAGGCAAGAAATTCAGATGCTCTCACACCAGAGAAAGTTGGCCTTATGCTGAGAGCTCTGGGTTTCGAAAGTGACGTTCAATTACACGTGGCTCAGGTGAAGTACTGGAGGTGACGAGACGTTAGCATCACTTCAAGCTCGATCTTCCCAAATCTCCATTCAAAAGAAGCTTTAGCCAACAAGAGAGAGTTGGCGCCATTTTCATCATCTTCTTCTCGAATGGCTGCATGCACCAGATTTTATTGTTTGTGACGAAGGTGATGTTTTTTTCTACAAACAACAATGGAAATTAAATATGCCCAAGATATTAGCTGGTCAAAGGTATCTACGAATTTTTTTTTCTTTGGTTTTATGCATTTTAGTTTATTCAAAAGCAATTCCTAGAACCTTTTTAAACTGGTGAAGAATTGTTTCTCCTAAAAATATTTACGTCATTACGTGTCTTCTTGTTTTTGTTTCAAGTAGTACAGATGGCTTTGCCTTTTTCCCGTTGCAAATACAAATTACTTACAATTTATGGGATTAGCGAAATTATTACATCACATTTGCTTTTAGAACATTTTAAAGACATAAAGATGTTCTTCATCCTTGTAGTTTTTTCACAAGGATGGAAAACATGGTTTTTTTCATGTAGTATTAAAATTTTATTAATTAAATAGTTATGAATTTAATTCGTATAACATTTATTATAATTAGTAAAATTAAATATAAGATAAATATAAGATAATATAGGCTGGAACAAATTTCTTGTTCTAAAATTTTTATTTAATAAAGTATTTTATAAAATAATATAAATTATATTTTAAAATCTCACCTAATAATAAAAACTCATTCAAAATACAAAAAAACTATAAACATCTTTCATGAGCCAACATAACAAAACATTTGGGAAGAATTTGCCTCCAAGGTTTGAACTCATCAAATTAGTTTTTTGAGAAAGCATTTGAAAATATAATAATAATTGCTTTTCAAAGTGTTTTTTATTTTAAAATATATTAAAATAATATTTTTATTTTATTTTTAAAAAATTATTTTTGATCTTAGAATATCAAAATAATCTGAACATATTAAAAATATATTAATTTAAAGCACAATAAAAAATTTTAAATTTTAATTTTTTTTCAAAAATACTTTTTAGCCATATTACCACTTCTGTGTGGCAATTCCTCCATGAAAATCCTTCATCTTGCAGATGCGTGGACTCTACCACAAGAGCAAAATAATCAATATTGTAAATTCAAATTATTTTCACAGATATTTTTTTAACAGAATAATTTAATTCAATTACATATTTAGTATTTTATTACAAATATAAAAATTATAATAGAAATACTATCAATTCCACATATTTGTTTCCAAACAAGTTAACAAAATTAAACTAATGTTCAAGCAGCAAAGATTACGATGTTAACCTGCACCAAATTTGCTAGGTTTCCCTTCGCATGAATTCACCTTCATTCTTCTATTTTATGCTTGCCCGAGTCAACGCAACGAAAAGAACATGTTCCCCTTAAGAGGACAACAATTTTTTATAATGTACATTTTTTTTTATTACAGTAAACGCTACTGTAACTCTTATAGCATCCGTTGCGCACTTTGCCAGAAGCAATTTTTTTTTTTTTTTCCTCAAAGGATGTTCTGATAACCATGAAATTCACCGGGGTGGTTTCAAGCAAATCAGCAACACAAAAGAATCAAATCGCTAGAAGTAATCCTTTGGCCGACAATTCATGTCAGGCATTAAAGTGACAAAACAAATGCCTGTCCCATGGGGGGGATTTTTTTTCCTATTATTAGGATTTTTATTTTCTCTCGCATTATGCAATTGAAAGTTCTCAGAGGGACGGAGGGAGGCCGCAGGCGGTGATGGAGGAATCACTGCTTCATCAAATTCCTAATAGCGTATGGAAGAATGCCTCCGTGATTGAAATAAGCCAATTCCACCTGCAGTTTTAATCAACGGAATCAGCTTTCATGTATGAGCAGATGAAACGCTAACCAAGAACTAAGAGGAAAAAAATACAGGGTCCAGATGGAAAATAAAAAAGCACAGGCATTCAACAACTGCAAAAAGGGTCCGCGTGTCCACTTCCATGTAACTTTTAATGATAAGCATCACAATAATGCACACTCAGAAAAGGACAGCAGAAGGCAACTCAATCCTCCTCGTGTAGATATAAAATAGCATCCAAGTGGCACTTTAAAAAAATCTTTTGCTTGGCAGCAGCTATCTAAATGCAGCAACCACGTGCATAATCTGACCCCAAGGTCAATTTTAGCCTACCATCTGTTTCATGCAAGACTTTATTAGCTCCAAGCCCTTCTACAGTTCAATGCGAAAACACAGGCCGAGGAAAATAAGGCCAAAACTCTCCAGTTTAATGATGAGATTTTATTCAGAGTCAGGTGCTTTAGTATAAAAGATTATGATGAAGTTTGGTAGGGTCAAATAGTTCTGTTTTGGTATTCCTAGAGTGGCAAATATTTCCATGATCCGCAACGTTTTAGTGGATTGCCAATACCATGCAAGAGCAAAGGTACTATTGATATTTTGTCCATGTTGTTCATAAATCTTGAATAAAGTGAACGAATATATGTCCTAAATCACTTCCTCAATTTCCATGAAAAACTTGAGCAATCCCTATGTTTCACCATAATCAAACATGAATTTGAAATAATATAGAGCTTAAGAAAGAGTGAATCACCTCAGTGTCGAAGCGAACTGTGCATATGAAGGATTTCCCATTGTCAGTTGTGACAGTCACATCTTGGCCAGGTCTTATCTCACCGATGTTACTTGGAAGGTCAATAGAATAGCGCTCATGGCCAGTCAATCCTAGTGTGTCTGCATCCTGACCAGCCTTGAAACAGAGTGGAATAATTCCCATTCCCACTAAATTACTGCGATGAATTCTCTCAAAACTCTTGGCAATCACTGCTTTAACTCCCTACAAAAGATGAAGCCCATAAGAAAGTTTGTACAAGGGTCCATCCACTGTCAAAGATCACCGTTGAAATTTGAAAGAGTTGGATGGGTAGCAACCTATTCAAACTGAAATGATGAATGTAAAGACTCACCAATAACATGGGACCCTTGGCAGCCCAATCTCTGGAGCTTCCACTTCCGTACTCAGCTCCAGCCAAAACAATGGTGTCATATCCAGCACTCTTGTACCTCTGAAATAGTAGATAGATCAGGTTGAAGATTAGAAATCATAAATCTAAGTTCAAAAACATGGGATTTTGCAGAAAAGGATATTTTGGCACGGATAATTACAGGAAACCACTTCAGATCACGGAGCTAATATCATGTCTTTGACAATTAAAAAAAGCTTTGGTGTATAAAACAACAAAGCAAATACACTTAAACTATCAGAAAATTCATAGGGCACTTTTATACAGAAGGCATCTGCAGTCCATCTAGAGCTCCTCAATTATTGCTTTTGTTGGCATAAAGTAAACTACAAATGAATGATGCTGACAATGGAGGTCTGGAACTTAGGGGGAATAAGTCAGGATGGGAAATTGTGTAACATCTAATACCGAGAGACTTACCATTGCTGCATCAAACACACAGAGTTTCTCGCCTGTAGGAATATGGACAGTCTTGGGTCCCACTTCCCCATTCAAAAGTTTGTTAACAAGGCGAATATTGGCAAAGGTTCCCCTAGCCATCACTTCATCGTTTCCGCGACGACTTCCGTAAGAGTTGAAGTCTTTGGGATCCACCCCGCGCTCAAGGAGGAATTTTGCAGCAGGACTGTCTCTGTGGATGCTTCCTGCCGGGGAAATGTGATCTGTCGTGATACTATCACCAAAATTAAGCAAACAGTATGCATCTTTCACCCCATGGGCTCCAGGAGGATTCAGGGTCATGTTCTTGAAGTATGGGGGCTCATGAATATAGGTTGAGTTCGGGTCCCATGCATAGGAAGTTGCAGCTGGTACAGTTAGTTCATTCCACATGGGATTGCCCTTTGTGATAGCCTCATATGTACTTTTGAACATATCAGGCAACACACTGGATTGAACGACCTGAACAGTATGCATCCCAAGTAAATTTCACTCCATACCAGCAGTTATACTTCATATTAAAAAACAGTGTTATAATATCCAAAAATTGACAATATCTACCTCTGCAACTTCCTCTGTTGTTGGCCAGATATCTTTAAAATAGACACTTCTACCGTCCTTCCCCATTCCAATTGGCTCCTTGTCAAAGTCAATGTCAACCTGGAAAACATTTTCATGTCACCTTATTGATAAAGACCAGCAACAATAAGAATGAAATTTCCAATTGAACCACTGCAAATAACCTGGATACTCATAAAGCAAACATAATGCAAAATGTTCAACATAAAATTATGGTGTTATGTAAATTAGGATATGGGCAGCAAAAACCCTTCACTATCCCACACTTATTTTCAAAACAAAAATGTGCTTAACAATCCTTCTTCAATCGCATCATAGAGACAAAAGTTGGGAACTTGGGGCAGCGAAACTGAATTTCACATGTCGTGCAAAGAACTAGGGTGAAACGTTTAAGGGTAAAGTGGTAAGGGTGTAAAGAGTATAAAGGCGTGGAAGGTTAAAGAGTGTTTGGTGGAAGTTAATAGTCTACTAGTGGACCTCGGAGAGGACAAAAATAAACCTTGAGCAATATTTAAAAATATATGTCAGTGGGGGCACAACACTAAATGTAAGTGATGCGTGGTATATATTTGAGGAAGGGAGAAAAAAACATTGAAAAAAACCTCTGCTACTCAGAAACATTTTAGCCAACTCCTACCAAGGTCAAAACTTAATCCCCTTTAACTATCAACTTCCGTTCCTCTCTCCATGAACTCTGTGAAATAAGGTTTACATGCACTCCTTTGACTGCATAACAAGCACACTCTAAGAGATAAACATACCGTGCCAGCAAGGGCATAGGCTACCACTAAAGGAGGAGAAGCAAGATAATTGGCTCTTGTCAAGGGGTGAACACGGCCCTCAAAATTCCGGTTACCAGAAAGCACAGCAGCTGCAAGAATGTCTGTATAGAAAAAGCAAGGAAGTAATCAGAAATGAAAGGAAACAGAAGCTGTCAGAGAACTGATGATTTAATACCCAAATGCGCTCGAGTATGACTCATCATCCATTATTTATATCACAGTTTGAATATAATCTCAAACTTACCATTTTCTGAAATAGCAGAAGCAACAGATTCATCCAAATCCCCAGAATTTCCAATGCATGTTGTGCAGCCATATCCAACAATATGGAAACCCTGCTCATTAAAATACTTTTGCAGCCCGCTACAAAATACAAAAGAAATAAAATAAATAAAACCATAATTAGCTGATCTTTTCCTCAGGTATGGAAAAATCAAAAGGAAGTTACATTAGATTATTTTAAAACAAATCAAATTATTCAGTAAATAATAGGAAATACCTTTTCTGTAAATATTTTGTAACAACTCCAGAGCCTGGGGCAAGACTTGTTTTTATCCATGGTTTGACCTGGTGAATAATTGAGAAGTGATTGTTACAGAATAATTCAACACTACAGTAGCTTTCACATTCTTAGGAATAAAAATGCTTGTGCCAAATAGATGAGTTGGGGGGGGGTGGGGATTGGATGGTTATGGCGGGAGGGGTACAGATTTAAGAAGTACTCCAAGTTTATGCATGCCTAACCTTTAAACCAAGTTCACAAGCCTTCTTAGCAACAAGAGCAGCACCTAGCATGACACTGGGATTTGATGTATTGGTACAGCTTGTGATTGCAGCAATCACGACACTACCATGCTTCAGCTCTGCTGGCTGTCCATGGAATGAGAACTTTGCCACTTTGTCCTGTGCCTCTTTCGGCACAGCAAAGCCCTGCGTTCATATCAAATTAGGAAGATAATTTGTAGAAAAGCAATAAACAGATGAAGTACAGAAATGTGGCTATCATCCCAACCAAAAAAAAACAAGAAGCCTCCAAGATAGGTCAGAATCCCCTCAATCGTATTAAGATTGGATACATTAGGTTCATTATCTAATGCAAATTATCATTTCCTACACAAAATGTAAATGGTGGTAATTCACCCACATCCCCAATACACTACCCTTTTGTCCACACACATAAACAAGTTGGGGGAAGAGAGGTGCGGTGGACATCATAGAACCTATGGTGGAGGCAGGGCTGAGATCTAACAGCAATTGTTTGGGTAGACCGATTGGTAGAGGCTTAATATTCCTTAAGGTTGAATAAGCAACAACAACAGAAGTTAGAGCACTTGTTATGGCCAGTGTAATCAACAGCTTATGGAAGATGGAACAGAACTGGTACTGATGAAAATAATGGCCAGTAAAAGGCGGTGCTATTACTGAAATTTCATTATAGCAGTGTACTTGAAATAGCTTAAGGTAATCAATAACTTTCATTTAAATCCAGCCAAGATGAAATTCGAGCAACATTAATAAGGATGGTGACCAACATTGACTGTTCAGGGAAAAACATAAAGCTGCTGCCTATTTCTCAGCCAATTTGTATGGAAGTCACAAAGTCCATCATTAGAACCAGATACTGATTACATAAAATCTATATGATATGAAATAGCATGAACTTCCTTGACTCAATTCACCACATTAAAAAGTCCTTCAACGGGAAACAGCAAATTATTAAATAATAAATTTTAGACAACCAGATCGTTTAATTGAACCAAAGATTATGAATACAAGTTACCCACACTGGATGAAACGATTTATAACTGACCTTAAATCCAACTTTGTTACTAAGACAAGAATGCCAATCAGCCTTCATTTCTCTTAATGGAACCCGATCATGTGGTCTGCAAGGAATAATAATGCTTTGATGAGCAATAAATCAGAAGGAAATATATTACATTTGCATTGAGATCATTGAAAATGAGCTACGCAGCATCAGTGTGTGAGGTAGTGTGGAAGAGTGGGCATTAATGCAAGTAAAAAGTACACACCTCTTTGGTCCAGAAACACAGGGTTCAACATCCGCCAGGTCAAGTTGTAGATAGGACGAGTACACTCTTTCTGCTTGGGGCTGAATTAATTGGCATGGGAAAAGTTAATAATTACATAGTTGCATATGAATAACAAAGTATAGCAGATTATATCGAGTGCTCAGAAGAATGATGAATGATGAGAAAAGGCTCCTACCTCATCATAGTCAACAAACATTTTGTTTGCACGGAGATATGCTTCTATCCTCGCCACCTAATACAAGAGACCAGTCAATAGCATCCTTTTTAGATTTCAAATTGCAAAAAACTATGCATTGAAGAAAACAATGGGACTTACAGTTTCGTTACTCCTTCCAGTCAATTTGAGATATTGTAACGTAACATGATCCACTGGGAAAAAACCCATGGTTGCACCATACTCGGGAGACATGTTAGCAATAGTAGCTCTGTCCGCTAATGATAGCTCACCCATTCCATCACCTGCAGAAATGGACAATGTGAAAACCTCATCCAACAAATATAGGAGAGTAGCAATTGAAAGTCAAGTCAATTGAGGTCCGTGAAACTCAAATTACCGTAAAACTCAACAAATTTTCCGACAACACCATGCTTCCTCAGCATTTGAGTCACTGTCAAAACCAAGTCAGTAGCTGTGACACCATTGCGTAACTTTCCATCTAACTTGAACCCAACAACACCAGGCAACACCATGCTCATGGGCTGCCAATTTGAGGAAGTGTAATGTTAGCAACAAAACCATAGCACAAAGATCCTCTGCACTTATATCAGATAGTGGCAAATGAATAACATCCCAAAGCACCAATGCCATTACCAACCCTGTATGTACTATGTAAAAGCAAAACAAATACACCTTGAATATTAAAAGAAACATTACATAACTGGAAATAATAAGCATCCCTAAAAATGCTAAACTAGTAGCACTGACATAATAGGAGGAAATTGTACTTGAGAGTAAACTTCAACCACATAACGCTGATATATACTAGTTAAGAATTGTAGACATCCCACAACAAAACAAGTTCAGAATTTACACTAGCATAATGCAAAGTCTTTGCTTTTGCATTCATACTCTACTATAATAAAAACATGGTTGAAAAATGACATACAAGTTATCCCATAAAAAGTTTTAATGTTGACATTGGAAAAATATTATTTATCCATGATATAGTCAGCACTAACTACCTGGCCAAGCATTGTTGCCTCTGCTTCAATACCTCCAACTCCCCAGCCAGCAACTCCTAAACCATCAATCATGGTCGTATGAGAATCAGTTCCAACCACGCTATCAGGGTAGAGTACACCATCAGTGTTGAAAACAACACGTCCAAGATATTCAAGATTCACCTGAAATTTAAGTTAGCATGGAAACTCATTCAAAACCCCAACAGCCACAGTACACCAATAAGAGATAAAAACGATGCTTAATCTGATCTTTTATTTATCAAATGAAATAAGCAATTATATGAACTGTAAAGAACATGCAAACAGGAACATAACCAGCTTGCTACTGAAAGTGAGAGTTATATGCCAATATGTCAAATCTCAGAAAATGTAATGCACAATCCTTACGTACTATACCTGATGCACAATACCAGAACCTGGAGGAACCACAAGCATATTTTGGAAAGCAGTAGACCCCCATTTAAGAAAAGCAAATCTCTCCTTGTTCCTCTTAAACTCAAGCTCCATGTTTGCCTGCACTGCATTTTCTGATCTTGCCACGTCAACTTGAACTGAATGATCAATGACGAGATCAACAGGAACCTGCAAACAAAGTAGTTTCAGACATTTGATCAGGAGCAATGAACAAGAAGAGTTCAGACACAAAACAGCAAAGGGCAGTGACAGCTTTCTAAAAGAAGATATAGGCAGCAAAATTTACTAGGCTTGTCCAGAAAAAGTGTTTTACTGCTGGTTTTGAAACAGAAACTGATAATTACAGGTCATGGTGACCTTGCTCAAAGCAAATAGCAAGAGAAGGAAGACACACCAAAGGATTGATCTTGTTGGAATCACCGCCGAGCTGGCCCATGGCATCACGCATAGAAGCAAGATCAACAACAGCTGGTACTCCAGTAAAATCCTGAAACAAAAGATACAGATTAAAACACAAAGTAGTATCACAGTAAAAACAGTGTCTACCTTCTGAAGATTATGACATACCTGCAAAAGAACACGAGCAGGCTTGAACGGAATTTCAACTTGCTTCGGAGATGTGTTTTCCCAATCAATGATTTTTTCAACATCATCCTTTGTCACTTGGAAGTTGTCACAATTACGAATAGCAGATTCCAAAAGGATTCTGATAGAATAGGGCAGCTTATCTGCGATCGACACCAGAAACACACATCACAGGTCACGCATGGTCATGGTTATCTTAATAAGTTAACGTAATTTTGACAAGCCAAATGAAAAGAAGCACAAAAATGTTGTAGAGATTACCGATCCTTGGATCATTAAGAGCAGGCAAACTATAGAATTTTCCAAACTCGCCGCCTCCTGGCTTGGGGAGGCTGGTGAAAATTCCCTTGAAAGGATGTTCAGGAGCTGAAGAAATCAATTAGTGTTATTATTTGATCATTAATAATTAATAATTAAAGCAGCTTCTAAAGAAAAGGACCCACTCCCTTCAGTACTGAGAAAGCAACCACCCGATTACAACAGCAATGAAAATGACATCAAATTTCTACCTAAAAATAAAATAATAATCATTTCCCAAACACTTAAAAAGGCAAATGATTTCCTCTGAATAGCAAAGCAATCCAATAGCTTAAAAAAAATTGTAGGAACCGAGAAAAAATCTAAAATTATTATTTGAGGAAATGGGAATCAAGAGTACCCATAGTAGCGATCTTTCGCTGGAAGCGTTCGACAAAAGGAGCGACGGCTCTGATCTGGTGGCGAACAGTAGCAGGAGAGCGCCAATCTACACCGTGGCTCCAGCGACGGTAGGAGCAGCGGAGGGATCGAACAGCGGAAGAGAAGCTAAGAGATCGGAGCTGATTATTATTGGTCAAAGGAGGAGTAAATATAGGAGGAGAGAGAAGGGAAGTTCTAGAGACTGAAGGAGAAAACCTAGCCCTAGAAGCTCTAAGAATTGCAGAGGCTGAGGCCAAGGCCGAGCTTGAGCTTGTTATATACATGATGATCTCACATAAAAAAGTACAAGAGATATGGATTAGATTGCAGAGAGATAGGAAGCTAGAAACAAATATTTTGATTGATGATGATGATGATGATGATGATGATGATGATGATTTGGGAGAGGCGTGTGGCGAGCAACAGGGAGACCTACGACTGCGTGCCGCTCTCTTCTATAACGTTAAAATACTGGTTCAGAACTCGGCCCGGGAAGAAAGGAGACTAGCATGGAGAGTTGATTATTATAACTCAATTCTTGCAGTTTATTTGAACGAGAATATTTTATTTTTCTTTTTCAAAGCATTTTAAAAATATTTTTATTTATTTTAAATAAATATTTTTTTATATGTTATATATATCAAAAAAATTAAATATTTTAATATAATTTTTGAAAAATAATATCTAAGTCACTGTCGTACACACAATTAGACAGAAATGTTTTTTTTGTCCGCCCGCAAGAAATTTCTAGGTTTCCTTGCATGGAGTTTTCTGGAGTAAAATGGAGGCGGAAAACTACTACATTGCCCCCTACTTTAAACCAATAAGGAATTATGATGACGATGGTGCGCAATTTATTTAAAAAAAAAAAAAAAAAAAAAGCAGCCATGCAGTCTCCTTGTATGGTCCCAAGCGGGCACTGTACTTTCTTTTTCTTTTTCTTTGTCAGTGTCAGGCTGAAAAGTGGTTTGTATAATGAAAAAAATTCTGGCTCCTAAAATGTACTTTATGAGTTAGAATGTCACTTGTGCATTATTCACGCCCATGATTTTTTTATGATTTTATTGACAAATTCTTTACAAGCATAAAACTTTAAAACAAAAGGTCACAATCTACGCATCCCAACTCTTCTTTTTTCTTGCATTTTCTCTCAGTTCCCTCGTCCATTTATTCTCTTTTACACTCAGCAGCTCAAGTATTAAAAACTTTCGCATTCAATTATGAATATAGTTCCACTAATTAAATTTTAAATTTATTTTTTAAAAATTATAAATTTTAAAATTATTAAAAATTTATATAATTATTAACTTTAAAACTTATAATATTAATCAAAATATAAACAAGTTAGTCTAACAATCTATATTAATCTATAAAAAAAATTATCATTTCACATTAAACTTATCTTTTAGAAAAAAAAAAATTTTGGATTTGAGGAACCACCCTCCAAAAAACGTATTTTATGGGCCTAGATGAGCAAGTAAAACCCCGACTATCCCAGGCTTTTATAAAATATATGCATTTTGATTCGAACTCGAGACCTACTATGCATATCTTAAACCCTTTATCATCATACCACGCTCTCTAAAGACCTATCTTTTAGATAAAGTCATCAAGTAAGTCTAATAACAATGCCCAAATATCAAGCCTATTCGTGTTGCCCGTGATCCCAACCTATGAAAAATCTAATGGATCCTATTTGAAAAATCAATAATAATAATAAAAAAAAAACATATGAGAGAAATTGATATTCAAGCATCAATGTACTTATTTTTACCAAAAATATAAATGACTCTATATAACAAATATATTAAAATGTAAGGGGTGTTACATAATATTAAACATTATGCACACTCACAACAAACTATGAACATGAGCAATGTATTAAAAAGAATTTGGTTTTTAAACTTTATTTTGCACAATTAAGCTCTTTTAAGATTAAATTAGCACTCAATTGCATTTTAATTTTTTTTAGGGAGTGTTGAATTGAAAAACAAAGGATTGAAGCGGAAAAAAAAAAGTAAAATAGGTGGTGGCTAAGGATTCGGCATTTGCTTTTGTCTTGTTGATCATACTTGCTCAATGCATTGGTTTGGATCACAGATATGTTGTAGATGTTTGTGTGCGGTTTTGTTAAGGCATATTGGTACCCTAATCATGGGATTTTTGCCCCATTTTCATTTTTTTTAGTTGTTGTCCTGTCTTTCCTCATTGTCTAAGCATCATAAAATAATTCCATCTATTTCATGACTGGATATTCTGATTTTTTGTTTCTCAAAACATAGTTTTCTATTATCTTCATTCTCTCTGTTCAATATCTTTGATGGATGATTCCTGATACACATGCAGCTGGTGGAAGACTCGATGATAAAGCTCGATAAAATCTGCAGGGAGGCAAATGCTCTGTTGATTTTTGCACGCTCTTATGGCCTTACCAGGTTTGTCAGAATTAGTGTGAAGGTAATTTTTTGTTACTTCATCATGATTGGAATTGCTGTGACTATCTTGGCCATCCAGAAACTGTAATTGAACTGCATTGAAACACGGAATGGATAACCTAATAGGTTCCTTTGTGGCTACATCATTGTTTAATTTTCTCAGATTCAATGCTCTGGACATTTTTCATTTCTTTCATAATTCGATGTCATAAAAGTCTGGGACCTCTCGCTAGAAAGTTATGTAGGGGAGTGAAATGCTGGCAAGCCAAATTTTGAAGATTATAAAAACTGAAACGAGCATTAGTGGAAACAATTTTTATCATACCAACTGTCAAGTCTGGAAATTGTTTTCTACACATCTAAGGGTTCCTAAATTGAATTTTTCTACAAGAACATAAAAACTGAAACGGACATTGGTGGAAACAATTTTTAACATACCAACTATCGAGTCTTGAAATTGTTTTCTATGCATTTAAGGGTCCCTAAATTGAATTTTTCTTGTTGGAGACAGGAACATGCAGTGATTGAGTCAAAGCCTGATCATTTCTTGGATGACCTTCGGTTAAATAACCCATGGCCTGAGCTCAAATGGTACATGGCTTTGTCTTTGCATCTATTTTTAGTTGATATTTTGCAATGCATATGCATATCTAATATCAGTAGACTATTGCTTATTGGCATTAGTAAATTGAAGAAATTTATTACTCTCTCCGTCCCATTTTATTTGTCTACCATTGGATTTCTAACTATTTATTGAAACATCATCTATTACTTTCTCTGCTGTGCATATTCTAAAAAATATCTCTGCCTTGGAAAATGTAGAATGCCATATATTTTGAAATGGAGTTATAATTAATCAAATAATTGAGGATAAGATAGAAAACACATTTTTTTCATGTACTTTATTTAGAAACTGGACAAATATTATGGACCATCTCAAAGGAAACATGGAAAAGTGAAGTGGGAAGGAGGAAGCATCACTCTTCTCAGCCTCATTTTATGTTGCACTCAGAGGACATGCTTCCTTTTGTAGATACATTTTCCTTATCTTCTTGGCTGGACTGGAGCTTAAAGCATACATGCTGTATTCTACTTCGAAGTTTCTTATATGGTATTTGCACATGGTAGGTTTGCAGAAACCATTGATTTAAATGCGACAGATCCTGTTGCCCATAAGCACACACCTTATGTTGTCATTCTAGTCAAGATTGCCGAGGAGTGGACCAAAGCTCACGGTGGTGCCCTCCCATCGACCAGGGATGAGAAGAAAGAATTCAAGGTTTGTAATTAGTTCACAATTTACCTGTTAGGTTCTTGTCCTATTTCTTTATGTTAATGCCATTTGCTTTGGGATTTCGAATCTCTTAGGAGATTCTAAAATCAGGAATGGTTGCAATGGATGAAGACAACTATAAAGAAGCTATTGAGACCTCCTTTAAAGTATTTGCACCTCGAGGAATTAGTGAGTATAAAGTATTCAGAAGAACAGGTTTAAAATTTTTGTGAGTATAAAGTATACATCATTTAAAGGAGGCATTCTTTACATTGTCGAGAGTTACAGGGGAAGGCAGAGAGTTCTGCTGATGTTCAAGTTTTGTAAATGTAGAACTTGGCTTAGAAAGAAATTGAAATGGGTACAAAGAAAATGAAAAGGTCACAGGAAAAATTCTCGCCTTTCTTTAGCCGAAGACAGCAACATTGGTAACGGGATTGATGAGTGGCCTTCATTTAGAACCGGGTAATTCATTCTCTGTGCCTTGCCCTTTTACATTTTTTTGCCTTCTTCTGTAAGAGATTCCTGGATGCACGCTTCCACTGATCAGGCTTGCTTTCTCCAGCACTGCTTAAATAGCAAAGTCGTACCAAAATTCACTTTTTTAAGACTTGCTGTAGTTATTGGGGAGCTTTACTCTGAAATATTCTTGTGACATTTTTATTTTTTTGAAGAAGAAAGAATAACTTTCATTTGTCAGAATGAAGTATAATTTTCTCTAAATTAATAAAGCTAACTAAACAGGAAAATCTAAAACTAATAATAATTTCTGGATTTTTCATTTCTTCGACTATCTTTGATTTCGATTTCTCAACCACATTAGTGGGTTTTCCTCACCTTTGAACATCCAGGATCAATTTAGTAGTGGTCTAGCAGAAAATATAGCATGCATTTTCCTTAGATAATTGATCAAAAAGAAATAAAAGAGTCCTTAATTATTTTCTAACTTGGAAAGAAGAGGAATGTCTATTAAAGTAATCGCCCCGTCCTATTTTGCCACTTCTAACATAAGAACTTGATGGCTGGCATTTGTTGTTATGAAGGATTAACTATTTGTACGGTTCAATCCTTTCATTTTGCATTAAAATCTAAATTAATATATTTTTTAATATTTTTAGATTGTTTTGATATGTTAATATTAAAAATAATTTTTTAAAATAAAATTTTTATTTTAATATATTTTTAAATAAAATATATTTTAAATTAAAATTACTTGTTATAATTTCAAGCATTTCCTCATGTTTGGTGATATGAGATCACAATTAAAGACAAACCACTGCCTTGTAGTTTGAGCTCGGCTATTAAACAGCCTGCAATATACAGTAGAAAGCATGCATCAGTTTGACCATATGCTACTAGCATTTCCGCTGATAGGAGGCGTTGCCTCCAATCTTTACGCTACATTTCAGTGGCCTGCACTTTGTTCGGTGTTGGATTAATTTTTTTTAACATAAAAAAAATAACAACAATGTGAAGGTGTTGCTAATATATTTTAAGAAAATAAAGAAAATCATAACTCGGTTATAGATATTACTAAATTTAATAAGATGATTTTATTTAATTAAATAATTAAAACAATTGATGTTGATAAATCTTTCGAGTACGGTGACATGTAGAGAAAAAAAAACATCTACTAAATGAGAAAAAATTACTAGCCAATCAATAACCTGAAATATAGAATTATAGAATTGATTTTTAAAAAAAATAATATAAAAAATAACCTGAATTAACTCAAGTTGGTAAAATAAACTTGCAACACATGTCTTGAGGCTAATATAATTTTATAAGAAATAAATTAAAAAAGATAACATGCTCAATTCCTAAGAATCCAAGCGTAGTAGGATGCAAACAAAACTAATTAGTAAAAAAAAAGAATTCCAAAAAAATTAAACATCAACAAACAAAGGTAAGGCTGCTAGACTTTGTGAACTCGATCATGTAAATGAGATAATCAAATAAAAAAACAACAAAAATCATGAAGGTTAATTCTCAAATAAATCAAATATTAAAAGATGAACTATAAAAATATTTTCAATCTCGAAGAAATAACTCAAAAAAAATTCAAGTTAACTTGAGCAAACTTGTCAAGTACTTGATCATGATAATCTCATAGAAAAAAAAAATAAAAAAATAATAATCAAGAAGCTCAATCTTTAAAATTCAAATACGAGAACTAGAGTACACGAGTGAGTAAGGTAACTTAAAATAAAAACAATTGTTTTACTGAAAAGGATTAAAACTTGACATATAAATAAACCAAAATTAAATTTGAAGGGATTAAGTTGAAAAAAAAATAAGTAATAAAATAATAAAAAATAAATAACAATAAAAAAACAAGAACTAAATCAAATATAAAACCTAAATTAAAGCTAAGGTTAAGAAATAAAATTAATAAAAAATTAATAAAAAGGGAATCAAGATATTAAATAGCAATAATAACTAAATTTGATACAAACAGAAAAGACACCTCTAGATTTTTGCAGGCCAACACAATTATTGAGGGAAGGAGAGAGAAAAGACAAAAGAAACTGAGAATAAAAGTCAACTAGTTTTAATTTTCATCTCTTTTTAATTTAGTGAGAATTTTTTCATGCAAAAATGAATATCAATCAAGCACCGAAGTTTTTTTTAACGATATTGCAAAAACCCAATAGCTAGGCAATTAAAACAACCTATCAAGCTAAATCTCAAATAAAATCAATGTAAAAAAATCAAATTAAAAAAAAAAAAAAAAACCGAGTCTATAAAAAAAGAACTTTCGTACAAAGCGGTCCTGAAGTTAGCAAACAAAAGAGACTCAATATATAAAACAAGAGGTTTCACCAGACGAATCCACAAAGAAACCCTCACAAGCTAGAGTAAACACTCTGGCAAATTAGATTTGGAACTAGTGACCATGTGTTCTCCACGCTATGCACAAGTACTCAAATGGAGAAAAGGTAACTCAATTCTCGCTGCTCTGCTAGAGAAGCGATAGTCACTGCTGTGATTTGTATTTTCTGCACTTTCACTTTATCTTGGAGCTTCGGATGGAAAAGCATTTCTGAAAAAAAAAAGAGAAAAAAACCCTAACAAAATGAGGATGATCAATGCTACTAAAAAAGTTATTTAGTTATTTTTGAGATTATGGGGACTAATTAATTAGTTCTGATAAACTAAAAGGACAATCAAAATTAACTCCTTTACAAGCCGGTAACCGCTTTTCAGTTTTCGAAATTCAGTTATTTGGATCATATTTGTTTCCATTCCAGGAAAACAAAGGGGGACGGAAGAGATTTAAAAAATGAAGGGACTTGTGAATATTTCGCAAGTGGAAGGGATTGATGATGAAGATGATCTTGGGGTGGAACCCATTGCTCTTTCAAGTCCACCACCAGCACAACAGTTTGGACATGCATCAAACAGGGACAATGACACAGAGAAGAGAACTCAAGGTTTACACAACAAAGTGGCTATGAAGTTGGCTACGTTTATGGACACGATAAGACAGAATCTTGTGGCAGTCCAGAGGTTTGTTGAGGATCTGTGGCTACGACAATACGGCTGTGCAGGCGATCCAGACATGACAAGGGCTTACCAGGTTTGGCCAGGGAATAATGTACGTTCCAACACTTGTTCTCACTTTCGAATTCAACAATCTATAACAATTAGCAATCACTTTATATAATCTGTCTGCAGTCTGTACTGCTAAAAGTGATTGCTGCTTAACTTTATGTGCATGCAGGTGTTTTTTTTCCATGGACGACTCATATGTGGCCCAGATCCTAGGGGATTGCTGCTGACAACTGTTTCAATAATACTCTCAAGTTGGGTTTTTGCCATGTATAGTGAGGATGATTTGCCGCACGATTCTGCTCTTATCACAGCCTTTTCCTTGATTTTAACAGTAACTGTCAGTCCCTCTCATTTGATAAATTTAGCAGTAGTTAATATTTTACTCGGCAAGGATCAAATTTATTTATTTATTTTTATTGGGAATACAGGTTCTGGTCAACCTGTTTCTGGTTAGTACAATTGATCCAGGAATTATTCCTAGAAATGATGGATCATCTATCGAGGAAACTGCTGGCACGAGCGATGGAACCAGGAGAAAGAGGGTAACTGTTAATGGGGTAGAACTCAAACTAAAATATTGTCGCATTTGTAAGTTTTTTAGGCCTCCCCGGAGTTGCCATTGCGCCATCTGTGATAATTGTGTCGAGAAATTTGATCACCATTGCCCGTGGATCGGCCAATGCATTGCACTGGTATTAACACTACCAAAACTTCAATCCCTTGCAGTGCTGCATGCATGAATTCTGAGAGGTGATCTTTGTTTTGTGCAGAGAAACTATCGATTTTACCTAACATTTATCATATCAGCCTTGATTTTCTTTGTGTACGTATTTGCTCTCTCATGGTGGAGAATCCACCAAAGAATGCTCAGAACTGGCACTGGATTGCTTGGAATGCTGAAGAACTGTCCTGAAACTCTGGCACTAATATCATTTAGTTCTGCTACTATCTTGTTCTTAGGGGGCCTTACTATCTTCCATGTATTTCTGCTTGCAAGAAATCAGGTTGGCCCAACATATCCATTTTTTTTTCCTCAAAGTTTTTCGAATGAAGATCTCTGGTACAGTGTTCAAACCAGATACAATAGCAGATGATGTCGTATATATTCAAAACCTGCATTCATCAGTTTATCCGCATTGCTTGTATGTATTAGCTTTGATGGTTATTTTTCTGTGTATTTTGAGGCAGACAGGCTATGAGAATTTCCGTCAACGCTACATGGAGTCACAAAATCCATTTGACAAAGGGATTCTGAGTAATATCATGGAGGTTTTGTTTGAACCATTGCCGCCTTCTAGAGTTGATTTTCGAGATGAAGTAATGATGCCAAGAATGTAATCAATATGTCCGAGCAGGAAATTTAGAGAAGGATTCCGTCTAATTTCTTTAATAAGAGCATGATTTGCCTTGTCCTTATTTGTTTTATTCAGAGCCTAAAAATAACTTGGTTATGCCATTATTGTTGATTTTTGCTCATCGAAGAAATGGTCTCAATTCCAATCTCCATTAATCTGGGGAGCACGAAAAGCAGAGTGCTTGGGGGTGGTTGTGTCACAATAATGAGCGTCCACACCACACCACACCAACCACGCCACAGAGCTGGTGTCTTGGTTCACGGAATGGCAGAGACCACATGTTGCATGTGGTCATGGCCAGAGTGTGGGATGCTAACTGCTAGGGGTCGCTAGGGATGGGCACCAATGTTGGCATTTATGAAGGCCCAGTAAGATAGACCATGAGACATAATAACTTTGACGCTACAGCTAGATAATGGATATTTGGAAAAAGAAAAAAGAAAAAAGAAATACTATTATTTAGATCCATTGAGATATTTGGAATCATCAATGTACTTGTAGTTCGATGATATTCTAACAGAAAAGGTGGTGAAATCTTGGGTTCAAATTCAACCTTCATATTAAGTATATTGAATGATTTTGAGGGCAAAACTTTTTACTTCTTATTTTGATGTTTTGAAAGAGTATAAAACTCAATATATTTAATATCAATCATAAAATCATATTAACAAGGATTTATCAAATTATAAGATTTAATATATTTGAGGTCAATTATATGCTTAGCTCAAGGTATTATAGGTATAACATACTGTTAAATCTAATATATATGGCTTTTATTATGTACTGCATCCAAGTCAACATAAGTCTTGCAACTTGATAGATTTAATATATTTGGATTTAGCTATATATTAAGCTTAAACCAATATAGGTTTAGCAAATTACTAGACTCATCATGTTTGAGTTTAGCCATGTGTTGAGCTCAATGTAATATAAGTATAATAAACTGCTAGACCTAACTCTTTAATACATAGCTAAAGACTAAGCCTAATTGATCCAAATTCTATCTCAAGCCTATTAATACAAACTGTTCACATATAATCATTGCCTACAACTATATATGTATAAATGGTCTTTCAAAGTTTTATATTTTTATTTTATTAATGATATGTAAAGAATATTTGTTCTTTATTAATGATATATTAGGGATTTTGTAGGTATGGAAACTTTTACCATCAATTATCTACTTCCTAGGTTATGAAAAAGGGAATATTAAAATAAATATTTAATTAATCATTATTCAAACACCAAATAATCTTATTACTTAATATATCAAATTTTGGGATATCATTGGATTTTTTTAATTGCTTGAAGTTTATGAACAATTATATAAACTCATAACACAACCACATTAAATTTATAATAATATTAAAAAAATAAAATCCCTTGTGTGTATGTGTTTAATTTGTCAAAGGTTCTAGTTCTTGATTGTTAATTGCTAAAATGAATTCCTAATACAACAACCAAATCTGATAGAATCTATAAAAAAAAACATTAGAAAGAACCCTTATTTTCTTTGGGTGCGTGTGATTTGTCAAAGGCTGTGGACTTGTAGTTCCTAATACATAAACCTGGCATCTAATAAAACAAGTACAATTGGCATAAGAACTAGCCGACACAAGCTCAAAATCGAAACTCAAGTAGGTAAACAAGAGGCTGAATTACTTGATATGAAGGGAATAATGTTAGGGAAAAGGAAACAAAGGACACTACTTTTATCTGATTAGTGTTTGTCTCTCTATGAAATCATTGCTTCTAATTATATATATGTCCATCTAGATAAGGAGTAGCTAGCCTCGTCCAATCTGAGTTTCTCGGCTACATGCATTAAAGAAAGAAGAACAAAAGGTAAATGCTGATTAAAGTAATATTGTGCAGTAGAAAGTAAACAAGAATTAAAGCAAGGCATTAATATATGCAATCATGCTTTTATCATCATGAAACGCTTGAACATTTTGAGAGTGAATTTTTAGAGAATAATATAAATTATATTTTAAAATTTTATTTAATAATTTAAGTTATTGAGTTCAGATGATTTTTTAACATGGTATCAGAGTTTTATAAACAAGTGATCATGAGTTTGAATTTTATCATTTCTATTTATTTGATAAAAATCAAACACAAAATAATATAGATCTGTGCAAGTTTCACTTGAGGAGATGTGTTAGAAAATAATATAAATTATATCTTAAGATTTTATCTAATATTAGGTTGAGATGTTTTTTTACTTTTTTAACATGAGCAGTGGCTTTATTTGATGCCCAGAAGCTGGAAATTGGCAAGCTCTACACATTCTGCTGTCTGTCTGTCTGGTGGCTGTAATTTTAGAGGGACTCTTGCTTCCCGTACAAGTCTCAGGAGCTGATCACCAACGACGTCTGAGTATTCTCTTCTTGACAAAGCACCTGCAACAACTATCAGATGGTCTCGTGCAATGGCAGCTTTGGATTGCTTAAGCAGGGTAGCATGTGGTGTTGTAAAGCGACAGGGACGGGACTCCTCCTTTCGCAAGCAAGGCACCTCAGCCAATCTCCTTTCTCAAGCTGAAACCTGTGAAAAATGCGTTCTGTCTCTTGAACAGTGTCTGAGATGTATGCATCAACTGTGTGCTAGGCATAGATACGAGCAAGAAAATAAAATTTATTAGAAATCTCAATTGATACAAGAAAATTAATTGTATTGGGATCAATTTGGCTTTAATATAGGTATATATATATATATATATATATATATATATATAATGGGACCCTTAAATATACGTGGGTGTATATATATAAGTCATAATATTCCGAAATCATTTTACCTTCATGCATGTGAGAGTTGTAATATTTCAGCGAGATCCCTCTATGCGTAAAAATATTTATCTTTCATGTTTGGTGTGGTGTTCATCTTGTTTGTAGATCTCTTCTTCTTCTTCTTCTTTTTAAAATATTAATAGCTAAAGATTTATATTTATATAATTCTCCAATCTATTTTTTATATCTGTAATTGAATCCGTTTTATTTTTGAATATACAATAAGTTTATATATAACCTATCATTTAGGTAAGATTTTTAGACTAAATCACCATACATAATTAATAGCATGATTTGTACACAAAAGTCTTTTTATCTGTCCAGCTTGCAAGAATATCTTGAAAATAAAATATAGTAATATTATATCAAAAAATTAACAAATATAAACACAAACATAAATCCCGACAAACAAAAAAATTATATTGATATATTATGATAATTTTTACTAATTTTCCATCCTTATATTTCTCAGGTCTCTCTCTCTCTCTCTCTCTCTCTATATATATATATATATATATATAATGTGAGATGACTTGATTTGAAAGTCTAGGAGAAAATATTAAGAGATTAACATGTATTGAACTGGAATGAGAAATTACTTTATTATTTAAAAAAGAAAAGGAGAAATGAATAGTTTGCCGCAATTATTGACATGTGCAACCCGGGAACAGTACAATGGGGCTGAGATGATTAATGGTTTGATTGGTAAAGCCAGCTATATAAACACTTTAATTGACAACCACATAGAGATATAGGGCTGCTGCAAGTCTGCAACTGGGCATACATGCAATTAGGTAGGTTAATGCCAAGAAATATTGACCTTAAAGAAATATGGCTAACCCCACATCATCTGTTTTTAATCAAGGATCTTCATTTTCTTTTTCTTCTGGCCACATGCTTGCTTGCCTTTTGTTGAAGAAGCGTTTTCAATTGGATATTTTATGCCTAACCCACACACATGAAGATAAAAAGGAAAGAAAAAGAAGGTCATCATCAATGGCAGTCCAGCTCGTATGATCCCAGCTTCATGTTACCACCCAATGCTAGCTTGTGATCTGTGTCTCCAATGGCAAACATCGTGTGCCAGTATGAACTAGTCCAAACATGGAGATCGAGCCTTGTTCGTCAGAACTGGGACGACATCTATTTTCTTACAATATTGCAACAATTCATCCATCAATACCATTACTACGTACTGAGTAAATCTTGATTTTCTGTAAAACATTTATCTAAAATAAAAGAACAGAAAAGAAAAGAAATTATGGGGATATATTCTTTTTGGTTATTCGTCTCAATTAAATTGTTTTTAAATATTTGTTTGTATGATCTTGATACGAATATGTTAACCTTAATTATCAGCAAAAATACTTGTAAATATATTATCAAATGCAATGCAGCGTTGCTGCTGCTGCTGCTGCATGCAATATCTGGGTTAGTGGATATTGTCATGTTATTTGAAGACTTGATTAAAAACTAATTAAAACAAATGGCAAATTAATGATGGCTGCGAATGGACAGATTAAGCTTAATTTAGACGAGAGCATGGATTAATGTGAAACAAAACTTAAATCTTACTACATATGACACGACATCCCAGAATATTCCAACAATCTCAATAAGAAAAGAGTACTTTTGGGATTTGTGATCCATCAATCTACAAAATTAATATGAGATTAAATCATGTTTTAAATAGAAGTACATCAATGGCCAGGAGTTCTCAATTTAAAGCTACCATGTTAGAATTTTTTAAATTTGAATTTGTTTGGATTTTTTTTCTATTCAAGATAGATTTCTAGATTATATATATAAACTATGAAAAAAATTTACGAGGGCTTTCTATTAAATTATGAAAGGATTGGATAATCTTAAATATGTTCGGAAGATATGTTTTATTTTTTTTAATAAAGTTTTTGTAGAGAGTTTTTAAAAAAAATTTAATAAAATAACTATTGTTATTGATCTAAATTATCAGTTTTTAGAATGATAAATTTATGATAAAAGAAAAAAAGATATCACAATTTATTGAAGCAAATGCAAGAGTGAATAGTAGCATGAACATCAACTACACCATCAAATTTAATAAAAAATTTTGAAAGAATTAGTGCAACAATTTACCCTAGAGGGCAAAGTTTCTTAATGAGGTGGAATTGTTATTATCATGACCTTGATTTGCTCATATTTAAATTTAAAATTATTATATTATAATATTTTAAATTTAAATTTAAATTTGTTTAAATATCTCTTCCATTTACCCAAAATCCTAGATTATGTAAAAATACTATGGAAAAACTTATGGAAACTTTCTATCAAGTCATGGGAGCTCGAACAACCTCAAATATATTCTTATGAAGGTCTGAGCAAATTTAAAATATGCTAAAAAAACTATATTTTATGATTTTCAATCAGGTATTTGAAGTAAATTTCTTTTAATTTAATAAAATTGCAATGAATTACGAGGTTGGTTACAAAAATCCGACTACATATGACATAGCATTCCATTATAAAAAAAAAATATTCCAACAGTCTCAGTGAGAAAGGACTACTTTTTGAATTTCACACTTGGATCCATCAATATGTAAACTATGAGTTCTAATCTTTAATTTTATTTTTAATTAATGTAGATACTAAGGTGAATTTACTTCAATTAATTTTTTAAGTTTAGAAATTAATAATTATATAAATTTTTATTTATTTTAAAATTTATAAGATTCAAACTAATAATTTTTAAAAAATAAATTTAGAATTTAATTAATTAAATTATGTCTATAATATATATATATATATATATATATATATATATATATATATTTTTGTTTTTTTTTTCCCGAAGACCTATCGAACTAGTACAAACCGACCACTGATACCGCGCCTTAATGCTTGGTGTGTCATCAAATTTAGTGCATGTTAACTGAACATGACACGTGTCAGGCTTAGCTTGTGAAGGGAGCCTTGTCGCATGCAGATTCTTACAGGTGCCACGTGAGCCAAGGTGCTATATGTCACCTGACTAATGGACAGGGTAAGGTTGCCTTCTCAATGGGAACTTGCCACCTGTCAAGCTGCTAGATCCAATCACGTGTCCTTGACCACCCTTTCCAAGACTTATTATGCTCTTTGCACTTTTAATTGCAGGCTCTTATGCTAAGATTCTTGCAAATAATTTGGACGTGCTTTTTTTTTTTTTTGTTTTTTTTCCCCATTGAAAAACGGCTATCAATAGTTAGATGGAATGTTGTACTAACTAAGCATAATGTCCCTTAGTATGCTTTGGAGCTATTTTCATTTTTTATTTTACAAGTAATTTTAAATAAAAATATTTTATATTTATTTTTTTATTTTAAATTAATTTTATTTTGATGCTTCAAGGCCATTTTGATATATTAATATTAAAAATAAATTTTAAAAAATAAAATAAATTTGCTTACAATAGTTCGTAAATGGACCCGTTTCTGAATTTTAAATATAAAATTCTCTTACATTAATAAAAGTTTTAACATTAAATTTAAGGGGAGGCAACCCACATTATTTATAGCCATTAATTTTCAACTAAAGTGATGGAACCGGACGGCATTCGTTCCAAAGAAATTCAAAGGAACGTCCTCCACTTGATTAAAATGACCTCACAGGCACAGAGATGACGCCTTCATCGTCTACCCTAAATATGAAAGATGGACCAAGTGATTATCCCTCCTCTTCAACAGGCCTTCATATGTCTAGAGACAAATCGTACCCACCATTAAATATTAGCATCTAATGCTTATTTGTACAAGTGATTTTAGAGTTTAATTTTAAGAAATATAGTTAGTAAAATTTTAATTTTGTTTTTCACGAGTTTTATAAACTTTAAGATTATTAATTTTAAAATTTTAAAAAATTAATTATGATGCACGTAAACTAGTTCGGATAATTACGTACAATTAAAACAAAAAAAAAAGTTAACTCTAGAGTCACGACTGAGACAAGTTTGCGGTCGGCCCCAGCAGCAACTATTGCAGATTTATAGTCTTGCAAACCTGAAAAAGTCCTCTGAATCTCTTCATTTCCGATGGTTAACAGGAGGCTCACTCCGACACCTCCTCATATTGCAGGTCCAGGTACACCTTTCATGTGGGTTTGAGGATATAAATACCTCCGCGAGACCAAATGAAAGAGCTACTTTTTTTGCAATAACTCTCTCTCTGTCTCTCTGTCGAAACCCTAAATGTTTCGCTTCCGAACTGCTTGACAGCAAATTTAATTACTAACTTAATCATTGTAGTGTAGAAGAAGAAAAGTAGCTCTCGAAATTGTTGGTGACCTATCTAACGAACTCAACTATTCTTGTCTCTTTAATTTAGATTCTTGAACATCATCACCAGTTAAGGAATGTTGCCCCTTTAGATTCCTAAAGATCATCACTAATTAAGGATGCCTGAAATCAAGTAGATCCACCCTATTAATACCACCGATAAGAGCTTGGAAAATATTTTTAGCAATACATAAATAGTGTCTTGAAAACATATGGACAGGTATATATACCTCTTTTATTTCATGGAAAGTGACTTTTTAAAAATAATTTTCTAAATTTTATGTATTTATTTACTTTTAAAAATATCAATCAATAAAAAATATTTTCTAATTAAAAAATATGATAAATTATTGATGGAATAACATTGTCGAGAACTTACTTTGGTTTTTATTTTATTAGTAATTTCTAATACTAACATAATCATCAACAATGTATATAATTGACATTAAAAATAATATTTCATCAACATTTTATTAGATTTTTTTTTATTTATTTATTATGATCCTCAAGCTAACAATTACTTATGATAAACCTATAACCATAAGAGAAACATTATTTGGACATTTAATTTAACCATTGTTGGACATTTAATATAATCCTGCTATTGTTTTTGTAACAATCTCCGTTCAAACTTTATATTTTACTATTCAACCCAAATTAATACCTTTAATTATTATAAATTATACATAAAATTATTTTTTTCTAAAATTTAAACTTAATCATAAAATAATTGTTACCAATTATTTCTTCAATTCTAACACATTTAAGTTATAATATTACACTCAGTTTTTTCAAGTGACAAAGTAAATCAATTTCATTCAATTCCCAAACAAATTTTAAAATACAAATAATGCATTAATACAATAAAATATCATTATAAAATAAATAAAACTTAAATATACAAAAGTATCAAAGTACAAACAAATCTGAATAAATAAATAAATAAGTTTGTTTATTTAATGAAGTGAAGCTTGTTAAAAAAAAAAAAAAAAAACAAGAAATAAAGATGCTGTGTTGGAGTCGGCATGTTAGGTGGCTGGAATTGTGAGGGGGCACGCGAAATTAATGGAATGGGAGAGAGGTAGCTGTTACAAAATGAAGAAGAAGAAATGAGAAGATTGTGTGTTTTGAATATTTATCTTAAGCCCCCTAGCGGAATTTTCATTTGCAATTCCAACATAATGATTAAATTATTATTTTTTTATGTTTTTATATTTTTTTTTCCTAATTTTTTAGCAGCGAAATGACATATTTTGTAAGTTTGGCGTCATCAAAAAGCAAAACCTTTTTTTTCATATTATGTTAAAAATTAAAATCATTTTATTTTTCAAAAATATTTTTAAAATATAAAAATAAATATGATAATTACGAGCAGAAAAAGATTTAATCTATAAATTTTATTGATTCTCCGTTCATTATAGGTGTTCCAAAAATTAGGTCAACCGTGTAAGTTAAATCCTCGCATTAATATAGAATTGGTCATGCAAAAGAGGAGGAGACTGTCCAAATGCATTATGTATATTTAAAATGTCAACAATAATAAAAATTTTTTATTAATATAAATATTCAGGATAGTTTATATACATAACGATTAATTTCATAAATTTTTAAATTAATAATTATGTAAATCTCTAATAACTCTAAAATTTATAAAACTCGAACTAGTAATTTTTAATCAATAATAATAATTTAATATGAAAAATTAATATTCATACATTATGAAAACATTGTATATATTTTTTTTTAAATTTCTTTATGTATTAATATGATTTTCAATACATCTATATCGAAATCAAATATATATATATATATATATATATATATATATATATATATATATATGTGTGTGTGTGTGTGTGTGTGTGTGTGTGTGTGTGTAAAGTCTTCAGGTTCTAATTTCCATTTCTAGAGGAATCTACCTTATCTCGACCATGTGACGATGAAAGATAATAAAAAGGTCTGGTGGGTTTGTCAACTTGAGTACATGTGCTGCTCTTCAATCTAGAGGACCACGGGCAACTGAAGTTTAAGTAGTGTTTAATTATCTGATTATAGTTATTTTTTAAAATATATTTTTTATTTTTAAAATTTATTTTTTATCAAAGCAATTAAATAACATTTTTTAAAAAATTAATGTAAAAAAAATATTATTTTTTTCTAAAAACATGATACCACTATAAAAACAAACACTCTTTTAATATCATAATTTATCTTTTTCAAGACAATCTCTCTCATCTATTATAGCCTTATAAAAAATGGACGGCTAGTTCTTTGATTCTTCTCCTTTTCTAGTGAGATATGGGAATGTCATTTTCGCATATAATAAATGAGACATTTACACTATACATATCATTGGCGATATTATTGGTTTTTCATTATATATACATACACAATGTGTATACATTTTATACGGGTCCACGAGGATTTTGGGCACTTGTATAATTGAGGTGAGCTACAAACAACTTTATTCCTTATTGTTTTTTATTTAAGAAATTCATTTAGCCCGATGATCTTGTGTTTTAATTTTGTTATTAATTTTTTTAGAATAATATATTTATGTTTCATTATTTTTAATTATTTTTTTTGAAATCTTGAAATCTTGAATTCTTAACATAGATGTGAAAGAATCTCTCCAATATTTTAATAAAACCAGGGCAAAAAAAAAAAAAAAACCTCTTACTAACATTATATGATAAAAATAAATATTCAAGCGGCCAACTTCTTAAAAGTTTTTAAATAAAATGGGTGCTTCAGTAACAAAAATTTAGAATCAAAAAGTTTATTATTTTTATAGTTTCAAGTTCAAGTTATTTTGTTACTAATACAATGATCACTGAAAATTTACATTGTTGTTAATTTCAAAGCTCGTGAGATTAATCAAAATACACACAAGTTAGCCCGAATATCCATATTAATCAAAATAATAATAATAATAATGTTAAATGATTAAAATTATATAAAAAAATTATGTCAATTTTTACATTTCATTATGGTGTCTTATATTCTAGTATAAAAACTTTAGTAGTTTCATGATATTTATTTATTTTTGAATTGGAGTTCATGATTTTTATCCCATGATATGTATTCAATTCTTTACAATATATCCTACCTAGTAATAAAGAATAGGAAAGAAGAATCTCAAGTTCAAGTTATGGGCACAATTAAATATTTGATGTTGTGAATATTTATTTATTTATTTGAGATTATACATAAATATACTCTTGGTAAAACTGAACCCATAAATGGCAGCTTAGAAGTTGAAGTTTCCTTTTCACAAAAGTTTATTCTCATAAACATTTTTAAGAAAGAAAGAAACTTTATTCTAATAGAAAAAAATTCCTATTTTTAAGAAACTGACAGGGCATTAAGATTCTGATGTAGACTATTATATTTTTGTTTACAAAATATTTTTAAAAAATTTATTTAATTTTTGTTTTAAATTATTATTTTTATTTTAATGTTGATATTAAAAATAATTTTTTTAAAATATAAAATATTTTTTTAATATATTTTTAAATAAAAATATTTTAAAAATCAAACAATTATAATCCCGTTTCAGGTAAATTAATAAATACTGATAGTGGATTACAAAATTAAATAAAATGAAAAACTAGCAGTAGAGTAGAAGATGGTGGTGTGGTAATTTGGTATAAGAAGAGAGGTAGTTAGGAGGTCTACCATCGCCTGCAAAGCAAAGAAGAGTACTTCTATACTTTCTAGAGAGAGAAAGAACGACAACAACTACAAACTGCAAAGCTTTAGCTGGGAGGATAAAGTAAAGAACAAAAACAAGGACAAGTTAAAAAACCAGACCACCCACTTTGTTCTACTCCTTCTCTCTCACATTTCTTTGCTTCAAATCTTGGACAGAGCTTTCTTTCACAGCTCTGGTACTCCAAGAAGAAATTCTAACTACTTCTTGAGGGAGCTTTCAGTTTCAGCTGTCTCTTTGATTTGGTTGCTGTTGTCTGTTTTTCTTGCATATGGGTGTGCTTTTGTTGAGATAGCTTTCAGTTTGTGAAATACAAGGGAAGAATTGGAAATCCCAGATAGAAATAACAAGAGAAAGAAATGTCTTTCAAGAGCAGAGGAGACCAGCAGTCTTCTAAAAATGTTATATCAAAAAAATGGGCCCTGTTCTTTTGCTTAGCTTGCTTTTGTGCTGGAGTGTTCTTCAACAATAGGTATGTTTATTTTTTTTAAAAAAAAATCATTTGTTTTTCATGTGAATTGCCTACTGTGGCAATCTCTGGAGAGGTTATTTGATTAAGTTTCTAATTTTTATGAAATGGGTACAAGCTGTTTTTTTTTAAGATCTCTGTTTTGTTGATTGTTTTTTTTTATAGATCGTACGCATGTTTTGGCTGGTTTAATGGAAAAATATGCTTTGATTTTCATTTTTTTAAGAATGTTTGATTATTCTTTAAATTACCTGAATCTTAATATTTCACCAGTTTTCAAGTTTGTATTTTCCATACAATTTCTGGCTTTATTTTCTAGCTAAAGCGAGGTAGATCTAATTATCCAAATTAGGATTTTGATGCATTGACTTTCGAATGATGCATTGACTTTCTCTTTTTCTTCAATGCTATTACTTTCAGAATTTTGTTATCTCAAGCCTTTGCGAATTCATTCCTTTTCAGGAATCTTCACGCTCTTCTGCCATTGCCTCCATCATCCAATACATAATTAATTTTTTCTTTGTTACCACTGTTCATGTGATTTTATTTAAGGTCGTGGTTTTAAATGTGGTTTATTTGTTGGAAATCCATGTGCTTCCATTAAAAACTACCGCCACTTTTATGCAACGTGCTCCCACATGGTTGTGCACCAGGGGAAAGAAGGCTACCGACATCTGCTGTCATTGCCATAAATCCTTCTTTAGTATCTGGTAGTTGTGACTGCTCTTTTTTGTTGGAGATAGTTGACTAGAAACTCCTCATGACATTGTAGTAATCATTTCATTGATCTCCCAGGAAAACTCTTTAACTGTAAATTCTCTTTCGTTTTCAAATCTAAACATAGATTATTTTCTTCAGTCTAGATATCTCTCCGGAAGTAATTTCATAGCAATGAAATCATCGAAGTTTCTGTTATATGTTCGATAGTTGTGTGCACATTTGTGGTTCTGCAAGTAAATTCTATTTTTGTTAGCATCATTATCTTTATTTATCGGTTAAAGAAATTGCAAAAATCTTCAACATGGTAACTTCTTGTTGGCACTTAATCTGTGATGGAATGTTAACGAGGAAAAATGGTGGCAGGATGTGGACAGTTCCCGAACCTAAAGGCATCACTCGTACAACTACAATGGAAGCTGAAAGTCTAAAGTTAGTTTCAGAGGGTTGTGGTGATGACATTGTGGGTATCTTTATCTATGACATGATAAATTCTTTGTCCTTTCATGTTTTTAATTGGTGGCTAGACTCAAGCATTTCAAGTTGTTTTCGTCATTCTTTTATGTTACTCATCTGAATTATTGTTGTTCGAAATCTGATTTGAGTCCCTTCAGTTGCATCAGAAAGAAGTGAAGCGTGACTCTAAGGATATTATTGGGGAAGTTTATAAAACTCATAATGCCATTCAGTAAGTATAGCTTATGCCCAGTAATTGTTCTACATTCTGCTTACATATCATAGTTGATTTGTATGAAGGCATCCTGAACAGCAAGCTTACTATTGTAAATTGAATATAGGACATTAGACAAAACTATTTCAAATTTAGAGATGGAATTAGCTGCTGCAAGGGCAGCACAGGAGTCCATACTCAGTGGCTCTCCTTTGTCTGAGGACTTAAAGAGGACTGGGTCATCTGGGAAAAGAAGATATTTGATGGTTGTTGGAATTAATACAGCTTTTAGCAGCCGCAAAAGAAGAGATTCAATTCGCGCTACATGGTTGCCACAAGGTTCATTGAATTGTGTCCATACTTATTCTTGTGCTGTTTTAATTGCTGTGTGAGATTTCATTGCTGACTAAGTTTTTCCCCCCCTTAATGCAAAATAGGTGAAAAAAGGAAGAAACTGGAAGAAGAGAAGGGTATCATTGTTCGCTTTGTCATTGGTCATAGGTGAGCCAGGCTTCTTTTCTCTTTAATGATCTGGATAAGGGTGTGTGTAATTTGCAATGGAGTATGTGTATGTTAGTCCGAGTTGTTGAGTGTATGTTTTTGGCCTTAATTTTGAATCTTTGCTCACCCCTCATGTGTTCGATGATTAGGGCAACCCATAAACCTATTAGAGAGGAATATAAAGTTATTTTTGGGACCTCATGTAATAGCTTAAGCTTTTAGGTTAGCATGATTCTTTGATATGCACCAATTCAAAATTTTGTCAATCTTTTAAGGCTGCATAACTCTTCCATTTGCTTTCTGTGACCAAATTAATGTCATCTCTCTTGAGAATCCATATTATCCTGATGTCAGCTATAGGCACTGAAAGAATCTCGAAGAGTAAGCTACAACATTGCAATAATTGCAAAGGGTTTTGGGTGCATTTGGATTCCCATAGAAATAAAATTTCAGCAGTAACTTGTACTCCCATTGTTTTAACATAAGTCGAAATGCTCAGTCTATGGTATCATATGGCATGAATTATTTTCCGGGAGTCACTCTACTATGTCAATCTCTCCGAGTCAATGTTCACAAGTTAATGAAATTATTCAGAGTTAGTTACGTAGGCTGGGCATATGGTTTCAGTTCTCAAATATACATATATGGGGATGAAAACAATCAAAACTTCTGAGTTAAACCTGTGCTCTCTGAATGTATTCATGACAGCTAATAGCTTTGAAAATGCTTGATCATGAATTTAATTTAACTTAAAATTATCTTATATTGTCTAGTGCCACATCAGGAGGCATTTTGGACAGAGCCATTGAAGCAGAGGACAGAAAGCATGGAGATTTCTTGAGACTGGTAAGGCTTTTGTCTCCAATTCTATTGCGCTGTCCTATTTAATGAAACACTTGCTCACTTCTGAAGAAAAAGTACATGCCTACTCAGGAAAAGAAAAATCTATGAACTCACATGTTTGCTCTGCTACAATATGAACAGGACCATGTTGAAGGGTATCTTGAATTGTCAGCCAAGACAAAGATATATTTTGCAACTGCTGTTTCTTCGTGGGATGCAGATTTCTATGTCAAAGTTGATGATGATGTCCATGTAAATATAGGTAGGTCAACATATAATGTGCAGTGACTCCATTCTTAGTGGTATATAATTATCTGAAGATGTTTAATGACGTATTCTTTTCCCTCTCTCTGAATAAAAAACCAACTGGAAAAGATTTCGGATTATTATAATTGTATAAAAAGTTATATATTCCACCATCTGAAGAATTTAGATTCTTTCATATCCTCTAGGATCAATGCAACAATTAACATGAATTATCTCATCAGTTTTATTCATGCGAGAAAATTGCTGTTCATAGCTTCTACTTTCTAATAATTTGTGTTAAGTCCATTTTCTTGCTACTTGGTGCAGCAACACTTGGAGAAACTCTAGTCAGACACCGAAAGAAACCACGAGTATATATTGGATGCATGAAATCTGGTCCTGTCCTTAATCAAAAGTAAGTGAAATTTTCTTGGATTCATTCTGTCAGAAAAGTTTTAGGAAAGGAATCTTCTACATTCTTAACTTGTCACTTTGTTGAACAGGGGTGTGAGGTACCATGAACCCGAGTACTGGAAATTCGGTGAGGCGGGGAATAAGTACTTCCGGCATGCTACCGGCCAGCTGTATGCCATTTCAAAAGATCTGGCTACGTATATATCAATAAACCAGTAAGTTCCTTTTTATTTGTAACATGAGATAATGGAGTATTGTTCCTGGATCAAAATTTCAAGCCTTTTCCCATAGTTTCCTTACATTAATGATGGTTCTTGTGCAAATAATTATCTCAGACATGTTCTGCACAAGTATGCCAACGAGGATGTTTCGCTGGGGTCATGGTTTATTGGACTTGATGTAGATCACATTGATGATCGGAGGCTATGTTGCGGCACTCCACCTGGTAAAGCTATTATTTTACTTGAAATATTGGAACACTTTGGTTAAAAAAGAAGAAGAGATTTTCTTGGACTGAATTAGACTTTAATACAATTTATAGAACCCACCAATTACTGTCTTGCTGAAGATACTGAGTTTTCCCATGTCAATCATTAGTGGGGGTTGAGCCTCTGTCGCATCAATATTTACACCCTGAAGGAATACACTACGCACCACGAAATATTGGATTGATGTGATTATTTGTTACCATTTCTTGTAAGGTTTGGAGAAGTTATCATGTACAGCATCGTGTTTTTGAAAGTTGACATAGAAGTAATAGGATTTTCCCAGAAAAATCAATATTTTCATGATGGAAAATCCTATGCAGCCTATTGATGCTTCTGATTTACAATTTGGAATTCTCGTTATGATAGTGACACTTACCGTACTGCCACGATCACTATTCAAATGAATATGCAGTAGCCTCGTATGGCTATTCTCAAATACATTTATTTCTGTTTCCTCCTGTTGGTTGCTATTTGCAAATTTATAACAAATAAGATTTCCACATGGGTTACTGACCCATCCTCGAGCACATGTGCTCTAAACCTTAGTCTCTGCCAGGACCAAAGCAGAATGGAATTGTGCGAGTACTGAGATAGCATGTTTCAAATTCTGATTATTTTTCACCTCTTGTTTCCTCAGATTGCGAGTGGAAGGCACAGGCTGGCAACATCTGCGTTGCGTCATTTGATTGGAGCTGCAGTGGGATTTGCAGATCTGCTGATAGGATTAAGGAGGTCCATCGGCGGTGTGGGGAAGGTGAGAAGGCTTTGTGGAGAGCAACATTCTAGGTGATAGTGCTCTTCCAACCTCAGGAAGATGATGCACTGAAGAATCAGGTGTTTCGAGTCTTTTCTGTATTTTTTTTAGTATAGAAACCATGTCATATTACGCCTCATAGAGAGGGAGAGAAAATGCATGTACATTCACGTCCTTGCTCACACGTGTGTGAGGGAGCAGATGCCCTACATCGTGGACTTCTCCATTTTAGCCAAGGAGAGAGACCGCAGAAGCGGCCGCAAGAGGCAAGAACACTAAACAATTCTTTGATACACTGGAAAGCCGATTTGCAAGTTTACAATTCGACGGGCAATCAAGCTAACAATAAACACAAGTCATGGCAGTGGCTTTTCCAGCTCTCATTCGATTTTGAAATGTTCTGTATTCTGTTACCCAGAGGCCAGAATCCATTGTAGAAACTCTGCTGTGTCGATTAGCAATGCCAAAAGTTGGTGGATTTGATTAGGAGCTTTTAGGAAGCGTTTGTAACTGCGTTTTGGCAAATTTTAAATTTTTTTTTTTTTTTGCTAAAATTGAGTTACGGTTGTATTTTTGGATCGTTTTGATGTGCTGATGTCAAAAATAATTTTTAAAAAATAAAAAAATATTATTTACATGTATTTCGGCACAAAAAGCTATTTGAAAAGCAACCGCTACCACACTGTCAAATATGCTCTTAAGCCATGTAGCAATAATGATTCCTATTCTTTAATCTCGTGGTTGATGCTCCTCCTCCCGAAAAAACTAGATGGGCATATGAAACTGGAATGCATCTGCTGGTGGTGTAGGGATGGTTGTTTTTTTTTATAAATATTTTTTATTTAAAAATAAATTAAAGTAAATATTTTTATTGTTTTAAATAAATTTTTATATCAACATAAAAAAATTGAAAAAAAATAAATTATTAAAATTGTTTTTATAAAATGCTATTTTAAATGCATTTCTATTCTTAAATTATTTTTTATTTAAAATTATTTTTTAAAAAATTTTAAATTATTTTAAAATAGTAATATAAAAATGTTATTTTAACATATTTTTAAATAAAATATACCGCAATCACGCTTTTAAATACAATCACAGGAAGAAAAAAAATGTCTTTTCAAAATATCTTAGAAGCGCAGCTCTCATAGACTACAAGTTATTGTAAATACTAGCAGCTACCAATTTATTTCAGATCCAGGCCGTAAATAATTAGATAATTATAAACGACACCGTCTATCTTTAATTCACGTGGGGTCCACACAAAGGACTAGAGGATAGACAACCAAAATAATAAGAGTGAAGAAGTTTCCTTTGCTTGCAGCCTATTATTATTCCTATTATTTCCCCTTCTTTTTCTCTCCCTTCCTTCCTTCCTTCCGGATCCGAATTCTGAATTCTTCTTCGCAATCTCGGTACGTTACGTTATAATCTTACTCTGCTTTTCTTCTTTAAGCAATTTATTTTTAAAATTGACCGGAATAAGTTTTTTCTTCTTCAAAAGAAAAGAAATTGCAGATCATCGCGATGGCTAAAAGCTCGTTCAAGATGGAACATCCTCTCGGTTAGTATTCAAATATTTCTCTGATAAACCCTAACTTTTGTGTTTTTTTGTTGTGATCTGTTTCAATCCTGAATAGTCGATTCATCTAGGGTTTAGATTTTGATTTCGTTGTGGAATTATTTAAAGATTGTGTTATGTTGGATGGATGGATGACAGAAAGGAGGCAGGCAGAAGCTGCTCGCATCAGAGAAAAATATCCTGATAGAATTCCTGTATGTTTGTTTTTAACCCCTTTATTGTGTGTTCGGACGGCATGTCCTTTAGTTTGAAGCTAATATAAGTGATTGATTTTTGTAGGTGATTGTGGAAAGGGCTGAGAAGAGTGATGTCCCTGACATTGACAAGAAAAAGTTAGCCCTCCAAACTTTTTATTACCATGAATTATAGCTGTTAGTATTTTCTTTTTGGTAAAGTTATTTTACTGTTAAGTGAGTAATTCTGACTGTATGCTTACATATCATGTATATTGGTCATATGCAGAGTCTGATTTTCTGTTCTGAAGGATTAGAATGGAGTAGTTTCTACATGTTACTCCTTCACCCTTACATTTATTGACCCTGAAATTGACTTTGTTAGATTTGGGGCTTTATACCCTTTGGCGCCTATTTTGTTGCTGTGTGTTCTTAATCATGCTTAGGTTACATAAACGGCACGCGATTTATGTGAGATCAAAGCTTATGTGCTCATGTATTAACATCCTAGCTAAATGGTAATGAGAAACATAAATCTCACTCTAGGTATTGCTACATGGTTGGAAGGTCCTTGGTAGATGTATTGATGTGTGCTAACTAGTATATCTCACATTTTTTCGCTACTTTTTTTTTTTGTCATAATGGAAATTAATTTGTAACTTTGGGATGAGTAGATATTTGGTTCCTGCTGATCTCACTGTTGGCCAATTTGTGTACGTGGTCCGAAAAAGAATCAAGCTTAGTCCAGAGAAGGCTATTTTCATCTTCGTGAAGAACATTCTACCACCAACTGGTGAGATAACATTTAGTGTACTTTGATTTAAAAAATTTATGATCATTGCCTGTGTTACGGATCTTGTGACCTGAAAATTGGTTGCATTGCTGCAGCTGCCATGATGTCAGCAATATACGAGGAAAACAAGGATGAAGATGGGTTCCTTTACATGAGCTACAGTGGTGAGAACACATTTGGGGTCTATTGAAATGCTACAACGGCACATCTGTGTGTTCGAGTCATGCGAAAAAAAATAAAAATGAAGAATCTAGATTACTTGTAAATTCTTTACTGCCTCGGTGTTTGCTGCTGTCTCCAAGTAACAATGGTCTCTGACTTTTCCTTTTATCTTCGGATAATTTGCTGTCTATATTAAGTAAATCACTTTTCTCCAATATGCGTTCATGGCTGTTTATGTCAATTCTGCGCTGAGCGGATGGCTTGCAGATCTCCCTGTGTTCTGGTTGATTTTGGATTATTTGCCTGACTGGTTATTTTAAATTGATGCATGAACAAGGTCTCTTTAGAAAAAGAATGGAGATGATTTTCTTGTACAGTTTTTACTCTGTCAAATCAAACCCAAACGACGTTGCTTTGTCCTGTTTCTGCTGAAAACTGTCACCAACTGGCCCCAAGACATGGAAAAGTTTGGTTGGCTAGTCCAAGAAATCAAATTACAGGGATGGCATCTGACCAAATAATTCGAGATTGGCTTGATTGAATTTTGAAGAGTTCGAAAGGGATCTTTCGCATAATGATTAAAAAAAAAAAACATTTTTCATTGTAACAGAAACAAGAAAGGAATATCGTAAATAAATGCATCTCCATGGATTTGTAGATCATCCTGTCTATGTGTTTTTTTAACCCCTCCGTCACCATCCAGCCTCTTCCAGTATGCCATTTTTCAGAACTGTACAAATTATTTTGAAGTCTTCTTCTGGTACTGGTTCTTGACCCATTTGATACCCACCGAAGTTCCACTCTTTACCTTCTGAGCAGCTGTCTTGGCCTTGTCGAGTCCTGTTGAAGCTGCTGCCTTGACCTCCGCCATCTTCTTGCTAGCGTTACCATTGTTATGCCCTATCTTCGCCATGAATTTCTCATCATCTTCCTTGCTGAAACTTCCTGAACCCCACTGATCAGCCCAGCTTGGCGCCTTGCTTCCCATGCTTGTATTTTCTGCAGTTGTATCATAAGAAAGAGAGTTGATTCCAAGAAGAAGAAGAAAAAGAAAAGAATGAACTGGAACAGTAGTAAAGTAAATTGCATGACACTGCACATCATGCTCTCGGTATCATTTCATTTAGAACTGACATGGATCATATGCTTCCCGACCCATAACATTATGAACACAACGAAACTCCAAATCTACCAGCCAATACAGTAGTCATCTCCAGCCTAAATTTATGTTTTGGCAAAGCCCAATTCTCTTTACGAACAGAACCAATTTCCCATCTCTCAATTTTATTTTATTTTAATATTAACAGATCCGATCCAAAAACCTTAAATATATAATTTTGAACCAACCATGGAATTCAGTAATTCATCAAAATGATCAAGAAGAAGAAGAAGAAGAAAGAACAGCGATTTAGTTCTCTATTTTGCGTAGATCATGTAAACATGAAATTACGTGCGTGTCAATAGAGAACAACAATATTGATAAGTATTTGTAACAATTTTAATCACAATTCAAGGATAAGAATTCAAATTTTTAAGAGATGCAGTTACAAATACATTCAAGAATCTTATAGGCATCATGAATCTAGACGAACAAACTATTAATTCGACAGAATAAAAAAGGAAATGAGTAATTTAAACAATTTGTATATGATTAACAAGAAGTCATCCAAACAGTATGACTGACAGACACTCTATGATTAAAAACTTCATATATATATATAAATATATATATGAAAAATGAAACGTCGATCACATGAAGAACAGAAAAAATTGAGAAATGAAGGGCATAAACCATGAAATGAAACTCTAACCCTTGAAACACACAGAAGAATCTCAGAGAGAGTACCTTGGGGAAAGAGTTTTTGAGGAGTGAAATCAGCTGAATGTGATGCGAGGGTTTTTTATGGGTTTGGATGATATCAAATTGGTTCTTGGGAAGGTTGAGAGAAAGCGCGAGCGTTTATGAAAATGTTTTGGGGGATCGCACGTTTTCACTCGCTGGCTTCTTAGCTGTATTACACGCATTCCATGTCTTGCACCGAGAGCTTGCTTTATAATGCGGCAATATATTTTCTTAAAGTATTCTTTATTTTAAGATATATTAAAATAATATTTTTTTTTTAATTCAAAATAATTTAAAAATATTAAAACAAAATTAAAACACAAAAACAAACCACAGGATTAGTAAGTCATACCTTTATTTTATTCTTTTAAAAAACTCATTTATGACCCTTTCCCCCCCTTTACTCAATCTCCGTTTTCTTTCCTTTTCTTAAATTGTGTTTGTTTGGTGACAAATGTTTTAATAATAAAATATACCTTTTTAAATATTAACTCATGATATTCACTAAATATTATTATATATTTAGTATGCAATTTCTTTTTATTTGACCATATAAATTATTAAATTTTATCTAATCAAGTGTTTCTGTAAGATTTCGTTAAATATATATTGATATAATTGTTAATTGACATAATATATGAAGAAGTTTTATTTTTTTATATTAAGTGTCTGCATTTTAAATTTTTTATCAATGGAGTGTTTTTAATTTTAAAATTATTTAAAATACCCACTTCACATTAAAATAGCCGGAGGAAAGGATTTGTAAAAGAAGTTTCCATAGTAGTTTTCTTGGGATGCCGAGAAGCCATTACAATTAGCTAGCACATCAAGCAGCGGGGACAGTGACCAATTCTTTGATCCGGGCGGAGGAAACCCGTCAATGCGCCGTCGAGCGGAGGACTGATTTTTAGGTTTTCTTACTTTTGATGCGAGGAACCCTTTTTGGATCTGTTGCTCTTTGGACGTCCCTTCTGATTTGTATGTATTCAAGATGGTAATTGATATCTTTAATAAATTGTTTCATGGTTTTTTTTTTTTCAAATGTTAAGTCAATTTACAATAAAATTATTAAATTACTTTAAGTAAATGCATAGTGTCGCAC
The DNA here is from genome assembly GCA_018804465.1 of Populus tomentosa. Taxonomy (NCBI): domain Eukaryota; kingdom Viridiplantae; phylum Streptophyta; class Magnoliopsida; order Malpighiales; family Salicaceae; genus Populus; species Populus tomentosa. Next base: position 10,492,958 of record CM031995.1, read on the forward strand.
GTGTGCGGCGGCGCGACGATCGTCCACCCTCAAGGAAAAATCAGAAATATATATTCCTGGCCAATAGGGAGAGACAAGGAATTCTTGTCTCTTAAATGTGAAAATATGGACAGGGAGTCGCCACCTAGTATTCTGGTTACTAGGAACCTTAACTGGTCTTTAGAGATCGGGTACGGAGACTGGTTGCGTAAAGGGAAGGTATTAGCACCCCAACTACGCCCTACCTAAGGTAGGCTGCATTGTTTTAATGTCTGATAAAATCTAAGGTCATGTTGTGGTTTCTTATTGTTCAGAATACGCATTACATGTAATGTCATACCCCGGATTCTATTGTCCGAAAAGAATTAAATATCCAGAATATGCATTACGTGTAAAGTCATACCCCGGATACTAAGAGACAAACAAAATAAAATTTTTGTTGTTTTTGAAATATTGGCCAATATTCTCTTGACTTTAATAAACTGGTTATTAAAGCCAAAATGCATGCTAAAACATTTTTTTTTTTTTGGTGTATGAAAAAATACAATATGAATTTTTAGCTTTGAGACACTTAGCCGTATGCACAAAAACATTTTTTTCTTTTTTTTTTAATTTTTTTGTATTTTTGTGGAAGTTTTTGACGAAAACCGGGTATTTAAAAATCAGATTTTTGTATTTTTAACAACATAAAAAAATACCACCAAATATTAATCAAAATGACATAAAAATTACGCGGAAAAATTATAAAATGCTGAAACAAATATTTTTGATTTTTTTCTTTGAAATGGGCCAGATCAGGCCCAAATATATGGGCTGGGCCGAACCTGGCCCAAAGAATGGGATGGTTACTGTGCACATAGTAACCGGGTTACTGTGTGCACAGTAACCAGAGAATTAATCTGCGGGTTACTATGCACATGCACAGTAACCGTGAATTAATTAGCGAGTTACTGTGCACAGCACAGTAACTCGCTAATTAATCTTCATCTGCTGCAGAACGTAAACGTTCTGCATGCAGATGAAGCTTAACCAAAAAAAACGACGGGGAAGGCTACCTGTAGCGGTTGTTATGTTGGCAGCAACTGATGTGGCAGGGGTGGCGGCGGCGGAACTGGCTGTTCGCGGTGGCCGGCGGTGCTGTTTTCCTCTCTCTCTCTCCTCTGTTTTACTCTCTTCTCTGCTTCTCCTTCTTCTTCGCTCTCTCTCCCTTCTCTTCTGTTTTCTTCTCTCTGTCTCTCCCTTCTCTTCTCTTCCTCCTTCCTCCTTTTTTCCTTCTGTTCTTCCTCCATTTATAGCCCGTGAGCATGTTTTTTTTTTTTTTTCATCGTGGGGTCATGCGGCGGCTGGTCGGGCGTGGCTGTCCAGGCGTGCCTCCCTCAGTTTCGGCGGTGCGGTAGGCGGTCGGCCAATATCTTCGGTCGGTGGGCTAGAGGGACCGGCGGTCGGTGGGCTGGAGGAACCAACGCCATTAAATATACATCTTTTTTCCTTCTTTACTGCTGTATGTTAGGCGGGGAAGAAAGGGGAACAGTGCCGTTCAAAACGGCACCGTTTAGCCCTCTTCTTTTTTCTTTTTTTTTGCATGGGCTGGTTACTGTGCACACAGTAACCGGGTTACTGTGTGCACAGTAACCAGAGAATTAATTAGCGTGCATAGTAACCGGGGGTACTGTGCACACAGTAACCCGTGAATTAATTAGCCAGTTACTGTGCACAGCACAGTAACTAGCTAATTAATCTTCATCTGCTGCAGAACGTAAACGTGGGTTACTGCGACCAGTACTGCGCACATTTTTTTTTTTTTTTTGTATTTATTATTTTTTTATGGGGACCCAAAAATGGATTACAACACATAGGAAGGTTGATTTGATATTCATGGCGAAAATAGCAATGCATAGGTAACAACAATATCTAAATATTATTTTTGAACTTCAAAACATGTTTTAGTAACTCTGGAATACACACACACACACAAACATTTCTCTCTCCTCTCTTTTCTCTCATCGATTCTCTCTTCTTGAAATATAAGGACTTAGTTTTAACACAAAAAAAGTTTAGAGAACATTCCATACAAACCCCAATCTTCTGTGCATAAAAGGACCTCATTTTAACACAAATAAAGTGTACAGACCATTCCATACAAACCTCAAACACCAGGGACCAAAACGAATTCAAATTTACAAAAAATCACTTATATTTTTTATTTGTAAAATCGTTAATTTTGAGTAAAAAAGGCTAAAACCGGTGCCGGTAGCTAGAGAGTGCATAGGTACGGCTGCAAACGTTCATTACCTTTAGTTTTTCTTAATCTTAATCCTTCATCCATCCTTCCACCAACAGCAATGGTTCTCAGAAGCTGAAATATGCAGATTTAGTTTTTTTCACAAATGCTATCTTTACAAGCTCAGTAACCTCACGGACCAAGCACATGGATAATAGAATTGATCATCCATCAAGCAAGGTATTCTAAAAAAAGACGATCCCCCATGCATGTATCTGCATTTTAGCACATCTCAAATCAAGGACCTTTATCTGCATGTTGATATATCATGCCCCTTGCTACCAGTCCCTGGTGCTGCGAACTGTGGTGGATGCAGGTGCTCTGATGAATGAGTTTTCAGCAGTTTAATTGAAGCACAAAAAACAAAGTGCTGACAAGTTCCTGCTAGTTATCAAGCAATCTCCGTCTAATTTATGTAGTGTTATTAAATAATATTTAATACTAGTTTTTCGAATAAAATAAAATTAAAAATAAAAAATAATTTTTTTATTTTTTTAAGTCGAACCTGGTTCAATATATTTTTAGCTTTAAACGGACCCGGTCCGGCTAGAACAATGAAAAATATCTCCATTGTTCAGTGAGTTTTCTAAGAGCTCCTTCTTGTGAACATCTTAATAAATAATAGGTCCTACAAAAAAATTGTGATTATTGCTTAACCAAACAAGAAAACTGTGGTTGTGAGTGAACCTCACCCGCAATCATAATACCAAACGACCACATAAGGACTAGTTTTAACACAAATAAAGTTTAGAGACCATTCCATACAAACCCCAATCTTCTGTGCATACAAGGACCTCATTTTAACACAAATAAAGTGTACAAACCATTCCATACAAACCTCAAACACCAGGGACCAAAACGAATTCAAATTTACAAAAAATCACTAATATTTTTTATTTGTAAAATCGTTAATTTTGAGTAAAAAAGGCTAAAAACGGTGCTCTGATGAATGGGTTTTCAGCAGTTTAATTGAAGCACAAAAACCAAAGTGTTGACAAGTTCCTGCTGGTTAAAATTAAACGAGAATAAAAAACATGCATAAGATTTTACTTCTGTCAACTTGTAGAATATACGCACTGATGCATGAGCTAAACAGACAGACTATGATTCAGGTTTCATTCAACATGCTCTTGCTTCATTCTGTTAATGTTTGCTGGTGGACACTCCTACTTAACACCCAGATGGGTCTATCAGAGATGTTAGAACCGAATCAAAACTCGTTTTTTGTGGTAGATTTTTCAGAATACGCATTGTTTATCCTTGGAGAACCAAAACAAACTATACCAACAAGAAGTTTTCTATCTATATATTTAACTTCTTCGTGGTACAACCATCAAAAGATATTACTCAATGGGCAGTTTCCGTTTCATTCCAAATGAGCTAAATTAGCAAGGAGCAACTCTGAAAGAATGTATGTTCTTTAGATATCTTTACAGAATTTTGGGTATGGAACTGTATAACCCTTCTTAGTGCTGCCATAATCATTTAAGAAACTATGAATCACAGAATTACAAGAAAGATCCAACATAAAGATGATACCAATTGGAAACAAGTCACGAGTACCTTTTCCAAAACCGATTTCGATAAAGGAACAAAGAGTCTAAAGTATTCTCCCCCTTGAGACATCATCATCATGCAAACAGATAAGAAACCAGCTCCATACCACTTCAACTCATTTTTTATTTGAAGGCCTTGACTAATTATCACAACATATCTTTGATGAAATCAAGGTTTAGGGTGTCCCGAACAATAAGAAATAGTCCAAGGAGAATAACAAGCATGATCCCGGATGACATTATCCGCTGCTCTATTTCTAAAGGGAGCTTTCTCCCACCCCTCGCTGCTTCTACGAGAATCAAGGCCAAGGAACCCCCATCCAAAGCAGGTAATGGAAGGAGATTTATCACTGCAAGATTAATATTGAGCACAGCTGCAAATTGGTAAAGTCCATCGATATTCGACCTTGCAACTTCTGCACCAACAGCAATAATAGCAACCGGACCAGAAACCTTACTAGCTGATTGAGAGAAGTTTAAAAAAGTTTGTTTCAAGCTATCCACCACATTGGATGAAAGACCCAAAAATTCTCTTCCAGCAAAACTAAATGCCTCCAAGATGTTCTTGGCTACAACCTTGGTAATCTTTACATTGGGTGATAATTGAACTCCAATTTTACCTGTTCCATCAAAACTCTCATCCGGGGTTACGCCAATCTCAAAATCCTGTTTTCCCCTCTCAACCTTAAGCAACACATTCTTTTTAGGACTACTCTTGATGACACCAACAACCTCGGAAACCGCATTTGGCCCAATTTTAGGCAAGTTAGTTCCATTAACAGCAAGAATTACATCCCCGGGAAGCAACCCATCTCGGGAAGCAGCGGAAAAGGCTCGAACTTCTGGAACAAGCACCCCGGGAAAGGCCTCTTGCACAGGCAAACCAACTGATAATACTTGAACAAAGATTATGACATAAGCAAAGATAATATTAGCAATAACACCAGCTGATATCACTATCGTTCTATCCAATATCGGTCTGTTCTTAAGCAAATTCTCATCATCTACAGGTATATCACTCTCTGGATCATTATCAGGAAACCCCACAAACCCACCCAGAGGAAAAGCTCTTAATGAGTATTCAACGTTTTTTGCACTGAATTTAGCTAAAACTGGACCAAACCCAACAGCAAATTTACTTACATGGATACCCTGTAGATAAGCAGCAAGAAAGTGACCACTTTCATGAACAACAATAATGGCTGTCAATACTCCAGCTGCCTCTAAAACAGACTCTAAGTTCCCCAGGTCAAATCCAGAAACAGCGCATGACCTTAAGTCCAACCTTTTCCCATGTGGGCATCTACTGAAAAGGTGAATCTTGGGGTGAAAACTAAGGTTTGATGAATAGCAAGGTGAAGAGGGAAGAGGTTTAAGAAAGTTGGTTTTGGATTTTAAAGAGGATGGTTCTAAAAAGGGTGACTTCGAGTTGGAAAATCTTGGAAGAGAAGATGAAGGGGGTAGAGGAGAGTAAGAGAAGTTTATGAGCATGGTTCCTTGAAGGGAGGGTTTAGGCTAACGAGAGGAGGAGAAATGGCAAAGAAGGGAGGCAGTGGTTGTGGATAATTCATAGTTTTTGCGTCTGTGGAGGGGAAGTAGAGCGATAAATGTCCTCCTTTTGTTTTGCTTCCACACAAATGTGTTCTTGCTTGCGTTTTCAGATGGACATTTGTGGTTCGTTGGTGGAAGATCCCAAGCCTCCAAAGACCCACTCACAACATCAACTTCAGGCCCAATGAAGATCATTTTTTTTCTTCTTTATTTTTAGTTTTTTCTTGGATTTTTATCTTCCATTCATATTTTTATCTTTAATTAAAATAGATATTTGGATCAACTTTTTATACATATATATATTTCAACTAATTTCACAATCCTAAAATTAAAAATTATATGATCTTTTTATGATCTTAAAATTTATAATACTCAAACGGATTATTTCTAAAAAAAAAATCTAAAATCTATGATTAATTTAGATCTCTTTCTCAATAAACTTTATAATACACTTTATTAGTTTATATATATGGGCATGCATGCTCGAATAAAAAATTAAGGGTAAGTTATATACTATTGACATCTTGGTTTAAAATATGAAGTCATTAACTTCATTTGGACCGGACGTTGTCCAAAATTTTTTATGTTGACTGTTTAGACAGAATCATATATTTAAATAGGACGTTACTAATACCCAAATAAATACCATACCTAAATAAATACTGCACCAAAAATGAAAGAGAGGACTTACCTCAAAACACATTATTTCATTTAACTATACTTCAAAAACAATGAATTTTTTTAAATATATTTTTAAACAAAATACATTATAAAAAACAAGAATTTAATCACCCATGAGCCAAAAAGCTAAACACGGGAGTAAGTTGGTGGCATCATGGAGTCCATGTGTTACGTACTAAACGTATGGTTACCGATTTGTATTTCCTGCCAAGTGAGATTTTATGTAAACTGTGGACTCTGGAGTGACCAGGTTCAATGAACCTGAAACCCTACTGCCTTTTCAAGCTCTCTTCCTGGAATATATGTTCTCCAGCAATCAGCAAAACAAAGACACGGAGGTTTTAGAGAAAGGGAATGAGTTTTGCGTTGTGTTTTCTTGTTTTTAGAGGGACACAGAGTTCCAATGTTTTCTCATGATCATGACCCTTCATGCTGCAGACGCTTGTGGCAGTCGAGGTTCACTGCCAGCTTCTTCTGTTCAGTATCTTTCCATGAGATCAAAGGTGGCCTTGTGTTTTTCTTCGTTTTAGGTATGTTCAGACCAAAGGGGAGAACTAATATTTAGTTTTGTAATATTCAGTTTGGCTCTTCTCATGTACCTCATCATCAAAGTGTCTGTTTTCATGTAATTCCTGAGGCTCAACTAATTGTTGCAGAGATAACTGAGAAGGCTGAACTCGAAGGTGTAACAGAAGATCATGGCAAGCTGGAAAAAGAACTTGAGAAAGCTTCTCCTCTAGCAATTATCAACGAGGCCCTTCAAGATTTTATAGATGGCAGCGCCATTTCTTTCAGGTACTTTGATGCCATTGCCATGTCTCTCGATTAGTTGGATATTTTTAATGTAGATATTTAGATAAATTGTCAAAAATCCAGGAGATATAGAAGATGTCGTCTGAATTCCAATTCTAAAAGAAACATGCACAAGGAACATATATACTTCATTGGTGAAAGATTCTGCACTAACCCTAACAATGACATGTGGGGTCGTTGCTGCAGGAGTTAAAGTATATGCAGTTCTTAATGTTGAGAATGAAAGAAGAAGATGTTAGGTTCAGTAATTATTTTTGTTAAAATAAAGGGGAAAGAGCAAGCGCAGCCTGACCTTTTTTCAAAAGGGAAAGTTCTTTGTTGGTAAGCTATTATTTTATTGATGATGATCATCAAAACAGTTAAGCGAGCTCCCAGTTGTGGCCGATGCTTTTGGTTTGTCTTCTTTGGAATCTTTTCCATTTTCTATTCAACTTTTTCTTTCAGCTATCACGATTCACAGCTACGGGAGATTCCTAATTAAAAAACATATTTAGCATGACAGCCAGATTAATTAAGCAACCAATAATGATCGACAATGCGATCTTAACAAGATCATTAGATCATATAAATATCTTAATGCAAACGTCAGCTATTATAGAGACACGCTCCTAGCAGAAAACGATGTGAATGGAAAAACGCGAAGAGTAGAGAAATCCTTCGCAAGATTCTGAAAAAAAGAATAGCATTAAGGGACAAGCTGTGTATAAATTGTACAAAGTGTCGTTGTCTAGGTATTAATTAGGTTTAAACGAGGTCAGTTTTTTATGCTAAACATCCACCCCTTCCATTTGAATTAATGAATCTTCAAGAGAGAGTGCAGTCTAGTTCTTTCGTGGAAGTACTGTTGTGGAGATTTTGTCACAATGCCTTTCAGTATTATGAATTGAACACAGCATTTAAAATCATGCAGTGGAGCTGAGGATGTGTCTTCGATACTCCGATCGGGGGTGTTTGGCCTGGACACAGGGAGGTTGAACTCACAGACTGACAAACTCTTGGATGATGGGGAGAAGTACTCCGGCATGGACATTGAATACATGCACCAAGAATGCTGTCAAGTACTACAGGTGAGACCTCGTAGAAGGGCCCTTAAGGATCTTTGTGTTTGGATCACAGGGCAAAGAAAAGATCAGTCTCCTGGCATTAGAGCTAGTGTTCCTGTTCTGCAAATTGACCCTCCTTCAGTTGAAGGAATTGGGTGTGGAACCATCAGCCTCGTGAAGTGGAACCCCGTGGCAAATTTGGGCGGCCAGGCTATATGGAACTTCCTCCGAACCATGAATGTGTCTGTTAATAGTTTGCATGCTTTAGGATATGTCTCAACTGGTTGTGAGACTTTCACCGGAGCGGTCCTCCCCTGGCAGCATGAGAGAGAAGGGAGGTGGTGGTGGGAGGAGGGCAAGTTGAAGGAGTGTGGACTACATAAAGGAAATATGGAATCTGAAGATGCGCAAATCAGTGAGGACATAAATGGAGTTGTTTCCTTTACAAATTTAAATGACCCAATTGCTGATGTTTTCAACTCCCAAAACTTGACCTCTTTGAGCAGGGCTGGGATGGAAATTTTAGGCACGTTAGAGAACAGATCTGAGCCTTGGCGTCACTTTTGCCAGGTAAAAGTTCATTTCATCAATAACCTCTAGCTGATTGCAATTGTTAATTATTAGTCCTACACACAACCAAGTTTCATTTCTTTCTTTTTGCTTTTTCATTTTGTGAATTCACAGGCCATGGAAGATTCATGTGTAGAGTTGGCAGCTAAGCTGGTGAATGCTAAGGTCACGATTGGGAAGTTCAGGGTAGATGGTGAGCACAAGGCAAATGCAAAGCAGAAACTTCAGCCCGGGAGCTTTACCACTACAGTAAATTTCCCTGCCTCCAGGCCTATGAAATATTCCTCGGAGAAAATGGACATTGATTCACAGTTAGCTTTTGTCAATTCGCTTCAATGGTGATGAGCATGCTCAGATCCACACTTATCCATTTGCGAGAAACTCGAATCTACAGCATAGAACAAAAACTTGGGGCAGGAAAGTGTCAGTAATCTGCACATCCACCCTACTACTGCTTTCATGGTGATGTCCTTCACAAAGATTCAGTGTTCTAGCATTTGTGGTGAGATTGAAGAGTTCCCCTTTGAGACTTCAGATTTCCTCATACTCAACCATGGATTGCAGTCGTATTATCAATCCATTACATTGTTTCCTCTTTTTTTTTTTTTGGAAGAAATCAAACTTCGCTGTTAAATGTAGTAGCTGAGCCAAACCCAATATGGAGTTTGGTGCCTGAAAACAGTTTCTTCTTTAATAATACCATTACTTGGTACCAAAGTCTATCTATGAGTTCACTATTTGTGTATTTTTATTTTGCTTTGCGTTCACAATCATAAGATAAAAGATCCCAATTTCATATAAATTCCATTGGTGTTATCATCTACTCCCGTTACTTATCTGTAACTTGCATCCCTGCTCTGTCTTATCGACTCTTTATATGGTCCGTCCACTATGGCTTTGACTGGTTGCTTGCTTCTAATAATTTTCTTCCAGGCAAGGAAAAGAAGCATAAGACTGAAATAAAGCTTGTATTTCCAATTCTATCTCAAAACATAATATGACTAGGCTTTGGGTTTGGGTGGACTGGACAATCCATGAATGCTCAAAACTCACAACTTCCAGCTACAAGCATAGTTCATGGCGGCGCCAAAAACAAAACTGACTGCTTGACAGGGACAACGCAGGCTTCTAAGACATTTGAGCTTTGACAACTCAAAGAACTAAGCTTTTTCCTATACTTTTTCTCTCCTCCACTCTTTCATGGATCCAGCTAGTTGTTATTGTCTAAATCAAAAGCTATGAGAAGGGAATTGAATATGGGTATTTCAGACTCATGATTAAGCAATTGGCATTCCTACCACTTTTACATGGAGGCTGAAACCCCATCAACAGTGACTTTAGATTCAGTGAGCAATACAAATTACAAACATCGACTGTTTCGAGGTTTTAAGCCCCAATAAAACCCTCACTCTCCATTGAAATCCTAGGTCTGCACAAACCCATCTGAAGCCACAAGTAGTTAACATGAAGAACAAATCACCTCAATTAAACAGATCAATTCTTGAAGGTGCAAAGATAATCTCAAATATTCATAATCGAGGCACTAACACTCGAAAACACACGACATTAATGATGAAAATCAAATACTAATATTGATTGGTACAACATCTATGATCTATCCCCCCTCTTCAGGCTTTCTTGTCCTTGATTGGTGGTGCCTTGAAAAGGAATTTAGAAATCAAAGCAGCTAAAGTTGCTCCTATAAAGGGGCAAATCCAATAGACATAAAAGAAATCCCAGGTGGTGTGCCTATTGCTCAAATAAGCCCATCCATAAGCATTGGCAGGATTCATTGAAGGGCCGGTATACTTACCTCCGGCCATAACCAGTCCCACAGTGGCCACAGCCAGCAACCAAACCTTCAACACAAAGTTTTTAGGACCCTTGAGCAAAACAAAATGTAAAGCAAGACAGATCAAAAAAGTCAACACCCCCTCAGCGATGGCCCCTGTATGCAAGTCCACCTTCAACGACGGACCACCCCTGAGCACATACCTGTACTGTTTTGGCATCACTTCCGTAATTGCCATGGCACCAGCAACCCCACCAGCTGCCTGAACCGGAAAACGCAAAGCCATGGACATGAGAGATGCATCAGGCTTTAGGCCTGCTGTGTAGAGAGTTATGGTTGTAGCAGGGTTGAAACTGGCACCACCACAGGAAGCTCCTATCAAGCTGAAAGTTAGCATAAAAAGAGCGGCTACATTAATGGTTATGAAAAGACCTGCTATGGACATGGCTTCAACACCCACATATGTTGCTATGATGGAGGAGAAAACACCCAGCAATGGAACGCTGAATACCCACATGCATGTCAAGATTCCATCTACTATGGCTCCCTTGATTGCTCCCATCTCTCTCTCGTTTTCTCTCCACCTACCCAGCAGCACAAGAACTCTCTCTCTCTCTCTCTCTCTCTCTCTCTGTGCCTTGATCTTCCCAGTTCCTCCTCTATGGTCTGAAATCAAATAGAAAAGGACAGCAAGAGGAAGGAATATCAATTTTAATATAAAAAATAAACAGAATTGATTATTTAGTTAACACGTGATATGCTACTACTAGCCTTCCATTAGAGCATCTCCAAGATGTGTGACAAATAAAAAGGTAAATATTAAAAAATATTATTTTAGTTTTTTTATATTTATTTTACCACTTAAAAAAGAGTTAAAAAAATATTAAAATATCTTTTCTTTCCCATAAATTTTATTTTTACATATATTTTAAAAAAGCTAAAACCAATAAAATAAGGCACTAAAAAAATAAACCAATTAAATATATTCATGTAAAAAAAATAACATTAAACTTATTAAAAAATAATAAAACACTAATTTCTTCTACTCCAATATAATTAACTCTTTAAATAATTTTTTTTATTGCAATAAATATTATAAAAAAAATTATATATTTAAAATATTATTTTATCAATTTAGCTTTTTAAAATAACATTTTTGATTGGAAATGCTATTAACATTTTATAAAAACAACTTCATTTTAGGACAAACCTCAAATTAACCCTTAAATTATGATCCCATTATCAATTAAATCCCAAATATTTAGATTTTATCAATTTTACTTCAAAATGTAATTCACAGTAAGCAATATAATTTCTTTATTCATCCACGTAAAATGGCAGTTAAAAGGAAGATTTTTACTCTTTTTCCCCTCGAATTCTTGGAAAAAATTGATAAATCAAAAGTTTTGAAACCTAAAAATTGAAAGATTGATGCGGTAGCTTTTTGAAAAAATAGATATTTTATTATTCTTTTATTTTTTTTCAGTTGAGTAATTTTATCTCTTTATTTTTTATTTAATATTAATAGAGTTTATTAGTTTTTTCTTTCTATATAAAAAGTTGTAATAACCTTTTTGTCAAATAAAACTTAGATTAATAAAAATCAAATATTTTAGATGTCTTGCTATAATTATTGTATTTTTAGTCTTTAAGGATTTTAACATATAAAAAATCTTGTTAACATTTGTTCTCACATGCATCAGTTAATATCACAGTCTCACAATTTATAATGTTTAGTTGTTACGTGTTGTTATTAAAAATATTAGTGGTGTAATTAACAATGAGGTGACTTGCATACAAATATTAAAGACACATAATGCGGAAGCCTCCACATAAAAAAATTACTGATTTTTTGACTAAAAAAGTTTTGCTTAAAAAATATTATTTTAGATGTTTTCATGGTGCATGATAGTTTTTGACCAAGAAGGTTTTATCCCCACGAACAATTTAAATTTGAAAACGAGTTTCTTTTAACTCATAATAAGAGCTTCTTGATAAAATATATATTTTTTTAGCCATTTATGCTTCTTATTTTTCAATTTATAATTTTTATTTGTTAATTTTGTTAATTCTATAATATTAGGCTTTTCTTGTCCTATTTAAAGGAATAGTTTTTTTATTTTTGTTTTTGTATTCAATAATAATAGGGTTTTTTTAATTTCTTATATAACAGACTGTAATAATTCTTTGATAAATGAGATTTGAATGATAAAAATATATATTTTTTCATTTATAATTATGGTGTTTTTAATGTTTTAATGTTTTGACTGGTGATATAGAGTGTGTTTGTTTTTTACGTTACTTTTATGGTTGTGGTTTTCAAAAAGTAAATTTTAAAAAAATATGGTTAGGTGTGGTTAGTTGAATTTAAATACGTGTTTGGTAAAAATTATGATTAAGGTTTATGTGTAGCAAAAAACATGTATAAATTATTTGGTATAGTTGTGTTTGGAAGTGTAGTTGTTACTTTTCAAAGTGTTTTTTACTTGGAAATGCATCAAAATAATTTTTTATTTTAAAAAAAAATATTTTTGAAATCAACGCATCTAATTGATCAGAAATCACAAAAAAAATATATTAATTTGAAGTAAAAAATAAAATAAAATAAAATTCTAAGTTTTTCAAAAGCGTTTTTGAAACGCAAAACCAAATAGCGTTTTATAAAACTCAGTTAAAAAACATATAAAAACTGTTTCATAAAAACTGAGTTTCAAAGTTAATTTTTTATTAGGCCCCATAGTATAAAATACAGTTTGATATGTTACCAAACACTTTAATGTGTTTTTTACACCGTAATCGCAGAACTTAAATGTAAACAAATGCAACCTGTTTTGAAGTATAAGTGCAGTTACTTTTTAAAGTGTTTTTATGCTGAAATATATTAAAATAATTTTTTTATTTTTAAAAAATAATTTTTAAAATCAGCGTATCAAAATAATTTAAAATATATAAAAAATTATTTTTAATAAAAAATTAAATTTTTATAAAACGGCTGTTTGCAACGTGAAACGTTAAAGAAGGATTTGATTTACTAGAGGCTGTACAATTGTCACTTTTTTTTGGAATCGATGCCCTGTACAATTGTCACTCTCCCTCATTGGTCGCCAACTGGCCACGAGGCCCTTACCATAAAGGACAAACCTTATTTTAGCCATGACAGTATCGATTTCTCATCATACGGTAATATTACTTATTTTTGCAACATTTTTTAGAAAACTACTAAATTAGTTTATTTCTCAAGATAGGATGTCATTTTCTAAGATATAAAACTTCTTTGTATTTTCACTACTCTACTCTTCATAAATAAAAAAATTCGAGAAACATGATTTGCATATAGATAAATTGTACAGGGATCCATTGACCGGAAATATATATTGATGGTGTTTGAAAGTATGATAGGATTGTTTTTTTAAAATATTTTTTACTTAATAATGCATTAAAATAATATTTTTTTTATTTAAAAAAATATATTTTTAATATAACAAATCAAAATTATCTAAAAACATAAAAAAAAAATTTAATTTTTTTTATAAATACTTTTAAAAACATAAAAACAAACAAGAATAAATGATTTAAGGTAGTGTTTAATATTATGATAACGATTATTTTTTAGATTATTTTTTATTTAAAAATATATTAGAATAATTTTTATTTTTTAAAAATTTATTTTATATATCAGCATATTATATTAAAAGATTAGAAAGCATTAAAAAATAATAATTAAATACTTGTTGTCTCAATCATTTACTTATGGATTCGGGCGATGAGAAACTTCTTTTTTTAAATTGCAACATCATTTTTCGTGTTAATTAATTGTTTATGTAAAATTTATTAGATGTTTTAGACTTTAAATCAACGGTTGATGTAGACGCTTACCTGACATATTAAAGTGAAAAAAAACAAAAAAAAAAAGTGAAAGAAATGTGGGTATTCACAATCGAGGACTCACTCTTAAGATGTAGCCAAAGAAGGTCGTTATCTTTTGTCCAATTTCAAGTCTCAATTATTCTTCCAAAAAAGATAGCCTTCAGGTGCTGAAATCTACATAGCCGTTTCTGACACGGCGCCATGTGATATTTTACATTAGGATAAAGATTGTTTATTTATTTATTTTTTATTTTTTAAAATTTATTTTTAATATAAATATATCTAAATAATTTTAAAAAATAATTTAAAGTAAAAATACATTAAATTTTAATGAAAAACAGGTTAAACCTAGGTGTCAAAGAGACATTTAGAAATTATCTTATTCAACTAATATTTTTTGGATATTTATTATCTAATTTTTATTTTTTTATATCATATTTGATATCATGTAACTTTTATTTTTTAAAAGTGTTTTTTAATTTAAAAAATATTAAACTAATATATTTTTAGATTTTTTCAATAGTTTTTATTTGCTAATATATATAAAAAATTATTATTTTAATATATTTTTAATTAAAAAATATTTTTAAAAAGCTTCACACACCATAATATTAAATACACAGATTCTCATTATTATAGTGTCACGGCCTGAACAAAAAAAACTCTTGAAAATAATCTTTTGGCGTGACAATGTTGTGTGCCTTCTGCACATGCAAGGCATCTTAACTCAAAATAATAACTGATAAAAAAAAACATTGAATCATAACTTAATTAAATATAATATTAATCATCTCATATCAAATAACCTAACTTTAAAGTTAAATAAAACCAAATTTATTATAAGTCCAAAATCATGAATTGATATAATTATTGAAATATTAAAATCTAGAAGTCAATTATAAGCTTTTAAAATAATCACTTGACATTTCTCAAGGCATTGAAAAAATAATTAATTAAATATAGGATGAATGTCACACACTTAATAAATAATAATTTACCTTTATAGTTGGATAAAACATATCAAAACTTGTAAATACATACAAATCAATTCATTTATTATACAAAGAGTTCAGTACTTTCAGAAATTTAAAAGACAAAGAGCATATTTATAAATCATTCACAAATTTAAATAATTCAAACAAATCATTTTAAGTACAGATATTGATTACACACTCATATTCAAAGTGGAAAAACTATGGTTACTCTAACGACAATAACAATGGGTAATAATTTGCTCTGTAACCAAGTATCAAATTCTAAATAAAATATCTATAAATATCAACATATAACTCTTAAATGATAAGTTTAAAATATAGTCAATTAAATATATATCTATATTCAATCCACAAATCAGTTCGTAAAAAAATAAATTCAAAATCATCTTCAAAACACTTTTGCAATCAAAAACATATTTTTACAAAACACTTAATATTATTTATAAATTATTCATCATGACTGATCCATCTAATTTACAAAAAATAAATGTTTTATTAAGAAAAAATCATTTAGTACGTGCTAACTCAAAATAACTAATAAAAAAGATGAGTAATTACTTCATTTACAAGCAAGTCCAAGATTAGCCTTAGATAATCATACACCCCCGACAACATAACACTAACCATAACCATAAATTATATGCTTAATAATATCGAATGCAGATTGTTTTTAATTCCTAGTTTAATCAAAACTCAAACATGTTACCAGCTTAAATAACCTTGAAATTCCCTTCAAAAACCACTCGAAATATGTTTTTACATCTCTTGTTTTACTTTTTATGAAATTTCAATTTATTTTTAATTTCATACTTGAATCCAAATTTGTGATATGTTTTTTTCTTTAATTTGATTTTTATTTTTTTAGATATTTTTGCTAAATTGATCTTTCTTTTTAATTTTATTATTTAATAAAAATATTAGTTGTTATCTAATTTATTTTTTTATTTCAATTTTGTTCTGCATTCTTTAAATTGTTATTTTTTTTTACTTTTTGTATATATTTTTTTTAATTTTATTTTTCAATATTTGATTGATTGAGAATTGGATTTCATAGTTTTTTCAGATAGAGATCTCCTGATCTAATGACTCAGATCATGAATTTATAAAATTAATACAAGTTAACATTTTTTTTTTTCAATATCATCATTCAAAAGTGTTTTTTTTTTTAAATAGGCCTTCTGATTTTTATTTTTTTTTTATCATGTTATCTTGATCTCATGACTTAAATAATGAGTTTAACGAGTTAATCCAGGCTGACTCGAATCTTTTTCTAAGATTTTTTTTTTCAAGAAAAAAATTATATTTTTTTATTTTATCCTTGAAAATTCGGTTCTTTTTTACATTAATCTTCATTGTTTTTGAAGTTTTGTCTTTTTCTCATGTTATCCCGTTACAATGTTTCGGGATGCGGGGTTTGTTCATCTTACCTAATTTTAATTTATTGTTTTAGTTTTGTTTTGCTTGTTGAATTTTTTTTTTGTTTTATTATTTTATATTTATTTTGTTGGAATTAGACTTTGTAATTTTTTTTATTTGCTTTCTTTTGGTTTATCTCATTTTTTTTATTTAATTTTTCAAGTTTATCATGTTAATTAACATTGACATAAAATAATTTTTCTTTATCTTTTTTATTCAATCTTGTCTTTCATGTTTGATAGATAAGAAATTAAGCTACATTGTTTTTTTCTAAGTTATTATAATTATTATTTTAATTTAGTATATTTGGTGTCATTGATATTTTTTTATCATATAATTCAACTAAAACCAACTTATTTGAGTCTGTAATCCTAATCATAATTTTTCTATTCTTTAAAACTTGTATATGATATGTATATATTATTTTTTATGTAAAAAAAATATTGAACACACGACGTAACTAGAGAAAACGTATCTCATTATCTATCCATTGCTGTATCATTTGTTTTATTCTATCCGGGTCTCCTGGGTATTTTCAGAAATAGCAAAGGAGGCCAAATCTGTAATTTGAAGCATTAATATACGCCGTTTTGCTGATGCCAATCAGATTCACTTCACTGGAATCAAGAAACGCGGTGTTGACTATGGTGGCGGACAGTATTGCTCGTCCCTTGGATACTGCAACCAGCAGTGAAGACAGCTCATTACTGCACGTTGATTGCAGCTTAAGACTGAGAGGGCCATAGTCAGCACCTTACCTGCTAAGAGATATTAACTAAATCAAAGAATCTGAATCACCGACACTGTCCAACAAAGAAGATAAATTAAAGCTCCCAAAGCTATAAAGAAAAAGTTTAACTAGTTCTCGATAAGACTTTACAGGCTTAAAGTCGACAAGGGAGTAGTTCTCTGTTGCAAGATTTCTTCTTCTCCCTTTTCCATTGTTGCTTCTCAATATAACAAAGTACCGCACTTCTTGGATTCTTCTGGAGAGTAGTGCGTTTGAGACTGAGAGATGGTAATGGGTGAGCACTATAGGAAGAACATGCGGGACTCTTTCATGCTAGCGGTGTTGTTGTTAGTGACGTGCACTGCTGGGGAAGACCCTTATAGGTTCCATACATGGAATGTTACTTATGGTGATATCTATCCACTTGGAGTAAAGCAACAGGTGAGGTGGCCAACTCTTTTTTCGATTAGTTTATTTCTAATTTTCGAAGATGTTGATTATATGGGGTCTTGATGAAATTAATGGCAGGGGATTTTGATAAATGGGCAATTTCCAGGCCCACAGATTGAGTCAGTGACTAATGATAACTTGATTATCAGCGTTTTCAATAGCTTGGATGAACCTTTCCTCATCTCTTGGTTAGTTTCTCTTTATCATATTTACAAACTTCCTGAGTGTCTATAAATATGTGTGTATTTTTATCCAGACTTTTCAATATCCTGTTAACGAAGTTTAAAAGAACAGCGGGGGAAATGACTTCATTTTTTTGATAAATTCCTACTATTGGAATGTCACGTTTTCTTGTTCAGTTTGCAACCATTAATGCCCCGCCTGTAACTGTAAGGCTACAGGTTATATACAGACACACAGTGACTGGAACTTGTAGCCACGTTTGGCGTTGGTTTGGGACAATCTAATGATATCAAGGACTTATGGCTGCTTCGGTTTCCTGTGATCAAACTGGAAGACTGGAGTAAGGTTGCTTTGGCAAGCACCGTGCCAGTTATCACTGCTAGCAGGAAAAACTTCCACTACTAGTGGTATAGGACATACATAATGTGGATCACAAAGAACGGTGATCATAGATATCCAGAAAAAAAGTTCTTTTTGATTGGATTGTTGAATTGGTGTTTATGAAACTTAGATCTCACCATGTAGGCTTGCTCGGATCTAGATCAATACACACTCTGGATTCTGTGTCTTATCTGGATCTCTCAGAATGGATTTTAGGAAAATTAATTCATGTCCTTGCTG
Organism: Populus tomentosa; assembly: GCA_018804465.1. Classification (NCBI taxonomy): domain Eukaryota; kingdom Viridiplantae; phylum Streptophyta; class Magnoliopsida; order Malpighiales; family Salicaceae; genus Populus; species Populus tomentosa. Next base: position 10,511,486 of record CM031995.1, read on the forward strand.
GGATATGGTCTGAACTCTGAATATTGTACTTACTTTCCATTAGGCAAGTGTGAGGAGGGAGATCCTATGAGTTAACCTGTGTAATGCAAACTGCAAATAACTAGGATTTGACTCTGATCATGCCTTTTCTTTTGTGTGTGGAAGATAGGAAATGCTTCGGATGATATTTCGTAAATAATCGTAAGTCTTGTACTTCCTTTTTAGGAATGGTGTGCAGCAGAGAAGGAATTCATGGCAAGATGGAGTCTATGGTACCAACTGCCCCATCCCACCTGGCCAGAACTTCACTTACGTGCTCCAGGTGAAAGACCAGATTGGTAGCTACTTTTATTTTCCTTCACTTGGCATGCACAGGGCTGCAGGAGGCTTTGGTGGCTTCAAAATCGCAAGCCGTTCTGTCATTCCCGTACCATTCCCTCCTCCTAGTGGAGATTTCACATTCCTGGCTGGTGATTGGTTCAAGAAGAATCATAGTGTTAGTATCGTTTTGAAGCAAATTCTAACTACTAAATACACAGAGCTTTAGGAAAAGTGAAAGACAGAACTATGTTTACTGCCAGATGTACTCTTCAATGGGCTTATGTATCTTGCAGGATTTAAAAGCAATTTTAGATGGTGGGAGTGATCTTCCCTTTCCCGATGGGCTTCTTATCAATGGTCGTGGATCAAATGGTTACACATTCACTGTTGATCAAGGTAATCAAGTATGAACAGCAGTTACTTCATCTTGAATTCAAACATACAGTGACGGTGTTCAAATTAAGATTATTTTGCGTTGTATGTTGGCCAGGCAAGACTTACAGGTTCCGGATATCAAATGTGGGGCTCACCACTTCCATCAATTTCAGAATCCAGGGACATAAAATGTTACTGGTGGAGGTTGAAGGAACTCACTCACTGCAAAACACTTATGATTCCCTAGACATCCACCTGGGGCAATCTTATTCTGTTTTGGTTACAGCTGATCAAGCAGCACACGATTACTTCATTGTTGTTTCAACACGCTTCACCTCTCAAGTGCTCACGACAACCTCCATTCTTCATTACAGTAACTCAGCAGGAAGTGTTTCAGATACCCCGCTTGGTGGGCCAACTATTCAGATTGATTGGTCTCTTGAACAAGCTCGATCCTTAAGGTGCTTCCAAATTCCTGTTGTTGAGCTCCTCATAGATGCAATAATTATAGCATTCATGTTGATCTTTTCTCCTACAGAGTATAGCTTGACATTTATTTGCCTAGTGGTGTTGTAATTACCCGAGATGTAGTGATTCTGAAACTCTGAGCATTGGTCCTGTTTATTTTTCATATAGCAGTAAAATTCACTTATTGTGTTTGTTGCGACATGCATGATATCCATAGTTGTTGTATGATGCATAATGGTAAGAACAATGTCTCCTTTTTAGTTTTCCAAGGAGAGTGTCTTTTGCACACTACAGGAGTTTTGTTATTGATTTGTGTCCCTCATATTTATCAGGAGGAATCTAACTGCAAGTGGCCCAAGACCTAACCCTCAGGGCTCTTATCATTATGGATTGATCAACACAACTCGTACAGTTAGACTTCAGAACTCTGCTCCCATTATTAATGGCAAGCAAAGGTATGCTGTCAATAGTGTGTCCTTCATCTCTGCTGATACTCCACTTAAACTTGCGGATCACTACAATATCCCTGGAGTTTTCTCCCTTGGAAGCATCCCGGACAGCCCCACTGGTGGTGGTGCTTTCCTCCAGACTTCTGTCATGGCTGCTGATTTCAGAGGTTATGCTGAGATTGTTTTTGAGAATCCAGAAGATAATGTGCAGTCTTGGCACATTGATGGGCACATCTTCTTTGTTGTGGGGTAAGTTCATCATAACCTAATTTCACCAAGCATTTTATCTACTGGATTAGTTAATCTGAATGCTTTCTGATGAGCAGGATGGATGGAGGACAGTGGTCACCTGCAAGCAGATTAAGTTATAATTTGAGAGACACAATTTCTCGTTGCACAGTTCAGGTACACCATACAGAATTGTTATTCATATCAGAAAATTTGTGGATCATAAGATTGTTTTCATTTAGTCTCCTTTTAATTTGGACCGGTAGCATTATAAGAGGTTTGATTGCATCTTTAGTAACATTACTGCTTTCTACTTTCCAGAAAGCTGGAAATTTCTTATTTTAGTTTTGGGCATGCCAATTTCCTGAGTAGCCTACCAGTGTCATATAGATTTTGCCATGTTCTGTAATTGGACAAACTAAATTCTCCTGTTATCAAGTTTCAATAAGCAAAGTTTTTCCTTCAACATATTTGATAGCCTTGAATTCAAATTACTCAGCATTTTGCACAAGGCCACATGATTTCAAAATGGAAACCAGCACTACTACTATTTCTAAACCATCTCCTTTTCCTTTTGATAGTAACATGAAGCTTCTTTTTGAATTTATTCACTACTTTCTTAGCAATCTTCTGAGTTTCAGATTACATGTTGGTTGTGAAAATTCACAATTCCTCAATCCCTTCACCATGCTCTAGTCTGCAAGCACCTAGATGGGCTCTCGAAGCTCTCATCCTAAAAGGAAGAAGCATTTGTCATTTACAATGTTTTGATCAAATACAGGTCTATCCCGAGTCATGGACTGCAGTTTACATGCCTCTGGACAATGTTGGAATGTGGAATGTAAGGTCTGAAAACTGGGCATGGCAGTACTTAGGACAGCAATTCTATCTTCGAGTCTATTCCCCAGCAAATTCGTGGAGAGATGAATATCCAATCCCCACAAATGCTCTTCTTTGTGGCCGGGCAGCAGGACTTCGAACTCGGCCTGTATAGAGCACCATGACAAGGTCAGATTTAATCTAGGATAGCAGATTTCCACGAGTTATGCAAAAGGCTTGACTCGAGCCAATTTTACCTAATGTTGTTGTTCTTATTGTCACTTATCCCTAACTTAATTTCAATGGATTCAATCACTATTAGAACCTGGAGTTCTTTCTATAGATATATAAATACGGGTGTATGATATAACTCTGAGTGGTTGTCCTGGTTATGGAAATTTATGAAGGTTGAACTGCTGATCATAACTCTGGTTTTGAACTTTCAATCGCCCTGTCTGGTAATGAGTAAGATATCTGCTGTAATGCATGCATTTAAGGTTCAGACATTAACTTCCTTCCCAAAGACCATTGACCTGCTATCCACTTCCAATGCTTCAGCAACTGCAAGCATATGCCAGGTCCTCTGTTTGGTTTCAACCTTAATGCATTGAGTGTTGATTTAACAGAACAAATTGACTGTACTAATTTGCATCTTCAGTCAGTATCTTTGACTGTACTAATCTGACAGTGTGATAGTAATTGCTTTTTAAATAATTTTTCGTGTCAAAATGCATGTCAATAATATTTTTTTATTTTTTAAAAATTATTTTTGACATCAGCACATCAAAACGATCCAAAACATACAAATCATATTAAATTTTAACAAAAAAAATTGAATTTTTTTTGGAACGCGATTTACACCACGTTCCCAAACGGTATCGCTCCCTATTTTTTGTCCATGCCGGGGAAGAATAAAGTTTGAAGCATATAAAAAGATTTCATGAGTGATAAATAAGGAGATCCCAATCTCTATTAATTTGAATTTAATGAAGGTGCATGAACTAGGCTTAAACTGTGTGAAAATTAATCTTATTGATCCTTGAATTATATTTCAAAGACCTTTCCATTTTAGACAGTACTGATGCAGTATCAGACAAAGAATGCTTAATCCAGTTCGCTGTTGCATGATTTATTGTAGTCGGTGGAATTTTTACACAGTCAAATTCATAATTAACTGGTGCAGATGATAAATACTCCATGCTCAGTTAATTCAAGGAGAGACGGGTAATGAGCGTGCAGCGTTCAAGTATGGTTGCCGGAGTTGACTTGTTACGAAACGGTGTTTTTTAAAATTTTGAATTCTTTTATTTAAATTTTTTTTATATATATTTTAAAATATGTTAATGTTAAAAATATTTTTTTTTAAAATAAAAAATATTATTTTAAAATATTTCTAAATAAAAAATATTTTTAAAAAATTAAAACGAGATTTCTCTTGGTAGCCGCAGTTTCAAGATGTCAATATGATAGAAAAATAAAATAAATCTATGGTTGCGGTTTCCTGGTAGTAAAAAATAATTTTCGATCACTAATTTCACGTTTTCATTTTTTTAAATAGACATTGAAAAAGGAAAAAAATTTGTTAAAGATAAATAAATATCTTATATTAATTAAATAGAATATGTCTACGTTATTTTCATCAAAATAATTTATTATAATCATTTTTCAATTGGGACCAGAAAACAAAATCACTAGTTAAATTTTATATGTTCAACATGCCCTTTATTAAATACTTCAAAATAGAAAATGCTATTTTAAAAAAATTAGTTGATGCGGCCTAAAACTGTAAAGAAATAGAGAAAAACTTGATATTTCTTGAAAAGTATGTGAATAATAATATTTTGATCTTCAATGAAAAAATAAATTATTTTAGGATATTTTAAAAATAAAAAATAAAACATATTATTTTTAAAAATATATTCTCTTTGCATCTTCTGTTTTGAAAATATATAATTTCATTCTAAAATTATTTTAAAAACATATTTATTTTTATATTTATGTTTTTTTAACCAAACATATTTGTATCTCTATCTCGCCAAATGCTATACTAATGTGGACACAAACTTTTTTTATTCCTTACAAATGTTGCACACGGTCAAGGGAGAGAGAAAATGGGAGAAAAGGAACGAGAGAAAAGGAATGATTGGAGAAGAAAACCAAAAAATTGGCAACCAACTTTCAACACTGAAACACATCGATTGAGAGAGTGATTGGTTTGAAGATATAATGATTTCTTTTTAAAAATACAACACTAAGCACAAACCATATCTTCAAATATTAAGAAAAAACTTGCTTTTTACCTAAAACACACATGCTACCTCCCATCAAAATACACACTGAATATGATGGGCTACCTCACGTTCCGTGATTTTTTTTTTTTTTTTAATTTGGTCCATGATCAACCAGTTTTTTTTATCCCTAATTCTTTGATAAATTTTTATTTTTATTTTATTAACCCCTTATTAGATGACTTTTAAAATTAATTCAAAATTTCATCCAAATTTCATCCCACACAAGCCTAATAAAACCTAATTAGGTAGAGATTGAGACACAAATGAATGAAATGAATTGTCATACCAAGCTAGCTCATTTTGATCATGTCATGACCCAAATAAAATAGAATATGTCTATGTTATTTTCATCAAAATAATTTATTATAATCATTTTTCAATTGGGATAGAAAACAAAATCACTTGTTAAATTTTACATGTTCAACATGCCCTTTATTAAATACTTCAAAATAGAAAATGCCATTTTAAAACAATTTGTTGATGCCGCCTAAAACTATAAAGAAATAGAGAAAAACTTTGATATTTTTTGAAAAGTATTTGAATAATAATCTGATCTTCAATGAAAAAATAAATTTATTTTAGAATATTTTAAAAATAAAAAATATTATTTTTGAAAGGATATTCTTTTTATATCTTCTATTTTGAAAACATATAATTTTATTTTAAAATTATTCTAAAAATAAATTTATTTTTATATTTATATTTTTTTAATCAAACATATTTTTATTTTTATTCGATCGAGAAATGCTACCTTATAGACTACTGTGGGCACAAACTTTTTTTTTTTTTCCTTACAAAAGTTGCACACAGTCAAGGGGAGAGAGCAAATGGGGGAAAAGAGACGAGAGAAAAGGAATGAAAGGAGAAGAAAAACAAAAAATTGGCAACCAACAGTCAACTCACCGATGAAACACATCGATTGAATATGATGGGGGCACCTTTTCAATTTGATCCATGATCAACCAGTTTCTTTAATTTATCTTTAATTTTTTTTATAAATTTTTATTTTATTAACCCCTTCTTATATGACTCTTTAAATTAATCTAAAATTTCATCTCATATAAACCTAATAAAATTTAATTAGATAAAGAATGATACACAAATAAATGAAATAGATCACTATACCAAGCTAGCTCATTTTAATTATATCATGACCTAGACAGAAAATCTTGTATGTTAACCTAGGTTAAGGTTGATTCGATATGACATTATTTTTTTGTTTTAATTTTTAGACTTTTTTTTTTATCTCTTTATTGTTTTATAGTTAAGTTTGATCAAGTTAGATAATGGTTAAAACAATAATATATTAAATTTTTATGGGATCTAAATTATATTTTCAACGAGACAGCTAGGTCATTTATGTTCAAAATTTATTTTTCTCTTTAGAAAAGATAATGACACATGATTAAACAAAGATGCTAAATAGCATGACATGTCTTTATTCTTTTTTTATTCTTTGTTTATTGTTAACAATTCTTTTTTGTCCTGCTCATTAACATATATAATAATCCACCTGTTTTGTTAAATATTGACCAAGTTTTGAATGTGCGTCTGAGATTTTCTATCACAACAAAAAATTGAATAACTTCCTCGTGTTTTTTTAATACTTTAGTTAACTTGATATGCTCATAACATAGCGCTAATACTATAATTAATATAAATTAAACCATAATCCCAATTTACATATGTTGAGCAAACTTTTGCACAGTTTTAAAGGTTAGGGACTAATTTATGAATTGCATAGTGTGTATTTAAAAGTGTGATGAGGTGAGTTTATGTTTTTTTTTATTGGTTTTCATAAAAGAAACAAAAAATCATGTATTTATAGTTTTTAGTGTAAATTATAATGAATTGTACTTTTATAAAAACCCAAGTTCACCTCACCTCATTTCAATCCCACGTATATATGGGTAGAGTTTATTTTTGTGGTAGTATCATTAATTAAAAAAAATTAAAAGATATATTTTTTTAAACTAATTTTTTTATATTTTTGGATTGATTCATATGTCAATATTAATAAATTTTTAAATAAAAAATATTTTAATAAATAATTATTATTACAATACTAGACACTATCAAAATAGACTACGCGGGATTATGTTGTTAGCTGTATTTTTATTTTTATTTTTTTAAGATATAGTATCTTTTGGAGAAGCTAAGCTAGACTATATCAAGTTATCAACAGACGAGAAACTCCCACTAATGACTTTGTCGACAGACGAGAAACTCCCACTAATTAATTAAGCATAGTGCCTGCATGTTGGACTTCTTGGGCACGCCATCTAGAATTTTGTTAACTTTGTCGAAGAATATAGATTTTCAAGGTACAAGGATTTGAATTTTCTTATATTAATTTGCAAAATTATTTTAAAAAGTATCTATTACTATTAATAAATGCAAAAGGATTATTTATAGAAACCAGGAGTCCATTTTTTTTTGATTTTTATATATATAAAAAATAATTAAATTGATTTTTTTTTAAAAAAATCAAAACCAAACCGAAATCGGTTTAAACTGACAAGTTTTGATTCGATTTGACTTTTTAAGATAAAAACTAGTTTGGTTCAGTTTTTTTTATTTGACTTGATTTTTTTTATTTAAATTTGGTTTGGTTTAGTTTTTTGGGTTTCAAGTTTATATAATAAAAACCAAACCGAACCGAACCGGTTATTTTTTTTTAAATTTTAATCGATTTTTTTTAAGGTTTGATTTTTTTAAGTATTTTTTTAAAATTTTTTTAATTTAATCAGTTTTTTAAACTTTTTTTCATCTTTAATAAAAACAAAGTAAAAAGCAACTCGGGCCAAAATAATATGTCTTGAATATAGTCAATCAATTAATATTTACAAATAAGATAAAAATAATAGAAATTAATTATAGTGTATTTTTTATCTTTTTCTTCTTTAATACTTTGACAAATAAACTCATATTATTTATAGATATTTATTTATTTATTTTTCATATCACCGCATCATCAATGAAGAAATTTTATAGGACATTGTCTTGCTCAGACAGACGATCAAGGAAAGAGTGAGGAAGCTAGGCAGACCACAGTAACTAACTCTGTTTCCCGCCGATTAGGCCTTTCTATATATTAGCATTTTCCGCCGCCCAATGGTCACGTATCCCACTCCACACTCCATTTAACGCCTTCTTTCTTTTTGGGTAAAAAGAAAAGACCTCTCACTTTCTTCTTCATTTCATCTCATCATCTCTATTCCAAAATCAATGGAGCTTCGTTCTCGTAGAAGGCTCTCCGGACTCTCAATCAACGGTTGTTTTCTTAATCTATTTTTTTTTTATCTGCTCTTAATTTCTGTATATGATGAGGATTAGAGGTGCTGTTTGGTACAGACTAAGATGAAATGAAGCGACTGATAAATTATAGGTTTTCTAAAGTTTTGTGCCTTTTTTTTCATTTTAACCGTGAGAATGATACTTAAGGAAATTTCTTCTAGATTTTGACAATTAGGTTTCGATTTGATTTTGATTTTCATTTAATTTGAAAATTGCTAGTGTTTAGGAAGTCCTTGATTTGTGGTTTTTCTTTTGTTTTCTTTTTTGGAAAAAAATATTTCTAGATTGTTGTTAAGGAATAAATTAAATGTTGGTGAGTTATTTTTACCAGGATTGTAAAATTAATGACTTTGGTTTTGTGCAGGCGATGGTGAGCATGGGGAAAGCGGTTCTTGTAACGAAGAAGACGGAAACAATTACATGGGTGGTGGCGGTGGCGGTTCTGATGACGAATTCTATGTACTATCTTCAGATTCTGATGATAATAGCTTTGGTAATGAATTTACTTTCCTGTATAAAAAGAACTCTTGCTTCTTCAATCTTCTGTCTTTTCTTTTTTCGATTTTTTTTTTCATTTTCTTATTGAGGTTCACTAGTTAAATTTTTGTACTTGTTTGAAAAAAATGTGAATTATATATTTTTTTTCATATGTTTCAATGGAAGATATTTCCCACGATTGAAAGAGATGGTTCGGATTTTTGATATATCAAAAAAATTGTATGCTTATAAAATAAAAAAAAAGTCTGCAAAATTCTTTTAAGGAGCTTACATGTTTCTTTGAAATGAATGAAGCATGTGAAATCAAAGCTTACAAGTTGAGATTGGATTGCATCACTGACATCCCAGCGAATGAATAGGTGAAATGACTGAAGAGATGGGGGATTTGCTCTTAAATCATCAGGCAAAGGCTACGATTGGTGTCCATGATTGGCAAGGTAGAGTCATTTTTATTCATTTTTATAAATGCTAGTAGTGTTCCCGTGCCTTATTATGTACTGCCTTCTGCTAAGAGGGGTACTATGGAAACAGGTCCCATTAATGAGCAACAACCAGCTGAGCAATCAACAGAATCTCAAAAAAAGAAATACTATAAGACAAACAAGAGGCGCAAAAAGAGGTCAGGGGAATTGTTGATGTGGGAAGTTTGGGAAGAAGGTCACGACAAATGGATTAATGAGAACTTGACTGAAGATGTTGATTTTGATCATCATCGTGGATTGGAAGCTAAAACCGCTGAGGCACCATCTGACTTGATTATGCCTCTGTTAAGGTTCCAAAAGGAATGGTTAGCCTGGGCTTTGGAACAGGAAGAGTCGTCCACCAGAGGGGGAATTCTTGCAGATGAGATGGGAATGGGGAAGACGATTCAAGCAATTGCTCTTGTCCTTGCCAAACGGGAACTCCATCAAAATTCATTTGAATTCAATGGTCCATCACCAATTTCAGGCTCATCCAGTGATTTGGCTGGAATCAAAGCCACCCTTGTAGTCTGTCCGGTGGTTGCTGTAACTCAGTGGGTAAGTGAGATCGATCGGTATACTACAAAAGGAAGCACCAAGGTTCTGGTTTATCATGGGGCTAATAGAGAAAAGAGTTCTAAACTGTTCCATGATTACGATTTTGTCATAACAACATACTCTATTATTGAGTCTGAATTCAGAAAATACATGATGCCTCCCAAGAAGAAATGTGTGTATTGTGGGAACTCCTTTTATGAAAAGAAGCTTACAGTTCACCTAAAATATTTTTGTGGGCCTGATGCTAATAGAACAGCAAAGCAATCTAAGCAAGCTAAGAAAAAGCTGAAAACTGTACCATCAGCATCAAAGCAGAAAACAGAATCTGATAAAGATAAGAGTCGTCCTATGGAGCTTTCAGAAGTTGAACTAGGATTGCAAAAAGAGAAATCACTTTTGCACTCGTTGAAGTGGGAGCGCATCATTTTAGATGAGGTGAGTTGGCATGCATAAATGTGCCTGGGGGTAATTATGTCTGCTTCCTTATAAATTTGCCCCCCTTTGATGCATTGTGAATTCAAGACCAAAATAACATGGGTGACAGGCAATTGTACCAGGTTTTATGACATTTTCCATAGCTTTCTTTGTCCTTGTTCATCTCTCCTTTGTGTGATAGTAACCATTTAATTTTCCTTTCCTTTTGGAGCCAATCTCTTAACAAATTTGGGTACCAAACTAACGACCTCAAGCTTCTTTAGGAGTTTTCAGTTTGTTATGGGTTTCAAGTAGATTCTTGAATTTCATTTGAAACTTTGCTAAGAAAATCTTTTCTTTCCCAACAAGTTAATTATCCTTAGCCCCCTTTCTATGACAATTTGTTCTTTTAATTCGAGTGAAACAATCAACAAACTTTTAATTATCCTTAGTGCATGAAATGTCGCTTTTCCATTATTTTATGCTTTGCTGTTCCCATAAATTCCATTCTTATGTGCATTGTCTCATTATTTTTATTGTGAAATAATAAAAAAAGTACATGCTTTCTATGTCTCAGCCCTCACCAACTTTTTTTTTTCTCTAAAATATTTTGTTTTTCATTTCCATCATTTGTGCGCTTATTACTTTCTGAAGCATACCTTTTCCCCTTCATGCCCAACATAGGCCCATTTTATAAAAGATAGACGTTGTAATACAGCAAAAGCTGTTTTTGCCTTGCACTCTTCATACAAATGGGCTCTGAGTGGCACTCCCCTCCAAAACCGTGTTGGTGAACTTTACTCTCTGGTAAGTTCACGGTGCGCTTCAAACCAAAGAACTCTAATCATGTAGAATTTTGTCATCTTATGCGTTTGGAGTTCTGTCATTGCAGGTACGCTTCCTGCAAATAGTTCCATACTCATATTACTTGTGTAAGGATTGTGATTGCAGAACTCTTGATTATGGGTATGGTTTAAAATTCAAGCTTGTATTTTTTTTTAACTAACTAACCTTATTTACGAGTGTGGTGTGAGGTTTATGATTATCTTATTCGATTTAGTCCTAAAAATTGGTATATTCCTTTCTATTGAGCAACCTAAGTTTTTTTTAATCAATTATTTTTATGGATAATGCAAAATTAGTACTAGAACTTCTTAAGCCTTTCTGGAGAGGCTTTTTTTTCTCAATGTATATTTTTCTCTTCTTTGTTCTCTGTTTCACAACAAATTTCTACTTAGAATTACTGGTTGTGAAGTTAGTGGATTGTACCAATTCGAGGTTCTCTCACTATTTTACTTTTACATTTTTTCGATCTATAGCCTTTCTGGGGTAATTAATATTTAGAGACGCTTAATTGTTTTTTATTTTTTTTTGCTAAACCCAATACCACTTTGCAGGTCAACGACACAATGTTCTAGCTGCCCTCATAGTTCCGTGAGGCATTTTTGTTGGTGGAATAAAGTGAGTGTTGCAGACTGTTACTTGTCAATTTTTTTATTATAATATTTTGTGGGTATCTATTACTGAAGCAATTTTTTATTCTTAATATACTTCTTTTCTTTCTTAGTATGTTTCTAACCCAATACAAAAGCATGGAAATGCCGATTATGGACGAAGAGCGATGATATTGCTCAAACACAAAGTCTTGAAGAACATAGTGCTAAGACGCACGAAAAAAGGGAGGGCTTCTGATCTTGCTCTTCCTCCTAGAATTGTGAGTTTTCCCTCTACACTGCTAGACAGCAACTTTATTAACTGATCAAAAACCTTCGATATTAATCTTAGCTTCCTCTCTTCTACAGGTTATATTGAGGCGAGATATCCTGGATGTTAAAGAAGAAGATTATTATGAATCATTGTATAATGAAAGTCAGGCACAATTTAATACGTATGTTGACTTCTACCTTTGCTGCTTTCATTTTGTATGATCAATGCAATTTCTTCTAGAATGTGCCCCATATATTACCCAACTACTTTGACTTATTTGGTTTTTTTAATTCTCTGTTGCTAATAAAATTACATGTCAATGTAATGTGTATATGTTATCACAGATACTTACACAATGCGACTTCCCCTTTTCTGTTCTTCACAGATATGTTGAGGCGGGTACTCTGATGAATAATTATGCCCATATATTTGACCTCCTGACACGCTTGCGGCAGGTAAAAAAATCATTCACCATTGTGAAAATTTTATCCATTGACTGCAGTATCGTGGCTTTCTGTGATGAAGTGCTATTTACCTGTGAATTGTTTGCTGCAATTAAAATATTATGTGAAAGTTCATGAGATGGTACAAGTATATTATTTAATGGATAGTGGAAATACTTGTGCTTGCGAGCAGTCATTATTTTGAGTTTCAACAATGCTCTGCAGTAACATAACTAGTTACTTTCTGTTATGAAACAAGTATCAAGTTTCAACATGAAAAGTGGATTTTATTTCTCTGAATCTCAGTTTTATATAAAGAGAGAGAAACCTTAATTTTAGCCCATGAAGTTTCGCTTCATTTTTGAATTTTGATTTTATCTTGGCATGGCTGAAATATTAAACTAATGGGTGCTTGCAAGAAAGGAGTTATATCCATCATTTGTATTGTATTGTATTGTATTGTATTGAAAGAACATATAGATGAACTTTCACCCTTCATGTCAAGAGTGTTGTGAATGGGATTTTTTAAATTTTAATTCAAATTTGATTAATATATTCAAGGGATTTCTTCTACATTTTCCATTGCTTGTAGAAGATTAGCTTTTGATTTTAGAAGTTCTAAAACTATGTATTGGAAGTACCTTTCCAGAGGTATCATTTTTCTCATTTGGTTATTCAATATTGAGTTATATATTCAGAGTTCCTGACTGTTTTACCAAGGAATTAAATCCAAAAAACGTGTTCTGCTTGCTGTTATTCTTGTTTTAGGTTTTAACGAATAAAAACTTGTGTCTTCTGATCAGTTAGCCCTGAAGGAAAACTCTTTCTGCTGATTTTCTTGTTTCTTGTCTGCAAAATTACAGGCAGTTGATCATCCTTACCTTGTGGTATATTCTAAAACTTCAGCACTAAAAGGTGGAAACGTGGTTGATCTTGATTCTGCCAAAAATGCTTGTGGTATTTGTCATGAACCAGCAGAAGATCCTGTGGTCAGTTATCTTTTCTGTTCTTGTGCTCATCTTTTGTTCAGATATTTTATCTTTTCTAAAAGTGCAAAGAAATGCATTTCAGTTTCGTGCATTAGTAGTTTATCTCAACTCAAATTTTTCTGGTGTGATCTAAATTAACATCTATATATAATAAGTTTGAACTGTCATAAAAAGCCAAATATATGAAATCCTCTGCAAGTTTAGAACACTAGTAACATTCAGGCAGAGCACCAGATACAACTATTTCCCCACATCTGCAAAACATGAACTGGTATTGTTTGCACAAGATCCTGCCATCGTTCTCCTTGGTGAAGTGAGGGCCCCCTGAAATAGCTATTTTCCCTGTTATTTATGCTATATTGATGACATGTATAAAATTCATTCTTGGTGGTGATAAATTAATTAAATATTTATGAGTTAACAATTGTCAATCTTCCCTTGTTTATATATATATATATATATATATATATATATATATATAAATGGATCTAATACCTAGATAAACTTAAAATGATAGACATGTCCTTGGTCATGTAGCATATAATGTAGCAGCGGGAATCCCCTCCCCACCCTAGCCGGAATGGAGGAAGAACTTTCACTGGAGACATCAGATGTTGCAGATGGTTGGGTTGGTCCGACCAAGAAAGCCATGGGAGCAAGGGGCTTGAAAGCTTCACTTTACTTAACCTTTTTAATTTTAATAAAGGGGCAAGCAACCAAATACCACTTTACAAGACTTAGTTACTGGATTTCTGCTCTGCTTGATTGTTAAATCTTCATATTTACTTCCTTGACAATTTTCTATAGTTCACCTCAGTTACCTTCACTTTCAAGAATTAATGACCAGCTCCATTGTGCTTCCAACATTCGATGATCTCCGCTAATGGTTAATAGGTTGATCATTTAAAATGGTAAATATTGTTCTTTGATTCTCAATACAGTAAAGGAGAAAAGGTGATTTCATATTCAAGTCTCCTTTTAAATGCATTTGTTTCCTAGAAGACCACACCTTCATAGCATCTATGCAACACTTGGTTTTGCCTGAATCTAACAAATAGAATCTGCAATATGATCTTCAATTGAATTTCTTTCTGTAACGTTATCCTTATCATTTCAGGTTACCTCATGTGCCCATGGTTTTTGTAAGACCTGTTTGCTTGATTTCTCTGCTTCCTTTGGAGAAGTCTCTTGCCCTGTCTGCTCAAAGTCACTCACTGTTGATTTCACTGGAAATGTGGATGCTGGAGATCAGACTGCTAAAACAACCATTAAGGGGTTTAGATCTGGTAGTATTCTGAACAGAGTACAGTTGGATGATTTTCAGACAAGCACAAAGATAGAAGCTTTGGTACGTGCTTATGGAATTGCTCCATTTATTTCTATCCTTTATAATCATAGATGAACCTGCTTTTTAGTGTGGGGATTATATCTCCATTCACCATGGCTTGAAAGGATTTATATATATTTATGATACACTTCTAGAATAAAATGGCTAATGAAGAAAACTTTTATCGAGTTAAAAATCTTGATATAAGAGTTAATGTGCTGGTTAGGCTCCCTAATCCAGGAAACCAAAAAAGTATTTTGTAGGTTAAATTTCATGCAGTTGTACTGAGCTCTCCAAGTGTGCTTGTTTTTGTTTGCATGTTTTAAAATTTTATGTGATTATTGTCTGCAATTATCCATTATATGTTTGGTCATACTGAGTAGTTTGTATGGTTATAGAGGGAAGAAATTAGATTTATGGCTGAAAGAGATGGTTCTGCAAAAGGAATTGTTTTCAGCCAGTTCACATCGTTTTTGGATCTCATACATTACTCTCTCAATAAGGTAAATTAAGATTTTTAATTCTATCTTCAGTTATACTTGAAAAGAGAAGGACTATTTAATGAGACAAACTTAATGCAGTCAGGCATTAGCTGTGTTCAGTTGGTGGGAAGCATGTCTTTGGCTGCCAGAGATGCTGCTATTAAAAGATTTGCGGAGGATCCTGATTGCAAGATTTTCTTGATGAGTTTGAAAGCTGGAGGTGTTGCCCTCAATCTGACAGTTGCATCACATGTGAGTGATCCTCCTCTTTTCTCTTGTTATTCTGTTTCCTCTGATGGGTTGTTACGTAATTTATAAAAACACAAGGCATGTGAAAGGTGTGACTTGTGATTTCGTTCATGCCTTTCTCAGCGGCTAAAATTTAGTCAGATGTATTTGGTTTGCAGTAGATGCTTGAGGTTTGTGATAGAATTTTCTTACATGTCAATGCAAGTCCTTGTCACATGAGCCTTGTCTTTTAGTTTTTTTTTTGTTCCAATTTTTAATATGGCAGTATATATTTGATTCCTTTCCTATGCATGTACCTTCTTGTTTAGTCTGTTTATATATTGATCAATACCTACACGTGGTGGAATGTATAGGTTTTCTTGATGGATCCTTGGTGGAACCCAGCAGTGGAGCGGCAAGCACAAGATAGAATCCATCGTATTGGGCAGTATAAACCAATAAGGTCCTACTTGAACCCACTATTCTGAGATCCTATAATAAGATGCTAGATCATTGCTTTAACAGTCAGTTTGGTCAGTTGTAAAAATGAACTGGCCATCTAACCAGTTCAGGCTTCTGGGTTTTTTTGTAAACAGAAAAAATTAGACTCCAGGGCTGAAATCTATAGGTTCCCTATTTATATTGCCTTCTTTCTTTTGTTTTTCCAAACTCTTTGGGCGGATGCATTAGGGTTTCATCTTTCTATCTTTCAATAACATTGATAATTGTTTAGAGTAATTGACTGGGTAATTTTTTTCACATGTTGCCAAAAACAGGCTCTGCAGTTATTTGTCAAAGCGGGCTTATTGGTGGGGTGAAATTAGATTGTATTTAGGTTCTATTTGGTATGATTTTGCAAACTGATTTAAGTTTTTTTTTTTTATATATATATACATATATATATATAATATTCAAAGAGAAGTCATAAATAAGTTATTTTTAACTTTTCATAAATTGTTTTTCACAAAATCGAGACAAGTTTTTGTTCTAATCGAGACAAGATTTTTAACTTTTTATCTAACATGCTTTTAACTTGACTTATTTTGCCACTAGTCATTTATGAAAACAACTTTTCAATTATGTCATGAAATTATTTTTCACAAATCATGCAAAACAGACTCTTTCTCACTGACACTTCTTTTAAAAGGTAGCTGGCACAAGAATGCTACAAGTCCATGAGTCGGACATGTACAAAATTTCTATTAACTGATGATGGTGTTCTCTCAGGCCAGTCCATTCAATTGATGTTTCTATAGATGCTTTTCACATATTTTTTTGCAATCAGTTTTGTAGAATATGTTTGTATACAAATCTTCTCCATACCCGAAGTGGTATGTCAAGAATTGACTGACTTTCCTAGTAGGGTAAGGTTGTCCTTGACTTGGCTATGTTTGATAGCACTTCTGACCTCGGTGAATTTTGCCACAAGAACTGCATAGCCAAAGTTGTGACCTGCTAAAGGTAAATGGCGGGAACTTTATAATCTAGGTGATCCTTTTGTTCAGTTCAAGTCTCAAAAAAGAATTCACGTCGTTGAGCTTGAAGCAACTGTGTGCTAAAAATCTTTAGTGGGACTGAGTCTGTAACTAACATTGGGTTGACGAAACTATAGTCTTATAGTATGTGAAGGTTCCATAATTAAATTGTTAGTCCATCGGAGTGCAATTGTGTCGTAGCAGTTAAACCTTTGATCATCTTTTCGAATTGATGTCTGAATGACCCTGTCCCTAGTTTAGGTTGTTGGTTGAGCTGAACCTGGCGACTGATCTGTATAATTTTCCCTTGGTTGGGCATACATTGTTTTTGCACTCACAGGATTGTGAGATTTGTTATCGAGAATACCGTTGAGGAGAGGATTTTGCAGCTGCAAGAAAAAAAGGAGCTAGTGTTTGAAGGGTGAGTTCGATTTGTCTTGTAATTTTATTTTCTAAATGACAGGTTTCCACCTGTTGTGCAGCTAAATCTTCTTTATGATGCCTTTTGCAGGACCGTGGGAGGTTCTTCAGAGGCCCTGGGAAAATTAACGGAGGCAGATTTGCGATTTTTGTTTGCCACCTAAGGATAGAACTGCATTCAAATCTTGAAAGGCTGTGGGAAAAACTAACAGAAGCAGAAAAGAGGTGGTTCCAAAAGAAAAAGCAAAGCCATTATCTACAACTTCTGCTTCAAATGTTCTATTTTTTGAATTTTGAACACGGACTCTCTATTATATTTACTATGATAAGATCTGAAACCTAAATCCTTCTGTTCTTGCCGTTGTTGGCTGACAATGACGGCGTTGCATGCTCCTCCGCTTTTTTCATATCCTGCTTCGCTTTGCCTTGCCTTGCCTAAATCTTTTGGTCCCATCTGTTTTATCTTTGTTTCTGGAAATTGCCTTGTCTCTGCTGAAATTCCGATGAGGCCCAACCCAGGAACCGAAAAACCGAGCGTCCTTTGCGGCTTTCCAGTGAAATAAAACTTGCCTCCGGCAGTCAGGTAAGTTACAAGTCTAATAAAAAATAAAAAATGAAGTCAGAGTGGAAGGTTTTTCTTCTCCAACAAGCCACGAAATTAAACCCAAACGTGCAATAATATATGGAGATTGGAAAGCGAATCCGTAAATCCAATCCCAGTTACTTTCTTACCCTTCCCTTTACATGCAAACTTATCGACGACCTCTATTTATTATAATATCAATCTCTGTTTACTAGGGTTTTGATTTAGGGCTTCTTATGATCTTGACTTTTTGTTATTAAAATAAAAGCTAAAAGGCATCATCAAGATACAATGTGATGTGTATTTGAACAATGAAATGATCAATTTGATTTTATAAAAAAAACTAACAAAGCTTGCTATTGGGTTAATGCCAGGGGATCCATTGAATATTACTACTAAATGAATTCGGGACAGAGTGATTTGTGCGTCTCTCTCTTTTTTTGTCACATTAAAATGACTTGGCGAAAAAAGAGGTTGCTTTTGTTCAAGAATTTTTTTACAGTGAAGTACTCTTGAAAGCAAAAATAAATTAACATTTTAAAAAGGGTTTATTCATCCTTTTATTTTTTAGAACGTTGAAATAATATAGTTACCCTTAAAATCAATAAGTTTAAAGGCTAGTGTCGGTGTTTATATCTTTTCATTATGTTTTTTTATATATATATATATAATTTTATTAAAAAATATAAATAATCAATTGATTGTAATCGAGATTTTAACTGGGTTACTCAAGTTTTTTTTTCCTTACCTTTATTTTTTAAATTTAGTCTCGGGTCATCCAGGTTACAAGTTAACCTGCCGGGTCTAGTCGAGTTTTAAAATTATATTTTTTCATGAAACGTGCTTACATTTTATTTTTTCCCGTGGGATGGTTGTATCCTTCTTTGTCTAGGATGCATTGAAGTGTCTCCAACATTCTTTGCCATCAAGTGAATTATAAGAGAGATTATTACCACCGGTCACATAAAAAAAGAGTTGTAGTGCACACCTCTTGTAATCTTTATCTTAATATTTATATTAAAATATTTTACGCTTTTTGTAGTAGCGTATGTACACTCTCACTTAAAATGCTCCATAACTTCATTTATATCTTTAAACCAATATGTCTGCACCTTTTTTTACTAGGCGATCATACCTCCTGGACCAAGTCCTTGTGAAATAAATCATTTTTCCATCCTTAAATACATTAAAAAGATCTTTACTATGTTCTTCATTAAGAGTGTAAGTATGAAACCTAGAAAATTTATAATTTATATATACGGATGTGTAAACTCCCATTAAAACATAAGATTCAAAGTGATATGATATCAACAAGTGATGAAAACCGAGATAAGAAATAATAGATATATAATGGAGGGAATGACCTCCATAAAATGAATTTTGGTTTAGAATTCATAACAACAAAGAAACTAATAACGCGTTTTGATAGATAAAATAATAAAAAAAATGATAAAATATTTTTAAAGAATAAGTGAGGTAAGAAAAAATAAATTATAATAAATGATAGTGCAATGAAAAAAGTAGGACTGAAAGGATAAGCATTAATTAAAAATCAGTGACATTACTTTGAAACGGTAATAAGCCTAATAAATAAATAAATATAGAAATTTTAAAATGAATATATTTTAAAATAATAAAATGACCTTAAAGGTTTAGAAGGATATTTGATATGATTTTATTTGAAGATTGAACACAAAACTTTGGATTGTTGATGAAAATTCATAAACTGACTAATTTTACATTAGAAAATAAAGCTCTTAATCCAATCATCGGATTGTGATGTAATTTTACATAAAGTCTATTAATATTTTTTTCTATCTTGGTTAAAGATCCCATCCTATCCTAATCAAACTGAACCTATATAAAAGAATAATTTACTTAGAAATTTGTAATGTATTGTGAAAAAATAATGAAAAAATCAGGGTTGGTACAATAAGAGACTTCAAGTTATATATATCTTTATCCTAGTACAAGCTTCATTGTGAATAAATTTTCTGATTGCATTTATCATGTCAAACATCCGTCTAACACATCTGTTATCTTATTCTTCATGTGTTAGTACCTCGTTGAATCTTATAGGTATTCTTGTAGATTTTTCTTATGTTCATTATACAATATATGCTCTCTAGGTTTCCATATTGCTCAGTTTATATTTGATAACTCCTCCTCCTATCATAACATGTATTTTTAAGTAAAAATAGAGTGCTAATCTTCTTTTTATTTATATATTACTCTACCTTTTCTAGGAACATTCGTGGTTCTACTATTAAAAAATTATAGTTACTTAAATCCAAGTATCTTTAGAGAAATCACGTCTATGTTAGATCCTTGAAGATATAGAACCTGACTCTCCCTACCATTAGCTTGCTAGCTATGTTGCAAGTTTCCTTGGCAGTTCTTTCATCTTGTGCCTGGTCATGAAGCTTTCCTTTCTAACCCCATTGTAAGTGATCTGAATTTCTTGGGTTATTACTTGTATGATTTCTGAACCCGACAAGACTATTATGGTCTTTCATCTTTGTTTCTATAGACCCTAGTCTTTTCATATTTGACATGTCATGGTGATTAAAGTACCCAATTCTACCTTTTTTTTAAGCATAATTTTGAAATCCAACCTGATCCTTCAGAATTATGTTTCAGAACGTTCAGCCGTGATTTAAAAGACAGATGTATGAAACCCTTTTGATGGGACAACAGCTCCTCAAGAGCTTCTGTTTCAGAATGTGAGCTATAATTCATGATATCGGAAGTTAAATGGTACGAAATGTCCTTTTTCAATAATAAAAAAAAATGTACAAATATCAGGTATAGAATGATAAATGTTTCCGAAACAATTGCTTTTACAGGAAGATAAACATAAAAAAAGAATTAATTTGAAGAAAAAAAATCAAAGTTTTACAAAAACACATTCCAATGGCAAAAATAAACGGAGCCGTATCTATAGCAAGTGCTGACTGTTCCAGTATACGAGGTTTGAATTGTGAAAATTTTAGATAAGCATACTGCAGACTGAGCTGCTCTAGGCAAAATTCTACCTGGTCTGGAAAGATTATAAGATGCCCTATTGGGTGTTTTCCTCCTCAGTGTGTCTGCTCGCAGGAAATTTATAGAACAATCTCTTCAATAAATTATAAAATTCAAAGGCTTCACAAGACACTGAAGAAAGTCCCCAGCAGCGTAGCATTTATCCACCACGCACACCAATAAAAGTAAATGCAGTAAGGCCTCTTGCTGGGACACGAACTATGGATCCAGCAATTGAAGAACTTGGTAACGCCAAAAAAAACCAAAAAACAAACCAAGAAGTTGCAGAAGTGACAGATCCGTAGACTCCCTATAAAGTTCCATCTTAGAAACTTATTCGTATAGGTAAAAGTAAAACCATACCAGATGCGGCTTCTCATACATCAAGAAGAAGCCTACGAGGGTCCTCCACAACATCTTTGATGCGGCGTAAGAAATAAACAGCCTCCCTTCCATCTATCAGTCGATGATCATATGTCAATGCAATGTACATCATTGGCCTTGGGACTACGTTGCCCCCAACAACCATTGGCCGGGTGACTATAGAGTGCATGCCCAAAATAGCAGACTGCAAGGAGGAGGGAAATCAAGTTAAAGAGGATTTTTTTTTCCCCATCAAGGAATAAAACCAAAAGGTGTTGTTTGTACTTTGTATGGAGCAATACCTGAGGAGGGTTGATAATTGGCATGCTCAAAAGGCTTCCATAAACCCCGCCATTAGATATTGTGAAAGTACCTCCAGCCATCTCGTCAATCGATATGGTACCAGCAGTTGCTTTCTTAGCTAGAGTGTTGATGTTCTTCTCTATCTCAGCAAAGTTCATTTGATCAGAATTGCGGATAACTGGAACAACAAGGCCCTTCATTTGGGAGGAGGGGAGATATGGTTAGGTGTTTCTTTCATTTTCTGCTGTCCCAAAGCAGGTGATCAATCAAGATAATAATGCTTCATTTGTATTACTTGAAGAGAACATTTCATCTCACTAAATGATGCAGAACTTTATTATGGATGCAAACTGTTAATGGGTATAAGAGCAAGCCTGGTGCAATGGACTTACCTACATAATTTATCAAGTCTCATTGAAAAAAAAAATAGAAAAAAAACTCAACCAGAACAGTGAGAACGTGGCATTTCAATACCCTGAATCACTTCTTTTTAATGTTTTAATCAATTCATTTTGAACTTTTCTTCTCTAACAATTTTATTTAAAGCTATGAAGTCACAATCGAAGCCAGTCAAGCTATATACAAAATAAGTGCACTTGTCAAATGATATCACCAAATAAATTGATGCGGTGATAATATGCATTCAATAAAACACAACATTTAACTCAATGGAAGAAGCAGAGCAAGAACTAAAGTAGCATGTATTTCCAACAGATTTAAGAAAACAATCAAACTAATTTGTTGTCTCACAGCAAGGGACCTCTTTCAGTTTTCCAAAGTTGACAAATTGCTAAATCTGAAAGTGTGTTAAATTTTCAACAGTCTTACCTATTGCCTACCATCGCTGAAATGATATTAAGATTGCTACCTATAAAGCATTTCTATCATCTACATATCCAATTATCTATAAAATTCTTCCAGGATAAATTCACCAAATTGACATTAGATTCTGATAGTGATAACGAGTATATAAAATGAAATAACAAAAACCACCAGTATAATTCAGAAATCGAAACCCTCATAGGGCTTCTTATTGGTACATTAGAAGGTATGTTAGATTTTGAGCTACACAAACGAGGGTTAGATTTGAACCTGGACCTCCATGTTGGAAATCCAAACCCAAGCAAACAGGGTGTCACCTCTGGAACACCATTGATAGAAGAGGTTGATACTTACCATTTTAATTTTTTTCCCATCTTTCAGCAACTTATAAAATGCTATTGAGCTCCTGGTTTAGCAGATTATTTCCCCATCAAAAGGCCACATAAAATAAAAAAAAGTCAATAATTGAATATAGACCAAACAAAAATTGATGTACCTTTGGAGTGCCAACGGCAATGCTTATATCAATGTAGTCTCTGTATATGATATCATCTCCATCAATTACAGCATTGACAACTGGCTGATACTGAAGTGCACTAACAGCAGCCTGTAAAAGTAATAGTCAGAAACACACATCACACAGTAACAGTCTAACATCATCAATCCGTCATAATATACATGAATTTTGGTATTTTTATACAATTGGCATGTTATGTACCTTGACAAATCCTGACATAAATCCTAACTTCACTCCATGCTTTTCAACAAATGCATCCTTATAATCTGAACGAAGCTTCATCAAATTAGTCCTGCATTATACATAAAACCGTGTTAAAATAAACTGAGATGGAATTGCACTTTGCTAGCCATCCAAAGAACGACAAAAAAAGAAGATAAAATTAAGTTGCAGTTCAAAAGGCATAATAATCCCATTGACTCTTTCTTTCCTTTTTCTCCAGTAGAAATAATATATCAAACATGGAAAAGACACCAATTGCAGAATGAAAATCATCAAAACATGAAAAAAAATTTGGGGTATTTAGTTCAGACATGAAATCCATTTAAACAGACATGTTTCAGCTTTCAACCATTGATGATGGAAAAAGGAAAAGATGAATTTCAACTCACATATCAACCTCGTTAAATGTGGTCAGCATTGCAAATGTATTTTGCGAATCTTTCAACCGTGTTGCAACCCGTTTCCTCAACCTTGTCATGGGAACCTGCAGTGAGAAAGAATGAAAAAACTTGATAGAGAAATTCATTACCACTAAGGCAGAAAGTAAAATAGACATGATCGTGCATTTTCACACAAAAATGAATAGACCATCATAAAACTCACTCTTCTTTCTCTTTCCTTCGGTGGAAGTTGCGGTTCTGAAGGTTTAGGAGGTGATGAATGAGCTCTGGCTGCTGGTTGTGGTGGAAACAGTGTTTTTTCCTTTCCTTTGACTGAAGAAGTTCCCGTCTTAATCGTTCCTTTTCCTATACTCTCTTTTTCTGCTGGGGGTGGGGGCTGAGAAGCAGTCTTTTCTTGTGAGGGCGGGGCAGCTTGTGGTACACCTTCACCTGATTTTGAAATAACAGCAATTTTGGCACCTGGTTCCACAGTTTCACCTTCCTTGGCTACAAGCTACTAGCAATTAAATATAAA
Organism: Populus tomentosa; assembly: GCA_018804465.1. Taxonomy (NCBI): domain Eukaryota; kingdom Viridiplantae; phylum Streptophyta; class Magnoliopsida; order Malpighiales; family Salicaceae; genus Populus; species Populus tomentosa. The sequence goes on from CM031995.1 coordinate 10,535,464, forward strand.
ATAAGAGGGGGGGGGGGATCAGAACAGCAGCACGTATTTATTGATAACTGTGAACAGAAGAGACAAATATTATCAGACTTCACAAGTTTGATGTTGCTATAGTTCATAAATATTACCTTTTGAATGGTGCCGGCTTCAGGACTAGCCACATCAATTGTGACCTGGTGGTAATTAAACAATTCAATCATGTTAATCATACCCAGTTTCAGAAACAACCAATATCCATTCTTCATAGTGACTTACTATCTTTCAAGGATTACCTTGTCAGTTTCAATTTGAGCAATGGCCTCATCAACTTCAACCCTGTCACCAGGATCTGCTCATAATATGCCAATTGCCATATTCATTTTGAGTATTTGTTGAAATGCAAACAGTTGGATGGCAAGTTAAAAAAGCATACTTTTCAAGAATTTCGCCAAGGTGCCATCAGTAATAGATTCACCCATGAAGGGGACAACTGCATCAACTAGATCTCCTACAAAGGGGGAATTAACACCATTCAGAAGCATAAACTCCAAATATAAATAAACAAAAATGAACTTATAAATTACCAGTATCTGAAGAAAATGATCTACTCCTCAATGGAATAAAATATTCTGGTCGAAGTATTGCAGTAATTTCCCTGTATTAATTCGGAACTGAAACCAAATATAACCAATATACCAACAGGAATAGCACAGATATAAAAGAGTCAGTCAGCTCACTAACCTCCTCGGCTTATTCGAATATGCACGACAACATTGGCTCCCTAAAAGAAAAAATATAAGGAAATAAAGGGGCTTAGATGAAGTTATAAAAAGTTGTAAAATATCAAGCAAAGAACAGAAGCAAGTTAAGAATAATAAGAAGAACAATATTACCTAAGGTAGTGCAATAATTAAAGCTGCCGACGGCATGCCGACACCCCTTACCATTGCTCAGAAGCTGCACAGATAGATTCTTCGACTTCATTACTTGCGTATGTAAATTACTAAATCTCCACATTTCTTACCCAACAATGTCCCAAATTCACTTGTAATTGGAAAATGAGGATTGATTATTCAAAGAAAGGCAGGCAGAGGTACCTCATTTTGGCCGTAACCTCTCGGCCTTATCGCCGGATGCTTAATTCGCGAGACTGACTGAGACTGTTTACACTGAGGAGATTAGTTTAAAATAAAATTAAAGAATTAAAAAAAAAATAGTGCAGTAATTAATAAATACCGAAGCGAGTTTGCGTCGAATAATTCCCCAGATCATTTCAACAAGGAGTCAAAGATGCCTCAAACCAATCACTTTATCTTTCTCTATGAAAATTAAAGAAATCAGCTAAAAATAAGTAATCAGCAGAATGATGAATGATTTTAATTTTGTTTTTTAAGCGTTACCTTGTGATAGGATTAGATACAGACACAAATTAAGCAATTAGAGCAGAAATAATATATAGAAGCTGCTGGGAGAGAGGAGAAGAAGATGAATTATAGGAGTGGAGAGAAGAAACGGAAAGAGGTTTTAAATTTGTATTTTAAAATATATATATTTTAAAAACATTAAAATAATATATATATTTTTATTTTTTAAAATTTATTTTTAATATTAAAACAATTAAAAAATTTTAAAATAATATTTTAATTATAAATATCTTGTTTGAAAATATATTAGAGATTGTTTTTTTTATTTTTAATTTTTTTTTAATATTATTATATTTAAAAAATTAAAAATAAAAATATAATGAAACACCGGTTTCCATCACGTTTCCAAATGAAAATTTGTCTTTCAATAGCAGCCATCAAATAAACGAGGGCATTTTGGTACTATTAAGGACAGTTATAGCCTAATCGAATCGAACGTTTTGGAAGCCACCGGCACTGGCTTTTACTTGAATATTAAAAAATAGCATCAATAAAAGAAGAGAGGAGAGTCATCAATTTTGTGATAGGGGCACCTCGAGCAGCGGGGGTGTCGGTTAGAACTTCTTTATTTCTTTTTTAGTTTTCTTTAGAATTATACTAGTATATTGGTCACCGGGTAATGGGTTAATATTTTTTAAAAAATATAAAAAGTATGAGAATATTCTATATTTAAACATCTTGGATTTAGCAACGATACCAAACATAAAAGCTTTAAATATAGCGGTCATGTCAATTCTAAAACACTTGAGTCTAGAGTCATGCTAGATCCAAGATGGATCTGACAACCTTGGCAAACCTGAACCTGGATTTGACAGTCATGCCAAACTCTAGAGCTTTAGATCTGGGGCCATGCCAAACCCATGTATGGGTTTAGAAACGTTGGTAAACTCGTGCCTAGGTTTGGTACCAAACATGGTTACCAGCCCGCATCGGGGTTTGACATTAAGCATGATTGTCAGACTCAAGCAAACAACAAAGAAATAAAGAACAATTATGCACTTTAATTGTCAGGAAAGGAAAAAAAAAACATAAACAATCAATTATCAGCGACAATCCAACCATGATGATCTATCTACTAGCGTTGCATCATGTAAAAAAAAGCATGTCTACGTATTTATTTAGACAATGAATAGCCAGATTTGGCCGTCAAGAAGCGTTTTATGCATCACTTTAGTAGTGCGGGCACCGCCCACTTGTTGGGATGTGTGGAACATGCGCCAACAATTTTTCAAATAAAAAATAAAAAAAATAACATAAAAATACTAAAATACCTCATGATCTTCTTAATTACAAGCCATACCCATATAAATTTTACTATTACAATTTATAATAATTTGTGTCTAGATCTAAAGTAAAAAACCCTGCCATTTAGCTTTTTTTATAACATTAACTTGTAAGGGTAAAGGTCATCCAAATTTAAATGAATTGATATAAAAAATAATGTAAAATGAAACTCAACTTTAAATTTCAAATCAAACTTAACAGCTAATACTTTTTGTTTTTATTATATTATTATCATTGTATAATCTTGTCCCTGACTAGAAAATATAATCTTAGTTTATTTGTAATGCCCTCTTAAAATTGATATTCAAATGGAATATTATTTAGCAAAGTAAATTAGTTTTTTTTTCAAAAAATATTGTTTAATAAAATGAATATATAGATAGTATTGATTGCATATTTTACATATATAAATCTAAGAAGGATTAAAATGCATATAGTTTTACTTTTAATTTTATTAGGAAAAAATATCGGTTCATGATAACTTTTCACATATAAAAGGTTTTTTATTTTTATTTTTTTATTTTCACTGTTCATATCTGATAATTAAAGTCATTTGAATTGATTAATCTACTTTTATTAGTCTCCATCAATTACATACATAAGATAACCAACTCAAATTAATTTAAAGCTTTGATACCACTTGTTAGGTAAAGAAGCACAAAAAACACCAAAACAATCAAATATAATCTTCTTTATTTAACAAACTATGTGAAAAATAACAATAAATCAGCATCAACATTTTATATGAGAAAACCTGGCGTGTGGAAAAATAACGGGACGTAATCTATCTAAAAACTACTATAAATAACAATAATAAGTACATAAGTGTTATTCCTTAGTTTAAACTAAAAGACACAACATGTATTATCAATAACAACATATTTTTAGAATACATCATCACTAAAGACAAAAGGTAGAGAAGAATCTCACCAAATCAAAAACCATGTTTTTGTAATGAATAAATCAACTTAAACACCTTTAATCCTCAATCAAACTATACAAAATAAGAATATATGTGTTAATAACTTACTGTAAAAACTTCAGTTTGATTTAACGATGAATTAGTTGCTTAGCAAAACTAGAATGAAAATTGTTCAAGTTGCCATCCTTTTTATTTTTTTTCACATGATTCTTTTTTCTCTCTCTTTTATTTTGGTTTTTGGTGGCCACAAACCCTAAAAATACATCCAACATCTCTTTTCCTTCTTTTTAGCTTTACATAAGCACACACCTTTTTTTTTCCTTGATTTATATGGTGCTCCCTTTTTCCATATGTAGCATGAACACCCAACATTTTTTTTAGTTTAAATGTGCATTAAATCACGCTATAGATTGTACTTGATACCATCCCCGCGTGATGCCGCGGGCTTGTGGCATGCTTGTGCATTGTTGTAAGTTTATGGAAAAAACAAAAATATATAAAGAAAAACTGTTGTAATCCATAATATTTTGAAGGAAAAAACTACAAAACTAAATTCTTAACCAACTTCATATTTTAAAAAATAAAATGAACAAAGAAATTTTTTAAAAAAATCATAACAAAAAAATGAAAGGAAAAAAAAACCAAGCAGAGAAACATTGTAGCAATATATAGTGTTTTATGAGGAAATCTACAGTAGTAATTCTTAACCAGCTCAATATTAAAAATAATAAAATCAATAAAGACAATTTTGAAAAAATTCATAACAAAAAAATAATTATGCGGGGGAATACTGTAACAATCCATAATGTTTTAAAGAAAAAAATACAAAGCTAAATTCTCAATCGGCTCAATATAAAAAAATAAAATTGACAAAGATAATTCTGGAAAAAAAAAATATGTATATATTAAAAAAGCCATACGGGAAAACATTATAGCTATCTACAATGTTTTAAAGAAATAAACTACAAAGTTAAATTCTCAACCAACTCCATATTTTAAAAATAAAATTAACAAAAACAATTTTAAAAAAATAAACATAAAAAAGGGGGGAAATGAAAAAAAGAAGAAGACAATTTTGGAAAAAATAAAGGAAAAAAATGAAAAAAAACACACGTGGAGAAAATTAAGGATAAATTCTCAACCTGCTCAATATTAAAAATTTTTTTAACAAAAATAATTAAAAAAAACATGTGAAGAAACACTATAGCAAAACAAAAACCATATAGGAAAACATTGTAACAATCCAAATTGTTTTTTTTATAAAAAAAAAACTACGAAGAAAAATTCTCAACTAGCTTAATATGAAAAAAATAAAATTGACAAAAATCATTTTGAAAAAAGAAAGAAAAAAAAATTCATAAAGAAAACCATGTAGAAAACATTGTAGTAATCTATAATGTTTTAAAGAAAAAAAATACATAATTAAATTTTCAACCAGTTCAATATTAAAAAAAATCAACAAAAATAGTTTTTTTAAAAAACACAAAAACAAAAACAAAAATAATAACAAAAAGAAAGACAAAACATAAAAAACAAAAATAAATAATAAAAAAATATATAAAAAAGCTACAATACTTTTTCCCTGTAGAGTATTTGTTAATAAAGATCACATCATGCCTTCCTTCGAGACTACCAAAACTAATTTCATCATGGTACCCAAATTTAACATTAAAATTCAAATAATTTTACTTTTTGATAAAATTAAATAAATAAGGTTTCAAGCAAGAGAGTCTTTATAAACTCATTAAAAAACTAGTTATTAGTCAGTTGCTTTTTTTTTTTTTTTTTTTTTTAACTGTGTTAAGCATATAAGTTAGGTTAATATCGCTGAAATCAATAAATTTAATGCCTAAACAAAATAAATAAAAAGGGGAAAAACTACAAACTTGATTGTTGACCATTTTTCTTGAAAAAAGAAGGGATATTAATATTAGTTAAACTACAATTTATTAGCTTTTTAGCTACACTTTAAATAATTAGAATCTACGGTAGATCTGGCTCAAAAACTTATTATGATATCGATTTTGGATCCCATGGACGGAATCACAGGATTAATTAATGGATTAAGTTCATAAGATTCAAATTAATGAATTTGGATTTTGGAGCATGGGCCTCACCTAATTTAAAATTTTAAATTCTAAAAAAAACATATTATTTTTTAAAATATATTTTTATTTAAAAATATATTAAAATAATATTTTTTTTATTTTTAAAATTTATTTACATCAAATAATTTAAAAATATAAATATAAGTTTCTTTTAGGCTATGTTTGTTTCTGATTTTCAGAAAACTATTTTCCAAACTTTTTTGTATTTATTTGTCATTAAAAAAATTGATCAACAGAAAACATTTTCTAGTCAAAGAAAAATTTAGCTTGGTTTTCAGGAAAGTATTTTCCTGAAAAAATTAGGAGAAAAACACTTTCTGAAAGTTGTGAAAATTTTAAAAATATCATATTATTTGCTGATTATATCAAATTTGGTCCTCAAACTTTTGATTGCTATATATATTTTGTTTTGAATATTTATTTTTCAATTTTATCTCTTAAAATTTAATTTTTATATTAACTTTGGTTTTTATTTTTATAATTGTTATTTACTTTTTTCTTATTATTTTCTTATTAAATATTTTAATCTATCAAATTTGGTACTCATTCTTTTGATTGTTACTTATTTTATTTAAAATAATTTATGAAATGTTAATTATTATTATTTTAATTTCTTCATCTTTTTTTTATTTTTTAGATTTGATCTTTATTGTTTTAATTATTATTTATTTTATTTAAAATAATTTATGAATTTTTTTTTAATTTTATTCTCATTCAATTTTTTAATTTGTAAGATTTATTTCTCATTATTTTAATAAACTTAAGAAAAATAAAACATTAATAAATTATTTTTCAATTTATTTTTCATGACATAACCAAATACTGGAAAATATTTTTTAATTTATTTTACATTACACTATCAAATATTAAAAAATAATTTATTTTTTTAAAATTTACCTTTTAATAAAAAATATTTTCCAGCAAATTTACAAATTAAAATAACTTTTGAAATACAAAACCACACTCGTCAATAAAGGCAGCAGTTGGCAGTCAGGAAGTAGTACAACATCGTTGAAGATCCCCAACGATAGAAAAAAGGGCAAACTCAAAACAACCATTTCTCGTTCACTCTCTCTCCGACTCAGCTAAAACTCTTTGCTAGCCCAGTGGACTGGAATAGAGCAAGACGGAGGAAGATGATTCAGCCGTTGTACATCGCTATTTTTTCCGAGATGGGAGTGATTTTAACTCTGATATTCAGAAATCCGTTAAGAAAGTTTGTGATCATGGGTTTGGATCGACTCAAGCGAGGGAGGGGACCCGTCGTCGTCAAGACTGTTGCTGGGACAATCTTAGTTCTTCTCTTGTCTAATGTTTACACTATTGGGAATATTCAGAACCGTAAGATAGAAGCTGGCGCTCTTAATCCAACTGATGAGGTTCTCATGGCCATGCTCTTGCTCCAAGCCTCTCTTTTGGGTATTCTTCCTTTCTTCTTTCCTGTTCTTTGATTTGCTGGTGTTGTGCTCTTTTTTTTCATCTTAATTCACTTCTTGGAAAGAAAAAAAAAGGAAGAAAAGAAAGAGGGCTATTTGATTTCTGGTAAAATGGGGTGCTAAGATAATTTTATTTTGTACTCTATGCAAGTTTACCTAAACTAAGATTTTCTTTTTTTTGGAGTGAGGGTTTTGGATTTTTTTGGGTGATTTTTTTGGGAAGCAATTGAATGAGAGAGAGTCTTATGGAATTTTACTTTGTTATTGTGATGAGAGTTTGGATAACAGAGAAGCAACTATCTGTTTCAGTAATCTAATCGAACACGAGTTGTATTCTATCGGCTGGAAAGAGCTCTGGCCTTATCATCCATTGCAGTATTTTGGGCATTGGGATCAGGTGTTTCAGTGTCGGTAGGAATTCAGTTTGGCCGCAATTAGACAAAGCCATCTACAAGCTAATTATGTGCAAAGTCAGTTGTGGTGGGTTCTATTTTGATTAGGTGGCATGTTGTAATTGCACTATTCTTTACAGTCTAGAAGAGGGTTAGTTTTGTTGGAAGAGAGAATATGTTTCTTGATAATATATGCAAGTCGCCAAAAAGAGAACATTTGTGAGTTTAATGGCAAGTTATTCTACAATCTTAGATGTTGTTTGGATGGTGTGATATTTCGCTTGTCCTGAAAATGGTACATGTGTGAGTTAGTATTTGCTTGTGAGTTCTGTGCAATAGCAAGCTATTTCCTCAATCTTATATCTTTGTTGGAATGGTGTAATATTTAACCGATCCGGTCTCTTAATAAAGCTCAGAACCTTAGTGCTGGGTTGCCTGATTCTCAGTAAGTGCAGACTGGTATTATTGTTAAAGGTTAGAATTTGATTTTGACATGATTGTTATTTCCATGCAGGCTTCTTGCTATTCCTCTCATTGATGATAGACAGGTTACACCATTACATTAGAGAACTTCGTTTACTCAGGAAGGCAATGGAGGTTGCTAAGAAACAAAACCGAAGTTTTGAAGATGGGAAAAATGGAGAGGGCAAAGGTCTGGGAGAAGAGGTTGAGACTTTGAGGAGTAAGGTCAAAAAGCTAGAATCTGAATATGAGGCTAAAGTAAAGGAGGCAGAGGCTGCGGAAGCCAAGGCAGAGGCTCTCAGAAAACAATCTGAAGGGTCACTTCTACAGTATGATCACTTGCTTGAGGATAATCAAAGCCTGCGGAACCAGTTGGATTCAATAGACCAAACTTCGTCACCATCTGATGGCAAGAAGAATATGTAAGGCAGTAATCATCTGGTGCAAATTTCCCTTCTGTTAAATGCCTGTGAAGGTTGTTCTAGACTTGGGTTTAGAAAGAGTGGAGAGCTAGAGAGTCGGTGGTGGTCGGTTGTGTTTAAAATAACATCTCATCCAGTTTAGAAAGCAGGGAAATATTCAGCTTGTGTATGTTGTTGGTTTGAAAACTATCATATGTTACACTGTTAAACTTGATTTCCATTGTAGCGTAACATTCCCTGTGCAGCTGTGCTGTCAAGTTCCAGAATCTGTTTTTAATTTATAGTTGTAATATTGAAATATCTGAGATCCTTGCTTATACTAATCTTGATCCAGCTCTTGAATGGTGGAGTAGGTGTGGCTGTGCTGTCGAATGCCAAAATCCGTTTTAAATTTATCTAGGATGCTTGATTTACTTCTGCCGACTCGATTCGCTATTATCTGAGATGCTTGATTTACTTTTACTGACTCAACTTGCAACATTTCGATGGTGAAGTAGACTGTATCAACTGCTTAGAATAAAAATATTTATGATGCAGCAGTTTCTTTCTGCGGGTTTCTGCTGTTTGTCTTGGTTGTGGGATGTAAAGGAGAGACCTGTTAAAAATAAATAAAAATAAAGGGGAGAGAGATGTTGACTTGAGATATGTGGTGATTTCGAAGCTGTAGTGCAACCATCAGTAATGGGAGACTGGCAGGTGGGCGTTGGGAATCGGTTTCTTTTGGTAGCCATGGAGAAGATGGAGAAAGACAAGGCTTTGGTAGGTATGACTGCTTTATTTTTCGTACTTGCTCCAGTTTCTTAACATTCATTTTCTTTGAAGTATTGAAGAAAACTTTATATGGTAATTTTGCACTCCATTATCATTATTCTTGCTATTCTTGCATTTTATTTGACAACATTACAATTGTTGATGATCTTTGTGGTTCTGTAACAATTCAAACTGAGTTTTCCTGAACAGACATCGCAGAAAATGCTCTGAATTTTGTAAACTAGCAGTGCCCGAAAGGGTTTTTGCTAATTTGTGGAAGCATAGTTTGGTGTTAAACTCATTTACTAATTCATATACGCTTGAACAGTTAACACCATTGATTGCTGAACTTGATTACTCAGCACAACCTGCTGTGGCTTGTCTGCCTTGGCCTGGTGGGGGCGACTGCCTAAGGAGCTTTGAAATATTTGAGAAGCTTTGACCGAATGGAATACTGGAGATGGATGTACGTGTACAACACACACCCAGTGTTTGTGATTGTGAGAGTTATAACAGTTTAAAATGTTTTTTTATTTAAATATTTATTAAAATATTTTTTTTTAGTTTTAAAAAATTATTGTTAATATTAACATATTAAAATTATCTGAAAAAATATATATATAATTATTTTAAATAAAAAAAATTTTAAATTTTTAAAAATATAATTTACACTATTTTTCTAAACATGCTGTAGCCATTTTAGCCACTTCCCAGCCCCTGTCATGGTAGGTGGAAGCATGGTTTGGTGTCAAGAGAGTTAAGCAATCCTTACCCACAATTAATTTAAGCTTATTTGATCTTGATGTGGTAATTATTTTTAAAAATTTTTTATTTAAAAATATATTTTTTAAAATATTTAAAGTTTAATTTTAACATTAATACATCAAAATATTTAAAGAACACTAAAAAATTTTAATTTAAAGCAAAAAAAAAAAAAAACTAACAATTTTTTTTTTTGCTAGTACTGTTGTCTCTGTTTTGCTCTTACAATCTTTAAAGAATTTCATAAATTATAATAAGTATAATTTGGTTCTTTATTTTAAAAAGTGTAGGAAAAAAATTGGAAAAGAAGAAGTCAAGAACCCTAATAATGAAGTAATTTTGGTTAAACAATAATATATTGATGTTTTTCGTCCAGATTTGAACATACAGCGCACAGCCCAACTATAGTGACTGTTGCACAGCACTTATGATAATGATTTATCCTTCTAGATATTAATAAATAACGTTGATGATTTAAAAATATGTTAGAAATTTAAATCATTTTTTTAAAAACTAAAAACAATTTTTTTCTTATTTAAATCATTGTTAGTTTTTTTTTGTTTTAAATTAAATTTTTTTAGTGTTCTTTAAGTATTTTGATGTATTAATGTTAAAATAAAATTTTAAAACTAAAAAATATTATTTTAATATATTTTTATATAAAAAAATTTGAAACTAATTTCTACTGCATTTCATGCTCTAATTCTAGTTTAAACAGCAACAACAAAAGATTGAAACAGTATTATAAGGAAACAGAAAGACATTGTTTTTGGCAACAAAAGGAATTTACTTGATTTAACTCTTCAAAATCTTCTCTGGTGATAAAACTATTGTGGATCATATTGTTTTTGCATTCAAGTTCATTTTCCAGCCTCGTGAGAGTGAAAAAACCATTTTTCTCCTTCAAATACTTGTATTATTTCCGTCCTTTTATTTTTATATTTCAAAAACATTTTTTTAAAAAATTATTTTTATTTTATTTTTTCTTTACTTCAAATTAATTTTTTTTTTGATGTTTTTAAATTATTTTGATGTGCTGATGTCAAAAATAATTTTTAAAAAATATAAAAAATATTATTTTAATTTATTTCTAAATAAAAATTATTTTAAAAAACAATCACAATCACACTATTAAATCTTTTAAGCTTTTTATTGTCAATTTCTTTTGATAACTTTGATTTTTGTGCACTCAAAACGCTCTAGAGTTCTTATATAATGACACGTTAAGTAATTTTAGAAACCAATTTAATCTTAGGGCATTAAAATTTTTTGTGTCTCTGATGACAAAATAAAAATGGGACAAACAGTCCTCAATAACAATGGCAAAATAGAATCTTTTAACATTTAAAAGTCTCACTATCATCATGTGTTTTCATACTATTCTTGAGGAATCGTGCGGCATAAAGACAGGTCCAATTCATTGGGCTTTTTATTATTATTATTATTATTATTATTATTATTATTATTATTATTTGAGAAATTATATATATTTTTATTTTCATTCTAGTTATTAAGATGTTTTGAGTTTTGAGTTTCTTGAAATATGTACATGTTATATAAATAATAAATTTTAATTATTTTTTAAAAGAAACAGAATCCTCCTGTTAGGAAATCAAGAGTTATTTAAGGTTTTATTTGAAGATCATATGTCTTTTGAGATTTGATCAATTTCTTTAAGATTGAGTTCTTGAAAAATATAAGTTATTTAAGTATTTAATCTCTAATATAATTCATATGAATCACATTTGAAAAATCTCCTAAGAAGAGATGAATTTTGATGCATTTGAGTGTTAACTCTTTCTTTTTATGTTTTAAATCTCTGTATGTATGTTATGTAACATCCATACAACTTTCACTGTAAAATATGAGGTATAACATTTTATTTACATGAAAAACCTAATATCCCTATAAAAAATAAAATATTTATTTGCCTTTTAAATAATATCACATATATTATTTCAGGATAGTTTTAGAAATTTATACAATCAAGTTCTTACTTTATTTTTCTAGGTCTAGAATTGTAATTTTATGTATAAATTACATTATAGTCTTCAATTTCTAAAACTGATTTCAAATCAAGTCACACTTGATTAATTATACCAATTTAATTTTCGACCAATGGTTCTTCAAGTGTGCAATCCATCGGTTTTCTAATAAGGGGACACAAATATCAAACATAATCCTCAATTAAATAGGATTAAAAAATAAAATAATTTAATTTATTATCAAATCAATAATTGATTGACCTATATTTATAGTTCAAGTACATCTTCTAACAAACATGTTATGACTTATGATTCTCTAAATATTAAAAAAATTATAAGTAGTTTGACTTAATCTTATACTGAATAACTTCTTAGTATAATTATTATTATTTTATCAAGAATTTTTTGATTTAGATATGTCAAATCATGTTTGTTCTTAACATTATAATCATTAATCATTTGAATAAGACTTAAAACTCTTTTCAAATTTTATTTTATCTTGCATAATGATTTCACAATCAATACTATTTTAGAACATGTAACATATTTTCTCTTATTTATTTAGGGTGATGAATTCTCTTTTGGTCACTCAAATAACTTTATATAATTCATGTTATACTCAATATTTACTTGTTTCTTTATATACGATAACTTAGTGATATCAAATATAAGAATCATTTACACAACAATCACATGAGTCTTTTTATAGGCTGGTTTTGGTGTTTGAAAGAGAAGAGTTGTGTAAGGGTGTATTTTAGTTTTTGTGTGGGGGGGCAATGAAGATTGATTGGTGGTTGGTTGAAGGCTGAGATCAAAAGGGTAAAGAGTTGTTGGGTCCTTCTATTTTTCTTTATTTTTGGATTAAATGTTGGGAAAGATGATGAGAAAGGAGGGGGGCAACGAATATTGATTGGTGGCTGGTTGAAAGCTGAGATCAAAAGGGTAAATAGCTGTTGAGTCCTTCTATTTTTCTTTATTTTTGGATTAAATGCTAGGAAAGATGATGAAAGAGGAGGGGGGCAATACAGGTTGATTGGTGGCTGGTTGAAGGCTAAGATCGAAAGGGTAAATCCTTGTATTTTTCTTTATTTTTGGATTAAATGCTAGGAAAGATGATGAGAAAGGAGGCTTTATGAGTCACGAGTTTGGTTTTGCAGTTAGTTACTGGTGAGGAATAAGTGATGACGAGCTTGGATGGTGCAGTGGCTAGGCTAGGTTTTTTTTTTTGGTAATCATGGGTGTCCGGGTCAGTTTACGTGCACTTCAATTAATCCCCCAAGACCTTGAAGTTAACGACCATGTAAGTCTCCAGTGGCCTTGAGGTTTGTGACAATCGAACTAGTGATCTCTGGGGAGCAAACCTAAAACCTGACCAGTTGAACTACACTTTGTTTTGGTTGTTAGTTGCTGATGAGGAATAGGTGATGGCGAGCTTGGTTGGTGTGGTAGCTGGGCTAGCTTTTGTTTTTTTTAATAACTATAGGTGTTTGGGCCAACTTACACGCGCTTCAACTAACCATTAAATTTCAAGAATGAATCTCTACCATTCATTTGATAACTTGGAGACAAAACAAAGAAAAATTGATAATTGGATTAAGAGAATTAATCATGGACCTTTTAATTAAAAATTAGGTTGTTTGGTGAGAGGATCGCTTATTTTCAAATCGATCATTTTCATTTTACAATTACAATTAAATTACTAAATGGATTATTTTCTTTCTTTTTTTTCTTTGTTTTTTATTTTAAATTCTTTAAGAAAAAAATGTTGAAAATAATGTATATATATTAAGAGCATATTTTTTTGGCTTTTTGTTGTTTTATGGTTTTTGAAATGATTTTAAAAAATAAGGTAAAAAATTAGGCAGCAACAACTTCTGTTATTTGTTTTTATTACCTGATGAAATTACACCTACTTTTTTACTTGATCAAGTTTATGCCCCAAGCTCCCTTTTTTTTTTTTAACCTTTTTAAAACATGCTTGCATTGCCAGCGCATCTCTTTTTAACCGATAAAAAAAAATGTTCCGGCCGCTGCATATCATGTTTTATGAATAATTTTTTAGTGAAATGAAACAATAATTATGGTTAGAAATAACGAGATTAACTTTGACATAAACAAAAAAGTGACAACCTTTTGTGCTATCCTGCGCTTGGAGGGAAGGGAAGAAGAAATTTGGCATGAAAACCAACGAGAGAAGAGATGCAAAAAAACAGAGGAAAAAACAGAAGAATGGGTCGCAGCTACAGTCACCACGCACTACTATAAGAGATAGATATGAGAAATACTTTTTTTCTCAAAATCTAGATCATTGGAGTTTCGATTTTAGAAATCAACCGCAGCAGCTCGCGGACACAGGTCTATAATACTACAGTTGGACATATGACATGCACCCACATGAAGACAGGTGAAGCCTATCACTCACTGGTGCATGAGATATGAAAACAGAGAAAAACAGAGAGGCATTAACCCTGCAGTATATATTTGTTTTTCCATCACTGTCTTCGAAGAATCAGACGGACCAAGATTGAGTGGTCGCAGGTGTGTTGCTCTCTAAAAACGAATTTTCGACAGCCTGAAACCGCCATTAGATATAGAAATTCAACATTTTGACTGGGGCAAGGAAGCCAGTCTCCTTATCCAAAACATCACATTTCTAGCCCAAAAGTTACACGATGCAGGACAAGTCAAAGGAAAGCTTATAGATGGTTGTTTACAGGGTTTGGGCTGCTGAACATGGTAATTCAGGGACTTCGAAACTGAAAACAGATCTAAAAGTAATAGAAAATAAAGAAAGTTTGAAACTACTAGCCTCGCACTCGTAGATTTAAGGAAAGACTACTTGAATTATTACTACATCATGAAATTGAGACTGCCAGCATATATATTATAGGATTGAGTCATTCCTGGTCCTAATTAGATTTAAGTTGCTAAATAAGAAACATAAATGTTGCATATTTCGACTAACTAGAAGTAACAGAGACAGGGGAATTAAAGCGACTACTGATAAAAATCTGAATACTTCAAAGAAATCAGAAAGAGCAACGAGTAAGCACAAGTTAAGTGAAATCATGATGATGAGAAGGATCACCTGAATGCTTGTTCCTAGAAACAAAAACAGTGAGTAGGAAAGCCCTTTTAGACCTCTGCAAGAATTATATACAATATACAAATGCCCTTTCATTCATGTCTCAGTATCTATGAGCAAGAAAACAAATCACAGAAACAGTGATCTATCACTACATAACCTCCTTGCCCACTGGATCAACAGAGAAATGAATGGGAAGTGTTTTCCGGGTGATCAGCTCGAATTTCGACCTCCACACCTGCTTTCCAAGTTCAGTCTATTTCTGTTTGATTTCTTCATCAAAAGATATGTGCAACAGATAGAGACTAATTGAAAGATGTTGAGTGAATGAAGACAAGAAATGTCCATTGTAATATTCAAGCCAATTCAAATTTAGAAACTCTAAAATTAAATCCCATTATTAACATGCATCTACATGTTCAAACAATATTTGGTAGCGGGAGTAACAGTTTGCAAAACTTCATTTTGAAAACTTCAACTACAACATCAGAAAAACAGAGGTTTTTTTTATGAAAAAAATATGCTGCAGGATATTGAAAACAATTTAAGTATAAATTTTAGAGTCCAATATTCAAGATAGGACAAAAAAGCATCCATAGCCATTTGATAGCTATACTTTAAGAGGTGAACTGAAGACATAAAAATATGCAGCATGTATGAGTAGCCTTCTTACATCTCTGTATTCAGTGCTACCCACGAATATCTCGAAGGCCTCAGCTGCAAAATATACCAACAAGCAGCAGTCAAAAAAGGGGACGTGGGAAAGAAACGGATATTATGGAATTTGAAAAGGGACCTACATGATCGAAATCTTGTCACTACAGCATGTGTATATTCTTTGCTGCTGAGATTAAAATTTGAACCTGAAAATACACATTTAGGAAATATTACAAACTTACAACCTTTAAGCCATATTACAAGTAAATGTATCATGTGAAAGGTTAACTGAAAATAAATTTAATTCATAGCTAAATCACTAGTCCAACTGACTCCCTAATCAGCCACCGCAAAGCTTAGGAAAGATAACAAGACAGCATGCTTGTTACTGACTTCAAAACCCTAAAATGCAGTTCTCATTTCAAACGCACCGTGAGTAGATTGGACAATTAAGGACGGAAACTCCTTTTTCAACTTTTCAAGAGATGCCAATGCATCTTCCAGAGGTGCACCTAATGCGCTGTCATCAAATGAAAACAGATGCACGAACTCCACACCATAGTTGAACTCCTGCAAGCGAAATATATTTCAACTTCATTTCTGGAATAATTATCAGCTTAAGCCAGCAACCAGCCACAGAACCATATTGCAACACCAGAAACAAATACAAATAAAAGAGAGCGCATCTTCCATATGGACAGACAAGGCACAGTTAAAATGGCAACAGGCAAAGAGAAACATTTCCCAATATATAAGAATTTTATAGCATTGGTACGGGTTTTTTGATATTCTAAACCAGCATGCAAAGCCAGCTGACGATAGCACCAACAGGTTTTCAATTCATTAAAAGAACAAAAATCTCAAAGGATTTCACAAGAATCGCAAAAAACGTTGGCAAGTATGCGGGTTACCTCTCCTTTACGAAATATAGGAATCATATCATCTTCAACTTCCGATTCATAATCGACATTAACTAAATCCTGCAAAAAAACAGCAAAATTAAGTCCAATAAAAAACACCTAGTAAGATTATAATTTAGGCAGAATCAGCCAGCAGTTAAAGGAAATACTACTGAATTTTAAAGAAAATAAGAGTTGTGGTGTTTACATGTCAAGGTCGTACATGGCAATAAGGCATTACATGCTCCTTCAAAACTTTCAAATAGAAAGGGTTCTCATAGAACCTTGTAACATCTTCCTTTGTTTGGAAACGCATGAAAACAGCATGAGTATAATTCTCCACATTGTCGTTGGAGATTCGTCCTATAGAAGAAGAAACGACATGATTATATGTAAGAGAAGATGTTACAAGAAATGTATGCCAAAGTTTCAATTTTCAAACAAAGAATGCACATTTGCAATTGGATAATGAAAAGGAAATGACCCAAAGAAACTGCAACAATTCCACGCATTTGATATTGGGAAGTATACAGATAATCCAACATATCTTTCTCATCCTCATCAGACAAAAATTTCTTTGCTTTGAGCAGACACACGTGTTCCACAACTTTTCTGCATAGAACAAATAAAACCATGCGTTTAAAGAGACCCGGAAATCTAAACCCAGGAGTTTAAAGAGACCCGGAAAGCAAGAACCTCTTTTTCTCCAAAGGGAAGCTCGAGCTCTCGACTTTAGAACCAGCCGCAACCTTCGCTGTCCGATTCCTCCTCGTATTCAATCCTGAAACTGCATATAACAAATTAACAAAAAAATTGGAAGAAACATGGGTCAAAGGCTTCTGGACTCACCGTCAAAAGAAACATGGCAGGAAAGAGTGGTGGGGTTTTGGCGGCGAAAACTGGGAAAGGAAGGGGCGGTCGATGTAAGGGCTTCAAGGGGCATTGTTCTTAGTTTTGAAGATGAAGAAGTGGCTACTCTAGCCAGAGTAACTGTGTGTTTGTTGTCGTTATAAAAAAAACTATTTATCATTTGGAAGCAGGAATTGGAATTGTGGTGCTCAAGAAATATTTCAAAGCAGAAATGGGTGGACAACGAAAATTTGCTTTTATTTTTACACATATCGTGTTCTAATAAAAATTTATTATGATTTTCTTTAATTTCTTCCATGAAACTTGGACATATCCGAATCAGAAATTAGCTTTAATACAATACGGATATTAAAATAAAAATTAAAAAGAAATCTAAAAAGGCAAACTTGGATATTAAAATTTTCAATTTAATTTTATGTTTTTTTAATAAATTTAGAAGTGTTTTGAGTTGATAATTTTGTTTATTAAGATTATAATGATATTTATTAGATATTTTTAAATAAAAATATATTAAAAAATAAATTTTTGAATCCAAAAAACTTGATTTTTTTATGGTCGAAAAACTAGGGTAATTACTTTTTATTTAATTATCTCGGTGTGGTTGAATTTTTTGTTCAATTAGATAAATTCATGCATTGTTGAGTTGTGGCTACAAATGGTGAGTGATTTGTAAAGAATATGGTGTTTTTTGGGTGAGTTATGGTGATAAACAAATGGTTGCTTATGGCTGGAAATGGTGAGGGGTTTGGGAAGTATATGAAGATTTTTTTTGTTTTTTGGTGGAAATGGTTAGTGAAAACCATATCATAATATTTTTAAATATTTGTAAATGGATATTTTTGTAATTAAGAAGAGTTATCAATGGGTATTTATTTTCAAAAATTTCCAACTATCACTTGATGGCCTTCTTGTTATTTTTTTTAGCTTCAAAGGTTTTTTAGTCATTAAATATATATAATAACAAACATGTAAATAATTAGATTTTATTTTAAATGATATTAAGCGTGTAAAGTATAATTTTTCAAACTATAAAAAGTAATCATAATTTAAACCAAACTATAAGGTGTTAAAGATAGTTTTTCTATTAATTTTTTTTAAATCATTTAATATTAAGTTTATTGTCAATTTAGTTTTATATTTTTATTATATAACTAATAAAATTTAATTAAACCCAATAAAATTTATAATCTAGATCATGAGTTTGGATGGTTAATTAAGATTAACATGATTTATTTATATTTTTTCTATGATTATTTTTCTTTGGATCTGCCAAGCTAATAAGATTACATTGGAAAATAATTTTTATATGATTTAATTTAAAATTCAAGGTTAAAAAAAATACTAGATTGAGAATTTTTAAATTTGACCCATTATACCAAATTCAATAAAAATATATATAAAAAATTCTATTATCTGTTGCAAAGCTCAAGGGAAGTAACCTAATTAATACTATTTTCCTATATAAATACTTGAGCCCAGGGATGGTGATGAGCCCAGGGATGGTGATGAGCCCCGTGCACCAGGCCTTCACCTCTCGGTTTACTTAAATTATACCTGTCTAAAAAGAATTAGACAAAAGAGTTGATTTTGTTAAAGAAGAATCAAGATTATCCAAAAAATCTCTTAAGAAAAAAAAAAAAGAAAAGTAAGTAGCCTTTCTTTCCAGCTTAAGATTCCATTTATTCAAACCAATTTTACTGAAATATTTTCTAATGCTATGAGCAAACTTATTGAGTTCGAAACCTAGGGTTTGTATTGAATTTTAAATAAAAAGAAAATTTTATTTATTTATTTATTAATATAAGTGTGTTTGTGTATATTTTAATTAATCTCATAAAGCTTAAAATTAATAACCATATAAGTCTTCAATGGTCTTAAGATCTGTGAGACTTGAATTAGTAATTTTTAGAAAATAAATTTAAAATTTAACTAATTAAAATATACCCTTTAAAATTAATTAAAAAAAATATATAAACTCATGATGTTGATGCTTGGCTTGGGCAAGCTAGGCAAGATAAAAATGTGAGAGCTCAAAAGTCCATTTTCAATTAATTGTAGTCAAATATAATAGCGAATTTATTTATCAAGTTTTAAAACCAAGGTCTCTATCAACTCCATTTCGAACATTTGTAAATATAATATTTCTCATGATTTAACTTTTCATCATTTTGATTTTTTAAACTTTTTCTTAGTAATTTGATAATTTATTCAATTTTAATAAATAATTATTAGCTTAAAATAAATAAGTACTCATTCTACGGAGGCTTTTTAACTCTCTATTTTTGTCTAATTTAAAATGATTGTGTGGTAAGAACATTAAGTCATGTGTTTATCTATAATACCTCCAGTTAAAGCTCATTACGTAAAGAACAAATAATTAGAAAAGTACAAATAAATAAATAAAAACAGTGATATAATATATCAATTAATGATGTTGTTATTACGTGTAAGAAGTTGTAAATATGAAAATATCTTCATGACAAAAGAAGTGTCACGCATCTTCCATTTGTTTATATATTTTAAAAATATTTAAAAATAATAAATTTTTTTTATAATTTATTATATATATTTTTATATTATTATTGTTTTGATGTGCTAATCTCAAAAATAAATTTTAAAAATAAAAAAAAATATTATTTCATTAATTTTTTTAAAAAATATATTTTAAAAACAATTAGAATAATTCACGACACTTATGAAAATGTTTGGTTTGGAGGTGATTTTGATTTTTATTTTTATGGGTTCTATATAATAAACATGTATTTTTAGTTTTTAAAAGTATGGTTTGTGTTTTAAAAGGATTGTATATTTAAAAAAAAACCATTATATCTCTAAGTTGTTATACACTAAAATTTAAAGTATCTTTATTTTGAAAGTTGAAGTTGAGTTTTGTATATAAAACCCAAAAAAAACAAGAAAAAATAAAAAAAAAAAAAAACTAACTTTTATAATTAAATTTTATATATAATTGGATTGTACCAAAAAAACTAAAATAAACCCACAGAATTTCTAGATACATATTGAATTCAATAAAGAAATTTAGGAAAAAATACACCAACGAGATTCTATAACGAGGATTGAAAATGTTTGATTGATTGATTGATAGACCAATTCTGCATCATTAGTGACTAACGAAATCTATGTGATGCAACTGAATCAACGTGAGCTAAATCCATCTAACAAAAATGTTGACTTTTTTAAGAGACCTCGTCTGACATTATTATAATCCAAGCTTGCTTGCAAAGAACGGAGACCGATGGCATGGCGGATCAGTGAGCAGAGGCCAAATAGACAGCCAACAGTGTTAGAGGAATTAAATATTTCTTACCTAAAAACCCATTGAAGCAGGGGACGGTGCTGTGCTGGCCCTTAATTATAGTGGA
Organism: Populus tomentosa; assembly: GCA_018804465.1. Taxonomy (NCBI): domain Eukaryota; kingdom Viridiplantae; phylum Streptophyta; class Magnoliopsida; order Malpighiales; family Salicaceae; genus Populus; species Populus tomentosa. The sequence goes on from CM031995.1 coordinate 10,556,272, forward strand.
GGTGGCCAAATTGGCACCTTGTTTTGCTGGGTCGGTCAAAATAATAATCTACCAATTAGAGAAACGTACGAGAAGCTCCGGTGACTTGTATCAATGGAAGCGTGCCGTTGCCGGCAGAGAAAGACGACGGGTTTGTTATTAATTAAAATCATTCAAGATCAAGACCACTGTAATTATAGGAATGGAAATGTATTCAAAATATTTAATTTTTATTTACTTATCAAAAGTTATTGTCTTTTTTTTATATGAAAAAACTAAAAAAACTACTTAATAGAAAAATTATTCATTTTAAATGGAAAAACTAGAACATATTACTAGATAGAAAAATAAAAATAAAAAATAAAATTCATTAATGATTAAATATTTAAAATATTTTATTTTAATTAATCAAAATCATTGCCAGTAAAAAACTACAATACTCTTTATATCGAAAAACTAAATTTTTTTAATTAATAACAAATAAAAAAATAAAAATAATAAAGTTATTCCCTTCAATATAAAACTAGAAGAACCCAACATCAAATAAAATAACTAAGAAAAATATTTATGTATATCAAAAAAAAAAAAAAAAAACCCAGCAGCAAAAAAATGTCTAGCATTGAGTTTCAATTGCTTTTCATTAATATTTTTTTTGTTATTTTAAATTATTTTTTTAATATATTTTTTAATAATTTTAATGTGTTGATATCAACAAAATTTAAAAAAAAATACAAAAAAGTATTATTATAATTTATTTTAAAATAAAAAAATATTTTTAAAAATAATTGCTGTCGCTATACAAAACACCTTCAAAATCCGCCACTAGTGCCATGTGAACTCATCAACCCAGAAACAGAAGATAGGATTAGGTTGTGGCAATTGGAAAAGGTCCCAGAATCGGGTTTGACCTCCCAAATTCCACACCGACTTCTTCATGTTCAACAAAACTTGACCGTCGCCAATGAGCTTTGTAGTTTAATTACCACTCGTGGAATCGAGGTTCGAACGCCGTCTTTCCGGTCTAGTTTTCTTAACTTTCCTTACTGTACCACAAAAACAAAATGAAAAATGGAAATGAAACCCGACTGTGCAAGAGTTCGAGAAAAAAGAAAATTATTCTTGACATGGAAGGTTTTACAAAACTAAATTCCCTATATGTACAGGAACCTAAAATCATCAATAATTCTATTTCTATCTAACGAATTTAACAACTCCTCGCTACCAACCAGCTACTTAATCTTTGTATTCAATGTCATCCATAACAGTATCACCTTCCTCACTGCCATCGTCCCTGGCCGTGATCCAGTTCTGATCATCACAGTCCCAACTAGGTTCCCCTGAGAGCAGGGACAGGCCTCTGATCCTCTCACCGGCTGAACTCTCACCACCTGAAGGGACCAAGACCATGCTCTCCAGACTTTCTGATTCGTCCAGTGAATTCCAAATGCCTTGATCAAGAATGCTTGTAGGGGAAGTCGAGCTTGGAGTAGATTCTTGAATTTGCTTGTTAAATTCTCCAACCAAAAACGGATGCTCAAGAAGCTGGCTAGCGGTCCACCTCTCTTTTGGGTCCCCCCTTAGACACTTGTCCAAGAAATCCCTTGCTTGTTCCGACAGACAACAGGGGAACTCTGGCAAGTGACCCGAATACCCTGCCCGGTAAATGATGGAGACCGGGTCGCTGACGTTATGCCAAGGTGTTCCGCCACTAGCCATTTCAATAATTGTGCATCCTAAAGCCCATATATCGCTGGCAAACCCCTGCTCCTCTCCACGCGCCACCTCCGGTGCCATAAACATTGGCGTGCCAGCGATCGGTCCCTGCTGTTCCACACGCTTTGCACACCCGAAGTCCGCAATCTTGGCACCACTTTGAGCTACTAAAATGTTGCTGCTCTTAATGTCACAATGCACCAATCCGTTCAAGTGCAAGTAATCCAGACCTTGCAAGATTTGATACGTGAAAATCCTGATCAATGATTCGTCGAGCCGGCCTCCATCATGAGCATGAATCGCATTGCTAAGTGAGCCGCTGGGCATGTACTCCAAGAAGAGATTGTACATGACTTTGTTGTTCTTTCTAGTAACGTCGCACCCCTTGTAGCTAACTATAAAAGGAGAGATTATAGAAGAGAGGATCTTTTGCTCCCTTTGCAAGAATCCAGACTGAGATAGCTCGACGGACTTCACGGCGAAAACATCACCAGATTGAATAGAGGTGGCGACGGAAACTGTAGCCGTGGAGCCGCGGCCTATGGTGTGCCCTCTAGTCCAGTCCATCTCGCAAAGCTGAGAAATGACAGTTTGCCTTTGATTTCCCCCCCTTCTTCTTTGAGGGGACAACAAACTAGCTGCGTGCCCTTTATATACTGGAGGTGGATGGATATTTGAAGGGTAGCTTCGTAGGTTAGTTGGGACAATCCCTTTAACGAGAAGAGAGCACAACGTGTCAAAATAGGTGCGGGGCTGACAGCTTTGGCCGCCTAGACGGCGATGACTTGGCAAATGGTAAGGGCGGAGGTGGTGGGTTGAACCACCCACAAAATGGTTGAATTTTGGAATCCTTTCGATGTGTTTTGAGTGTATACCCAACTAATCGGTGTGTCCAAGTTGAACTCTATCGATCAAATGGGGGTGTGAAAAGTACAATTCTATGGATAGTTAAGTTGTGTTTTGTAAGAAGTCAACGCTCATTTCTATCTAGAAACTAGACATTTGTTCATTTTTGCACTTGAACCATTAGTCAACTAATAATATTTGGCTTCACACTTGCCCATCTTTTTTTGACGTGATGTCGAACCTTCCATCTTCCATCTATGCTGACGAGGTTTAACGAAAGCTGCACGAAATTAATCATAAAACCCAGAAGAAAAAAAATTGTAAAATTTAAAAACTTTCTATGACCTGAAGATCATGAATATTACAGAAACAAGTCTCGTATATTGAATTTAGAAGAACTTTCCATGCTTAAGTCAATATAAATCCCTTTTTTCTTTTCTATGACACTGATTTCATGGAAACTTGGCTTAAATAATTATTAATACCGTCCTCCAACCAGGTTTTTCAGTGAACAAATCATCTTTAAAGGAATTTGTGAAAATATTAACAAATTAATATCAAGAACAAAACTCAACCATGATTTCTTGAACTTGCATCAAATCATGAAATTAATGATATTTGATGTAAATATGTTTTCTTAATTATAAAACATTGGTTTCTTGATTAATGCAATAACAAATTTATTATCACAAGGGGTCTTTATTGACTTATAAGTATCATTCTCTTATTTTTAAGTTAATTATTGATTTTTATTAATGAAACTCACAAATTTATTTTGACTTGATTTTTTTTAAAGTTATGTTATATTTTTATCGAATATAGTTATCTTTGACCCTATTAAATTGAATAATTTACTTTTAATTAGCTTTTATATAATTTAATTTGAAATTCGAGTTAAATAACGAGTTGAATTAATATGTTTTAAGATTGAATTACTTGATTGAAGTTTTCTAAAAAATTCTTCTTTCTCTCAACATTTTCTTTTTAAGTTCAAAAACAAAACAATCCGACAAGACTTGGCAATATGCTAGTCTAACTTCAAGTGACGTTGACAAGTGCTCATTAATCATCCACGGGACCTAAATATGAATTTGCAACGTGTAATTATACTTCTTCTTCGTATTAGTATACTATAGTATTAGTATATAGTATCATATGATATGATCATGACATAAGCATACACATAAGCAAGTTTTGGTAATCATATTTCACATTAAAAGGAGGAGGAGGAGGAGGAGGAGGAGGTTAACTAACCAAGCCGGGGGAGCTGACCAAAGATGCAATGGACACGGCAACTAATATTCCGAAAGTGACAGCCATTACCAACAAACTCAGCATTATAGACAATAATCGTTTGTCATCTCACGCCCTCGCACCCTTAACTGTCCATGCCCACCACCCGATTCTTGTCAATACTAACTCTGTTAGTTGGACCAACTTAACGGTAGCTAGCTTCTAATCAGTAGATGGATATGGCATGGGATCTTCGATTTTATGCGTGGCTTCTAAGATATATATCATCATCACGCACGAAGATGCTCTTCTCACAAGCAACTCACGAAGAGGCTCTTTATTATTATTATATATATAGATGGGATATTTTTGTGTTGATTTAATATTTTTTTTAGTAAAGGATCCTAAAAATGCACCCTCTATATGAGTCTAGTATAGTACTTATAAATTTATTAAATATTAGTTTTAAAATTTAATATAAAAAAGAAAGAGTATCTTCTTGACAACCATTTTAGTACTTCAAAGCTTGTCTATTCTAATCTAATTCAATATGGGCATTAAATAAGCCATGTGTATCTACAAGATGTTTGCTCAGCACGTGTGTTAAAATGAGAAAACATATTTTTTTATTATTTGAAAACAGGAGCTAGTTATTTATAATATAGGGTTGAGGATGAGAGGGTCTCCCTTACTTTTAATATTCAAATCTTATAAATAAAATCTAATTTTAACCATCAAATTTAATACTACAATTAAGCTATGTAAATCGACAGATCAAGAACGGTCCAATAATATATATAGAATTCTCTCTCTCTCTCTCTCTCTCTCTCTCTCTCTCTATTATATATATATATATATATATATATATATATATATATATATGAGATTCTTGCCTCTCAAGCTGTCTCTTCTCTCTCACTTGGGTCGCTTCCTCGTTCCCTCAATGATTCTATCAAGTTATTAAAAAGAAGAAAAAAATCATAAGGGTTACAATTAATGTACTCCTTGAGGATGGTTTCAATTCAATAGTATTAATAGCTCTCTCGTGAGATAATTAAGTAGATATATTTTTAATGCATGAATAGGTGCACGGTTAATTTTTATTGTATTTATGTCCTAAACAATATTTAAGATACTTAATTGAGTTAGGTGAATTAAAGAAATGAAAATATATTATATTACCAAGAAAATCTTAATCTAAAATCTTATATTTGAATCATTTAAAAATAATGAAGTCTTTGGACAAGTCACCAAAACATAGGGGCAACTGATATATTTTAGACATATTTATGTTCTCGTGAGCTCACAATCCATTGGTCATCAGTAACCATTGATTTCATTAGTCTCCATTCAGTGTTAAGCTTATCATACAATGTTGGTCATCAGTAACCAATGATGTCATTAGTCTATATACAATGGTAGACTAATCAAACAATATCAGTCATTAGTTATCATTGATGTCATTAGTCTCCACACAGTGCCTGACTAATCAAACTTTCTTTTAAAACCTCTCATACCAAGTTCTCCACACTTCTTGGTAATATACCAAACATATTATTTCACTTCGATCGAAATCTTATTCATCTTAACACCTTACAGATTTCATTGGGTTACTCTACCCTAAAACCTAACATTCACACCATATTCTTTATTCAATACCTCCTTATAATTTAAACTTATACAATTTATCTATTTTGAATCCAGACATAAATCATGATATTGTATTTTTATTACCCATTTTAAATACCATACACAATTATTACTCTCTGTATACTTATTTTTACAACCATGTGCAATACTAATCATTTAAAATGCCTAATGTTTTATTATCAGGTGTAAAGTTTCACTTTAAAAATCCAATGTCCTTATTACAAATACACAATTTCATCTCGTTAGGTGTGCACATATTTTTTTATTTCATAAATTAATATCCTCTTCTATTAACATCCTTTATATCCAAAACCTTTTAGTTACAATATTTATCATTGTTTTCTAACTTTTCACATTAAACAACGATATAAATATTGTCTTTCAATATCTCATATCACAACCAATTCACACTCTATATTTTTCAAAATTCATTAATTTATTCTTTTCACAACATGATTATTTCAATATTTTAAAAAAAATCATACAAGAAATAACAACTACTCAAATGATATTTAAAAATATCAAATCATGCTCTAAACCTAATGATCATCGCTTAAGAATTCAATGATCTCAGGTGAAAGATAATATATTGTATTGAATTGTGTATATTTAATTTTAAATTTAATGATTTAAATTTAACAAATTTAAGAATTATGTGCATTGAAATGCATGTGAGTAATGTGTCCTACGGAAATTATGTTTTTAAGTGAACATGAAAAGATCTTATTTTTTTTTTTTATATATATATATATATATAGTTTATTTGTGAATTGAGATTCTATGACGTGGTATGTACAAATGGAGGTTAAATAAATAAATAAATTGAAGACAACTCTACCTACCGGACCAATGGTAAGAAATGCTCCAAGTCGACACGACTCAGGCTAGCCCAATAAATAAAAATAAAAGTACACACCGAAATGTTATAATGACCATGTAGGGTGGTCCAAATTAAGAGGACTTCATTCATTGGATGATTTGACAACTTTTCCTGTGACGTAAATAAATGTTTCCCTTGAAAAAGTTGGTGCTTTTAGAATCAGTTTGAAGTTGTAGTTATAATTAATTTTTAAAATATTTTTTATATTGAAATATATTAAAATAATTTTGTTTTTATTTTTTTAAATTATTTTTAAAATTAACACATCAAAATAATTTAAAATACATAAAAAAAATTAACTTTTAATAAAACAAATTAATTTTTTAAAAAATGTGATTTGCACTATATTTTCAAACAATATCTTAGTCAATATTTTAACTGTTAGTTTAATTTTTCATGTTTTAAATTATTGTTTTATAAATTTTAAGATAATTAAATATTTATATGATTATTAATTTAAAAATACATAAAATTAATTCAAATGAATATAAATTATTCAAATATACACATTAATTAAAAAAAAAAAGTCGTTGGTCGCCCTAATGTTCGGTCGGTGGGGATATCGCTTGAAATCAAGGTTGTCAATTCCGTTCTGTTCCGCCCGAAATGGCCGAAACATTTCATATCAATTCAAAAAATAAAACAAAACGGAACAAATTTCATCTCATTTTAAATCTCGGTTCGTTTTAGATTTTTTGGCTAAATTCCGCCCATAACGTTCCGGTTTCATTCCACATGTTCCGTTCCGCTCCACTCTTGAAAAGCCATTGAATCAAATTGAACGTTGTTCAATTTAATTAATTAAACCACCCAATTATAAAAAGCTCTTTTTTATTATTATTTTCAATAACAATAATATTAATAATAATATTGAAATTATTATTACTATTTTCATTAACAATGATATTAATTTTTCAAAACTAGATTTATCACTAATATATATGGTTTATATTCATGTTTTTTTTTTTATGTTTATACTTTGTAAGAATTTGAGCAAAATAAAGATTGCTTTAGATTCCATTAGCCTTGACCTAACTTTATATTTAAAATATTTTTGTTAAAACATTTTACTTTCATAATATTTTAATATTTTGTTTAAGTTGAATTACTTTAAGTTAAAGGTCTATTTAATCTTGACTATTTAGAAATATTTTAAATTTTAAAATTATATTTATTTGACATTGTGTTTATATTGTATAATTTATAATTAATTTATCTTGAATTTAAATTATGTTTGTTGAATATATATATATATATATATATATAAACAGTGCAATCTCAAAAATACTCTAAAACTAAAACATTTTATTCTAATTAAAAAAATAAAATATCTACTATAACAAAATTGAGAACCTTACTTGAAACTACTAAAGGTGCCGCCCTTCTCTCCGCCGTACACACTCGAACACGGTTGTTCTCCACGCCAATCCAAAAAAAAACGCGCGAGGATACAATATTCGAAATTTCGAACGCGATTATATGGGTGTCAATTATTAAGATTTTTTTAGGATATACTCTAGTTTATAGGACCCGTGCACCCCCGATTGATTTAGCACAGAGAAGAATATGTTTTAGTTTTTATTCATTAATAAAAAATATATTTGAACTAATTTATATATTAACCTGACTATAAATTTTTCTAGAAGATTTTACTAAATATTGACCTTATATAAATAACTTTATAAATTTTATTAAATATTGACTACAAAATTTAAACATAAAGTAATCTCTTGATAGATCTACAAGTTTGTAAGAACATATTTTATTACTGTTTTTTAAGATGTATATAAGTAACTCAAAATAATTTCTAAAAATCAATCAAACTAATTAAAATATAGCATTTGTTTTTATATTTTCATCAAATGTTATCCATAAATCATATCACTTTGTTTGTAATTATATATATGTATGCACAAATTATTGAAAAAATAATATTTTTTTTCTATAACAAAATTATTAAAATTTGGTTTATGTTTGAAAATGTATTAGGAGGCATGGAGTCAAGTATTTATCGAATAAATATTTAAATGGACACATTGAGAAATTTTATAGGTAACCAGTCCATTGGCTTGCTCTACTACGCAAGTCAGAGCAAAATATATTTATAGCATAAAAAAAAAACATTTAGGTATTAGTGAAGTATCTTTTTAAAAAATAAATTTTAATTATGGATTCAATGATTTTTTTTATCTAATATTAAGAAGAAAAAAAATTTGATCTACTTGAGTTAACCCATTAAATTTTAAAGGATAATCTTGAAAATAATTTAAAAAACTCAATCTTGAATTAATTCAATATTGAAGAATTAAATCAATAAAATAAAATAACATTTATTTAAAAATAAAACTAAGTAAACTCGAATCAAGTAAACTCGAATCGACAAAGAAACTCATGAAATAAGTAATATATGTCAGCGGATTCAATAGATTTTTTTATCTTGAAAATTAAATTTTATTTAATTATATAACAATAAATCACATGATAATCATGTTGTATCAAATATTTATTTTAAAAATGCAAAAACCATGAAAAGAACATGGTGCTGGAATAATAAAAGTTCATTATTAATAATAAATGATTAATTATATATTTTTTTAAAATAAGGGATAGTAAAAGAAAAAAAATAATTCAAAAATTACAAATTAACACATTAAACTTATGACTTATCTTATAAACTCAATTGAATTCAACAAATTTTTTAATTGATTTTCTTAACCCAAATATAAAATAAAAAAAGAAAACCATAAAGGAGCCCTGATGCACGTGGATGTGTTTATTATTTTTTACTTTTTAATGTTGTCCACCTCCACTCTATTTTTTATTAAAAAAAGAGCAAACGACATGTTTTAGGTGATACTAAATGACATGTCGCCTACTTTTGAAGAATCTAACGACTAGAGGACGCTGAAAAACAGGGCTTCGGTTTGTTTTTGACTTCAAAATTAATTTATGACTCAAAACATCCAAAACACCTTGATAAACCAACAATAGCTCCAAAAAACAAAATCAACTTATTCTTCTGGTTGCAGCCGCTCACTAACACGACTAGGAATAGTAGGATTAGTAATTTTATAACCAGAAAATTAAACCGTTAATTCTGCTAGTTTGATGAGAGGACTTATTTTCAGCCAAAGAGAGGAAGTTGCCAGCGATCAATGTCACTGGCGAAGGGCTTAAACTAACTCTTATTATTAATCAAATCGATGAGGTTGATTTGCTATTTTTTTATTTTTTTTCCCCTGATAAACAAGAGGAGGCAAAGACTACCTCAGAAGAATTACAGAAAGTATAATGCAAGTTAGAAGCTAGCCCATGAACATCCACCCTGGAGAACATATCTAAATTCAGCAGTTTAAATTTTCAGGTTTTAGAACTTGATTTGCAAGACACGTGCTGCCCCCTTGACTCTCTCTCTCTTGACACGAACATCTACCATCACCCGACCCTGTGATGCAAGCTCTGCCATTGATTGATCCCATAATTTGACAGAACCGCTTAATTGGCCATAGAATGTGCATTTAGCTGTGCGATGGCATCTGATTGCTGTTGCCACGATACAAGTGCCTCCGGTCACAGGCCCCGACACATTCAGGGCAAAACCCAGAGGTATTCCCTGCTATACATATGCAGGGGAAAGAGCACTCTGAACCATTCAAGGGCGATGTAAATCCAGAAATGTTACAGATACCAGAGATCATGTACATGCATGGCAGTATATTTCCACAAGGTAGGTCGACAGACATTTCAATAGGGAGGACGGAGACAAGATAAGTTTCGACAGACGAATCAACTGCCGGTTCTCCATTTGGACTGGGCAGCCGGCCACGGAGCTGCAATTGCAATTGTTGGCATGAGCTGTCGCAAGGCCACATTCCTCCACAGAACTAAAAGAAGATGAAGCAAACTTCCCTCATTCACGTAATTCAGAATGTTATCTTCAGTCTCATTACGCCTGAGCCGAGGTTTTCCGTCCCTGCAACCATCATCTCACAGGCAGTGCAAGCAAATGTCCCCCGGAGATAGATGATAAGCATACGCAAGAAGCTCTGTATAATTACCGGTTGTTTCAGTGCCAGTCAATACGTCTCCCATGTCAATCTGTGAGTTAGAGAAAGGTATGTTCAAACAGAGAAACAAGAGATTATGAGTAAGTAGGGATGATTATTTAAGTTTTTGGGTTTGAGGCTGTTTGGTAAAAATAACTTCAAATAATTATTTTAAGGAATGGAAGTTGTATATGTTAGAATTCATAAGTTAAAAATTTAAAATCTTAACTTTTTATTAAAGTAAAATCTTGACCCAATTTTAATCTTTGATTTAAATCAAAATTTATTTTTAACCAAGCATATTTATAAATTTTTGTGAGTTAATTTTTTTTTTAAAAAATCAAGTTTAAAAAATCATACAGAACAAAACCTAACTTTTTATTTTCTCTTATTTTCCTCTTAAATCCACACACACACACAAAAATATATAAAATAAAATCATTTGAAAACTCCAAAACCAAATTTTAAAAATTGAATTTTTAATGGTTAGGCTAATATTAACACCTTTTGAAAATTAAAAGGGTAACATTATTATATTTTAAAATAAAGGAGTAGAAGTGAGATATTTATATACATGTATGGTAGAAAAGAAGTTCACCCAAGATATAAACAAGATAGAGCCAAGTTTGGGTGTATTTTTCTGTTTGTTTTTGTTATTTGAATTTTATAATATTAAAAATAAATCATAAAAAAAATTATTTTAATATATTTTAAATAAAAAAATATTTTAAAAATAATAGATATCATAAGTTAATAACATATAACATACCTGTGTACACAAACTTGAAAGCGTGAGATGGAAGTAATGGGCCTTTCAGTGGCCCAAAATAATAGCTAATGCATGCACCGATGTCTAAAATCTAAATGGGCTGCTGCTGGCCGATGTATTTTTCTTTTTTTTGTCATCACATGCATGCATGGACAGTTGTCATAAATGACAGCTAAGGTAATTAAAAAACACTCAGATATTTAGTTCGGACATACTTTAAATTTATTTTTAGTTCAGTCTCGAAAATCTAGAACTAATGTAAACTTATATTATTATTAATTTTAATTTTAAAGCTCATAATATTAATTAAAGTATGTGTAAGGAAGCTGATTCAAATATTTATATTAATAATAAAATAAAAAAGCAATTAAATAGGTGATATCATGGTATTTTTTTTAAAAATAATATCAGTATATTTAAATGATTAAAAAATATATAAAAAATTATATTTTAAAAAACACGATATTAACTGTGTTTCTAAATTAAACCCACATCACAAATATTCTAAGTAGCCTAGACTATCAAAGGATTCAAAGCACGCTGACATTTCACCGAAATACAAATTAAGAATCTTGGAAATTTGATGATTGATTGGACGTGAATGAACGTAGCTGCTAGAAAGTCTATCAATCCACCCTCCTGCTTGTTTTGCCATCACGTGTGTTCTTGGTAGATATTTTAAAATATATTAAGATACTTTTTTAGATATTTTTATTTTTAATACTAACTGAGGATGAGGAAGATTATTAAAAAAACATTAATTTAATATTTTTTAAAAAAATAAAATATACCTTTTAAAGCCCCCACACTTTCCAACTCCTTGTCAAGTGGGGCTAAAATGGCGACGAGACGATTACTAAGTTCATGTGTGACAAGGAGAAGTCCCTCTCTATTCCCTGCCTTATCGTGTCAAGCAAATCCTTTCTCAACCACTGCGAGACGCTTTTCTTTGCCCTTTCGTGACTGCCATATCTGGACAGGAAACTTCAGGAAAGAATGAATACCTAACTTTATCTCCTCTCTTTCTGGGTTTGGCTTCACTTTGACTAGTAGAGTCCAGAAATTGAAGCAAAACCAGCTCCTTTTGTTTCGGGAACCATAGGAAGATAATTTATTATTATTCAAATAAGAAAGAATACCAAAGCCTGTGCACGATAATATGAAAAAATTGAATGTGTTTGTCCGGTGAAGAAAAATAAATGGAAAGAAGAAGAAGAAGAAGAAGAAGAAGAAGAAGACTTTATTTAGGAAAACTTGAATTGCTAGTTTTATTGTGGCCATTGCTGTTGCTGTTGCTGATAGTTATGTTGCCGTTGCCGTTGCCGTTGCCGTTGCCGTTGCTGGTTGTTGTCTGAGCGTTATTAGTACTATTAATATTGTTTTGGTGAGCACCACCAATTATTGAGGTAATTGCTGCTGCTAGCGCTGCTGTGAAGTTAGGGTCAGCGGCAATGGCAGCAGTTGCTGCGGCCAAACTGTCAGCCAATGCATTTTGCTGCGATGCAGGTTGTGATTGTTGGCCCAATCGATTAGGTTCCATATCTTGAGACATTTGCAGGCCGGAGAACTTTGATTGATTGTAAAGTGCTTGTCCAAAAATCTGAGGCAGCAATGCAGTGGCTGAAGCATTGGCAGGATCTTGAGGTGCGTTTGGAAATGGGAATTGAAATTGAGTTGGTTGCTTCGGGAGCTGTAGAGGGTTGGGATTTTGGGTTAGGTCCAATGTCACTGTAGGGAATGGGGCTGAAGCTGATATAGTAGCAAGGTTAGAGGAGCATGGGAGAAGAGTTCTGGTGAGGAAATTTGAGTTCAAGAGTCCATCAGCACTTGACATGGAGCCTGACAACAACATTCTTGCGGCTGATGAGGTGGTTGATGCCATTGCCATAGCTGCCGGAGGCAAAGGGTGGTTGTGATTGCCCTCGTATGTAGTTATGAGGATGGTTCGATCTTCTGCACATCTTTGTACCTGTTCAAGCGTCCCAGTTCAGATTTACATATACCAGGAAAAGGAAAATGACTGGGTGATATGAGAATCAAGATTCAATAATCTGATCAAAGTCTTCGATCAAAACAACAACTTTTGTAATTTAGTGGCAGTGTCTTTCCAAAATTGCCTAATCAAACTCTTCTAGCTTCTATATATGCAACAGAAATCCTCTGAAAAATAAAAACACAACATTATAATTAAGGAAAAAAACAGGAAACATGCCTGTTTTCGAACTGGGCAACCAGCGGCCATGGTGCACCGATAATAAGCTCGAGGACATGGATTTCCTTTTGCCAGCTTCTGTCCATACTTCCGCCATTGACATCCATCCGATATCTAAACAAACCACAAGTTTCCATTGAATTAAACAAAATCTAATCAAAATTCAACCAATATTGCAACTAATTGAATCAAATCGGCTGTACCATGGCATCCTCAGATCTAGCTCGAACAGACACACGGGCCTTCCTTATTGTAGCCTCCGTTTGATCAATAGTTTTCGCCGAGTTAAGTCTAGCAACCTTGTTAGAGGCCCAGCCTTGACCTGGGCTATCCTCTCTATGATCAGCTCCCCTAGCAAACCCCTTCTTATCTTGATCAAACACTAGTGCCCCATCTTCATTATTATTCTCTACATTATTTCCAGGTGATCTCGATCGATCACGGCTCCTTCCTCCTTCTGATGTAGATAGAGAAAGATCATCGGTGTCACCAGCAGCAGCAAATAGACCAAGATCCATAAACTGCCTTGGAACCATCCCATTATTTTTATTTTTGCCATCATGTTGTTTATTCTTGTGATGAGACTTTTGGTCCCGCGTAAGTGTTACTAAATGCATCTGCAATGCATTGTAATTGTTAGTAACCTGATTTAACATGTCTTTCAACCGTAGATTCTCCACTTTCATTCGTTCTGCCTCAGCTTGGAGAACTGCTAGCTGCAAAAATCAACAACACAGTAACATTCAACACCAGAAAACACCCAAAAAAGAAAATTCAAAGCTTTTCATGTATAAAGTTTCATTTTTTACATCATTTGATGGGGTTGGGTTGGCTTACCTCACTCTTAGCTCTTTTATCTTCCATGTTCGACGATATCCCATCATCCACCATCGACTGGTCACTACTAGTATTAGTAGTAAGAAGATTCAAACCTGTCTGTATAACCCAAGATAAATGCAGTTAGAGGGGGCAAAAAGAAAAAACGTCAAAGACACAAACTCTGGTACAAGTCACGTACGTTGACGTTTAGCTCCAATCCAGCAGGACTTCCAGAGTCTTTCAAATCATCAGTGCTATTGTTGGTGATGGGATAACCATCATCATGTTTCTTGCGAGCAAAAAAGTCCATCTCGTCGATGACCGTCCGTCGTCTATTATCAGATGGCAAAGAAGAATCATCATCATCTTCGTCATCGTCATCATCACGGGCGTCATTGGTGTTTCTAAGTTTGACAGGGAATTGGATAGTAGTAGGAGGAGACCTGGCAGATGTGGCATCCATGGTTTGTCTACCAGTAGTAGCAAGTTGTTTCCACTTGGGATTCACGATGTCGTTCTCTTGATCAGGGAAAGAATTGAGCACGGTTGGGTTGTGTAGAAAGAAGGCACTAGTAGTGCTTATTAGATCTGAATCAATGGAGAGCACACCCCTTCCTTTGGCCATAAATCAAGAGAGAGAATGCCCTGGAGAGAGAGAGGAGGGTGTGTAAGTCTCTAAACGCTGCAATGGACTCGGCAATAAAAGGGGGGAGTTAGAGACTTTAGAAGAAGACCGAATACAAGTGTTCAGTAGCACTTAAGTGTGTGTTTCGTGTGTTAAATGTTTGCCTTTTAGATTTGGATCTTGGCAAGTATAAAATCCATCTGTGTTAAATTTTCATACGAATTGAAATGCATGCACCATCACTCTTTGCATCTTTTAATCATCATTTAATATTTATAAATCTTATATTATCGAATTTATGATTTATATGAAACTCTGATATATTTTGTTTGTATATGCAGTATTGCAATCAAGTTGTGGAATAACCAGGAAAATAATAAAGAAAGAATACTAAATTTTAAAGAAAAAAATGAATGGTAATAAAAGGGTCCACAGTCCAAACATCCGTGAATAACCTTATTTTTTATTTATTTTTATATTTTAAAAATATTTTTTAAAAAAATATTTTTTTTTATTTTAAATTAATTATTTTTAGATCATTTTAATACACTAATATTAAAAATAATTTTTAAAATATATATAAAAATATTATTTTAATATATTTCTGAATAAAAAATATTTTAAAAAACAATCACAATCATATTTTTTTAATACCCTTAGTTAAAGTGATTAAAGTCCTCAGTTGGTAAGTGAATAAAATCATAAGGTATACTTTATATGTTTTATATATTGTATTTAATTTGACTCTCTCTTTTCACTAATATTAATAATAATAGATTGCAAGGTATAAGTTTTATTCCAGGTGCAAGGACTTTATTTAGTATATATAAATTGTCCAAAACACCCTATATATCAAAAAGAAAAAAGAAAAGAAAAATCTGTTGTTATTTATGATATGTCACATGTTTTGGTGATGATAAGAGGAAAGGGTGGGGTCATATGAGATTTGCCCACACCAGATAACAACCTCCTCTCGAGCGGTGAAGTCATGGCTTTGGTCAGAGAGACAAATGTCAGTGGGACCATCTGAAAGCGGGACCCACGTGACTAAAATGTAGGACCAGTGGAAGAAAAGTCTCTCTCTATTTTCTCTCTCTCTGTTTTTTTTCTTTTCGATTTGGAGCTTTTATTTTTATTTTTATCTTATATTTTTCTCTTAGGGTTTCGTCAGAGGCGTGGGACTTTAGAAGAGGAGATTGACGCGTTCCAAGAATTCACCGCCCCTATTGGCCCGGCGCCTCTTGCTCCTGTGAAAAAGGGTTGCCTTAGTCAACAATTTATCACTAGGAATGGATCGGTTCGAACCGGCCATTGATCCACCGGGTTGACCACGTCCTCCTCCAAAAGACCGAATCCCTTATCCTTTATGCTAAAGACTGTCCATACATTATTAAATATTGACTGGCTCTATCTAATAATAATAATAATAATAATAATAATGCTAGTAATTTGGACTTTGCCACAGGCATAAACAGTGGAAATAAAGAGCCAGTGAAGTGGGCTGCATTGTTTGACGAGAGAGTCAAAAGAGAGCAGTTGGGAATTTGGAATTCTTCACCTCTTTTCATTATCTTCTCTCCTATTTTTATTATGGATTTACTGTTTAAGATTTTGGTCCTCGGTCTTCTTCTTTTTTCACAATTCTTATTTTTATTATGAATTTTTATTTTATTTTTAATTTAATTTTGGTATAAAAGTTTATTTTTTGTATTTTTATCACAATTCTCATTATAATTCCTCATTCAAAAATACAATTTTATAAAATAGGCAGAGCAAGAGGTATAAATTGACAAAACATCATAGTTACATCATGAATTAGAAACTAAAAAAGGAAAGCCAATATAATATCAGACTATTTGGCATAAAAGAAAATCGACCACACAGCCACCCATTATTCAATTCAACATTGGAATACTCATCATATTGCGTGATTGGAAAGAATCAAATTTTCTCATTAAAACATTTTGAAAACGATAGAAATTCTTTTTTTGCTCTAAAATTTAAAAAGAAAGGAAAAGCCTTTTTATTTGTATTTAAATCTTTTGTTCTTTTCGGTTTTAATTTATCAATCTAAGCTATACTATATCAGCATAGTTTATTCTTCAACAAGTATGCATCGCCAAGGAATGAATAAAAAGAGACAACATATATAAAATATCTTGCATTCAAAATAAATTAATAAATCTCATTCTTGCAATTCAATAAAATCATAAAATCAATTGGTAAATGCAATTATATGTTATTAGTACGTGATTTTATGAAATATTATTAGTTTATAAACAGCAACAACAATGTCGGAGAAAGACCTAGGTTTCTATTCTCACAAACTGCCCTCTATTTCTCAGGTAATCCCGAAGAACATGACGATCTGGCCTTTAGGCGTGGCGTGTGGGAAATTGGGAACTAGGAGCATGTCCATGTGAGCTATAAGTGGGCGGCAACTATGGACAACAGCTAGGGTAAGAAATTAGGATATTGTTTCTATTTATAGTATATTCGTTCATTTCGGTTGGTGTTTTTTTTTTTTAGTTTCAAACTAAAATTAAAATTAAAACTGAATCAAATTAAATTAAAAAAAATTTAAAATTTTTTAATTAGCTTAATTATTTTTTTTATGATTTAGTTTTTTCAGTTAATTTTTTTGTTTAATCAATTTTTTAGTATTTTTGCTCACTCTTATTGTGAGCCCTAACAAAATAGATCAAGCAAGCTGGTTGGCTCACCAAACCCAACAACACCTATTTTTTAAAAAATTTTGTTTTAATTAATGCTTTTTTTATATGTTTTTTTTCAATTTCTTTTTATTTTTAAACTAATATCAATTCTCTCTTTATTTCATTTATATATCATCTTTTGAATGATGATTATTTTTAGTTATTTTATATGTATTTAAGTTTTAAAGAGATTTTTCTAATTTATTTATATATTTTTTATTTTTTGTATAGATAAATTTTATTTTTGAAAATAACTTTTTTTATTTTTATATGATATTTCTAATATATATAGGCTTGCATAGTATTTTTATTTTATTTTATTTTATTCAATCAATTTAATATGTGTGTGTTTTTATTATTATTTGATTGAATAAAAAATTTATTTTAATAAACAGATTTAGCAAACATAATCAATTAATATCTCATCTTACGAAATTAAATATTTTGATTTACACTTGTTTCTTGACTCTTTTAATTTTAATCTTAGTTATCATTTATGATTTTTCTTTTTATTTATAACACACACACATATATATTTATATATATGCATAAATTTTTTTATTTTACTTATAATTTTTTAACTATAAAAATACAATGAAAAAAATGTGAGTAAATAAATTTTTTATATATAAAAAAATTGACCGGCGCTTATAGGCATAGAAATCTAGAAATGGCAGCTTCTTTCCTCTATTAGGGTTCTTGAAAAAGGTGTTTATATGTCTCATTTAAAAGCTGCATGTGTGTTTGGTAAATTAACACAAACAGAGATGGGAAGTCAACGATTATCATTGTGATGCATGGTATTTTTCGAAATCAAACACTTTCATTTGAACTCTTTTTAGCCCAGAAAAACAAATCAAAGACAGGATGAATTAGTTTAGTTAATTTACACGTGACCGACAGGTCCTCACTTGTTTTCTTTGAGCATCATATTAATTATCATGACTTTCTGTTGATGATGCTTTATGTTCATGAATCTGTCTGCCTCTTCTGTATTTGGACGTGGAAGAAGGTTGTGGAGAGGGAAGGGTGTAAAAAAGGAGGCAAGAATTTGATACAGACAGCTCGGGTCCTAAGAAAAAGGTGTGAGTGAAGTCCCAAACACACAAATTATTAAATAAATATTATACGAGGAAAGATTCAAGTTACGTTCAGAGCATGAACATTAACAGGACTAAAACGTGATTCAATTTATTGGGTATTGAAAAGGATATGTGATCAGTTTTGAATTTGATTTCACTTAGTTCTTTCTAGTTAGGCTAAGGTAACGTATAAGCTAGCTAGAAGTAGGTGTGAGAAAAAAAACCGGAAAAAAAATAATTAAAAAAATTCAACTGTGAAAAAAATATAATGGATATTATACTTGAACTAAAATATATTAGGTATAGATATTAGGTACTTATTTGTCGAAGATAATTGGACGGATTAAAAAAGATGTTGTTTTAAAGGACATACCCTTTGTTCTTAAAACTAAAATGCCTATTACTCAGTGCAAACAATCTTGTTACATGTAGTCTCCTTCAACCTGTAAGAATATTCTTTCTTTGAAAATCTATAAACCTAAGGAATATAAACTCAAAATCTCTCTACAAAAAACTAGAACCTAAGCTTTAAAACATTAAAAAAAAACAGAGAGAGAGACAAAGCAAAACAAGAGGTAATTAAAATAAACTAAAAATTATAGAGAATAATAATAAAAAAAAAAGCTGATATAAGATATGCAGAGCATATCTCCTTCAACCTTTTTAATACTAATATTTAGAATCAAATTGATGTAGAATTGATTCTGATAATTATTAGAACTAATTTCACTATTTTACTTTAATTACTTGTTGTTAATAAGTAAAAGAAACTTGATGATTTTTGTTTTGAAAACCATATATTTTCACTTAGAAAATAAAATTATTCAAGAGGTGAAAGGTTACTATTCAGACTATTTATTTATGAGCTAGCTAAACTAAATATGCCAGTTAAAAATAACTTTTTATGAACTAAAAAATTATTTTACAACAAATCCAAACCCAAAAACAAACTCAAGCCCAAATTATATATAAAAATTATTTTATAGCAAGCTTAAGCCAAAGCCTAAGACTTGGGTCCTGAAGCGTAAGTCCTAAATTCACTTTTCTAAGGTTTTTTTTTTTCTAAAATCTTTGATTTCTTATGGATTTTTTTTTAACTCTTCAACTTTTCACTATATAAACTATAAGAAAATCTTATATTCTTTCAATGTAAAATAAAAATTTTAAATTTCACAAAAACAAGTCAATTACAAGTTTTTTTAAGATTATTTTTTTATTCTCTCATAATTTATTTTAATCATGCTATGTTTCATAAAGAGTTTTTATAGGAGAGTAATTAATTTCTAGTAAAAATTCAACCTAAAAGTGAGTGGGCTATACTTTTAATTTAACCTCAAATATATCCATTAATCAATGTTAAAAAATAAAAAATTAATAATTTTTTTATTTAAGTATGCTTGTCAACTTTTTACAAGAAATTAGTGACTCTATCTTTATTTGTTACTTGATTTGTGCATGTGTTGTTTGAAGAAAAAAAATAATTAGTGAAAAGTTCAATTTTGTATGTTTTGATCCCTAGGATTGCCTTCTATTATTAACATGGAATTAAAGGGCTTTGCTTTTCACTATAATAATAAATAGTAAAAAGCCAAGCCCCTTTTCACTTTGGTAATTATATTGACTCGAGTTATTTTTTATATATTTTTTAATTAATTTTTTATCAACTTTATCCTTCAATATTGAATTTATTAAAAATTAGTTTTTATAATTATTTTTTTTACTATACCAATAAACACTAAAAAGCCAAGCTTTTTTTCACTTTGGTCCTCATATTTGTGAGGATTTTTTTTAATCATTTCAATTTTTTTTTTCAATTTCATCCTCCAATATTGGATTTACTAGGTATTGAACTTAATAATTTGTTTCGGTTTGTTTTCTATAAAGTTATTTTTATCTCTTGTCTCGGGTTTGACAAGTTAGTCCGAGTTGACTCATGTTATTTTTTTATTTTTTTAATTTAATTTTTTAATATTGAATTGATTAAGAATTAAATTTTATATTTTTATATTATTTTTTTATAAATTTTTTATGATCTTGTGACTTATATGATAATGAATAAGGATAGTTGGGGTTGGAGATACACCTTAGAAAATGTTGCCCGTCTTAAGGATTGAAACAAATGTGGAACACATTTTACATGACATACGTGCTCACGCTTCGTGTTCGTTTGGGAACGCGGTGCAAACCGCGTTCTGAATAATTTTTTTTTTTGTTAAAATTAAGTGCGGTTTGTATTTTTTGGATCGTTTTGATGTGCTGATGTCAAAAATAATTTTTAAAAAATAAAAAAAAATCATTGGCCTACATTTCAGCACGAAAAGTTATTTGAAAAACAACCGCTACCAAATACCCTCTTCATCTTGTCCCTTTGATGAATTACTTTTTTTAATTCCTTTGGCCATCCTTTTGAAAAATTACACACATTGCTTTATGTATCTTACCAAAATGAATACACTTTATTTATTATCCAAATAAATCTCTGTAGAAATTTTAATGAAAATTTTAAATTGCATGTGTATATCTCATATATACAATTTTTATTTTTACTGCAAACTATAAAATATTTAATTATTATTTATAAATATAAAAAAAAAACATATATAGGGAGAATTGTATTTATAGGAGAATGTGAATTTATTTTTCAAAAAAAAAAATTTTTAACTATAATTCTTGCTATTTATTCTAATCTTATGTGTCAGATTTTAATTGGTTTGGGTGCTACAAACACATTTGCTCGGACTATAAATATAGATTAACCAAAATGGATCCATCCACGAATTATAAATTATCACTAGTTACATAACCCGCGTGATGTCGCGGGTTATTTTTTTGCATAAGAAATATATATAAAAAATAAAATTTAAAAGTGTTAGATCTTTATACAAAGATATGCCTAAAAACCTTGGGTCTAGTTGCAATGCTTGATTCAAGAATAATATTAATAATAATATTAAACTTACATGACTTAAGTTTAAGTGAATCTGGCTGCAACACCGAACCCAAGAGCATTAGATGTGGGTCTGACTATAAGATCGTGTCATAAAAATATGATAATTAAATAGATTAATTAAAAAGAAAAAAATAAAGAAAAAAAACCAATATGAAGAAAAAAATTAATGAAGAAAAAGAAAAAAATCTGAAGTAACTGGGTTAACCCTTTAAACCAGGTTAATTTGTCAAATCTGGGATTTGCGTCATGAAAGTTTGATAACTAAATAAAAAAAAATTAACGGGTTTACCCAGAATTAACTGGGTTAACCCCTTAAACCAAGTTAACCTGTTAAATCTAGGATTCGTATCATAAAAGTTTGATAATTAAATAAAAAAAAAATTTAACATTAATAAATTAAACTAAATGAAAAAAATAATTAAAATGAAAAACAAAATTCGGGTTAACTTGTCAAACCAGGTTAATTCATCAAACCCGGGATCCATATCATGAAAGTCTAATAACTAAATCAAAAAAATTAACATTAATAAACTAAATCAAAAAAATATTCATTAAAAAAACAAAAATAAATTAAAAACATGATAAAAAAGAAGACAATTCTATAATATAATATAATAATTATAATAATATAATATATTAATAATAAGGAAAGTGAAAGCTACAGTATTTTTTTCATGTCTTTTAAATATTATTTAATTGTTGTCATATCTTATTTGGGAATTGATCCCTAAAAAATTTTGAGTAAATTATTTTTATTAAAACAATAATATTTTTTTTCTTAATATTAACTCGTATAGCAGAGTTAATCAAGTCATGAAAACCCTAATAAATTATCAGTTCGTATATTCAACCGAATTTTATTTAATTAATATTTTATTTAATTTAACTAAAAACCCGGTCTAAAATAAATCTCATACTTAGTTTCAAATAGAAGGAATATGACAACTTTAATAAAATATTGAGATAAGATATAAAACAACTGGGATTCTGACGACGACGACGACAATGAGTACGCTTATCATCGTCTTTGAGAAGATTAAATAAAACTCTTCAGTTGAAAACACAAAATCATGATAATTAACAATAACAACCAAGGAAGACTTCACTGGATATGAGCTGTGCAGACCATTGAACTTGGAAATAAAATTTAAATGTTGCCGCCCTACATCAGAGTAATCCCGCCTGAGATGACAGATGCTTTTCACACATTTAATCTCATGTTCTTAACGAGGAACCAAGCTTCAAGCTTCAACACTCCTCCTTCTGTTTTAACAATAATAATAAAAAACATAATTGAGAAAAAGAAATAAATTATACTGTATAGTATGTCGTCTTTTAAGAAAGGGAAAAGTCAACAATAATGAATGATCCTTTCGTTGTCAAAGTTCAGACTGGTTTCCTTGAAGATTCAAACGAAAGCCACTGATCAGATGACCAGGTAATAATTTAAGAACATTAAAGAAGAAAGTATGAAAACAAAATGGAAAACATGTTTCCCAATTTAGCAGAAATCTTTGTTGTTCTCACAGTTCTTCTTTGGTTAGAAAACAAGAAGGAGAAGGAGAAGGAAACCTAAACCTAGCAGCCATTGTCCCTCGTCTCCCTCCTTTTCTTCATCGTTCAAAATGATGGGGGAGGCATGCCCGACCGCCAGAGATAGAGGCACCGGCAAGCCAGCGACCTCTTGATCAAAAGTAACATAGAAATGCAACCATCTAGTTCAATTATAAGAGTTTAGGATTAAAGGATTTGTTTTTTATATAATTTTAAATTTAAATTTTATAATTGCTAATATAATAAATATCGGAGTGTTATATTATCATTAATTTTAGAGTTCGTGGGATTAATCGAAATACGTGTAATTTTTTTTTTAAACATCCATATTAATAATAAAAAAATAAATAATTTTTGTTTTTTGAGCCAACTATAAATTAATCTCTCTATATAGAGTAAATTAAATAGTCTCTAGCTCTAGTTTTAAGAATTAATTAACTGATCCATTATCACGTTAAACATATTTAATATGATATTAATTATTTCTAAGAATATAGATTGCTGGAGTCACCTACTTGTTTGTTATTTTATTTAAAAGAACCCAAAAAATAAAAATAAAAGCGTCGGCAACTCCTTTTCACGGGGATATCGTGTCGTGATGGATTAAAATAATATTGATAAAAACAAAGTTATAAAATCGGGTGTTGTGCTTTTGAAAAATTGAAATTTCACCCATGAACAGAGTGGATTTATAATAAATTTCTTTGTTATTATTATTATTCTTCAAAACAGAGGTATCACAGGGGTGCTTGTCTTCTATATATATATATATATATATAAAAAAAAACATGAATGGCTGAACGTGACATTACTGTTATAATGGTGGCTATGTTTATTTTTGTATTTTAACAACACATCGCCGGAAAAGATCACTAAGATTTTATTACATACCAAGAGATTTAGGTGTAACCAACAAGCAATAAAGCAAGTAATTATCACAGCAAACACGTGTTCAATCTACGTGTGAAACCAGACTAGTTGAAAGCAGTCATTGTGAAAGCATATTTAGCCCAAAAGGATTGGGTTCCAATATCTTCGTCTCTTTGACAAGGAGCTAACAGGACACGAGACATGTGAAGGAGGGAGATTCTGCACTTGCATCTTCTCGTTTTGCCCCACCTTGATCGTTCTTGTATCCTAGCTAGCTAGCTAGCTTGGTAGCTGCTAGCAAGATGGAGGAACTTTGCAAGATCTTCTTCTAAACACGCTGTCCATTTTGTTTGGATTTGAAGAATACGTCGAGCCTGGACCATTTTTGATAAAGTTAGCAGGCTGTCCAATGGAAGATTTCTCCTCTTCTTCAACATCCATCCCTTTCTTGAAGCCTATCTGCCTGCTTGCCATCAATAATTACCAGCTGGGGTTATGGAGAAAATAAGAGAAAAAGGACAAACACTCTTTTGAGCTCTAAGAATGTTAGGCAGCACACAAATCCAGCCTCTTCGTTGTTTCAATTATTAAAAGCGCTTCCGTTTCCAAAAACAATAAAACAGGAAAAGTGCTGCGAGTTTCAAATATGTCTTTGTTTGGAAGTGATTTTCAACTTTTTCGTGGGAAATATTTTTAGAACTCCTTTCTGTCTTGATGTGTGTGGAGGAGATTTGCATCAACGAGTCTAAAATCTTCTTCGTCAACATGCATATGTGACAAATTACTTGCATGAATGCACACTAACTTAAATTAAAAATAAAAAATAAAAAAAATTGAGTTAACAGCTATAATTCATCCTGAACAATCTCCTATCACATCTGGCCTATAAAGTATTTTCAACCATCCAAACACGACAGCTACTTGTATAATATCTAATATCATCAAAAACTTCACCCTCTCTTCCAAGAGCTTGTCCATCCAAGAGCTCAAGTTCATTCTATGCTGCTCCTGAACACTATTTATTCAAGAGTCAAAGAATGTTTTTCTGCGTTTGACAAAAAAGAAGAAAGAAACAACTTCCGAGTTCCTGAAAATTGTTATTAGCATAATTTTTTTAAGAAAATCCAAGATTTTATTATAAAAGATATACTATGAAACAGTTTTCTACTCTACTCCCCCAGAAAGCTCGTTTTCGATGAAAGTGAGCAATAAGAAGAAAAAGAACCATTCAGATCATTATGTTTCACTCTTTTTTATTCGTCCAGGCAATCTATGTATCTGTGCGGGATGATGACAATCAACCAACAGACAAACCAGATTTATACACTGCGTGTTCCCTGGGGTTTTATGGAGACAGGATTGCTGCATGGAGCACACTGGGAGTCCATGAAACTTAAATTCCAGGCAAGAAACAACGAGGGAAACAGGAAAGCGAAAGATGTCATGACAAATCACAACAGCAGCTGTTAAAAACAAACTCAATCACTTTACAAACATCAGACTTGCACAGGAGGGGAGCACACATAATTTATCCCAGACCTTCCAACTTACATCTAGGTAACATATCAAGCTGCTATTTACGCTAGATAGCGAGCAGGCAAGATGGATATATCAAACCGACCACTCGATTATGCAGATAAGTAGTGAGTCATCCATGTTGTGAATCGGGACCAAGCCAACTCAGCAGAAGCTTCATCATCGTCAGGCAGCCCCATGCCCTTCCTCCTCTTCACACCTTCTGGAGACCTGTTCATGAAAGCATGTGCATTGCCTGGATAAATGTGCACCTCATATGGAATTCCTGATGCTTTCAGCTTTTCCTCCAGAGCCTTGGCAGCCTAAAATATCAAAATTAATAACAGCATGAGTAGATTTATATTTTATTCTTGGAGGTACCCTGGATCAAATGTAGCTCTAAAAATCAGTGTAATGATGTATATACATCAATGATCTATCTATCATCTTGTGCAATATCCATAGGCTGACAGAGTGTTCCAAGGAAAAATAGCTCTGTAAACAATGTAAATTCAACAGTAAACCACTTCTATACTACTATACATCTATGCATATCTAACCTCTGAGCTCAGTGAGGATATTAGAAGAACATATGGCTAAATCTCAGATAGTTTTTTTTCCAAGCAGAGAACCTCATAAATAATTAAACAACGTAGTTCATAAATTTGTGATCCATTTCGTAAGATGAGCATATAGAGGAGTATTCCGGAAACAAAAAACAAAAAATGAAAAGAGAAACAAATCAAGAAAAAAGAGCAGAGGCCATGCTTTGAGATTTTCTCAGGAGATAACTTCAGATGTGTCAGACAGATTTTATTTTAAGTACAATGACAAGCTGCAAGCAACAAAATGGGTACACAACCAAGGTCCATTGTTTATAGATTTCCCTTTTCAGTTGACATGTAAATTTTGTTAATTGCCTGAATTAGATTTAAGGCAACATATTGTCTTGGCCTGACTGCACTCTTGAGGAAAAGAATACAAAGGAAAAAAATTGGGAAAGACAAGATATATAGCTCCCTCTTTCAGATGCAAACTTTATTACAATTACGAGGGAGTCAGATGCTAGCTTTCATTGTTCGTATGTTGTATTTATCTCAGCAAATGTGTTTCTCCTCATATTTTATTTTGAAGAAGAGTTTCTGTTTTCCTCTTCAAATTTAAAGAATGAAGATTAATAACAGCAAATTCGTTGAAGGTATCAGTTCAAACGTAATAATATTAATAATCTGAGACACAATTCCCGCTTTTAAACGTGTTCAACTACTTGAAGTGCACCTTCAAGCGCTGCAGTTTGAGAATGTGATTACAACCCACATGTAGAAACTGTAAGTAAGCTCTCATTCATGGAGGAATTTAAAGCTGAAAATCTATACATCCAAAGAGGAATATAACAAGTACCATGAGCAGTTTTACTCAAGAACATCACAGGCAAGGACAAGTTGATAACTCTAAAGGAAAACTGAAGCAGATATTAGTTAGCATTGACAAACTCAAAAGAAATTGGCATACCGTAACATCTGAAAAGCCAACAAAATTATCAAGCTCTCCAAAATGAGCCTGAACAGGTGCCTTAGCCTGCGCAGGGTCAGCGAGCTGTGATGAAGGAACACCATAGAATGCAACAACAGCATCAACCTCAGGAACCAGAACAGAACTTGCAATAGAGAGAGCACCCCCCATGCAAAATCCAGTTACTCCAGCCTATTGCAGAATCACAAGATTATTTAGCATCTTAATTCAATCTTCAGAACTTGCTAAACCAATTAACTTTTCTCATACTTTAGCTATACAAGGTAGAATAGATTTGAGAAAGAACCAAACCAATTGATGACAGACTTAAAGAAGCATGACAACATGGTTAACAATTCCACAAACAAAATTGATGGTTTCAGCTTCTTCTAAGTGCAAGTAACAGTTTCAATTCTCTAGGCCACTCTAGCTATAGTCTACAGGAGCAGCTGAAGGAGCAAGTTAAACCCCCCAGTATCCCTCCAAAGTTTAAAGGCCCACCAGGACACCAACCTGAGTTCGTGTATTATTTCCTTGAACAAACCTGTTGCAAAAACTATTAAATCATGTGATCACTTGCTATATAGGACTCAACTCAACATACCCTCAATCCTAAGCTAAATGTGCTATTGTTATATGCCTCCATACTGTTATGTTTTGGGCCAAATTCTCTATCAAACACTATGATACTAATGAGTGTCAAGATCAGCATTTTATGTTTTCAACTTTGCCATCATTGATCCCTGATCTCCCAATATGTCATCATTAAAATCTATCAACATATAAACTGAAATGCAAAATTAAACTTACACCTCCATGCAAAATCAATCAAACTATTGGCAAGGGGTTTCCTAATCCATCCTCTACCATTAATTTCCTCACACGATCACCAAGACCCCATTTCCCCACACCTGCATTACTATTTGATAACACCATGCATCCCCAACAATGGTGTGGCTACAATTGAAGTAACCCCCTCCCCACTTCATTCCCCATCTCAACTGCTCCATAAATCTTACAAGCGCCTAAAAGTACCCACAAAACCCAGGTAGGCTCAAAAGGGATTCTTTTTGTAATTTCACTTACTTCTACCAGTAATCCTGTCCTGCCAAGTGATCAATAGCCCCCATAATTCCTCCAATATTACTATCACCCCAAACTCACTCAACATTTAACTGAAATAACTCCAAACCAATCTCTACTACCATGTTGAGAACACAAACGGGAAGTAGAGCAACAAAAGTAGTGTCATGTGGACACACACCTTCCTCTTTCATCCTCTCAAACATGTCTGGAGCTTGTTTCTATCTACAATTATTAGCAAAAGAAAAAATCATTCATTCCAACTGCAAATTTCCATAACCGTCAATCCATCAAGAGCTTTGATGGCATGTTCAAACAGCCAACTTTCTGTAAAAATCAACCGACACTGTACTCATAAAAGAAAGAAGTCGCAAATACTTGTTTCCTAATTACACACACACACCCATCTATTCATTTCCTATATATATACCTCCTCCATCTCAATTAGACATGAAGACATAACAGTAACACAAGCTGCTTCACTGGTTTACAAAATGACTCTCTACACCATCAGGTAACATTCGCTGCCCACAAATCCTAAATAGTGAACAAGACCACATAACGCTTAGGCGTACTTTTGAAAGACCACATTACCCTATATCCAACAATTTGACAAAAATTTCAACCAAACATTTTATGGGCATTAACCAAGTCACCAATTTTTGAGTACAGAGTTAAAAAAAAGGAATGATCCAAAAGGGCAGTTTTGATAAGTTGTAGCAAGAACTGGAATTGAGAGGAAGACGACGACGACGACGATATTAATACCTTGCTTGAACCGTTTGTCTTGAGCCAATTAACGGAAGCCTGGATATCCTTGACAGCACCTTGCCAATCAAGACCATCCATCAAATGCTGAGCTTCAGCAACGTCCAGTCCGACCTTTCCTCGATACAAACTGAACAAATGATATATCCCTTGAATTCAACTAGCATTTGTAAAGCGAGAGAGAGAGATTTATCTATGGGTACATACTCTGGAATAAGGGCCTTGAATCCAGGGCCAAGTTGGGAGATTTTGACAGCATGGTTCTTGATCTCGAAATCGACACCCCACCACTCTTGAAGTACAACAATACCAGGAGCATCTTCTTTCCCAACAACATATGCATCAAATGTCTGATCACCCAATCAAACAATAAATACCAACCATTTTGTAATGAAATAACAGATTGACAGCCAAAATCTAATTTTTTTATTAAAAAAAACAAAGACTGACTAACTGACAGTATCGTCTCTCTGGATTTGGATTTTCTTGAAAGGTTGAGATGCAGAGCCGGCCATTGCACGAACTTGAAAGCGTGAACCGGAGATGGAGAAGGGATTTCTACTGGCGGCGGCGAAGATTCTGGAAGCTGATGATGATGAGTCTGAGATCACTCTGCCTGCGAACAGTAACATACTCTTTATTATTATTCTCTCCTCTTATCTGACCCCTTTTCCCATTTTTCTGTGTTAAAGACGGTGTCGGTTTGCTAAAAGTAAGGAAAATCATTCCTGTTTTTCTTTTTCTTTTTCTTTTTCTTTTTCTTTTTTTTTCTTTTTCTTTTTCTTTTTCTTCCCGAATGGAGAGGTAAGGAGTCAGTTGCAATGTAGCCAAGAGTCAAGGGACATGATAATGAATGTAGCAGAGATTTTCTCCTTTTAAAGATTTTATTTTCCCAGTTAATCATGGCAAAATGATTTTTTTTTTCTTTTTCCTTTTTAATAGTAAGCGATGAAGATAATGCTAAAATTCTAGATAATCTTTTTTAAAATATTTTTTAATTTAAAAATATATTAAAATAAATTATTTTAGATTTTTTTATTTTAAATATCAGCACACTAAAATTATTAAAAAAATTAAGCTATATTAATTTAATATTTTTTAAAACCAAAAACACTTTTAAAAAATAACTAAAAACAACAAAAAACACTATTAGACACCCTATAAAAACATGTCCTGTTTTTATATTATTTTAATATACTAATATAAAGTAAATTTTAAAAATAAAAAATATTATTATAATAAAAAACTTAAAAAAAAAAAAAAACACTATCATAGCACAAAATACAAATACTACCTCAGAAGCCATCTTCGTTTCTGTACCACCGACTGTGCTTTAGCACAGGCACTTTGCTTCAGTCAATTATTGCACCTTAAACACTATGGGATAGATGTGTTTGCCTGACACATGATTCTCTTCGTTTTTTTTTTTTTTTAAAAAAAAGAAAGAAATCATGACAAACATTTTTATTTTTATTTTTTATTTTGATAATAAAATGTATTTTTAAATAATTTCTGTTTTAATATATGTTTGATATTATTTTAATATACTAATATAAAGAATAAATTTTAAAAAATAAAAAATATATATTATTATAATAAATTTCTAAAAAAATATATATTTTTTTAAAAAAAACACTATCGTAATTACAAATACTATCTTAGAAGTCATGTTCATTGTTTCTGTACCACCCCACTTTGCTTTAGCACAAGCACTCCATCAATTATTGATCAATTATTGCACTTTAAACATTATGAGATAGATGTGTTTGCCTGACAGGTGATTCTTCTTCTTTTAAAAAAAAAAAAATAATAATGACAAATATTTTTATTTTTTAATTTGATAATAAAATGTATTTTTAAATAATTTGTGTTTTAGTATATGTTTGATATTATAACATTTTTTGTAGTTGTAATTTAAAAACAATAAATTTAAGAAAAATATTTTTGTTGTGGTTTTAAAAAAATAAATTTTTGTATATAAAATAAAATGAAAAATAAGAATTATTTTAGCATTTATAATATCAAGGTTTAAAACTTATTTATGTGTGTGGTGTAGTGTAGACAACCGACACAATTTAATTAACTAAATGATTTTTTCTATATTGTTGGTAAAAAAAAGGTGATTTGTTTTTCAAAGCAGAAGGTTATTTATTTAATTTAAAATAAAATAACATAATATTTTATCAAATAAGATTATCATACCAAAAATCCCAATTCAACATTTTATTATTCAATTTTTTTTCTAATCAAAATTCTATATTACAGCTCTTCTAGACTAATTAAGTACCACCAAAAACATCTTAGGCTTTTCCAAATAAGAAGAGTTATACTAAATAAGAAATTTAAATGAACTTCTAAACCTTATTTCATGGCTTTTCTAACCTCGTATGGCTTTGAAATTTAATTAACTACACAGGTAATATAGCTTCTAGAATCTTTTTTAAAAAATTTAGCCTTGTCCAAAGATTGAAAATTATCTCTTTTTACAGGGATTCATTAGTAATTATTAAATTAACAGATGATAACCTTTTAACTTTTTAAAACATATTGAAAGAATAAAACTATCTTTAAGAGAATTTTTTTAAAAAAAGTGTCCATAAACATTTTTATATTTTCATTTTTTAAAGTAAAATAAAATGTCTAATTTGTCCTTTAAAGTAAAAAATAATAATTAACTGGCATATAGGGTGTTTATGTTTTTTGAACCTAATTTTTTTTTTTGATAATCAAGTTGAATGAAAGATGATTTGATAATTTAATAAATATAAATATTATTTAAAATAAAAATGATAGATGCATGTAATGTACGTGTTAGTGTGCGGGTTGTTATCATGTCTTTTTAGGTAAATTGGGAGTGGGTGTTTGGCAACCACATGGTATATTCTATGGTAATGTTTAAATTATTTTGGCGGCCCCTCCATTCTTAAAAAATATATGTGTATGGCTAATAGACATTTAGTTTAGCGTCGATGAAATTTTTTTTATTTCTCCTCCTTAATTTCCACGCTTAACAATCTAAATTTTAAAAGTAACCCTTCAATTTATCTTTTATTTAGATTTGATTCTTATTTTTTATTATTATTGTTTGTTTTATTTAAAATAATTTATGAAATTGAATTTTTTTCAATTTCATACTCTTTTAATTTTTTTTCTTCTGTTATTTTTGTTGTAATTCTTTTTATTGCTTTTTTTTTATTTGAGATAATTTTTAAAATTAATTTTTTTATAATTTCATCATCCTTTAGTTTTTTTTATGTTAAATTTGATCCTCATTCTTTTTATTTTTTTTTACCTTGGCAAATTTCTTAAATTGATTTTTTTTATTTCATCATTTAATATTAAATTGGTTTGGAATCAAGTTTTTTAATTGAGTCCGGGTCTAAGATTTCACAAATTGAAAGTTTAGAAGATTAACTAAAGTTTAGAAGATTAACCAGGTTTGCTTTTTTTTTTTTTTCAGCTCATATTTTTTTAGTTTCATCCTTAAACATTTATTTAATTAGGGATTAGAATTTGTTATTTTTTTATTTTCTCTTTAATGATTTTTTATTGATTTTAAAAATAACTCAATTTATCTTAGACCTTTTTATTTGTTGTTCTTCGTTAAATTTAGCTTTTTTAAAAAAAATTTATTTTTAAATCAAGTTAAATTAATTGATTAAATATAAATATAAGATGCATAATTTATGATATTTTATTTAGTTTATATTCTAGTTATTACTTTGACAATGCATGTGATTTTTTTTTATTGTTATTATGTAATTTTTCATAATAACATTAAAACTTTCTTGATAAGTTTTCTTTTTTATAGTGGAGCAGTGTCCAGGATAGAGTGATGTAAGTCTTCGACAAGCTTTTTTATTTCTCCTTTTAAGTATGATACTTATAGGTTATTTTTTTATGGTGAATTATTATCAATTTTTTTATTTGTTTTATTTATTATTGATATTTTGTTTAATTATATTATTAAATTAAGAAAGTGATTTAAATATCAAAATTTTCTTATTTTTTTTAAAAACATGGTAACTGCTAAATATTTTTTTTTATATTAAAAAAATTTAATCAGTTCTGCAATATAGCACTGTAACCTATCTAAGTTTATCCCATATCATGAAGTGAATAATTCTACGCCACATGGTCAGAATTGCCAGACACCCACTGTATATGTGCGTGTAACTGTGTTCATCATACAACAGTGTAACAAGTCCATGACCCCAACTCCAGTTCCATCTTCAATGGCCAATGGAATCTCTCCGCCAGATTTATTCCAGAAAGTTGTTCTTCAATACCCTATACACAGAGCCTTCGACATTACCATCTTCTTCCTTCTCGTATCTCTCCTCGTTTATCGTCTTCTCTATCTCAGCAACCATGGATTTGCTTGGGTTCTCGCTCTCCTATGTGAGTCATGCTTTACCTTCATCTGGGTTGTCACTGTCAATGGCAAATGGAATCCAGTGGAATACAAAACATACCCAGAACGACTTTCACAGAAGTAACACTCTTTCTCATAGTAACATGCCATTTATAATTATAATCTTGCCATGCTAATTACTCCTTTCTTTCAAGCATACACATATAATATAAAACCTTAGGTTCTAAACTATATTGCTGTCATTTTGTTTCTCTTTGAAAATTTACTAGGGCACAAGATCTTCCTCCTGTGGATATGTTTGTGACAAGTGCAGACCCGGTGCTAGAACCGCCAATACTCACTGTAAACACAGTCATATCCTTATTGGCAGTTGCCTATCCAGCAGCTAAACTAGCTTGCTATGTATCGGATGATTGTTGCTCCCCTATAACCTACTATTCTCTTGTTGAAGCATCCAAGTTTGCTAAGATTTGGGTTCCATTTTGCAAGAAGTATAACATTCAAACTAGAGCTCCTTTCAGATACTTTTCCGGTGAGCTCATTTTAACCGGCAGTTGTAATTCCTTGGAATTCCAGCAAGAACACAACAAGATGAAGGTAATTTTCAATTTGGGAATTAACTAATCTTATCTCTCAGTATTTGTTTCTCTTTTTCCTAGAGTACCCACCACCCAGCACAACTTTATCTACTTCATTAATTGAGCTTCATATACAAATTGAAAAGTGTACTGCATTAGTAGAGATGACATGAATGTTTTAGGGAATAAAAATGTCGTGTACATAAAAATAAATACAATAATTATATCAAAATTAATACAATCAATTTCTGTATATAGCTTAATTTTAATATGCATTGCACCCAGGAATGCCATTTAGAAATTCTTGTGGGTGTAAATAATGTTTATATATATATATGAAGTGGCGACAAGATAATAGAACAAAATTTAGTGGTTGGACTAACTACAAATGGTACAAAAATGTTTTGTTTTCATGCTTGGTAGGATGCGTATGAGGAGCTTGCCTCCAAAATCAAAGATGCAGTCGAAAAATCCATGGAGTGGGATCTAATCGGTGATTTTGCCATCTTCTCGAATATGGAGCGCAAAAACCATCCAACTATAATCAAGGTTCACGCATTACAAGGCATATGTTGATGATAATGGTTATCACTACTGATATTATTATTATTTTGTTTTTAGGTGCTTTCTTTATATATATATATATATATATATATATATATATATATGATGCTCTTTTACATGGTAATTTTTTCCTCTTTTTTTTTTTTCCAAGTTTCTCAGATCTTGAACGTGCAATCCTTGCTAATCTTTGACAAATTTCTTGTAGGTTATAAGGGATCAGAATGAGGCTGGACTTTCAGAAGCGTTGCCGCATTTGATTTACGTATCAAGAGAGAAGAGGCCAGAGCATCCGCATCGCTATAAAGCAGGTGCCATGAACGTCTTGGTAAGTTTTTTTTTTCTTTTCAAAATCACAGTTTTTGCATTCAGTGTATTGGCAATCCACATCTTACATTTAAATCCCAGCCTATAATTGTTAATTGACTCGCCGTCATGGTCAGGATTTATTTATTTGTTTGTTTGTTTATTTATTTCATGATAAACAGACCAGAGTCTCTGGATTGATGACAAATGCTCCATTCATGTTGAACGTGGACTGCGACATGTTTGTCAACAATCCACAGATTTTTCTCCATGCAATGTGTCTGTTGCTTGGATCCAAGAATGAAAGGGAAAGCGGGTTTGTTCAGTGTCCGCAATATTTCTACGATGGACTAAAGGATGATCCATTTGGGAACCAGTTAGTGGTTGAGCACAAAGTAAGTGCGTCCAAATACATAAAAAGTTGCAAAAACTCTCTCTCAACTTGACGAAGAAGAGTAATATTGGTCATTAACTGGCTTTGAATGTTTGAACTGGTTAGTACTTGGGGAAGGGAGCAGCTGGGATTCAAGGGCCTTTTTATGGAGGAACAGGATGTTTTCACAGAAGAAAAGTCATTTATGGTTCATGTCCTGATGACATAGGAAATCAAGCAAAACGTCTCACTCCAGTTCATGGTAATCCTTATTATATAGCAATTACTCCTTCTCTTCTGTTGCAACTATCATCGATCGATCACACCCTTTCTTCTTCCTTTATGAACAAGGTGGTTTATCATACAAGGAGCAGCTAAGAATATTTGGCGATTCAAAGGAGTTTCTCAGATCAGCTGCTCATGCACTACAAGGGAAGGAAAGTATTAGACCTAAAAATCTTCCAACCTTGGTTGAGGCAGCACACCAGGTTGCTGGCTGTGGCCACGAGTACGGTACTGGCTGGGGAACAGAGGTTAGTGGGAACAAAAATCGAAGGGTTTAATTGCTAAATATGTATCATTTTTCATGCTTGGAATAGCTTTTTTCCCCTCCCCGTACTTTATAACGATTGACTGGTATTGGTGGCGAGTTTTATCTCAGGTGGGTTGGCAATATGGATCCGCAACAGAAGACGTCCTCACCGGATTAATGATCCATGCTAGGGGCTGGAGGTCCCTTTTTTGCACACCGGATCCTCCTGCCTTTCTGGGTTGCGCCCCTCGGGGCGGACCGATCTCGATGACCCAGCAAAAGAGGTGGGCAACAGGTTTGCTTGAAATATTGATCAGTAGAAGAAGCCCCATTGTTGCCACAGTTACTGCCAGACTCCAGTTCAGACAGTGTTTGATGTATCTCCCGTTCCTTACTTGGGGGTTACGCTCTATTCCTGAGCTTTGCTACGCTGTGTTGCCGGCTTATTGTACCATCACCAACTCCAGATTCCTGCCCGAGGTGAGCAAAAAAACAGAAGTGATCACTTTACAGCTGTTCTTTCCTGCGCGCTCGGTTGACACCTGTCAATTGACCTGGCAACAAGGACTTTTCAAGTCATTAAAGGAGTCCTATCTTTTACAGCTAATGTACGATCGCTTGTCCTGTAAAAATGATTTTAAAAAATAAAATTTATATTAATTTTAATTATTTATTTTAATATACTTTTTTTAAAAAATTAAAAAATATTATTTTAATACACTTTTAAATAAAATAAAATTTTAAAATAATAATTATCATAATACTAAACAAATTCTTAACCATATAAAAAAATAATGAATGATATTATGGCCACATATCCAAATTTAAGGCTAGCAACCGAGATAAATATTATTTTTGCTCCCCTCTTACCTTTTTGTCAAGTTTAAAATTTTTTTTGAAAATATAGTTATACTTGTTTTTTAAAATATTTTTTATTTAAAAATATATTAAAATAATATTTTTTTTAAAAAAAATTATATATTAAAATGATTTAAAAATATAAAAAAAATAAAAAAAAATCAAATCTTTTCAGAGATATTTTTAAAATGCAAAAACAAATAGAGTTTTGCAATAAATGACTGATAGATAATTTTGCGTTTCAAAAATATTGTTTAAAAAAGCTAGTTTTTATTTTATTTTATTTTTATATTTTTAAATATTTTTATATTATTTTTTATTTTAAATATTATTTCAATATATTTTCAATTAAAAAAACACACCCTACAATTACACAATTTCATGTTAAAAAATGAGGCTAGCATTGACTACGTCCAAAATCATTATTCTTTTTAAGTTTTACATATAGAGAAAGATAGCTATCCTCATTCTTTGTTCCCTTTCCCCACTTTAATATTTAGTTCATATATATACATGTCAATTTAGCATTTTTTTATTTTTTTTCTAAAACTTGAACATGGGTGAATGCAGGTGCATGAGCCAGCCATATATATTTACACGGCCCTTTTCCTGAGTTACGTCATCTACACTCTAATGGAGTACCTCGAAACTGGATTGTCAGTCCGTGCATGGTGGAATAACCAAAGGATGGCAAGAATAAATGCAATGAACGCATGGTTCTTTGGATTTATAAGTGTAATCTTGAAGGTTCTAAGAATATCAGACGCAGCTTTTGAAGTTACACAGAAAGACCAATCTTCGAGTAATGACGGCGATGAAGGCAGGTTCACCTTCGATGCTTCGCCGATTTTTGTGCCTGGGACAACCGTTCTGCTGCTGCAACTCACAGCGTTGATCATGAGATTCCGAGGCATGCAACTGTCAGTTGACGACGGCTCAGGGCTGGGAGAGATATTGTGTAGCATAATGGTGGTCATGTGCTTCTGGCCATTTCTGAAAGGGCTGTTTGCAAAAGGAAACCATGGGATTCCTCTGTCCACAATATTCAAGTCAGCTTTTTTGGCGTTGTGTTTTGTGCTCTTGGCCAAGCGCGCATGATCAAGGGGTCAAGCCTACTGTTTATCCACATGATGCATCGATTTATGTGTGAAAGAAATGTGGAACTTATCAAGTCGATGGTGTTGAAGGATTGCAAGTTTTTGATGATTTGACTCAACATCTTTTAAATGAATTTTCTTATCATGTCTTTCCTATAATAAATAAAAATCAATGTAGGAAGTGCAATTCTCTTAAAAATGTAATCTATTATTGCCTTGTTTAGAATTTAATTATAGTTGTTTTTAAAAATATTTTTCGTGTTAAAATATATTAAAATAATAAATTTTTTAAAAAAATTATTTTTAAATTCAGTGTATTAAAATAATTCAAAATATAAAAAAAATTATTTTTTTTAAAATAAAATTAAAACTTTAAATTTTTATAAAATAATAGTTTGCACACGATTCAAAAAGTAATTTATGCTACATGTCCCGATGACATAGGAAATGAAGTAAAACGTCTCACTCAAGTTCATGGCAATCCATATTATACAGTAATTCCTTATCTTATTGCAACTATCATCGATCGATCACACCCTTTCTTCTTCTTTTATGAAACAGATGACTAATTATCATAAAAGGAGAAGCTAAGAATATTTGGCGATTACAAGGAAAGGAAAATATTGGTCCTAAAAATCTTCCAAACCTAGATGAGGCAGCACACCAAGTTGCTGCTTGTGGCTACGAGCACGATGCTAGCTCGGGCACAAAGGTTAGTGCCAACGCTTCTATTTGTTTCGCTTTCCAGCAGGTTGGATAATGCATTTTAATAAAAGAATGAATGTATAGGTATTATTAATGTGTTTTTTGATATTAAATAAAAAAATATAATTATAAATAAAAAATTCAATGCTAATATTATGGAATGTAAATTTGATATGAAATCCTACAATGAGCATGTTTTTCCTTGAAATAGTTTTGATTATTTTAAATAAATGATAGTCACGTTGATAAGTTGTATCAAGTTGTAATTAATGATGTTATAATATAAATAACATAATAAGTATTGTTTTGAAAGGTGAGAAATTTAATAAGAATATTTGGATTATTATAAACCATAGAAAAAAAAACTGGACAACCTTATCTCCTAAAATCTAGAGGATATTAGGGCATGAAAATGATAATATTTGGAATAGGTTTCTTCATATAAGTTATAGTCTGAGGTGTTTGCTTTCCAACGGGAATGACTTTACTTAATTTGAAGCTCTAAAACTCCATTTATAGATCAAAATCTGAGATGAGGTAAATCTAAAAATTATAATGAACAATTTTGATAAATTATGATAACGGGTGGTTTGGGCGTGTTAATGGCAAACTGGGCTTTCTTTTTTTAGTAAAAGTATAGTTTGAAGTATTAGCTTTCATAAGAAACAAGCCATGTCTAAAACCGAATTTGTATAACTTTAGTTACAATTATAATAAGAAACTATGTTTTAAATGGTCAAGATAGATAGATTAATTGGGGTTAACTAACTTTTATTTTTGCTTAAGAGCTTTTGTTATGTAAAAACTAAATTGTTAAGGTGGTAAGAGTGAAATGAAATATAATGATATATATTTGTTAGTATAGAAGAGGTTTTAAGTATAGTTTTAAAACTCAACTCGGCTCAGCTGGTCAACCCGGGACCGGAACCGAGCTGAGTTTATGAAAAAATAAGGGAAGTCAAAAACTCGGTTGACCTGGTTGACTTGAAGGATTAACCCGGTGATCCGGCAAAACTCGATCAAAACTCAATTGGAACCCATTAACTATTTATTTTTTTAACCAAAACGATATCCTTTTGATTTATAAAAAAAATTAGGGTTGTCCTGGATGACCCGATAACCTGGTCAAAATCTATGACTCGAGCCTTTGGTCGGGTCAACCACCGAGCCGGTTTAAAAACA
This sequence comes from Populus tomentosa, assembly GCA_018804465.1. Classification (NCBI taxonomy): domain Eukaryota; kingdom Viridiplantae; phylum Streptophyta; class Magnoliopsida; order Malpighiales; family Salicaceae; genus Populus; species Populus tomentosa. Next base: position 10,595,659 of record CM031995.1, read on the forward strand.
CTGGTCTTGAGAGCTATGCAATGGCAGGGGCACGCAATAAGAGCTTCAACATCATATAGGTGTTTAACACCTTAATTCTTTTATTTATCAACTTTTTTAAAGTAAAACAATTATCAATATAGAATTTTAATTCATGTAGATAAATTAAAAAAAAGGAATTAGTTTCCTAATAATAGGACTAGTGCTCGGTAATGAGCAAAGAAACTCGTTTCCCAGCAATGAGACTAATGCTCATTAATAAGCGAAAGAATTAGTTTCTCGGTAATGAAACTAGTATTCGGTAATGAGCAAAGGAACTAGCTTCTTGGTAATGGGATTAGTGCTTGGTAATGAAAGAACGAACTAGCTTTCTGGTAATGGGATTAGTGCTCGGTAATGAGCAAAGGAGATAGTTTTTCATAAATGAAACTAATATCTAGTAAGAGGTGGAGAAACTAATTAACTAATGAGGAAACTAGCGCTTGAAAAATCAATACGGAGACTTAATTGCCCGATGATTTGTTATCTTCTGGATATGAATGATAAAGATAATTATTCAGATAGGTGAGCGAATACCCGGAAATGGATCAGTAACTTCGGGTTGAGGGTGACTATAATTCATATTGAATTAATTGAGATTAATTGGTTTGTAAAAGACTATCAAAATTCAGTAGATTTTTATAGTTACAAATGTATAAATCAAAAACAAAAATTCACCTAACAAATGGATTAATCATAAAGAAATGTATAAATGGTATGTGAAAATTGAGATTGTTACAAATTATTACCCATGCAAGGGGTTGGAGGTCCGTTCTTTGCTCGCCAAATCCTCGTGCCTTTGTGGGGCATGCTCCACAGGGTGGACCAATCTCGATGACCCAGCAAAAGAGGTGGGCAACAGAAATATTGATCAGCAAAAGAGGTGGACCAATCTCCATAAACGTTGATCACTGTCAATTGGTGGACATATATTTAACGTTATCCTTTAGGATTTTTCAAGTCATTGAAGAAGTCACCCTTGTACATTCATGCTCTATGAAATATAGAGTCATGAATATTTTATTATTCAAATTATATAAAAGATGAAAATTCAAGTGTATGTTTCTCCTCCGCTTGTTTATGCCTTGCTAGATAATTAAATCTCCATTTTCACTTCACAATCTGCTTCAAGAAAAACGATGCTCTCTTCTTCTTCTTCCTCCTCGTCTTCTTCTTCTCTGTTGAAGAATATTTGATCTCTTTATAAAGTAAATATTAGCTAGAAATAGCAACAACACAGTTGTACCTCTTGAGAAGATTCAAGACTGATGCTCTGGTTGATGGGTCTGGGATACAGTACCAACAACCAAGCCGGATCATTGCAGTTTTTTGTGAAAACTCATTTTGCACTTGAAGCCTAGGAGGATGGTGGAGGCACAAACATGGGCAACAATGATCTATTAATAATTTTTTATCTATTTGAAAATAATTTAAAAAATTTCCAAGTTTAAGAAGTTTTATTTATTTATTAAACATTAATATTCATAAAATTGTAAGAATAATAAACTAAGTTGGAATGCTCTCAAATTTTGTTGGGTGCTCTAAAAATCTTGTGTAAATGTATTTGCAATGTTTTACTATGATTCTCAAAATCAAATACATAACGTACGTGTAAGCAAGTTTTAAAAAATAACAGTTATGGAATCACGCATGTAAAATTTTTGAAAACCACACTGAAATTGTCCATGTGATCTCCCCGGAACTCCCACAAAATTTGAGAATATTTCAACTTATTTTCTATTTTTCATGATTTACTGAATCCTGAATGTTTGAAAAATATAAAAAAAATATAACCTCAAAGAATTTTGAATTAATTTTTGAAGTGGATTATTGAATTTGTATTAACATCTAAAAAAAAAAAAAACTCATTCATCTAATAATCAGAATCTGACCATGTTAGTTCTTGCCGGTAAAGAAAGAAGGCCTCAGGAGAAGGGGAAGAACCACGTTATGCTTTAGTCGGGCTATGGCTCTCTCAAAAGTTTCATATTAGTCCTAATCTTTCTAAATTTTTTAAATATACCCTTAAATTTAAGGCTTACTTCAGAAAATATCGACATTTTCAAAAAAAAAAAAAAAAACAATTATATTCCAATGCCTTCTTCAAATCTACTGCGAAGCGGCTTTGTCCTTAAGCCGACAAACAAAAGAGAAAGAGGCTGTACGGCAAATCTTCATAGAAGTGCTTTCTTTATACACGAATTGACGAAACCCCCAGAGTTGACTTCTTGCATCTTAGATTTTGCACGTGCGCACGTGCAAGCAGAGGTCACATTAGTTAGAGATGGAAAAAGAAAATCTTCATATAAGTTTTGTCTCCTCTGTTTTTGGATGGATCTTTAAAAACTGACTTGCATGAGCAACACGTGTACCCGTAGCTTGGATATTCCAATTTCTTTGCTGTCTCTCTATATTTTGAATGCTCAAAAGATGTACCAAGTCTAAAATCTTCTGGATCTGACATAAATGTTTCCTTATATTAATTAATAGCATGGTTGCTAATAAATTTTTTTGCTAACAATTTTTTTTTTAAAAAAACAATCTCATTACTTTACCATTTTAAACCATATTTATTTTTATATTTTAAAAGTATTTTAAATTTTATATTTTAAAATTTTTTTAAAAAAAATTTATTTTTTTTATTTTTTTACTTCAAATTAATATTTTTTGTGTTTTTAGATTATTTTGATGTGTTGATATCAAAAATAAATTTTTAAAAATAATAAAAAAAATATTTTAATACATTTCTGAGTAAAAAATAGTTTTAAAAGCAACTGTAACTATACTTTCAAATAAACTTTAAATCTGGTGGGTTAATTCATAATTTGAGTAATTCAAGTCTAGATTAGTTGAGTTTTAATAAAAATAAAAATAAAAATTAATTTGATTAAAAATTCAAGTAAACTTAGTCAAAACTCATTAATTTTTTTTAAATAATATTATTTTTATTTTTTATAACATAAAAAAAATTAAGTAGACAAAAAATAACCTAGTAAACCTATCTTTCTTCTGATCTTAGAGTTATCGTAAGTAAAGTTTAAAAACCATGCACTAAAGTTTACAAAAGAATTAAGAATAAAAAATTATATTGAAAAAATACTAAAAAAACAACGGCAAGAACTAAGCAACTCAAGACCAAGACCAAAATGTTACTGTAATAAAGATATTGTGTTAATTTAAGCATCATGGTGGTGGTTAAATGAATATGTTATTAGTCCTTTTAAGTTTGTGAAATTTTTATTTTTTATAATCATTTCTTAAAGTATTCGAAATAACATTTCTAAAAAAAAAAAATATGGAAGTTTAATTATAGCTGTGGACCCGTGCTTGAGGGGTTTGACTTTTTTTTTCCCATAAAAATGATGTTCAACATATTTTAAAATATGACAAAAAAATTATTATTTGGATAATAGATCAGTCATAAATAAATTAATTTTATTTTAATTAGATAATAAAAAAAATAAGCAACAATAACAAATAAATCAAATTAACAAAAACAATCATGATCATGATAACCTAAAAATAAATATCCTTCAAAATAAGATAAATAATATAGCTCAATTCTCCATTCATTAACTATAAAATAAAAAAAAAAATTGGTTTAAAAAAAACAAAAACAAATAGTCCGATTCAACCTAAATTAGCATAACAAACATGTAACCCGAGTTAACACGCTAAAGCCGTGGTTATGAGATCGAAATACCAATAAAAAAAAAAAATCACAAAGCTTTTTTTTTATATATATATAAAAAATCAACGTCAAATGATAAAAGTTGCAAAAAAAATACATAATAAAAAACAAAAAAAATATAAACCCGTATTAACTTTTCAAACTTGTGAATTTGATCATTAGACTGGAAGTACCCTATATGAAAAACTACAAAACCCAATTTTTAAACAATCAAATGTTTAAAGCTGAAATTAAAAAAAGAATTTTAATTATACAAAATGATCTTACACAAAAAATAGCAATTAAATGAATGATAATCAAAATTAAAATTAAAATAAAATTTTATTTTTGATTGAAGGGTGGAATTAAAAAGAAAAATTAAATTTACAAAAAAATCAAAAGAGTGAGGATCAAAATTAAAATTAAAAATAAAAAAAATAATTTTTTGATTGAATTGTGCAATTGAAAAAAAAAATCAATTTAACAAAATAACTAAAAAAACAATCAAAAAAATAAAAACTAAATTTTAAAAAATAAAATATCTCAAATTGAATTTGAAAGATAAAATTAAAAAGAAATCAAGATTTTATAAAAAGAGATAAGAATAAAAATGAAAAAAAAAAAGAATTGTATTTAACATCTAAATAAATTAGAGGATAAATATAAAATTATATATGGCAAGTGTGATTTTCAAAGGGAGAAAAGAGAAAAGTGGAAGGTACCACCAAGAGATGCTATACATGCCAACTATATTTAAAAAACAATATGCATCCCTATTAATTTAATAATGAATAATAAACTTAGTGAAAAATTTTAAAACCTCCAGTAGCCAATTCAATAAGTTTTTTGGAGAAGAGTATTCAAGTCAAGATAACAGTAACTTGAGTCTATATTAACAATATTTTTCCGAAGTATACCAGGCTTTCTAATATGGTGAAAACCCAACAAATTATATTACACGTGTAAATATATTTAATTAATTACCACTCCATCAATTTACCATCAAAAACTTACTCAAGTATTAAAATAGTTAAGATTACTGATAAAAAGGTTTTAATTAATATGAGCCATAACACCAATAATTAAGATAGATATGATTTTTTAATTAATAAAATTTACTTGCAGACTATTTATTAACTATTCAATATTACCAATACATGCTTTATTGCACACAACATTTAATCAAAATGAATGTGATTAATTAAGGAGTCTAATTGAAAACTATATTTTAATAAAATAAATTTTTTATAACCATAATAAAATAATTTTGAAATCTCATTTAATAAATTAAATTTTTTGGTTGGGTATTTCCTTTCACCAACAGCGATAGTAGCATGAAGATTCCAATAAATCTCTTGTGACCGTATCCTCAAAAAGGCAACAAAAACAAGTGAAAACCCCGTTGTAGCCCCTAACTTGAAAGAGAAAAAACTCCTCTCATCGCTGCATATAAGAGTGATCTTGCTTCGCTTTCCACCCTACTGCTACATGTAGAAGATATAGATAGATACGAAAACGATATTATTTGAGATTTAGAGAGAGAGGCAAGGTTGTCTCGCTCTCTTTCTTTACGTACGTCTATCTTTTCTTGTTTTCGGGGCTGAGCAGTACTGTCAGATTAGCCTGCTAGCTGTAGAAAAATATACAGACCAACAATGTATAGGTGGCCGGAATTGCAGTTCGGAAGCTGGAACCCGTCCGAGGTCGCTTATAGAGCCCGAGAAACGGATTCAGTGGTTCAGTTGATTGAAGCCCTTAATAATGACGCAACCCGTGAATGTGCCCTTCATCTCCTTTCAAAGGTATTAGAGAGAGAAGGAAAATATTTTTTTTTGGTCCTTGTTTTGTTCGTTTAATCTTATATTTAGGGTTTTCTTTGATTGTCAAGAAATTATCACTGGAAACTGTGGGATTATCTATATATGTTTTAATTGAATTGTGATAACCTTTGAATTTTGGGGGGTTTTATTTTTGTAATTACTTTTTGAACTGTTCTAAATCATTATCAGCGTTGCATGGTGGCCTTAATGTCTTGATTAGAGAGTAGAATAGGTGTTGTAAGCCGGATGTGATGGAGATGTTCTGGAGAAAATCACTTAATTCTTTCGATGCTCGATGCTTGTTTGTTGTTGTTTTTTTTAAAAAAGAAAAAACTTGTTCATCTGAATCTAATTGCATATACCTTTACTCCATATATAAATCGTATTTCTGAATTTGTGATAATAATAAATGCATATAATTGGAAAGGCATTTATCAATAATTATTTTAAAATTACATACATGCAATCTTCTTAAAGACACCAGGGAATTAGAGTAGTTATCTTCCTCTAATTTTCCCCTTTGATTTAGGGTCTCACAGATATTTTTATGTGTGATTCTTTATTATTATTATTATTATTATTATTTGATAAAGTTACTTTTATGTTAGATACGCTCACTGATGAGATTTTTCTGTTTCGGATTTGCTTCTCAAGAAACAAAAGTTCCAACAGTCAGCAATATGATAGGGGATCAATTTTATGGTTAATATATGTAGTTTCTGTTTGTCTAGATGCTTTTAAAGGTAACAGGTTTCCATTAAGTCATAGTTTTACGCTTTTTAAGTGATTCGAAGTGAACCTATTTTGGATCCTCGGTTGCGCTCTGAAGATATTTTATGGCGGAGCTTCATCAAACAGATGAAGAAATTATTTTGTTCTTGTTGGTCATTCTAAAGCTTCTTTTAGCAGGTACAATGAAAGCTCATGCATGGAATTGTTCCTGATGTTGGAGTTAATAAAGTGATTCTAGTCATTATACATATTGGACAAGCATAGATAGAGGTGGTCCATTTCTTTGTTGACATATTTAGGTTGCTTAGGAAAGAATAGGAATATCCCCTTTATAATTAGGTGCTTGAATGTTGACAATAAAATTAATTGACGGTACTATTAATGTTGCTTAGTGTCAAGCTCCAAGGATAATGGGCACCATTATCACTATAAGCAAATCTACAACATGACAAACCTTTTTCTGGAAGATTTTATTAATGTTTCTGAACACTTTGTTTTTTTACGATAAAAATGAAAGGAAATGAGTTTGTTGCCAATAGTCTGCATTAAACAGGTTAGTCAAGGAGCATTTATGTTGAATGGATCCTGGATTGATTGTATTTTTAAAATATGGTCTCATTGACATATTGGATCGAAATGAATTTGATGTATATGCATATGATAACGAGATCGTCGAATTGATAAGGTGGTATTTTAATTAAATAGTAATGAATTCAAAACTACCAGTGAATTGTAGAAGTTCTAATCGTACATAAGAGTTAGCCTGTTATAGACAATGGTTACAGACATTCAAGTTTCATAACATGAACGGAGGAGGAAAACAAAAGAGAACCAACAAAATTCAAACAAATTTTAAAAATTCACCGTAATAAGAAAATAAAAAATAAAATGCCTAAGACCACAAAGAATCTCAAACTATTTCTAAAGCATCAATTGTTCAATTAAAAGTGCTTTTAGGCACATAATGCAGAAACGCTTTCCCGTTTCATTCGGCTAAATCGTACAATGAGGACAAACTAACTGCATTGAGGGCTTGCTTTTCTCTAAGCTATAAGTACTAAATAATTCCTATCTTTATCTTTTAATGAAGATGAATAATATTGCATAACAAATATATTTTATTTATTTTTAAATATATTTGGAGTATTTAGACCTGCTAATTTTTCAACCATGTTTCAACTGCCTCAAATTGCATCCCATATGTGCAGTTGCAAATGGAAATAAAATAAACAATAAATTTTGGTTGCAAAGTGCTGGTGGTTTGGTTGCAAATTTGCGACCGATTTGTGCGGTTGCAAATCTTGCAAATCTTATGTTTTCTTGCAGTGTTTAGACTTTTAATCAACATCCCCTTAACATTTAACAATGTGTATTAATATATAGTGATACTCATTCCATTATTGCGGTATGTCATAGTCATTATTTCAACCTTCTGCCTTTCTATAATTGTGATCAATGCTCTTATGTATCGAGCTAATTGGCCAAGTCACTACCTTGTTTCCTTAATGTCCTTTCAATTACATCTAATGAATCTGTATTTCTGGACGTGAAGAGAACCTGCATTCTTTATAAATTCCTTTTGCTTCCTTGTGATTGTGGCCATGAGATTTTGCGCATAAATGTGACTCCTGGGTTTTAAGGACAATATCTTGTTGCAGAGGTCATAATAGTTACTGTTGATATTATTAAAGGATAACTAACTGATAAACTACCGATATAATCCTTGTCTTGGAAGGTAACCTTTTCTAGCAATGACTTAATTTCTTCCCTATAAGGAACTGGTTGAAGAGGCATGAAAAGTTTTCTCTAATTGTTAAATGTATAGTGTTTGTTGATCGTTAAAGTTAATTTCCTGACGTGCAACAAGTGGCACCATTTTAAAGTAAATTAAGTAGACATGAGCTTAAGTTTTGTTTAAAATGTTATAATTTCATAGATATAGATCTTCCAAATTAATTACCATGACTTATATCATTCAATAACTAAATGCACATTTGGACTTGTCATTATTTCAAACTTTCACTTTAACCCTTTTATGTTTCAGAATAGGGCTATTCGTGAAGAGATGGCGCCTTTGTTATGGTACTCTGTTGGTACGATCTCTATACTTCTACAGGTATTGAGAGTTTGGCTTTGTTTTTTTTTTTTTTTCCAATGTTTGTATGTTGTTTGTATCAACATAAATAAAATATATTGTGACTTGCATCAAATAGTTTGTTTAAACTTTTTAACTACCACCATCATCATTTCAGGAAATAATTTCAGTATACCATTCGCTGCATTCCCCAATCCCAACACTTACTGATAGAGTTTCAAATCGGGTTTGTGATGCCCTTGTTCTTTTTGAGGTCAGTTATACTTTAATTTTCTTGTTTTCTTCTTCTTCTTCTTCGTCTTTTTTTTTTTTTTTTGGGGGGGGGGGGGGGGGGTGAGGTTGGTGTTCTCTGATATGAATTGTTAAAGAAGAATTTACATTAAGATTCTGTGGATGTTTCATGCATCTTCTTCTCAGTTAGGATGGCTTTGATGTCATTTATCAGTTTTCTCTTTTTTTTTTTTTTTTTTGCTTTCCTTATGGGAAGAACTTAACTCATTGCAAATGAGCAAAATAATTAAAAGTTTTGAGACAATTGACAATAAGCGGATTGATGTTAAGCATGAAGCCATGGAGTTGCTGCTGGTAAGAAAGTTGAGACAAATTTGTGGGAAATAAACAGATTAATTACTAGTTTCGAAAGGAAAGGAATAGGCAAAATAGGAATAAGAGAATCTACCCAAGTAACTGTTCTCCATTAATGTTTAAGAGAATAGATTAAAAAAAGGTTTACAATGTCCAAGATGAGGACGAGTTTACACAGTTAGAGCAGCATGGATAGTGAAGGCTTACTTATAAGCTTCTGTTTGATACTCTAGTTTCTGTATGCTTCTAGGTAGAAACTGCCATTTATAAAGTAGTTCCATTTATTCTGTATTCAAGATGCGTTGTTTCAAGTTTTGTGGCGTTAGAGCTCACTTTTATGTTTTCACTGACATGTCATATTGTTGTACAGTGTGTAGCTGCAAATCCCAGTACAAAAATGCCGTTCATTGAGGGTAATCTTATCAAAATATTTTTTTTTTTGAAGAAAATTACCACTTGGATCTAGTAGAAGCTCTCTCTCTCTCAAAGCAGCTATATCTGTATATATTAACAAATTTATGAACCAACACAGCATCTTACATAGCAATATTCTGTTAATGGTTAACAGCATTTCGAGGGAACATTGTAGAAGAAATTTATCTTTTTATTATTCTTTGAATTAGTCTTACTTGGTTTTTGTGCTCCACTTCAAACACACAGGATCATGTCTGCGTAATATGTGTTATAAGATATCAGGGAAGTTATTGAGTGTGTCCAGTTCTATTAGATACTAATCAACATCCTTTTTCTTCAACATTTATTAGCACGGCGAGTTCCAGCTAAGATTTACATATCAAGCACTTTTCTTTGAAATTTAGGCGGACAACTTTAAATCATCATTCTCTTTTAAAGTTGAAATAGACATCCACAATTGATTTATGTATAGTCATGTTTATATCAGGGTGAGTTTTTGTCTATCCATTACTGGTTCCAACCTAATGACATTTTTGGAGGTGATCAAGCTTACGGCTTTGATCACTCTGACTTCCCACCTGCCACTTGCCAGCCCACACAAAGTAATTAGAAACTAGTTTCTGTTCTTGCAACTCATTTGTAAAGGGTATATTCTAAAACTTATGCAGAACAAGAGCTGTCAAGATTCATAAATATCCTGTTCCATGAAATAGATAGATTGTTATGGTTTTTCCAATCCTGCATGTTCCAAATAAGATTCATTTCACTAATGTTGAGCATTACTGACTGAAATTGAATGCTTCTGTTAGTTGATATTTTATATAAGTAGACACTGCTAATTGAATTTCATTGTTTCGCAGCTAAACTACCTCTGTATCTTTACCCCCTTCTAAACAACACAAACAAGGAAAGGCCTCATCAATTCTTAAGGCTTGCCAGCTTAAGTGTTATTGGTGCTCTAGCCAAGGTGCCCTTCTGGAGATTGAGCTTGATATTTGCCTGACTGGTCTTTAGCATACATTGTTGGCATGATACGGAAAAGTCATTTAAATAAACTGAAAATGCAATCAAAACACAACCCATTGAAGCTTTTTGGTTGTGATTGTATTATGTGGAAAAAGAAACTAATCATCTCATACCTTAAATAAATTAGATTTTTCCTAAAACAAGTGAAAATAAATTTTGACTCTTTTTGTTTCTGCAGATTGATGACCCAAATGTCATTAACTTCCTTCTAGAATCTGAAGTATTTCCTTGTTGCATACGCTCCATGGAGGTGGGAGATGTATTGTCAAAAACAGTGAGTGCCTTGACTTCGAACATTTTATACTTCAAATTAGTTGTGTCAACTGTGTTCCACCATGCTATTGTGTAGTTATGGCTTCTAAGCTGTTGTCATGTGCTGTGTTCTGAAAACCAACACAACTGACATTTTTGAGAAAATATTTTTGGGAAAGGGGATAACAATGAAAAATGTTAATGGAAAGGCAAAGGTTCCAGCTATATATGATGTTACTGGAAAAGCTGAGAAATCGATTTCTAGCATAATGCTGTTCAAGCACATTTCTTTTCCTGCAACTTGAACTCTTCTTTAAAGTTTAGGATAAAACTGGTTAGATTGAGGAGTTATGCAATTTGTAACGTGTATGACCAAACAGGTTGCGACTTATATTGTTTACAAAATTTTAATAAATGAAGAAGGGTTAAGGTATTGCTGTACTGTAGCGGAGAGATTTTTTGCCTTGGTCCGTGTTTTAGGGAGCATGGTCTTAAAGCTTGCTGAAGAGGGACAGCTAGCTGAAAACCCCTCCATAAGGCTTCTGAAACACATAATTTGGTGTTATCATAGGCTCTCAGAAAGTCCAAGGTTAGCTGAATATCTATTCCTATTTCAAATATCTGGCTGTAGTTTTTTAGTTCAGCATCAATTTATGAGTTGATTTCTTCCAAATCGCAGGTCATGCGACGGTTTAAGATGTTTCCTTCCTGTGATTTTAAGTGATGCTGCCTTCATTGACATTTTTCGCGTAAGTTAAAAGACTTGATTGACTTTCATGATTGATTGTTCCATAGAGACTTCGTGCATGTCAGTGTCAGTACATTGCAAATACATGTTGCATCTGCTTCCCAAGGTTGATCCTTAATTTACGTAGGTGCATGTATTGCATCTGTCATCCCAACATTGATCTTTTACATGCATAGAGAGTGCAATCAAGGCCTTCTTCTTCTACACAAGTAATGTTTTGGCAAGGGAAAAACATGTCTGATAAGATAGGTAGAAATTTTTTTGTTGCACCTGAAATGTCTTACGGCCTGTAGCTCCAAAGCTTTAATAGCATCCCTGAAGTTCAACCCACCCTGTCTAGATAGTTTTTCTGTATACTCCTCTAGATATTAGAAAACAGGACATGCAAGAATGTCGTCAGCAGCGCTAAAGCATTTACTTGGTTGTATAACTAGTTTGAGCAGAATCCTATATGCACAGAGTCTACAAATGACTCTGGTGCAGAGGTGATTTGCTCATCCATGTGTATAAATATATGGTGGCATTTCAATCTGTCGCCGTATAGGCCAGGACAACATTTTCACTAAATCTTCCATCTCTTAACTACCATGATTTCTTGTGCTATTACCTCCAGCAGGGCGATCCATCTGCAGTACCACACCTGCAACAGTTATTTCACAATGTCAGCAACAGAACCTCTAGAATACAAACGATAGAGAAGATGATTAGGCCTTTAGTCAAAGGATAGATCGAGTGAGGCATGGAATATAGTCCCTGCTGTCTGAGGAAACTGGAGATATATCATACTATACACAGATGGTTTACATTGTAGCCTGTAATAGTTGAAATACTTGTTATTCAGAACAAGTAAATTTGCTGTATAATTTAGTACTCTGTTGAGTGTGAGAGAGATGCTCCGTTATAGTTTTAAACTGGTGAATCTTTAATACATTGTTAATGCATGCAGCTCCAAGCAAGATATCCTCACTGCTTATCTTGCCCTAATATGCTCTCCCTGCTGCTATCTATACTTGCCATTTTCGCTCTTCTGAATTTGGTAACTGTTTTGTCATGCTGAATCTGGAATCTGGAGAATGGATACGATTGGCAATTGTTTTGATAGTTGGCTGTACCTTGAGAAGAATATTACCAGATGCAATTCCGTTTTTATTTGGATCTTCTCTTAATCGCCGTATAGATTTTTTCTGTTGCATCAATTTGAAATTATTTTGGCAGAAATTAGCAATTCTTTCGGAATTATTTTAAAGAAAATTGTTTTAAAATCCTTATAAAATAAGTTTTCAAAAGCTCTTCGTAAGGCTTTTTCTACGAATTTTGTTCCTAGAAAAAAAAAAAAAAAACCATGGCGGAGAGCTGTAACCAGAAAATAAAGACATTGATTGTTAGGTATGGTGTTTGGGACTGCATGCCGACAGTTCCACCCCAATTATACTTTGAATGAGGAAATCCATTTCTGCTGTGGTTGAAATGCGTTTTTTGTGGTTTGATAATGTGAAGGGGTTGTTTTTTAAAATATTTTTTTATTAAAATAATATATTTTTTTATTTGTTTAAATTATTTTTAATATCAGCGTATTATAATAATTTAAAAATATATAAAAAATATTAATTTAAATTAAAAAAATTAATTTTTTTAAAAAACTTTTAAAATACAAAAATAAACAAAATTATATATATAATTATTATCAAATAAATAGCTATTTTATAAACAATGTCAGAATTGTATCATCTGATTGGTCTTGCCTTCTAAAAAATATCTGAGCAATATTAATACTTATTTGAGAATAGCCTAATATTATGTGTTAAGTGTGTGTATGCTTTTTTATTCAAATCCTCTCTTCTTCTTCTTCTTCTTTTTTAACACTATTATTTTTTAATTAGATGATTTAAATTATCAATAATTAAATTTATTAATTTAGATTGATAAAGATATATAAAATAATATAAATCTAAATTATTATCATTTTTATTAGTACTATAAACTAAAATGCATGGGGTTTGTACATAGTTCCTCACAAAATATAATGGATTTCTATAGTGTTTTTAATAAATAAAAAAAAGTTCATTTTAGTATTTCATGTGTTTTCATTTTTATATGTTTGATTTCTATAGTTTTTGGGTTTTTCATTTCAGTTTTTTAATTTTATTTTCATCACTTTTTAACCTTTGAGTTCTCAGAGATGAGAGAGAAAGTGTAAACCCCCGGTTAATTTTTTTTTTTTGAAATATTAAAATCTTAACTCGGAGATAAAATGAGTTAAATTAAATTAAAGATATGGAACTGAATAACAATAAATGAAAAGAGAACACGACACTAATTGTTAGATAATAGAAAAGTTGAGGACTAATGAAATAACTAAAAAAAATGAAGTCAATATATAAATATCAAGAGATTAAACTATAAATACCCTTTTTATTTTTCTCTCTTAAGCCAACAGCAAAACAGAATATAGGGGAGAAATTTCTCAATTTTATTTACCAAAATTTAGTGGAAATACTATAAATTAAAGAGGTTTGAGTAAGATTTGGGTTAAGTAGTAAGGGAAACAACATCAAAGCAAGAATCTAAAGAGAATAAGTGAAAGAGATTTGGGCATTTGGAGAGAGAAGGGAGCTGATCAAGAGGGAGAAATAAGGTGTTAGGAAATTTTAACTAGTTGAGAATCAAAACTTATTTTATCACCTAGTGAGGGGCTTTAGACTTGATTATACAAGTTAAATTGAATACAATTAAAAATTGATGTTTAAATTGTAAATTCTAAGTTAAGTTCATGAGAAAATTTAGAGGAAATGAAAATTTTGTCTTGTTTGATGTAATTGGGATGACAATGGAAGAAAGAAACTAAGAATAATGAAGAAATGAAGAAAAAATCCTAGTATTGTTGAAGGTGTTGGTGCCAACCATAAAAGGGAAAAAATTGAAAAAGAAAATTACAACAATGCATGCATATTGTTTGTTTGTACTTATTATAACATATGTTGAAATATAAAGTATCAATTGAAAAGAAATATAGATCTTGTGTTTAATCTATAATAGAAAGATTGGTTATGCTTTGAACATGAACATTGCAATTTTGTAAGGAATTATGGAATTTTTGTATAACATTGAAGTATTATTGATGAAGGAATGTTAAAGAAATTGAATGTAGTTATTTCAAAAAAGATACGAGAAAAAAACTAATTGATTATTATGGTGTTATGTTTAATGATGTTATAAGATTTGTGGAGGAGGAATACTTGCTTTTTGAATGGTGATAAAATAAATAAAAATACTTTGTTGCATGTCAAAAGCAAAAAAATGAAAAACTAAACAGCTTCATCACCCAACTTTCAGTTGAGTTTAAAGCTTGAAAATGAAAAAAAAAATTGAAATAAGCTTATCATAAAAGTTGAAGTTAGGGATGTTATATTTCCAACAAGACTAATCTTGTTAAATTTAGAGTTATAAAACTTTAGATACAAGTTAGAAACTGAGAAAAAGTCAGATTATATTTTGCTGAATAAATTTTAAATGCTGAAATAACAAGTAGTTTTGGATGTGTTAATGACATAAATGAGTTTTATTCCTTTCAATGAAGCTATATCCTTGTACATTAACTTTCATAAGAAACAAATTATGCACATAACTAAATTCTATAACTTCAAATATAGTTAAAACAGTGACCAGTGTTTTTAAACGATTAAATTAAGGTTAAAAGTAGCTAACTTTAAAATTTATTTAGAATTACTCTTAATATAAGATTTAAATGATGGAAATTATAAAAATAAAATTGTCAATATACGTAAAATAGTTAATGATGATTAATTTAAGTAATATGGAATTATATCAAATCATTTTTGTCTATGGAGTTAAATTTTGAAATGAGTTTACGATTGAATAGCAAATGATATTGTTCTTGCTGATACAGGAGACGCCGCGAGACCTATTCAGCAGTAAATGACCATTTCACGTGTTCAAATATCATATAGGTACCCGACACCTTAAAACTAAAGTATTTTTTAAATTGTGATTATAATTTTCCTTAAATATATCTAAATTTTATTTGATAAAGGTTAAATTAGTAGAGAAACTAGTTATTTTGGTAAATGGAACTAGTGTCTTGATCAAGGTATATGAATATAAATTAAATATGAATGATGTATCTAATTTTTTTTAAAAAAGAACACATGTCTTTAATTATGTTGTACTCACTTTTAAATTTTACCTTGCTTTAAAATGAATGTGTTTCTTGTTTTATGTAGTAATTAAATTAATTGTTTCATTATTCATAATATTTCTTGAATAATACAATTTTGATTTATTTGTGAAAATATTGAAGAAACATTTATATCTTGTACTTTTGAGAGGAGAAATAATAGGAGGTGTTTTTTTTTTTTTTTTTTTTAATTTAGACTAACAAATAGAAATATTATTTAAAATAAATAAACAAATAAAAACACGACTTAGAACAAACAATAAAGAAGCTTATAATAGATAGGGTGCATTACATCTTCCTCTTGCACAACTAGTTCTCTTACTCAGACTCCTTATAGAATATTAAAGTTTCTGATAATCAAAATACTAGGTGACGATTTCTATTTCTCTTCTTTACTGATAAAAAACAAAAAAAAAATTATTCTTTTTATCCTCATCATTTTTTATCTTGTACAACTAGTTCTTTTACTCAGACTCTTTATAGACTATTAAAGTTTATGGTAATTAAAATACTAGGTAATGACTTTTATTTCCCTCTTGTACTGATAAAATACAAAAAAAAAATTATTCTTTTTATTGTTATCATTTTTTTATAAACTCGATGCAAGAGGACGATCGCCACAACCATTTAGAACATGTTCAGAATAATAATAATAATAATTATTTTTTACAATATTTTTTATTTATAAATATATTAAAATAATATATATATATATATATATATATATATATATATATATATTTAAAATTTATTTTTAAGATCAATATATTAAAATAATTTAAAAATATAAAATCATTAACTTTAAATAAAAAATTTTCATTTTTTTTAAACTGTGATGGAAATGCTATACTGTACAAACACTTAATTGCTACTGTTTAAATTCAACAAAGATAAAAATATGTTTACATAATTATGAATACAATCAATCACGCAGACTGCAAGAAATATTATACCTTTCACTGTCTTTTTTCTTCTTCTTTTTCTATAGTCTTCAAGTAGAAGAAGAAGGAAGGGGGGTGGGGGGGAGAAGGATATTATTCTTAGTAATATTAGATAGATCGAAAAGGAATGGCAACGAAGCAGCAGCAAGCGGCAGTGGTGGGGTTGGGGTTAATGGCAGTGTGTATAGCAGGATACATATTAGGTCCACCACTCTACTGGCACTTGAAAGAAGGATTTGTTGCCGTCGCTCGATCTTCTCCGAATTGCTCTCCTTGTCTCTGTGATTGCTCTTCTCAGCCTCTCCTCTCCATTCCTCAAGGTCAATAGATCTATCTCTGTCTCTTTCTCCTTATTACTTGTTTCTTCACGACGTTTTACAGAAATTTTAGATTCCCACTTTTGTTTATGATCTGACAATTACTCGTTGATGATGATGTTGTTCTTGGTTATACTAATTTTGGGTTTTAGTCGTATTAGTTGGAAAACAAGTTTTAGTTAGATTCCAGATCCATGCTAGATAAATAGATATCTTCATTTCAGATATAAATGTGATGGTGTTTCATACATACACAATTACCATTGTAATACGAGAAGCATCGAACTTTCTGAATCATCCATGTGAAATGCCTTTGGGTATTTGTTTGTCACAGGATGAAACATTTTCAAGACAAGTTACACCTGTTATTTGTGCGCGCTCATTTGTGTGCTTGTTCTTGGTCTTTTAACCAGGCGATCAATGCAGAATACCACATTTGTTTTGCTGCTAGCTTCATACGTAATCTGCCTACTGAATGTCACACCCATTGAATTCTTTGCATATGTATATTTGTTTCTAGGCCAATCATGTCTTTTTGAATTTTGTGCTCATGCATCGGATAAGTTTCATTATTCATCATGTTTATACTTACATTAATTCTTTGTTTTTTGTACTGCAGGATTGAGCAATGCATCCTTCACAGGTCAGTTTATCTGTTATGAATTAACTTTATTTGAGTGTGAAATTATTTGTAATGTCAAAACCGAAAAGCTTAAGCACTTTCCTTTTCTTGGTCCTATATGTATGTGCATGAGCAGGGAAATATTTCTACAGTCTGCTTGTGTTTTAATGTGTGATCAAAAAATTTTAAGTGATATTTAATTTTAGAGAAATTGCACTAAAATCCATCAGACTTTGGCAAAATGTAGAGGCTGCCTCATGAATTCTGAAATTACCAGAAATTTATTCATCACAATTGTTATCTATATTATGTTAGCAAAGGATGCATTCTGACATGCTGCCCTCATTCATTGGAGACATGGATAAACTTTAGTCATCACAGTTGACATCTTTTTTGTTTTATTTTCTTTCCAAAATTATTTCACCAGGTGCATTTTGTTCCCAAAATCTGGTTAGAAATATAAGATTTTGTCTGTTTCAATGAATTTAATTTTTTCCATGTATTGTGATAATTTGAGTTGTTTTTCCACTACATATTTTCATATGTGTTAACCCAATTTCACACATCGATTTGCTTTTTAGACGGCACATATTGCAAATGATAAAATGGCTTCATAAGATGAGATTTTCCACGTACATTCTAGCTGTTTCAATAAAGCTGTCTTGCATGAAAACAGAGAGGGATTTCTGGTTCTCTCTTTTCTTTTCTAAGGCTTTATAGGCAGTTACATGTAGAAGGCAGAGAAGTGTGTTAAGCTAAAATATTTAGGCGTCTGTGCTGATGCTTCATTTCATTCATGACATTTTGTTGGACAGATAACCGGGACATGAAAGAACACAAGTTTTATGAATATTATGACATCAATTTGATCTGTTATTTCAAATAACTATCTTGCTCTTATTAGAGGATGATTAACTTAACATGCTTTTCTTTTGATTGGTTGCCTCTTCTTTTTCCTGAATTTATGCGTAGAGGCATGACTATTTGTTATCCTTAAACAATCCCTAAACACTGCAACATTATCAACCCCCCGCCCCTCTCCAGAGGAAACTCATGACTTATTCATTTATGCTGTTTCCTTTCATACGTTCATGTATCATCTAATCCTTATGCTTTGTTCTTTTATTTGTAAGCTTTTATGAAAACTGGACAGTATCGGGTGTATTACAGCCATGCCAAAAGAAATTGAAAGGAAAAAAAAAATATATTCCTGATGGAAAAGTAAAAAAATGGTATCATGGTTATCTGCAGGCTTAAATGAAACTTAAAAAACAATTTAAATTTACTGGGTTTTCTGTTTTAACTTAGGATGCAATGAACATAAGTGTATATATCTCTTCCCAGACTTCATTATGTCTCAGTGTTTGGTATTCAGTGTTGTAACTCAATTTTAACCCCTATTTCACTCAAGTTTTTTTAAAATTCAAAAATACGAAATTAAAAATAAAATGTATTTCTTGATGCAATTCAGCCACAATTTGGCCATTATGTGATTTTCATCATTTTTGTTTTTCATTTTCATGTTAATGAATTTTGAAAATTAGAAAAAATTAAAAAAATCAAAGAAAATTGACAAAAAAAATTTAGTGAGCATAGTGATAATTAAGGAAGTGGTGAGGGACTAACATGAACATTTCTAAACCTTTCTCCTAGCAACTAAGGATAAAGGATAAGATTGAAAAATAAATAAAAGAAAATAATAAAATAAGGTAATAAGATGAGAAAGGGGTAGAAAGTTTAAGAAGGTGGTGAGATAAGAGAGAATAAGAAATAAAAGAGTGAATATTAGGTAGCATAAATAAGAGTCTCCATAAAAAAAAAAAAAAAAAGGAGAGCAAAGGTAAAAAAAAAATAATCTGTAGAGAAAGAGAAAGAAAAAGAAAAGCCAAAAAAAATCATCTTCATTAGAAAATCCTAGCCGTCAGCACTACTGCTCCTTTTAATTTGCAGCCCCATCTTCGCCTCCTTCTCTTCCTCTTCACTACCATTGCCCTTCCTTTTTTTCTTTGCATCCCCATCTTTGTAGCCCCCCCCCCCCCCTCTTTGGTCACAATCACAATAGCTGTAACAACCCCTTCATTTCAACACTCACTGCACCATTAATGTATGGGGTACATCGAAGCGAACTACATGTGTAAGGATAAAAAAAAAAAAATAAGTTGTCATCTAGTTTTATGGCAACTAGAAAACTCTTAGTAGTCTATCAAAGGTTCTACGTAAGGAACTTGTTATGTAATAGGAAAGATAACAATCTCTCTATACATCTTACCTAAGATAAGTTGCATTGGTTGGTTTTTAATGATAAATGTATCTAATATGCTTACATAATATGAGTTTATCTAAACTGGTATATGTGTGTTTGTTACTAAAGTTAAAATACTATTGTGATCTAAAATAGTGACTTGGGACCTAAACCTAATAATAAGGCCTAATCTTCACTTTTAAAATGCGAGCGTTGAACCTGTAAGGATGGGGTGAGTAACTGGGTGACACATGTGATGCAAGGGTAGAGCTGAACATGTTATTTTGAGTGAAATGAGGACAAAAAGACAGGCCATGATTGTCTTACTACCTTTTTTGGCTGATACATATAGTCATACACGTGATGTACCTCTGTTTCCTTCTTATTGTTGAAATTCCCTTCTTTTTTTGGAATTGGATTCTGCCGATTCATTGATTCTATCGACTTTGATGTCCTACTCTACCTACTCAGTCACGAGTACGATTTCAACAAAACTAGTCGACAGATTTCCCAAGTAATACTCATGAAATGGTTTTTTGAAGTTATTGAAAAAAAGAGAAACCAATTCCTTTTCGACAAGAGGAGGCTGAATGTGAGCCGTTGTTTCCCTTCAATGTCGGACATATTCTTTTATTGTCCCATTCGCTCTTTTTTTCATGGCTTGTAAACTTGACTTATTCGGTGTCACTTCAATGTTGAACTTGTATTGGCAAAGAAATGCCTTGGCCAAATCTTTTCACTTCTTAATCTTACTCGTATCTAGACTTATATACCACAAAAAGGCAACACCTTTCAAACTGTTATGGAAAAATGGATAAGAAACTTGTCATCATTGATCACCTCCTTTATTTTACCACAGTAAATTTTCAAATGGGTTTTAGGGCATTCAACTTTGTTATACTTTGCAAACTTTGACACCTTAAATTTTCGTGGCATGACCATTTCTGACACAAGACACATCTCAGAAGCTTTTATAAAATCATGTAAGTCCATTCCTTGATTTTTTTTTAAAATGTTTTTTGATTGCCAAGAGCTTTGAGAAAGTTTCGTGAAGTTCATAATTGTATAAAAGGAGTCAAAATGGTCGTTGCAGTGTGTCAAGGCACTTCTTCAATGGTCCTCGTTAGCTTCTTAGCCTCCGACTCTTCCATAGGCTTTTCCTTTTCCCCGACAACATGTCTAATGTGGGGGGGAATCTAGCTTGTTGATAGGGCTGCAGTACCAGAAAAGGATAGGGGGCTTTTGGGAACTGAACATGAGGGAATCCTTCTTTAATCGATCCAGTGTGGACTATGGCTTCTTGTTGAGTAGCTCTTGCTAGGTGTGGATGAAAGTCTAGAGGTACATCTGGAGATTCAGGAATAATGAGAATATGTTGTGAGGTGTGCATTCCTATGGTATTTTCTCTATTAGAAGCCTTTCACCTATTATGAATACTTTGTTCAAGCAAACTACTCAGCTTAACTATCTCACTTTTCATTAGTTTCATCTCTTTTTGGTGTTTTTGCTCAACCTTATTCTCCATTTTCATTCTTAGCTAGATATTGTATGTTTGCAGAGGAAGTTCAGCATTTCTAAGATCTATGTTTCTAATTTTGTAAAAATAAAAGAAAAACACAAATGCATAAAATAATAAAAACTCAATTGGGTAGTAGCCTTGAACGAGGGTGACAAAGTTCATGATGAAGAGTTTGATAACCTTGTTGATATCCTAAATTCTTAGGGGAATTATTTCCTCCAAAGATTAGGACATTTTTGCAATCCTTTTTATAGAGGGTGGCTCTTGTCTGAGTTGATCATGACTTCCAGACTAATCTCTTTTGGGGATTTGGGATGAGAGTGTTTTAGGGTATTTCAACTCGACATGAGTGATCTTGTTATGTGCCTCGGTCATCTTTGTATTGTTTCAGAATTATTATTTTGAATGTTAGCAAGGCTACAAGTAGCTTAAAGAATGCTCAAGAGTAAATCATTTCATTCATTCAGAACAATTCAACACGTTGCTAGTATATTTGAGAAGAAAAGCTCAAGAGTCGATTGAGGGAATGGACTTGTATGAAAAGCATAAGTGTTCGTATTGTGAAGATTCAAAGTGTTGGAGTTTGCAAAGTATACGGGAGTTAAATACCCTAAAACTCGTCTAAAAATTTATTGCATTAAAATATCGCAGGTGATCAATGATTGCAAGCTTTTTATCCATTTTTTCCATGAAAGCTTGAAAGGTGTTGTCTTTTCATGGTACATAAGTTCAAATGAAAATTAAAATAAAGAAGTGAAAAGATTTGGTTGAAGCATTTATTTGCTAATAAAAGTTCAACATTGAAGTAGCACCTGATAAGTTAAGTTTACAATTCATGTAAAAAAGAGTAAAATAGACAGTAAAAGAATACATCCAACATTGGAGGGAAATAACGGCTCGCATTTAGCCTCATCTTCTAGAAAAAAGAACTAAATTTTTCAATAACTTCAAAAGCTCATTTTATGAGCACCTTTTGGGAAATGAGTATGCTAGTTTTGTTGAAATTGTATTTGTGGCTAGTGTGTTGAGCAGACTATTAAAACTGGTAAAATCAATGAATTAGTGATATCCAGATCCAAAAAAGAGAGAATTTCAACAAAAAAGAAGAAGGAGAAGAAACAGAAGTACATCATGTGAATGATTATATATATCATCCAAAAGGTATAAAAACAATCAAGGCAGGTCTTTTTGTCCACGCTTCATTTAAAGTAACATGTTTAACTTTATCCCTGCATCATATATGACACCTAGTTCCTCGCCATCATCATTGCGGGTCCAATATCCAAATTTCACTAGTGATAGTTAGGCTTTATTACCAGGTCCAAGTCCCAAATCAGCCTTAAATTACAATAGTATTTTATCTTTAATAACTCATGCATATACTAGTTTAGGCAGATTCCTAGCGTGTAAGATTATCAAGTACCTCTATCATTAAAAAAACAACAACAATAATATAGTTTATCTGAGGTATAATGTATAGTAATTGTTATTTTTCTTTTCACATAATCAGCTCCTTATCAAAAACCTTTAATAGACCAATTATGATTTTCTAGTTACCTTTATATATTTTTATTCCTTTTACACGTAGTTTTCTTGGCAATCTTCAGTATCAAACCACAAAATGTTACTTGGATGATATGATTGAATTATGGTATCACAGTGCCTCATTTTTCCTGGCATATAATATGCAGATTGTGCGAAGCATGACCCAGAGGTGACTGAAGATGCTGAGAAGAACTTTGCAGAGCTACTGAAAGAGGAATTGCAGCTGCGGGAAACTGAAGCACTAGAGAATCAGCGGCGAGCTGATATAGTTCTGCTTGAGGCTAAGAAGATGACATCCCAGTATCAAAAGGAAGCTGACAAATGCAATTCAGGGATGGAAACCTGTGAAGAAGCAAGGGAGAAATCTGAAGCCGCATTAGTAGCACAAAAGAAATTGACAGCAATGTGGGAGCTGAGGGCGCGTCAGAGAGGATGGAAAGATGAGGTTGCCAAGTCCCATACCCACTCTCAGGGGAATGTTCAATCCACGTAGAAGACCTGCCATGGCCCCACAAAACCTATACCTTTTTTTTCTTGGTGCTATGGTATGATATTCGGAACAAAAAATTCACAAGTTCCACAGCATTTATACGAATATGATTTATATTTGGGATTCTAATACTCAAGCATACCGTTATTAAGGAGCCTTTTGAAACAACCAAGCTGCATAAAAAGGCCCAAAGTGGATTTTCTGTTATTTCTTTTAGTAAAATGTTTTACTTGTGAAACTCTAGAAGTAGAGATTGATTGATTTATTTTAGTGAGAAAAATGGGAGATAATATGTCTGCAAGAAGCCTACCTGCTACCACTGTGGTTTTACTATTTATCAAATATATATTTTTTGCTCTAGGAATATATTAACTATTCTACCTACCACTGCAGTTGGCTTGGTCATCAAGCTATTCCCGCAGAAACTAGGTGAGATTTCAGGCCGATCATTGCAGTTTTCAAGTCCATGCTCTGTGTTATAGGAATACCATACTTGATGCTACCTATTGATCAATAAATCCATGCAACAGAGCAGCTACCTGGTATGTCTTCCAAGTTTTGTTTTAGCTTCGTGCGATCTTTGCTGTTGCTTTCGGATGATGCTAGCCCGACCGAGCAAGAATGTGAATGGCATCCTCGTTTTATTTTGATTAGATTAGTTCCTGTGGATGCCTAGATTTTGGATACCTTGAGGTCCTAGATCGTGTAGCCTTAGCAATTTTTGTTTAAGCTCGTTTTACAAGGGAGGCTCTTTGTGCAAATCTATAGGGTAGACGGGTGCCATCTCTTTCAAACACTCATTTTAGTCCTCAATTTCCAATTCGGATTCGACCTTACGTCTCATTTGAAATTTAAGCCTTTATTTATTTATTTATTTATTTTTAAGCACGCTAATGTCAGCTAACAATAAACTAGGAGTTAATAGCTCTTTCTGTTTTGAACAATTAACGTAGGAATTGATAGCTGATTAGCCTATTGATGTTTTAGTGTCTGCATCCAAGTGGGCTCTGTTTTTGCCCAGCCTATAGAACTAGTAAAAGGGTCGGCTACAAGACCAGACTAATCCTCTTCAGCTCGACCAATCACCCACCTTAACACAACGAACTACAGCCCAGTATTAATGTTTTTCTTTCTTTCAAGACATCTCAAGATCAAATCTCTTCTATACATCAAAAAAAGAAAACATTGTAGCCGAATTCCCAAGCTTAGAGTTTGTTTAGTATCGTTAAGCTATGGTGTGTTGTACTGCACTATATATGATCAGAAAGTTACATTTATAGTCTTTTGATGACCGAACGTTGTATTACATGAAAAAAGACACTGCACTTCCGGGAAAGTTTCTTGTAGTAATTTGTTTACAAGAATCCTCAGGTGTTACAAGCTCAAGTATTTCTAGCATTGGTTAGCATCGGAAAAGGCGAGGAATCAGAAGCAGAAGATCAGCAAGAACAGAAGCAAGCTCAACAAGAAGAGTTTATGCATGTGGAAGAAGGTAATAGTAATGGAATTACAATTAAAGAAGGCAAGATTAAGGAATATGGTCTACCTTTGAATACATTGGATGAAAGCTATGCATGTAATGAAATGTGACAACATCCCAAATTCATATAGTTTATGCAAGGGTAAGAGTTTTCAAGCATATTTTAGAGTGTTGAAACTGGGAAGATATGATATGGTGTTCAGGGTTGATTAGTTGAGGATTTACTCGATAATTATGTTTGACTCCATCAAAATAAAAATGTCATTAAAAAAGAATGAAAGGATGATTGAATTAAAAATAATTATAGAAGAATCTGAATTATAAATGATCACAACAACAAAAACATATAAGAAAAGCTAAATAATATGGAGAAAGTATTTTTATTTTTCTTATATAATATTATGGATTGCTATAGTGTTTTTTTACAATGTTTTTTTTACACAGTTTTTTTTTTGTTATGATTTTTCTAAAATTATTTTGTTCATTTTATTTTTTAATATTGAAATAGTTGAGAATTTAGCTTTGTAATTTTTTTTTATTGTCTTCTTATAAAATTAGCGTGGTTTACAGGTTTGTCAAGATAACTCAGGTTAGCCGAGTTTATGTATTTGGTGGGTTTTTTTTTAATTGAACTTGGCTTTTTTATAGTCTGTTTTATTCTTATATTGTTCAAAAAATAGTTTTAGAGAAAAACCATGTTATTAAACTTAATGAAGTAACAAAAATTAAATGATGTAAGGGAAATTATTGTTCACCCAACATTCATTGCATTATGGATTACAATAGCAATCCACGATATCTTGCTTTCTTTATCTTTTTTTTTTTTTTGAATTTTTATTATAATTTTTTTAAAATCTATTTTTATCAACTTCATCTTTTAAAATTAATATTGTTAAGAATTTAGCTTCATAAATTGTTATCTTTCTTTCTCTTTTATTCTTCGTAGGTTTGTCAAAGTAACCCAGGTTGTCTTAGTTTACGAGTTTAGTGGGTTGTTGTTTTCTTAATTAAACTTAAACTTTTTTATAATTTATTTTTTTCTCATATCGTTAAAAAAAAATAGTTTTAGAGAAAAGTCGTGTTACAAACCTTATAAAGTAATAAAAATTAAAGTGTGTGAGGAAACCATTGTTTATCCACACACATTGCACTGTGAATAATAATAGCAACCCATAATGTTTTGCTTTTTTTTTTCTTTATGTTTTTTTTTTCATGATTGTTTTTTCAAATTTGTTTTTGTTGAGTTCATCTTTTAATATTGGGATGATTGAGAATTTGATTTATAATTGATTTTATAATTTATTTATTTTTATTTCATCTTTTTATCGATTTCATCTTTTAATATTGAGATGATTGAGAATTTAATTTTATAATTTATTTTCTTTTATTTTACCTTTATATAAGGTTTGCATGATTTGCAGGTTTGCCATGGTAACCCAGGTTACCTTAGTTTATGAGTTTGGTAGGGTGTTGTTTTTTTAATTGAACTTGATTTTTTTTATCGTCTATTTTTTCTCATATAGTTAAAAAAAATAGTTTCAGAAAAAAGGTATGTTATTAAACTTTATAAAGTCCATGAACATATTCACAGATTTGGCTGGTTGACTTGGTTTTTAGGTCTAGTAAGTTCAACTTTTTAAAATTAGTTTTTTTTTCACCCTTAGATACTGGGTTAATTGAAAATTCAGTTTCATAATTGGTTTTGTTTAACATTTTATAAGGTTATCATGATCTAAAAAAATATGTGGATATTGGATTAATGTTTGATTTCGCAATCATCTATTTTTGTTATCATGTAATTAAATAAAAAATAAATTAAAAAAATTATAATCTTAGTAGAGTCCATAACTCAGTTCATATGTATGATGTACTAGTCTGACTTACTTGATTTACAAGTTTGACAAGTTTACCAACTAATATGATATGTTTTTTTTGTCTTTTAATTGTTTTTAATTAATTTATTTTAAATTTATCATTTAATATTGGATTGTTTGAAATATTGATTTTTGTTTGCTTTCTAAGGATACTTGTCTCAAATAAGTGTCTATTTTTAGGTTGGTGTTTAATTTTGTGAGCATTTGTTTTTATCATATAATTAAATAAAAAAATATAAAAAAAGTTATTAAACCCAATAGACTATGACCCGGGTCACAAGGGGCGAGATGGATCCAATCTGTTATTATCTCAATAGTTTTTAAGAAAAATAATCATCTTGAAGTTTTTTTAAAAAGCTAAATCATGTTTTTATCAATCATCGAGGTTGCATTCGAACCTATGAAATCGATCGATTTAAGTCGAGCTAGCTCTTACACGATTTAATAAAAAACTTAAGTTGGATAAAGAGTTGAGTCCAAAGGTTTCAAAATTAACATACTTGGTTAGGTTCAATAACATTATTAAACAAATTTCTATATTCTTAATTTTTTTTACATTTTAATAAAAACAATTAATATTGACTCACGGCAGAGCGCAGGTTAATATACTAATAATAGCTTAAAAGAAGTAGTGTATTGTTTTGTGGGATAATTTTTTCCATGAAGGTGTATGAAGAACCTAAACAAGTTGTGCAAAACTCATAAGTGAAAGCATTGCTAAAAGAGTATGAATTAGTATTTGCAGAACATAAACACCTTCTACCTACTAGAGGGTTTGATCACAAGATTCCTCTAATACCATGAGCCAAACTAGTTAATATTAGACCTTACAATAGCTCATTTGTGCACAAGAAGAGATAGAAAAGCTAGTTAAGGAGATGTTACAGAATAGAATTATACAACACTATTGCAGTTCATTTGTCTTTTTATTGTTGTTGGTTAAAAATAAGGATAACAAATAGAGATTTTGTGTTAATTATACAATTAAAATTTGGCTATTAAAAATAAATTTCTTATTTCATTAATCGATGACTTGATAGATAAATTACATGGTTTTCAATTCTTTTCAAAGCAGGATCTAAGGTTTACTTATCACCAAGTGAGGATATATAAAGAAGATGTGGATAATAGCTTTAAAAACTCCTCGTAAATACTATGAGTTCAAAGTTATGTTATTTGACTTGACTAATGCACCAATTGTGTTTAAAGCCTTGACAAACACTATGTTGGAATCATTTTTGATTGAGAATGTTCACATTGATAATCTTTTATGATATCTTAGTATATAGTTAAACTATAGTATTACATATCAATCATTTAAAGCTAGTGATGGAAACATCGAATAAAAATCAATTGTTTGCAAAACAATCAAAATATTTCTTTTGTGTGCAACAAATTAAGCACCTTAAGAACATAATATCAAAAGAAGATGTGACAACTCATCTAAAAAATACAAAATCTATGAAGAAATGGTCAATTCCTTATTCAATTAAATAATTGAGAGACTTTCTTGAATTATCATGATATTATAGAAAATTTATAAAAGGTTTTGGGGTCATCAACAAACATTTAACTAAATTGTTAAAGAAAAATAATTTTAATTGAAATAAAAAGGCTCGAGAAGTTTTTGACAAGTTAAAGGATGCTTTGTAAAGCTCCAATACTAGCCTTGCCAAACTCCAACAATATTTTTGTGCTAAAAACTAATGCATGTGTAAATAGGTTGGATGCAATTTTAAGTAAAAAATGCAGGTCATTAGCTTTTTTTAACAAGACATTGAGTCCAAAGCATATTAGATTATCAATCTATAAAAAAGAATATATGACTATATTAATAGTAATAGAAAGATAGAAACGCTACATGGATCATAATTAGTTCATCATTAAAATTGATCATGAAAGTTTAAATCATATTTTAGAGCAGAAGATTCATACTCTTACATGGAAAGAATATTTAATCAAGCTATTATGATTAATATATTATAATATATTAAATTCAGTATAGAAAGGGCAAGGAGAATATGATGACAGATGCTCTATCAAGAACAATTAGAAATGGAGATAGTCCAGCAACTAAAAGTCAAGTAATTGATAATGACATTGGAATTATAAGAGCTATTATTGTAGTGATAATAAGATGGTATGAAAAGGTAAGTGAGATTAATAAGAATGATTTTTTCTTGCAAGGAATGATTGTTAAGAAAATATTAAATGTAAGTAGCTAGCCAGATTACACTTTTGTTGAAGGGTTCTGAGATATAAAAACATAATAGTCATTGGTAAAAAAAAAAAATTGAGGGGGAGATTGCTGAGGGTTACACTTGATTCATTCGTATAGGTTTATGCAGGGGTATAAAATCCCTACAGAAGGCTTCAAGCAATGTTTTAATGGCCTTTAAAAAGACTTTGGTTAAAAATTTTGTGAATGAATATCATGTTTACAAGTAGGCCAAGATGAAAATGGTAGCATATCCTGGATTACAACAACCATTTTAAATAACTTAAGGAACTTGAAGAAATATAACCATGGATTTTATAGAAGGGTTGCCACACTCAAGGGAAATTACATCATATTTATGTTAGTTGACAAGTTTATCAAGTATATTTAAAAAAATATATTAAAAAGTTAAATCAAGTCTCATTCTCGTCTAAAAAGGCCAAGAGATTAACCCGCTACATCAACCAAGTTTAGTCGGTTGAACTTACACTCATTTGACATGAAATCAGACCCGGACTAGTCTTGGATCACCGGCAATTACTCTGCTTTTTATTTGAGAGTTCAAAAAGAAAAATTATATGCAGAACAATTATTGTCCTTTGATCTGCAGAACTGTTTTTGTCAGTGACCATAGATGTGGGGGGTCACTGGACACCTCCACAACCACCAACAAGGAGAGGGAGATTTGTGGGAAAGTCTAATGTTAGCCGAAACACATCTTGATTCATGGAAGAGAGCTTGTAATGTGTGGTCACGAACGAGAACGGAGAAAAACAAAAAGAAATTGTGAAAGATGTGAACGGGCATATCTGTGTCCACACAGTCCCTTTCCCACCAAAAAATCAAAGCACAACTCAAAAAATTCTAACCAGCCAAAAACTTAAAAACACAAATTTATTTATAATAGCATATAATCACACAATCATCATCACTTGACAGCCTTTTCAACAGCTGTGATTGAAGCAGAGTCTCCTGTAATAGAATCATACCTCTTGAGCAAATAAGCCACCATCATAGAACCAGTGAGGGTCACATAATCCTTGGCTGCACATTGTTTATTCGACTCACTTGGTGACCCCGTCTGCGGCCCATTTGACCAGTACAAGTACTTCAGTAATTTTCCCCCTTCTTCACCCATGAACCTGTCTGCTCTAAAACTCTCGGGATCATCAAAAACTTCGGGGTCTCTCATCACCAAGGGTTGATACCCACATAGCAGCTCACCTTTTTTTATGTCAAAAACTGAGTCGTGTGAGCTCAGTTGGAAGTCTTTCCTAGCTCTCGCAAATTGAAGGGGAACAGGTGGGCTGAGTCGAAGTGTTTCATAAACAACTGATTGAACCAGTGGCATTTTCATCACTGACTCAAAAGATAAACTTGGACCAGCATTTTGTCTGACTTCATCGCGCAGTTTTTCTTGTAATGCGGTGTCACTTACTATTCTGCTTATTAGACCTGGTAGAAAAATAGAAAACCCTCCAAACGCATTGAATCCTAGAATGAATAGCAGGTTATGGATGGTTTCTTCTTGATTCAGTCCGAATTCAGTCTCGGCATAGCGTAACAATTCTTTAGCTACATACAATTCCATGCACTATAACATTAGTCCAATCACAAAAACATTGTCAACTCTGAATAAATCAATGAATCAAGATTATGAAAGATGCAAATTGGAACTGATGTTGAATTTAAGTTTACCTTCATTTCTTATGAACTGGTATAACTTGTTGTAGTCTCCACTAACAAGGAAAAAAGGGTAGGAGAAAGAGTGTAGGAAAATTTCCTCCAATGGTTGCAGGATACCAATTTTGATGGTAGGAAGGAGCTGGAGAGCAAGCCACTTGTCCAGCATTGCGTAGCCACTCTCAGCGATTTCAGGTGAGTTTGATGGGTCAGCCCCAGCAAGGGACTTCACCAAGAACTTAAACAAGGCTTGCTGGAGAGGAATCAGGTAGCTTCCACTGCCCTTTTGAGAGACATCAGTGTCAATGGTGTCCCACATTGTGTCAAGGCAGGCTACAAGCTCGGAGAGCCAGACCTTGGAGCTGCGTTTCAAGATGTCCATGGCAAAGTTTTTAAGCTGCACATTGAAAGTAGCAGCTTACAAAACTGTAAAGAACGATATTCTTTGGCAGGTAAAAGCCTACACTTTCTGCAAAGTTCTTCCACTGAAATTTGATAAATCAGAAGTACCAAAGTTAGATTCTCCATAACATTTAATACATGTTTTATATAATTCTCTGTTTGCTCTGATATAAATAACCATTCACATTCCGAAAATCATATGAAGTGTAATATTAATGCTTAGATAATAACTTACCAGTTTCAATCATGTTTTTGCAGCGGATCTTATTCATGAAACTGACATCTCTCAAACAAGGAAATTGGCAATTGGCATCCATTTTCACCATCTAAAAAATGTGGTTGGCGGATTATGATCGAACATTTACTGGCACTTCCAAATCCATGGCATTACATGAAATATCATTTTCAGTAAGTTTAACAAGAGCTATTATTAGAGGACCAACTTGAGTTCTAATATTTGCCAACTAGGATTCACACCCACCAGATTCCATGATGCCATGGGAACTCTCTCTGTTTCAAACTGAACAATCATGTGGGATCAGAAGTGCCATACTAGAAGTCAAACCCAACTACTGTACACATAAGTAACACGTACAATAAACTGGTAAAAATCCAGATGTTTGAGACTACCGAAAGACAAGATAGTCTCATGGTTTTTAAAAAAAAAACTGCGGTGTTTCGTTAATCTATCACTGATATTAAGAAGGAAGGAAATCTTGATGACCCCAGATGAGAACATGAATCTGATTAGTTAAAATGTTAGTAACACCAGCACCTTTTTTTTCTTCTACGGTACCGGTTCATTTCATAATTTTGTATTTGTTATATACCGCAAGGGAGTTGCCTAAAGAGCTAAAAGAGAGAAGTTTAGCATAGATCGGACAACAAAGCAAGAGGGAGGGCCAGCAACGAAGATTTCGAAATGTCAGCTGGTCGACAGTGTTGGAGTCGAACAACTTTCAAATGAATGGTAACTTGAACTCTTTTTTTCTCTTATAAAATATCTAGAAAGTCAACAATTGATCTTATCGAAGCCATTTTCTTGCTCTACCATTCAAACTATGGATTGTAACGTGGGATATCTCATATCACGTATCTTTAGCACTTCATTTTGAATTCTTTTTTAAATATTTTCAACACCTTTAACTTTAAAAATAAATCCCCTTGGTCTATGAAGTTTTTCATCTCATGAGAAAAAGCAATTTCAAGATAGAAAAATCAGCTTGTATTCTAGGGACTTGATCTTTTTTTTGCGCTTGTTGACAGGGTACAACTTCACCACCCAAAAGGCAGCTCCTAATTCTTTTTCTAGAGAGAAAAAAGTATTAGTAAAAGAAGAAGATACTGATAGTAACAAGGGAAGATCATTCTATTCTACTCTATACTAAAGAAGTAGGGTGCGCACCTGCTCCACCGTTCATATCAACATTGAAGTATTTACCTCTTTTTTTTTTCCTCTAATCTTTTTTCTCAAATTCTTTTAACGGTCATTTGGATTGCCTTTCCTTTCTAATTTCAGAAAAAGAGTTCTGAAAAAGGCCATTTCTTTGCTAAAGAGGATTTTACATGGTGATTTGAAAACGCAACCTCTCATAGGAAAGAAAGTACCTTTCTTGCCATCAGTTTTCTCACTCAATTTATAAATTGGTCTCATTTGTTAGTCAATTTTGATTTCTTCAAACTGTTAGGACCAATTAAAAAGTACATTTCTTAAAAGAGAGAGAGAGAGAGAGTAAGGAGGAAGGGGCAAATATATAGATAGTTGCAAATTAAATACAGCAAAAGTAAAACAGAAAAATAAAAAAAAAAAGGATAACAATTGAGATTTATACAGTTGAGAGTTGTAAAACATATACCTGAGTATGTTGTGGCTCAGAGGTATCAAGATAAGCACAAGTCCTGATATTCCCAGTGAACTTTACACTAGGCATGAACTCACCGACAAGGATGTTCTTCTTCTCCACAATATCCATGTCAAAAAGATAAGCAAAGGACTTGGTATCAAGAACTGCTACAACGTTCGGATTGACCCCAGCAAAGAAAGGAAATGTTGGAGGCACATTTGTGCGGAACACAGTGGACTTATACTTGTCAGTGCGTTTCTTGAAGAAGGTATCAGGACCCTGGAACCAGAAGTAGTCTAGCCTGTCTGAGATGGGTCCTAACAAAGGCCAGCCGTATGATCCAGGGATTGTACGGAGTGGGAGGGAAGCGGGTGCTGAAGACTGAGTAGGGGGTGATGATGACGGCATGCCTGGAGATATGCTCATCATTCGGCAGGTCATCATCGTGCCCATGGCCATGGATGTAGTGGGTGTGGTGGTGAAGTGAGGATGATGTCTAAAAAATATCAGCTAATTGTTGCCGGTGACGAGAGTTTGGGGGGGGCGGGGGGGGTGTTAATGTTGCTGATCAATAAATGGTGCTTGTGGAAGAGCAAAAACATGGATAAGACAATTTTTTTTTTTCAATTTCTATTTTCCTTATAACTCTTTATTTAATTAGCTCTACATACAAATCTCTTTATTTAGTATTATTTTCTTACATAAAATGAGTTGATGGCTCCGTTTTCTATACTTCCACGTGTTTTTTCCCTTATAATAAATGAGCTCGAATTCTGTATGAAAAAATCACAAACATCCATGGTGTCTCTGGTCGGTCTCCCAAGTGTGAAGAAGAATTCCTTTATATCATGCAAAATGTGCTGAGCGATAAGAAATGAGCACAAACTTTACTTCACATCTATAAAATCCTAAGTTTTTATATCTACAATAATGTAACGTGTTAATTTCTGTTTTTTATATAATTTTTTAAAAAATTAATTTTTTTCAAAAACTATTTTAATATATTTTCAAGTAAAATATATTTTAAAAAATAATTTCTATCATCATATTAAAATCATGTAAATACATAAAATTGAAAGAAAACCTACTTATGACTGAGAATTTATTGTTTTTGTTACTGAATTAATTATTTAATATTATTTTAATTATTAGAATTAAAATGATATTTTTATCTAAAAATTAATAAGTTTTTTTTAATTTAAAATAATATTAATTAGATCTTTGTAATTATAGTTTTGCAGCATTATTTCTGGCCATGAGTTCTCGTTGCAAGGACATAAATATCTTGGCAAAAGAAAACAACGTCGGCATGTAAAATAAAATATTAGTCCGAGGACAATGGATCCCTTTCAGAAACAGGGTTCACATGTGGGGCCAGGGGGAGATGTCCGAAATTATTGTATTATTTTATACTCCACGCTAAAAAAACATCAGATTTTACTTTTATTAGACAGGCTAGGATTTAGGAGCACAAAGGCATTTTTAATAAACCTATTAATAATCACTCTAAAGAAGTTTGCTATATTTTTTTTTTCTATAATTTTCATGTTGTTTCAAGGATAATTGAATCTTTTAATATATAAATTATTATTTTAATTTAAAAATAATTGACGCGTACCATGCACATGTCAATAAATAGGCTCCACACGTGTCGTTTGATGGTGTGAAGCATATCACTATCCCATCACAATGGTTAGGCGCGTGTTCGCATCCGACACATAGCTAAGCTCCGGCCACAAGTTTTTCCTTCTCTTCCTCTTTCCTCTCTCCCCTCCTAGAAAAATATGTTGATCATTGCAAAAAAATAAAAAAATCTATCTATTTGTTTGTTATGTTAAATTAGGTCTTCATTTTTTTATTACTATGTATTTGGTTTTGAGTTATTTATTGAGTTAATTTTATTTTTTAATTTCATCCCTTGACACTTGATTTTTATATTAAATTTGATCTTTATTTTTTTAATTACAATGTATTTAGTCTTCAATCATTTATTGAGTTAATATTATATTCAATTTCATTCCTTTAGATTTAATTTTTATATTAGATTTGGTCATTATTCTTTTAATTGTAATATATTTAGTCTTCAATCATTTATTGAGTTAATTTTATTTTCAATTTCATCCTTTTTTATTTAATTTTTATATTAGATTTGGTCTTCATTCTTTTAATTGTGATGCATTTGATATTGTATCCTTTATTGAATTAATTTATCCTTCAATTTCATCCTTTGACATTTCATTTTTATATCGGATATGATCCTTATTCTATTGATTGTTATTTTTAGTTGTTCGTGTCCTTTTGTTAATTGAAATTGTTTTTCAAATTCATCCTTTATGATTTGGTTTTATTTTCTTTTTGTGTCAAATTTGATTCTCTTTTCTTTTCAAATTTACATTTTTAAAATTTTTTATTTATTTATTTTTTCAAGTTTATCCCTAATTATTTTGGTTGGTTGTGAATTTTGTATTGTTATTTTTTGGGTTTGTCTTTTTTGTTGTGATTTGGTCTCATAATTCATGTCACAAGTTTTGAAAGTTGGATTGGGTTTTTGCTTCAGTCATTTTCAATTATGTTTTTGTCCCTCAACTTTTAATTTCATTTGATTTTTTGTCCAGTTTTGATCCTTGTTTTTTTAATCTTTTTCTTAGTTTTTTTTCTTCAATTAAGCCCCTAATTATTTTCTTTCATTTTGTTTTCATACCATATTTCATCTACATTGTTTGGGTTTAAAATTGTTTTATGGTTGGATATTTTACTTTGTTATTTTTTCATGGTTGCCTTCCAACAGGATAGTCCTTTATTTAAAATTGATTTTTAAAAAATTTTATTATTTGATATTTGATTATTAAGCCCTTAGCTTCCTTGTTTGTTACACTTTTTTTTTTTTTGAGCTGTCACGATCTCATATCTCATGTACTAGATTAATCAAATTAACTATGGTTGTCTTAAAAAAAAATTCTCAGTTTATTTTTATAAATTTGATTTTTTTTACAATTTTTTTTTAGGTGTTCAATTATTGACCATTGAACTAGGTGATTTTTTCATTTTTTTTTTATTGGGTTATACTGAGTGCATGTTAGTCAAGTTAACTCAGGTTAGCTTGCATTTTGTTACTCATTGTTTTTTTTTTTATTAAACTTTGGTCTTTTTTGCTAAGTCTTTCTTTTGGAAGTCTATTTTTTTTATCCCAATCTCATGTTGCGGGTGATAGTTTAGTTAAGTTAGCCCGGGTTGACTCGGTTTTTTTCCTTAATTTTATGTCTTTAATTTTATCATTTTACATTAAATCATATTTCCTTGAGCTTTGTCATTTTTTTTCATTTTTTTTTCTATTTGGTTATTCGAAGAGCAAGTTGGTAAAGTTAACCCAGTTGGCTCGGAGTTTTTTTAACATTTTTTATTGAACTTTGGTTTTTTTTTTCACTAGATCCTTTTTTTGAATTTTTTTCACTAGATCACAGGTTGTAGGTTTGTCAAGTTATTTTGAGTTGACTCAAGTTTTCTTCTTCAACATTATATTTTTTTTATTTTCATCTTTAATATTAAGTTATTAAGCCTTGAACTTTATATTTTTTTTTTCTCTTTTCTTTCTACTGGATCTTTTGGTCTCATATCCCAAATCGTGTTTTAAAGTTAATTTAACTTGGGTTGTCTCAGATTACCATCGCCTGAATATTCTTTTCTAACCTTTAAAAAAAGTTGGTCTGACCCGTGATAAAACAAGAGTCACTTATCTACTATACTTCCAGGTAGACATTAAATTTGATAGTTTGTGTAATATCCTTTTAAATATACATCAAGTTTGATAAAAAAATTTTTTCAATATTTTCAAATCATTTTAAACATCAATTTAAATTAAATATTTTTAAAAACCCATCTCCAGAGTTTGAGGGCTCAACATTGCATTACAATAGAAGTTGCATCTTTTTTCTGATATTATTTTATTTTAATAGTGACAATATTCTTAGCTTCTATATATGAAAATCGGTATCTTTAGTTGAATTTTAAATAGATTATCCATGCCATGCAGAGTGCATTAAAGAGAAATTAAATGTTTTTATCATTAAAAATATATGAAGGCAGCTTCGCTATGATGACACTTCACTGCAAATAAAACAGTAGCCTGACCACACTACGTGGTCCATGGCTATGGCCGTGAATGCCTCCATGTGACTCACGAGGATGGGAGGCTGAGGGGGCCGATATTCAAACAAACAGTCTTAGAAGACAACTGTAATTCTAAGCTTTGACGAATGCAAACTAGCAGGGTACCATATTTCTCTTTCGTCTCTATTTGAATAATTGCCGTGGAAATATTTATGTAGCACCAAAACAACTTAAAACGGGTGGTGATCATTTTTTCAATCAGTGTCATAAATCCATGTCATGTGATGGTCTCCTAAAAACTAATATTCAACATGCACGAGAATCAAATTTTAGTGTTTGGATAGTGAACAGGTATTGATTATTTGCTGTTGGATTTGGTTTTTATTAAAAAAAAATTACTAAATTAAAAAAAATAAAAAATAAATTAAAACCGGTTCAAATTAATTTAACTTGGGTTTTTTAGTTTGCCTAGGTTTTTTTTCCAGTTTAAATCAAAGTTTTAGTTTCAGGTTTATAAAACTAAACCGGTTGGTTTTTTAAAATTTGTAATTGGTTTTTTTTTATGATTCGGTTTTCTAGGTTATTTTTTTTTGTTTTCTCAGTTTAATTAGTTTTTTAATTTTTTTGCTCACCCCTAATAGTGGATGATATAAAAAGTTTCAGTTAAAAAAATAATAAGAAAAAAGCAAATAACAAACATAAAATAAAAATAAAAGTTAATATAAAAATCAAATTAAATTAAATTCTAAAGGATAAAGTTAGAGAGAAAAAAATTCAAAACAAAATATACAGCAATCAAAAGTTTAAGAACCAAATTTAATATTATCAGCAAATTTGATATGAATAGTGTTTTCCACTTAAAATATAAAAAAAAATATTTTTCTGAAAATCAAACCAAATTTTTTTTTACTAGAAAGTGTTTTTCATTGATTAGTTTTTTTAATAGCAAACAAACATAAAAAAAATTTAAAAAATTATTTTATGTAAAACAAACAAATAAGACCTTAAATACTACTCTTGATCAACAATTTTACTTTTTTTTTATATATATAAAAAGACTTACTGGATATTTTATTGTTTATTTAAATATAGAAAAAACAAAAATACTTCTTATTTTAAGACAAATAATTTTCTTTTAGGACGGTAGTAAATGTGACTTCACAATGAATTGTTTATATGACTACAAGAAAATCACCTTCCCTGTATATATTTTTTCTGCACAGAAACTAATTTATTATAATTATTACAACGCCACCTCCACATTAAATTAACAACCTCTTGCGATATAATGGGGCACTAGACAACAAGGATTTTTAATAATGATATTATTTATTTTGATGTTGTGTTAGCTTGTGTTTTTTAAAATATTTTTTATCTAAAAAAATATTAAATATATTTTTATGATTTTAAATTAAAAAATGCTTTTAAAAAACACCTTACAACACATTACCAAACACAAAATAGAATTCAAACTCTAATAGTTAAAAAATGCCTCATCAATGAAAAAAAAGACAGAATCCATAAATAAATGATAGGCAAGAACATTTCTGCTTGTGGGTGCGTTACAATACAAACAGGCTTCAAAGATGTACATTCTGGTAGAGGGCATGCACCGCCATTGACACAATTTTAATCACAAAATACAAAAAGAGGATATCTGATTGAAGCTCATACCAGTTAAATCCGTCATTGAGGAAAATGTATGCTGAGATCATTTAAGCTGGCACAACCACGGATGCTCAAACCATGTTCATTAGCCAAATGTAAGAGGCATATGAAGCACAAATGAGGAGAAATCTCCTTTATAGTTCCAGCAGCTCTGCAATCACTAGGAAAACTAGCCAATAGATCCCTGAAAGACACTGCCTCTTCTTGATCCTGCAGAGATATCAAAAGAAATCATTTCCATGAAGGTCACCAGCAACAACACCACAATATAGAATCGACAAGCTAAAAGTCACCACAATATCATACAATGACAGTAGTAGATTGAAGGGCCATGAGATTAGAATGCTATTGACTAAATATTTATTTGACTGTTACATGCTATGACCCGAAAATGTGCAAATTGCATAATCAACCCAGCTCCGTGGTCGGTTCCAAATTAGTTGGATCACTGACACAAATCTTCTTCATTTTAGGACAACTTTGTGTACAAGTTGTTAGGATAGTCAATCCTTGTAAATACTTTAGTTAACTCATCTTTTTACTACCTCTCTCCCCTTTTCTGATCCATAGGTTAAAATGATACATGACAAAATGATTCCAAATTAAAATCCCTCAATCAATCCTCAAACGAGTGCCATCCCCTGCTTAAGTGGGGAACGTTTTTATTTCTTGTATGATTATTGTATTTGATACATCTACCTTAGCATTCTTTACTTAGTTACCGTTACTTCAAATGAGGATGCTTGTCTAACCAAAGAGACGATGGAGGACGGCTACTTAAAGTATGCAGGCTTTATTACCAAAAAAAAAAAAAACATGATTGGTGAGTCTTGCACCTAGACTTGATTTGGAGAAGTGAAATCAGTAATTTTTCCTTCTAAAAAATCAATAAACTTGTAATTAGAGTTAATATGATTCTTTTCATAAGTTTATTTATTATTATTAAATTAATTAGGAATAACTTTATTTTTTTATATTTTTACATAATAGTAAAATAATTTTTTAAAAATAAAATTTATTTTACTGGTGTCTAAATTTTTTTGAATTTATTTTTTAAAGTACTGACTAATTTGTTTAGCTGGTATACAAGGATTTTTTCTTGTTTTCATCTTAGTTTTTTTTGTTATAATCAAGTTAAATGAGAAACAATTTAATATTTTAATATATAAAAAATATTATTTAAAAAAAAATATTTATTGACATATGTATTGTACATATCAGTATGTGAGATGTTTCCATGCTATAAACGTGTGAAAGGGCATTCAATGGCCAAATAATAACTTTCATAGCATCATTTGAAACTAATCAGCATCCCCTCTCTCCCTAAAAGGCATGGATGGCTCACTAACCTCTAATGTAGCGCAACCAGGTTTTTTTCTTTTCTTTTCTTTTATTCTTAATTATCACAATTAACCTTTGTAAATACTTTAGTTAACTCATCTTTTTACTACCTCTCTCCCCTTTTCTGCTCCTACTATGCCAATCCAACCACTCTTCCGCAACACGGCATCCATAGGTTAAAATGCTACATGACAAAATGATTATAAATTAAAATCCCTCAATCAATCCTCAAACGAGTGCTACCCCCTCCTTAAGTGGGGAACCTTTTTATTTCTTGTATTATTATTGTATTTGATACATCTACCTTAGCATTCTTTACTTAGTTACCGTTCAAATGATGATGCTTGTCTAACCAAAGAGACGATGGAGGATGGCTACTTAAAGTATGCAGGCTTTATTACCAAAAAAAAAAAACAAAAACATGATTGCTGAGTCT
Organism: Populus tomentosa; assembly: GCA_018804465.1. Lineage (NCBI taxonomy): Eukaryota > Viridiplantae > Streptophyta > Magnoliopsida > Malpighiales > Salicaceae > Populus > Populus tomentosa. The sequence continues at coordinate 10,635,943 of CM031995.1, forward strand.
TGCACCTAGACTTGATTTGGAGAAGTGAAATCAGTAATTTTTTCTTCTAAAAATTCAATAAACTTGTTATTAGAGTTAATATGATTTTTTTTCATAAGTTTATTTATCATTATTAAATTAATTAGGAATAACTTGATTTTTTCATATTTTTACATAAAAGCAAGAGTCTTTAAAAATAAAATTTATTTTACTGGTGTCTAGATATTTTTGAATTTATTTTTTAAAGCATAATAAAATAACTAATTTGGGGCTTTTTCTTGTTTTCATCTTAGTTTTTTTTTTACAATCAAGTTAAATGAGGAACAATTTAATATTTTAATATATAAAAAATATTATTTATAAAACAAAACTTGTTGGTATATATATTACACACATCAGCATGTGAGATGTTTCCATGCTATAGACAACGTGTGAAAGGGCATTCAATGGCCAAACAATGACTTTCACAGTATCATTTGAATCGTATCAACAGCTCCTCTTTCCCTAAAGGGCATGGATGGCTTACTAACCTCTAATGCAGTGTAAGTAGGTTTTTTCTTTTCTCTTCTCTTATCTTTAATTTTCACAATTAACCCTCTAAATTTTTAAAATGACCTTTCAATTTTTTTTTAAAAAAAATTATTAATATTCTTTTGATTTTAAAAAAATTATATATTTTTTTTATTTCATTCTCCTTCAATTTTTTTATTTAATAGATTTGATTTTTATCTAATAGATTTGATTTTTATTTTTTTTATTTGTCTTATTTAAGATAAATTTTTATAATTTCATCATTCAATTTTTTATTATTATTATTAAATTTTTTACAAATTCTTTTGATTACTAATTTTTTTACTTTCATAAATTTTTTAAATTGTTATTTTTTACTTAGCCTCGAACCCTTGCATTCTAGGATAATTTTCCGTAACTGACTTTACTTTTTCCCATCATTAGTTCGATAGAACCATGTTATCAATAAACAACATACGTCATGTGAACCATCTGGAATATATTTTTTAGTTCAGTTCACAACCAAAGAAAGAGAGAGGGCATGGATATCCTTGGCTGAGCTAACCTTCTTTATGCATGCTTATAGAGAGTTTAATCAAGCTCTGAAGACTTGGACAAGACTTAGACATCTTATTGAGGAATTTTTAATCTATACACAAAAGGGTGACATCTCTTTTTTTTTCCCTATCATTTCAGAACTACATTTTCAGTTCTTTTTTTTTTTTTTTTATCTGAAGCCCTTTTTTTCTATACTTCGGTAAAATTAATGTTGGTGATAGCAATGAAAACTTCATATCCAGAAAGGGAAAAGCTGCTCTCTAGAAGTTTTCTTCCCAAAATAACTGAGCTAACTCAACTTTCAAGATCTTATGACTGCTTGTAAGGTTCAACTGACGAGTCTTTCATGGCAGGAAACAGCAGTGAACACTATAAAATAGTAATAGCAATTCTATACAGTGGTTCCAGCTTCGCTGATTCAACCTTAGGAAAACATACAAGTTACCTAGGATTAAGTCCTGCTCCAGCTTCTACTTTAAAAAATCAAGACGAAAAAAAAGGAGAAAAAAAGGTGAAAGTATAAGCACACCTGGACAGGCATTTGGGGAGATTCTTGTATGTGGTGCCAAAGAGTTTCCTTTAGTGTCTGGACATCAACTTGCTTAGAAGCCTTGTCATAGTGTACTTCGATTTTATTTACCTGGATTGTTTACATATAGGAAACGAAAATAAGAACATGACTTGAACTTTTCCAGCATTTGACTAGCACTTGAAGTGGCATGTTGACCATGTGCTAAATTTAAGCAGAAATTAGGATTTGGTGCAAGCTCATTGGCCTCCTTACTGTTTAATTTCAGTCTCGTAAATAACGTATGAAAACAAGTGCTAAATCAAACATACTCTAGAACGAGATTATAGACCAACCTGGCGAGGCTGGGAAACGAGTGTGTTGGGGTCTTCCACGTCACTATAGGCATCTTCATCATCAAATTGGCCAGCAAAGGCAATTTCACCATCCCATGATGGCAGTGGTCCACAATCATCTGCCTGTTGCCTCGTTTCATCTAAAATATAGTATAACCAGAGTTGGAAACTGTAGACATGCTTTATTGTGAATGCAGACAATTCATATGATAAATACAGACTGTTGCATTATTTCAAGGAGCTAAATGAAGTTTGCAAGGAATGAAACGATAGTTATCACAATAACATCTAATAATTAGTTGGAAGGGCTGAGTCAAATTCTCGATTGCTCCATACATTCTGATGAAATCTATAATGAGAGATTCCTCATACTATGTAGAAAATGGTATAAACAAGCATATCTCTGCTAGAAAGCGGCGAATGAAACCTATCTGAAATATTAGAGGGATAATCTGAGCAAGATGAGTCGCTTTCAGTTGACGCTTGAGTTTATGTTCCATCTTAAGTAACTGTTGCCTTCTAAAAGTTGGAAGCTTAGCCTTCACATTTTCAATACTTTCTCTCGTATGTTTTCCTCTTTATATCTAACTTTCAATAATAATCAAACTAGCTCAGAAAAAGCAGAAAAGAGAATGATTCATGAGAGGAAAAATAGCATGATTCTTTTTTTATTCTTCTTTGATTTATTTTTTTTAATGACAAATCAGAGCAGCAAAGAGGTGTAACTCAACTCCGTGAACGGTGGCAGCAAGGCCCTCCACCACTTACTATGCCGCATTGCATATTTAAGTATTCTACTACTGCTTAATATTCTAGTTTGGACATGCCTTTTCTGCAAGTTAGATCATTTTGGTTGCAATTAAACTTGATAACTAAATACAGGGCTTTTCCTTTAAAATTAAGAGATGACTAGAAAACAGATGCTTCCATGTGTCTTATTAATTCAGAAGCGGAACATGAATGCACTTTTCTAGTAATGAGGAACAAGAACAATTTCTACAATTTGAGATTTGATCAAATGGTTATTAAAATGACTGGTTCAAGTCAAAAGAAAAGAAAAGAATAATTCGCACCAAACTTCCGAACCAGGATCTAATTATAATTATAAAGACAATTACAGCTATGAAACATTTAAGGAATGGATTAATTCAAAAGACGTACAAATTCATTAAAATATGCAGCGATGAATACTGGAGATTTATTGCATTCAATTATAGTATTATGCAACTGACAAGGCAAGATATGCAGAAATTGTTGAACTTTCAAAGCAACAGGAAGCAAAATACAAATAAAATTATGGGAACTGCTGGAATATTCTAGAAAATTGTGTAGTATGTCTTGAAAAAATAATTACCTGAAAACTTTTTTCTTCTCTTCCCAAGGCACTGCAACCACAACAAGTCTTTCATTAACAAAAAAAATATCTAAATAATGTTTCGATAGAAGTAGCAAACAATCCCAAAGTTCCGTAATAAGCATTACCATTATATTAGGTAGAAGAAACAACTTAGCAAGATCCTCAGGCTGATAATGGCAATCTTCTGGCAGTGTTGTATTACACTGTGGTCTATTTGCAGGTAGAAGTAATGATTTCGCATTTTTGGGAGGAGCAAAGACATCAGGCATTTCTTCATCCAAGGCTTTTGTGAAATCAATATCAAATTCTGCTTTCTTCTTGGTCTTTGGTCTCTTAGTTATTACTGGTGATCCTTCTTCTGTAGTAGAAGGATCCTCTGCACCCATAGAACAGCTTCCAAATTACAATTCATGAAATGTACTAGTAGTGCAAAATGCTGACGATATCACATGCACTGGCACAAAAGTTTTACCTTTAACTTTCTGATACTTCCAATGATCAGGACCTGCCCAATCATTTCGTTTTGATGTAAATCCCAAACTCAAAAACAATGGCCAATCAACTTTGTCAAATCTGTCATCCGTATCTGGGTTATCGAACAAATGTGGCTCTCTTTCCTACAAGAATTGATCGCAACTTGTCAGCAACTTCTTCTTTTATTTTTTAAAGTAATGAACAGAAAAATCAAAGATAGAAATGTAATTGGAAAAAACAATCCCGTTAGTGTATAGCTTAAACCTCATGATAACTTGGAAAAGTTGTTGTATCTGCACCAATGGGGTCCTCATCAATCACACTTCTCTGGTCATCTTGATCTACATTCCAGGGTCCACAATTCTCATGTGTTTCACCATCGAACTCAACTTCATTATTATAAGTTATATCATCTTCATGAAACGGGTCGCCGAATGTCTGGTGAGATGGAAAAATATTTAATGGCCTTCGGTTGTCTTCATCAAATTGATCGACTATAATCCCAAGAGTTGGTGAAATTTCATCCTTTGTCCGCATGTTCAGTACCATTTGTTCAATGTAATCTGGAAGTAAATGAGAAACTGGCGCTTACTGACTCGAATAGGTATTTGAATGTTGAATGCCAGAAGAGAAAACAGCAACTAAAAGCAAACACCACACCTCTAGCGAAAGAAAGCTCAATCATATCAAGCCCTTCACGCTGATTTTCACATGATGTGCACTTCCCCGGTACTTCTTGTGAATCAAAAAGCACTCGACATCCACCATACACTCCAAGATTGTTCAATAAAAGACCCTTGGCTCCACCTTCATCGAATTGTGCAGATGTCTGGTGATACAAAGGATCCACAGCAAATGCAACTGAAAAGAAAATGAAATCCCATTTCCAACATAAACAAAATTGCAACTCTCACACTAAAAACAGAGAGATATAACATTTCATGTGTGATCACTCACCATCAAACTTCTTTACATTAAGAGCTTCAAAAGACGGCTCCAATGTTGACAAAGGTGATATCTGCATAAAGTCTTCTGTAAGTTTCTACTTGTTCATCTAATCAATCAATATAAGTCTGTAAATCAGGAAACTACCAACCTTTTTCTCAGTCTCTTTTTTCGAATGGCTTTCCTCATGTCCATTGTCAGCATTAACACCATCCACAGTACCTTCATTCAAATAACACAATATCAATGAGATCAGCAAACATAAAAAGATCATGAATTATGCAGCAACATTAATAACACAGCTTTTTCTAATTGTAATTCACAGCCCAGTAACACTAAAATGTAGGAAACTAACATGTCTAATTTTGATTTCAAGTCATTAACTTGTTAGATGTGTAATGGAGTGGGTTAAGAAACCCAACCTGGTTCATCTTCAAGACCAGCTCTATTAATCCCACCAAGCACCTTATACGCCTCTGAATGCACAGAATCTACCCTTAATGAGTAGATTTTAACACCAGCTTCAAGGGTACAACTCGCCTGCACAAATTCCCAAATTCAATGCTATCAATTTTGCGTGAAAATAAAAAGGAAAAAGGAAATTGATGTTTTACCTTTTGGAAATTGGTCTCCGTATCACTTTCTTCCTCGACCTTGATGATCTCGGCGAGATGGTCAATCAAATTCAATTCCCATGTGTTCTTTTGATTTATTTTCTGCTCCAAAACACCAAAAATAAAACAAGAATTACATTAAGAATCTCAATAGTTTTTAGAGGAACAGATAAGAAAGAAGAGGGGGGGAGAACCGGACATTCTCGCTGGCGAGTTTTATGCAATTATGGAAGAGATCGAGGATCTGCTGCTTGTCAAGGCAGGGATCTGGATCTTGGAGAGGCGGTGGTTGAGAGTGAGCGGCGATGGTCTTGCGGCGGATAGCGGCGGCGCGTGCAGCACGTGCCTGAGCACGCTCGAGGTTGTCGTCGTTGGAGCCTAAGAAGAAAGGGGAAGTTGGGGATTGAATCCTGGGGAGTCTCTGCTTAGGGCTTAGAATTTCTCCCATTTTTTTTCCTTTTCCTTTCAAATTCAGCACTGACCGATTGATTAATAGATTAATTTTTTAAACAAAAACAGGGTGAAATTTTTTAGTTTGAGTTTTTCCCTCCAATTTAGTGTTTTGAATTGGGTTCGGTTCGAGGAGGGGGAGGCAGGGAAGTTACGGCGTCGTCAGGCTTTCAGGGTGAAAAGTTATTTTTTAAGAGTATTTTTTATTTAAAAATATATTAATATAATATTTTTTTAATTTTTAAATTTTATTTTTAATATTAGTATATTAAAATCATTTTAAAAAATTTAAAGTTTTTCAAAAAATATTTTTTTTAGTACAAATACAAACATACTCAAAATGATAAAAATTAATTTAAAATAAAAAATATTATTTTTTAAAAAATATTATTTGAAACACAATTCTAAATTTGCATAAAACAACAACAATACAAGATAAATAACTAATAAATGAGAAGAGGCAACAAAAGCAAATGAGTTACATAAATTCATTCAAATTATAGCAATATGCACGAGAAATGCACTTCAAATGAATCAAAATGAAGTTATGAAAGGAGAACAGATCATGAAGACCATAATTAAAAAAAGAGAAAAATGGAAGGCCTTTAATTTTTAAAAATACAATGGTGTCAATTTTGGTCATTCTCCTTCTTCTTTTTTGCCTTCAATCATTTTATTTTTTAATTTGATCGTTCGGTATTATGTTTATTAGGATCTGGGGTTGGTTATCTATTCAATTGAAGCTATTTTGATTTAAAAAGAAATCATCGTCATTGGGCTCTTGCTTGATCTCATAAAAAAAAATTAATTTTATTGTTTGAGAAAAATTAAAAATGAAAGGATTAAAATTAAAACAAAGTAAAAAATGGGAGGCCTTTTGAAAAAAAACAATACAAAATAAGTCAATGCCTTTATGCTTTAAAATTGTCAAATTTTTCTCTGGTCCTTTTAGTTTTGACACGAAACTATTTAGTCTAAAACTTCATTTGACTTATATTTCAATCACTGGGTTTCAAGAAGCAAGAGAGCTATCAAATTATGGCAAAAAAAAAGAAAGAAAGTTAATGAATAACCTGTTTTTAAAGGTGAAAGTGCTGGTATATTCAATTTAACGAGCAGAGTTCTGTTTATATTTTTTGTTTTTTCCTTTACCTTGCGAAAAAAAAAATAAGAGCAATCAAGCAAATCAACCCTTGGGAACTTTTTTTTTTGTTGGGGTTGATTTTTTTTATTTTTAAACCAATTAAAATTTAAAACCATAAATGGATTTATTGGAGGCCTTGTTGTATTTTTTAGGTGTTTCTAATTGAGAAATGAGTGAAGATGAGTTCTTTTAAGATCAAAAGTTGACAACTTAACTTTTTTTTAACATTTATGATGGTTGAAATCTAGAGTAACAAGTGACTTATTATTTGTTGTTATTTATTTTTTAAAAAAAATTATATGTTTTTTTAAAAAAATAAGACTCATTAATGCTTGCTTGGGCTTATTCATAAAAGCCCAAGTGTATTGGGACACCTTTGGCCCATACACTAGGTCTTTTACTTTCCTCCTTTCTCTTTGGTTTTTTTTTTTTAATTACATCATTTATTTTTATTGCTTTGCTAAAAAAAAATCCAGCAATGAAATATATATATTTTTCAATCTTTGTATTGAATAAGACTTTATAAATTATTTTAATTTTTTAAAAAAAACAAAAACAGATCGAGCTTTGAAAAACTTCTCTTTTTTAAAATTTTTTTATCTTTAAAATATTTTGTTGATTTTGAATAAAACTTAATAATTTATTTATGTTTTCCCTTATTCTTGCAAAAAAAATATATCAAGCCTTGGGCTAGCTAGGCCCGCCTACTTGGCATTTTTCTCTCTTTTTTTCTTTAATTTTTTTTAACTTCAACTTTTAACATTGATTTTTTATTGTTTTATTGTTGTTGTTTTTATCATTCAATATTTTATTGGGTTTGAATCATAGTTATCAGACCCGCCCGGTAGTTGACCCGGTGAAATGACTGGGTCACGGGTCTTGTGGGTTGACCCGGGTCAACCCGAGTCAAGAACAAAAACACACATTAATATGATTTTTTTAACATAAAATATCACATTAATATATATGCTAGCATAATTAACAAGAAAATATCACATTAACATATGTACTAGCATAATTAATTAGCATTAATAGATTAGAAAGTGCATTTATCTTCAAATAAGCAAACATTTAACATAATTTAAAGACAAAGATAATAAAATAACAAGTTCTAGAGATATATAATTCAACATAATAAATACAAGGTGACAACATTCAACTCTAGTTTGCATTATAATCCATAAATCAACATTTTAACTCCATTTTGCATTAGAATCCATAAATCAACATCTTCAGCTGCATAAAGGAAACAAAAGATTTTAGAATATGTTGAACACTTACCACTAATATAATTAAAAAAAAAAAGAGAAAAGAATGGTAAAGTATAAGACCTTATTGGAATAACCATATTTTTTCTACACAACATCTTTACTTTGGTTGAATATAGGCATTGACTTCTTCAGTGTCCATAGGAGCAAAATTTGAATCAAATACCAATGGAATTGAGCCAACCTCATTAATGCCTATTGAAACATCATCATGCTCTTGTGTATCTTCATCATCACAGTCATCTTCAATCTCATTTATATTTATCAAATCTACAATTGAAACATACTTAATCAATAAACATGATAATCATGACACAAAGTGAAAGATCAAATCTTCCATTAACTTCATTTAAAGTATCTTGAATAGTCATGGTTGATAAATCACGACGAAAAATCTCTACTTCTTCAGTTGTTAAAGATGATGGATCATCTTTTACTATCCAATTTTTAGTGTCAGAAAATACCTTAAAATTAATTGGATCATAATTCCGTCCTTTCCAATAATTTCTACAAAATCAAAGTTAAGGTACACAATATAAGTATCAATGATGCTATGTAATAATATAAATAACTTTTGAAGAATTAGAGAAAAGAAAATACTTTTGTTTTAATCTCAGATTATAGTGGACATAAACTAGGTCATTAAGTCTGTGATGCTCCAATCGATTTCTCTTCTTAGAGTGGATGTGCTCAAAAATACTCCAATTCCTCTCGCATCCTGAAGAACTACAAGTTTGACTTAAAACTCGTATAGCTAGCTTTTGGAGATTTGGAGCACAAGTTCCATACAACACCCACCATTCATCTATATACGAAATTAATAACTTAGATTATATCAAGATAATATTTTTAAATTACTTTGAATATGAAAATAATTACATACCTGGAGGTAAAAGGGTGCGATCATTTTTCGCAAACACTCTACCAAAGTCATGTTCTGCATTTCTAAACAACTTCATTTCACTTGTAAGCTTGCTTAGCAGAATTGCATTTCCATTTGCATACTTCTCAACAACATCTAGAAGTCCGGAAATGGTGTTTATATATCTATCCATTAGATTGACATCATACTGAAATCGAGGATTCAACCAAAATCCCGCTGCATAAAGCTTCCTATACAATTGTCCATCCCATTTATTGTTAATGATGTCTATGAAAGGTTGCACCTTAGTTCTTTTCTTTTGAAATCTCCTCAACATTTCTTCCTTTGCAGAATGGATAGCCTCATATAAATATCCCATAGCAGGTCTATCATCACTATCAACAATTCGTAGAACTCGAACCAATGGTTCGGTCATTAGTACAATTGATGCACATTCTTCCCAAAACGTAGAGTTCAATACACTATCAACAAACCTTTTTCCTTTGCTATCTTTAGCATAAGCAGATGAGACCCATTCTCTAGATGTCACCATAGCTCTCAAATTATCTTTGTGTACTAAAATGCTTTACAAAGTTATGAAATTAGTAGCAAAGCGAGTAGGAGCAGGTGGAAGTATTTCTTTCCCTCCAGTGAACTTCCTCATCAAATATAGTGGATAACAATGATTATAAATATACTTTATAATACTAGAAGCATGATCAACAACAAAACAAACTGACTGTAGCTTACCAACATCTTGGAGTATGAGGTTGATGCAATGAGCAGCACATGGAGACCAAAATATTGAAGGAAATTCTTCCACCAACAACTTGCAAGCAGCAACATAATTAGAAGCATTATCAGTCACCATATGCACAATATTTTCAGGCCCAACAAATAAAACAACCTCTCTAAATAATTTATGCAACAACATAACAGTCTTTGAAGCCTCTGATGCATCTACTGTTTTTAAAAAAACAGTTCCTTTAGGGCAATATACTAAGAAATTAATTAAAGTTCTCCTCTTTTAATCTGTTCATCCATCAGCCATTAATGTACAACTGGTCTTCTTCCAAGTTTCTCGATAACTCTCAACAAAAATCTTCACTTCATCAACTGCCTTTGCTAGGTAATAACCACGAAGAGCATGGAAATTTGGTCCTTTATAACCAGGACCCATGGCTGTTATACCATCTATAGCATGCTGATAGTAAACAGAGTTTGCAGCATTGAATGGTACACATGCATCAATCATCCATTTTGCTATAGCAAGATCACGTCATTCGACAGCTTCTTTGTTTTCCCAACAACTTTGGAGAGACTTTTGAGCACCATGAGTTGTTCTTGGAATAAAATATGCCCCTAATGTTATATTTTCTTTCTGTTTTCCACATCTGACAGACGATTGTTTAACAGCACCAGTGATTTTACTCTTTCCTTTATTGGCAACCTTCGGTGGTAACATTAGCTTCTTACCATCAACTTCAACATCATCATCGTCATTATCATCATCATCGCCTTTACAATCATCCTCTAATTGTCTAATCATCCTCTTTTTGTTTAGCGCTATACGGATTGAAATCTGCTTCCATTTCTCTAGCTCTCATTTTCTTTTCAATATTCTCCTAAAGATTCAGAAGCATTTGATGACGAACATCTGGAGGACATTTGCGGCATTGTTCCACTTCTCCTTTAGTTCCAGCTAAATGTTACTTGAATCGATTAATGCCTCCACTCGCAAAAACTTTGGCACAATATAAGCATACTAATTTGGTTTTCTTACATCCCACACTAAGTTCAGGAGCTTCTCTGCAATGACCTCATGCCAAATCTGTTTTTCCTCTTATACCACTTGATGTTGATATGGAAATTGAAGGTTCAGATGATTGAGTAGTTGAAGGAGTGCTATTTGAAGTGCTACCATATTGAGAAGCCATTTTACAAACCTATAGTAAATCAAATCAAACTAACATGATGAATAAAAAAGGTTGCATTTGTTAGCTGCTTCTTACTTTTCTAATTGAGAACAGATATCACCATCTATATCTCTTCACAAAAGTCAACATTAAACAAAATGAAAATTGATGTAGTTGTATGTATAACCCAACGAAAGCTCAAGCACATAATAAGGCAAGCATGAAAAATTGAACTACGATGTCAGAGTGTGAGCAGAAATCGATCATAGCGCCTAGATTATCACTAGCTAAAAAATTAGGTTTCCCTGCAGGAGTTGCAATGGAAAAGAATGGATCTAGCAAACTTATAGTCGCTGAGAATGGAACTAAGGAGGCAGTGAGAAATGTAGAGCAACCCCTTAAGCATATAGTTGTTAACCCGCCCCCCTTTTGTAATGTTAATCTCGTGTTAAACATACAACGAGAAAAAAGAACCAAAAAGGTTTAAGAGGCTAATGAAATTTCTGTTTTCTTTTCAGTATCAATATGTTCTCAATTATCATGCCTGATGGCTGTTGCTGCAAAGCTAAATCAGGTGCTCTATTTCGGTATGTATAACTCAATGAAAGCTCAAGCACATAATAAGGCAAGCATGAAAAATTGAACTGCGATGAGAAAAATTGAATGGTGATAAATTGCAAAAGCTTACCTCAACTAAATCAAGTTCAAGTCTTTTTGCTCGTTCCAGTCCAGTGCTTCACGCAATAAGAGAACACTATGCCCTGCAAACATCCATAACTTTAACTGATTTCTATATCCAAGATTTCTTTAAACTTTGGCCAGCAATTCAACAGCATATCAGAGTCTACTAACAACACACACATGCAAGCACTGAAAACTGAAGCCAAGCTATCCAAACATAAAGATGGGAACTGTTCAATTACAGAGAAACCAGAAAGAAAAGACAAGAACCTTAAGCAGTGGCCAGCTGTGCTATGATTTATATATACAAGAACTTATGTCACCTATGGTTCTACACTTGAGCAGAGGAAGTTGACAGTAGAAGTCATTTATTTTAAGCTGACCAACAGATATCAGAAAGTTCTTCAAGATATTTCGAAATCTCAAGTTAGGTTCGATACAGTCTGTATCTGGGAGCTAAGAAAAATCAATGTTGTTAATCGTGGCAAGGTTTGAGTCAACATGTGGGCCCATTTTTAGCAAGCATTGGAATCATTCACAAGTGAATATCAACAATCCATCATCAGAATATTGCTTTCATGCTTTGAGAGGTTCGAATTCAAAAAGGAAACACAAGGGGGAAAGAGTAACAAACCGGTGGGTGCAGATTGTAAACTTAAACACTGTGAAGCAGAAAGAGCCAAGAGGACGCACCTGGTTTATAGCAATGGAATCGAGCTTCTCTTTCGAATCACTGGTGTAGATTGCAAACTCCTACAAGATTATGACAAGATCTAGCAATGGAATCGAGCTTCTCTTTCGAATTAAATTTGATTGTTCGACTGCAAAGAAAGAAATTAGGGTAAAAATTTAGCAGGTGAGTTAGTATATATATTCCGGGTCTCGTGGGTCTGGTTGGTTTTTTCCTTGCACCAGTCTTTTGGGTTGCCAGGTCCAGGCCCCGGGTCGACCGGGTCCCTGGTTGACCCGCCGGGCCGGGCCGGGTTTAATAACACTGGTTTGAATTAGGCTTTATAAGTTATTTCAATTTGTTTTTTTAGGTTTATATCGATTTCTAATAAGCTTCTTGATATTTGGTTGATGTTCAATTTTGTAAGTGTATTTTTTTATTGTGATTAAAAAAAATAATGATTTTAGAAGGAAAAAAAACAACATTGTTAAAACAATAAAATCCATAACTTAAGTCGCAAATTTGACTAGTTAGATTGAATTAACTGAGAATCGAGCCCCATAACTTTTTTTTTTATTATTTTTATAGGGTTGTCACAGTGTCTAACATATCTAATGTTAGTTTGGTGCTTGATTTTACGATCATTCATTTTTATTATTGTATAATTAAATGAAAAGTAGTCCTGAAAAAAAAAAAGTCACTCAACCTAGTAGATAGAGTTCATGATCCAGATATATGGTTTGATGAGTTAGTTTGAGTTAATTAAGATCTAATTTGTTTCAATTTGCTTTTATAAGGTTATCGTTGTTCCAAGCAAATGTCTCGATGTTAGTTTGATGATCGATTTTGCGAGCGTCCATGTTCATTAGTATATAATTAAATAAAAAATATTTTAAAAATTATTATTAAACTCAATAAAGTCTATTATCTAGATTGCAGATTTGGAGGATCAAGCCGTAAAATTTAGGTTATCGATCATTTAAGTTACATCCAAACTCACCAAGTTATTTTAAAAATAACTTTCATACAGTTTAATTTAAAATTTATCTGGGATTTAGTATTAGCTTTCTTTTTAAATTGAAACTTGATTTAGAGAGAATGATTATGATTTTTTTTTCCCTGCCAAATTTTATAAATTATCTAGCAAGTTTAAAGATTATTTGGGATTTTTTTAGTATTAGCTTTCTTTTTAAATTGAAACTTGATTTCGAGAGAATGATTATGATTTTATTTTCCCTTCTTGAAACACGTTGAGCATCATTAAACAACTTTTTTTTTTTTTTAACTTTGAAAATGCATGGACGACGTATTTAGTACGACCTGCAACATGAATAACAATACATGATAATATATACAAAACTGATTCGGCTGTAATTCATACCCTTTACCTCTATTTTACAGAAAAAACATCAAGGGGGAAACATGACCATAAATGAACCCAAAATAACTAGTAAAGAGAGTAAAAAAAAATAAAATTTGAGTACAATGGAATGAGCACCTGGACATTATAGTTCAATTGCAAAGATGCCAGATACAATAGTTGCACTAAATTCATTCTGGAAGCATTGTTTATTCATGAATGTCGTTTTACATATATTACAAATCAATAAAATTCCCAGTTTCCAGGCATCAATTGTACATCTGTTTTCCAACAATTTTGGAGCTACAATATACAACAGCTCTTCCACTCTTTACTGGAATTGCCGCATAAGGGCCTGTAAATAATAAATGATGGTTGTGCTAATCAGTATTTCTCATCAGGTAGCCTACAATGCATCCCAGGATAGCTCCGGCAACAACCTGTTCAAAGCAATAAGCTGGTTATTTGCACTTGAATGTCAATCTCAATACGTTTAACAAACTTCTATCCGAACTAGCATGGAATAATTGTGAGATATGACAGAGCATCCTCCCATTTTCCTTGCACCCCACTTGGAAGGATTTGGGAAGTATACATAATCTAGCAAGGAATCATGAAAAAATAAAAGGCAAATATTATTAATTGACTTGCTGTAATGATTTCTAAAATCTCATCCTTCCCCTTAGAAATTGTTCTCCACGAAATTGTTTTCAAATTTCAAGAACATAAAAACTCTTCCCTCAGCAATCACTGACTATGCTAAAACTTGGCTACATCTTTATCATAAAAGCCTTCCAATAACAAACTTTGTTTTATGGCCAGTTCTATCAACCTGTGCCTTTTGGAAGCAGGGAAAATGCTATTTAACCACCTTTCTATATAGATTTTGTTTGCATAATCAACGTGTACAACTATCACTTCCTTGCTTAAGTCTCCATGTCTCATTTCTCCTTTTCTTTTTTCTATCCCCGTATTTATTGTTTCCAATCTTGCTATCATAAGCCATTTAGTATTCTTTTTTACTTTTCACACAGATGTTTCCAATTTACAATGTCAAGGTACTTTGTCTACAGCATGAGTAAAGAAGTGTGATTATAAGGCTTGCAGCAGCCAGTAAACAATAACTAGCATCTCATCTGGATGGTTATCATTTGACAGTAAATCGAGAACTTTTGAAATGCAGAATACACAAACTCTAATAAGAAAAAAAAATACAAGCATAAAACAGAGAACTTGTTTTTTGAAACAAAATGCAGTGTATAATGCAACAAACCTGAAGGGGAGTATGTCCAAGTAATTCGCGCAGAGGTCTAGAACTGGATAACGGGTGTTCTGGAGGAAACTCACAGACTATTTGATTCAGCAACTGTAACAGGCACACAAAAAAACAATCATGTAAAGCAGTAGAAACAAAAAGACAACTATGGATGTGCCAAATGCACTTGCAAGTTGCAATATTAGAAGCAAACAAAAAAAGCAACCTAGATTTGCCAAATGTGTCAAGATGACTTACTTCAGCTTGCCGACCAGCATGAAGTCTGACCCCTGAAGCATCATACATCACCTGCGAAAATATAAAAGCCAATCATGCCAACCTAAATGGCACAACCCTATGAATTTTATAGCACGTAACAATATAACTGGGTGAATCAAACTTCATGATTAATGAGGGATTAACACTAAACAGAAAACATAAATGGCATTACAACCCTATGAATTTTATATTAGTATCAAATCATCCAGATCAAAAGCAGGATAAATCAGGTTAGATCATAAACTTGACAACACTTGCTGCATCCCAGGTAAACCAGCTTTTAAGGCTGCCCTGCAACAATCCATTAAAACCTAGATATTGGAATGGGAAATTATATATGAAATCGTGCTAAATGTTTTGGTCTAAAGCATATTGGGATTGCAAAACTTTCTTGTTTGAGAGAACTGAGAAGGGAAATCAACAAATATCTTCACTTGCAGAGTTAGCAATGCTTAGGTTCAATGAAATTTCCACCGCTCCAATCAATTATTCTAGGATCTTCCACTGCATCATTTCAATTGCAGATTAGGCACATTTGAATATCCGAGACTACTTATATCATTTTCATTCCTTTGGTTCAAACAAGGAAACATACTAATCTAACCTTAAATTTTACATCAAAGGAGACTCCAGGTCAAGACATGAAATTTGAACCAAGTAATTCCTCAAAAAATATGCCAGGATTTTTCCCCTCCCTTTTGGCTGGAAGCTAGTGAAGTGAGTCATCATGGCAGTCACAAAAAATGTAAAAATGCATTTTTTTTCATTGTCAAAATATGCACATCAAGCATGAAAGAAAAAGTACGAATTCTTCCCTTACCACTAAAATTTCCTTAAAAGAAGAAATTCATAAACCTCAAAAAAACAAAAAAAAACTGAGATTGCTTAATTAAAATTTTACTAAAGCTTCAAAGTAGCCCACCAAGTAATTCCAATTCAAATCAATACAATAAGGGGAAAAAAATTACAAAACTAATCAAGTTGTGAAGAAAGTTGGAAGCCAATGTTAGTGAACATTATCAAAAACAGCAAAGAGTCAGGCCACACCACCAGAGTGGGAATATGTAAGATATAAGCAAGCAAACACCAAAAGAGAAAAGGGGGCGTCTTACAACACAGGCCAAGACAACAACAATGGCAAAAACAGGCGATCCCGTCCCTTCTTGCAAACCTACAGCCACAGCTAGAGCTGTAACGGTTGCAGAGTGTGAAGAAGGCATTCCACCAGAGTCGAGCATTCTTTTAGAATCCCATCTCTTTTCTTTATACCTGAGCATCTAGGACAAGAAATAATCTACATTTAAACTCAATAAATTAATTACACAGAAGGCCAATATTCAAATCAGATGAAAATGGGATGGGAAGGGAAGGACCAGGTGGTGAAGATCTTGAGGAACTGAGCGAGAGCACAGGCGAGCAAGGCAGAGAGGAGAGGAAGGTTGTATGGTAGAAGAGGCGCGGGTGATGATGATGAAGAAGAAGAGGACGATGTGGTGATGGTTCGAGGCCCAATTCTTGATGATACCAAATCTCCAGCTGCTGCTGCCTCCATTGTTTCTCTCAATCTCTTGACCTAGGGAGGGAGGGAGGGAAATGAGGAGGAAAGAATGAAAGAGAGGTTGTTGAGGTAGGAAATGGGACCATTTCTATCTGATTAATTTGGTGGCATGCCAGCCTGCCAGATCTCCTTGTTATTTAATTAATAAAATTATAATCGGTTGTTTTTTAAATTAATATTGAATTAAAAGTTTTTGCATAATAACAATTTTTATTAATAATATATTTTTATCTTCTTTCGAACAAAAAATAGTGATATTTAAATGTATTTTTGAAGTGTAATAAGATAGATAGTTAAATATAAATATGTTATGTTTTTGAAAAGTGACAGTTTCACATGCAATTTAATTTTTAATTTTTTAATTTAATTGGTTGGCTGGTTGAACTAATTTAATTGTATAAACTAATTGTTGTTTTACATAAAAAAAATATAATTTTATAATTTTTTTTTATAAATATATTTTATAAGTTAAAATTTATATTTTTATCCTAGACTTGAAAACATATTCTAAATTAAAAATTTTAAAAATTATTATTCAAACAATAACTAGTTTTTATTTTTTAGTGTTATTTGATTAACCAGTTTAACTAATTATTACAAGTTAGTAGATCAATTATTCTAATTTTAATTGATATTACAATCCTGAACTATGATATTTAAATATCATGTGATCTGTTTAATTAACTATTACAAACTAGTCAATTAATTTTTTTGAATTTAATTAATGTAACATTTAGAAAATAAAATATTTAATAAAATATTATGATTCATAATTAAAATTTTCGAAGGTAAATTATTTTTAATAATAAAATTTGAATTTTTTAAAAACACATTATACTACAACACGTTCCTAAACGGTTGGTAAAAATGATTTTTTTTTTTTTGTTACAAGCTGGTAAGAATGAGTTGAATACTTGAATCTGAGTTTATGAAATTAATTAATTAACAAGGTATTCTTTACCTTGAGAATAATTAATATATATATATATATATATATATATATATATATTAAAAAAAAACCCAAATTTACAACGACAATTGCATAAACAAATTATTCTGCTAACCCAAGACGTGAGTTTGTTCCTATTTCCGTGTTGTGTTCTTTTGCACAGCTCGCTATCTCTTTTCGTAGTCTATCCTATATACAACCTCTGTGCTGAAGAAATATCAACCAGTTTAATCTCCCAAGGACTCGCATTTACACACAAGTCGATGTCGCATAAACAGTTTCAGAGAAGAGGATAATCCTGAGCTTCACGCTGGGAGGATGAAACTGAACCACTATGTTTACTTGGCAATGGTGTGTTCCTTCGAGACTGGCGCTTTGTTGGGACCAGATCAGGTTCCTTCTCAAACTCTCCGGGTGCTTCATCACCGTCGCTACCATCTTCGCCTTTAAAAACTGGGTGGCTGTAAGCATTTTGCAGGAAGCTTTTCAGGTTCAGGTTTGGCTCTCTGGCACGTTCCAACGTATCTTTCATCATTGCTTCCTGCAAAACAATGGAAATGACAGAAAAGGAGGTGATGAAATTGTTCAAGAAAGTTTTTGAGATTTTATACAGCAGAAACTGCTTGTAGTCTGTCTCAAGAAACATGCAGAATTTAACATACCTGCAATGGATATATAACAAAAGCAGGTTCATATCGGCCTTTGCAGAACAAATGGAACCATATTGTCAATATTGGGAGTGTAACGAGCAACGGTGTGGACTGAGCAGCTTCTTTTGTGCTCAACAATCCCATTAGCAGCAGTTGTGAGACAATTACTGCAACTATGATGCGTCCATGAACATCAGGCCAGAATGCTGCAGCACTCTCATACTCCTGATTGTAAACATTTATAATCTGCAATTTCATGCAGCAATCTATTTTCAGTGAGGATTCACAATCCAATAATGTTTTAGTGCTTGTAATGCGAACTGCATATACGTTACACATGTATAATTGTAGTTCGAGTGACAGTTCTGGATGTGATTCAAATTTTTACCTGATGACGATACACAACATATGCGAGGGCAAAGAATACAATTATGAAAGGGAGTAAGATAGGCGACACCACTGCATAGACGAGGCCAAGTAGGAAATAAAGTTGTATTTGTGGTTCCCCTGTGTTGAAACCAAGAGTTCCTGGATCCATCGCCTCTTCCTTGTCCTTTTCAGTCTTCACCAAGAAAAAGCTTTTCAGGTGATAGATTATCAAGGGTTTCAATCTTAAAATCTCCCCAGCTACTCCGGCCCACCCATCAACCATTATGTAAGTTATGAAGAAAGTTGCCTTCATAGGAATCGAAACTCCAACTGTCTTTGGTATTCTGCAAAATTTCGCTTTATGTGTCAAATAAAAATAAAACTCGCAAGTAATTATGAACTAATTGAATTGCAAGAAATGTAATGCATTCCTAAATACTGCACCTTGAAGCAATTTTTTTAAGATTATTAGACTTGGAGCATCCTACTCACCACGTACCCTTCGGAAGGTTTAATTGCTACTTAAACAACCAAACACAAAAGCATACAGCAGAATCATAATTTAATTAAAATGCAAAATGAATCAAGCTTTACATGTGATGTTTAGTTTCTCTAGCGGCTAATGGACATAGCATAGAAGTAGATGTCCGGTGAGTTGGAAGCGTAGAACATATGAGAAGAACTTACTGAGTTGCAGACTGGTGGATAAAATTATCCAGCTGTTGAAATGCAGTTCCGGTGATTATGCTTCCAAGAAACACATTAATGAATTGGAAGATATAATATCTAGCTGCAGATCTCCTCTCTAAGCCTGATATACTAATGAATCCCTCGAATTTAGACATTATCATCAATATTGAGGGTAGAAAAATAAGAAATATCTTCAAAGCTATTCCAGGAAGGAAACCTTGAATGAATGACTTAATCACTTTCCTGCATGAAAAACAAGAGGTTGCCATATTTCAGGGGATAATTGCATTAAAGCAACGGAAAACAAAGCACAAATTTGGTAAAGGATTGAAATGATATTCTATGTTTTCTCCCCATATATTTTACTTTATTGAATGAATCATTCTACAACACACCCAAACCTTTGACGATTCAACTCTAATAAATTGACTCGCATCCATAGAAAAAGAAAACATCCAAGACAGGTTGGAAAAAAAAACCAATTACATTTTTTGAAGAAAGCTAAATATTATTCTGCAACATGTTTCCATCTCTAGTAGAAATTGGCATAAGATGGCATTACAGCTTTCCAATGCCCAAAAACAGAACTTAGATTATTTCTTTCAAAAAAGTATGAGCTAAGCCAAAGAAGTTGGCACAACTGATCTCCATTCCTACATGTCAAATATACCTTTTCTGCCTTTATCTTAACCTAAAATTGGCCTAGAGGTTAGTGTTTTACCAGAAGGATTAGAACTGTTGTTTTGATTTAATTGCACAATAAAAAAAATACAAGTCAGTAGCTCGCTGCCAGGTTAAGTCTATAAGGAGTGAAGCCAATTTTCATGAAAATAAAAGGCACAATTTTCTCAAAATAAAGTTTAAGGAACTTCCGAGATGATATGAAGCAAGAAGGTGAGGAAGAAAGACAGCTATACTGATATAATATCATAACTTTGTCCAATCATGTAGATTACAAGCATTTAATATGATATAATTAAATGATATGCAGTTGTGAACCAAACAAATGACGAGCACAGCTATTTTTCCTAAGAATATAAGGTCACACTTGAGAAAAAGATACTCACATTTCAATTATAGGTTTCAGGAATGGGAGTGCTTTCTCAATTCCTTCAATGTTTGCAAGGGACTGTACAAATGCAATGGGAATCATGAAAAAGAAGGTGAGGAAGAAAAACGCAACAGCAATAACAAGCCTTCTTAGTGTGAGCGAAACAAATGGAATTGCGAGGTTATCCCAATATACATCACGGGGTTCTGGAGCCCACCCAGTCAACCATATAGTTGGATTTCTGGATTGTTGTGTTTGTGCACAAACAGCGGCTCCCCATCGAGTTTTGAAGGAAACAAATGATGCTGGCATGATTGACTTGGGATTGTTAACAATCTTGTCTCTCTCCGAGGAGATCTAGCCATTGTTAATTTCAAAAGAAAATATGGTTAATTGAAAGCATAGAGATGACTACCTCAACAAAATTCATAATAAAAACATTAGTTAATTGTTAGATGTTTACAAAACTTTACAGGCTATTTAAATTCATGTATACAATTAAGTGACCAGAGCTTCATTCACAATGCAAAAATCTCAGAGCTAGAACATTCTCTGTGCTATGGTGTCAATGCTTCAACAAAGTCAGACCTTCAACAAATATGTCAAATAATGACTGAACTAGAACAAACATTTGATTAAAAACAATAAGAGCTTCACAAATAAGACGAAAACAAGACCTAAAAAGGCCTAACTTTACTTTGAATGATGATAAATGTCAGTGAACAAATATGAAGTTAGGACAGAAATAGTTCACGCTGCAAGAAAGTAAAACAATACACTCTAAAATGCAAAACATATAATTTAAAAGTACCACTTACTTCTCTTGATAGTCTCTCAATCTCAGATGTGTAGTGATCAATTGCATCCACCCTATTCCCCCAAAGGCCAAGGAAACCAGTCTGCTCAATGAAAAATAAATTAGCACTACATGTTAGTGATTAAAATCTGAATAACATTTTCTCGTAAATTGTCGTGTAAATTGAGTGTAGAAACACTACATCTGGAAGGGAGGGAGGGAGAGAAAATAAAAGATACTGGTGACTTCAATAGGACACCATTAGCAATGAATACCTTGAGAGAAGGCTTTCTGGATTGGTTTCTTGAATATTTGATTTGATAGTAGTCAAGCCAGTTCTTCATCTTTTTCTTCTTGTTGACTAAGTTAGAAAGTTCATTAGCATTGTAGACAACCTGCAAGCAAATGTTTAAGCCAAGGGAAAAGAATCATAACATGATTCACCTACTCAAACCAGTTGTTTTGGGCCGAATAGGTTAACAAGATATAAATAAGATGAACTTTTCAGTTAGATGATGTGCATAAGCTTGATGGTATAAAACTAGAAAAGCAATGCAGAATTTTCTTCCAAAGAATGGCTGGTGTAGTTCATAGACAGTACAATTGAAAAGTAAATGGTCAAACTAGAATTTTGAACGAATATAAGACAAACTTGTTGGAGAAAGGAACTGGATCCATTCTGTGGCAACAAAATCTACATCACCTACTTAGGGAATCCTCCCGCCTCTCTTTTTCTTTCTTACCCTGGCAAATCTTTTGAAGTTTAAACTCCAATGAAAGAAAAAATGAAGATATTGTGACTTTACTCTCCCGGTCCCACTTCAGACACTCTAGGATCTTTTTCTGTATCTGCTCCTACAAATCAAGAGATAGATATGCACAGATTGCACTTGTCAGATTCAGGAGTGTTCTAAGTGACAAAGGAGTTTGAAGGCCAGGTGAAGCTATTAAATGAAAACTTTTCTCCCTTATATAATCACATATGAGATCTTTTTTTCTGAACCACGTCACATACAAGTTCTCATTCTGAGATCTGAGTGATTATTATGAAATTGTGGATCAACTAACGTCACAGTCAGATTATGGAATCAAATAACTAGTCTTATAACAACAAAAAGCACTTAATCACTCTACATCTCTCCGTGTCTCTCTTTGGGTGGGTGTGCGTGCATGTGTGCTGGTGGGTGTATTTATGTATTGTTGGTATATGTACTTGTCGCTTGTGGAAGTATAAGAGGATCAAACCTGATGAGTGAGATAATCGCTAGGATGGTTAACCAGGAAAAAATGTTCCACGAGTTCACTAACTGATTCATCAGGATCTGGTGGCACATTTCTAACCAGTACCTACACCAAAAATACATTACTTCATCAACAAGGAGCTGGAAGAAAAGAGTTACTAAGAGTGCGCAAAGGAGATCATTTTCAAAGTATTCCAACTTATAAGAATGACCTGGTTATATAAATATATGCTACAGAACTTCAACTTGATTACAATCAAAAGCTGCAGAGGACGCAATCTGTTCAGGTGTTTAGATGCAGTTCTAAACTATCATTCTACTAAGAAATAAAAGTCAAGCTTCTAATATGCACAAAAACATATAGGATATGATTGCTTCCGAATTCTGACAACCGACCTAGAAGAGAGTAACCATTGGCCCTCATAAGAAAATTACTATTAAAGGAAAAGGAACTTTCAGTTGAAAGAGCACTCTAAAAACAAGTTGGCAAAGACTAAATCCAATAAAGCTCGCCAAGTTGTAGCGGAATTAAACTAAGAACAAACTATAGAACCAAGATGAAAAACCTGAACTTTGAGAACCAAAAATGAAGATAACCATAATATTTGCTAACAGCACTTTTTTCTCTCTCTCTCTCTTTTTTTTATATATCATGTCCCCCCATTCTGAAAGAAGTTAGCATAAAAAGAAGGCAGGTGGATCCACAAATGAGACTTTCACATGCAACTGGACTCATGCTACCAGGCATAACCGAATCAAAACAACTTGAGCATTTCAGATATTTTGAACGTTAATATTTTCTATTGGGAAGAATACATCCATGAGTCAATTAAAGCATGGCTGGCTGTGTGCATCTAACACCTGATTGATTCTAAACATATTCCCTGTCCTATATATTTAATTGATGATAAACATCCAACCTTCTTTCTATGCCATTTTTTTAATTAATGTCATAGTGCTTTACAGAGTTGCTCTTACTGTAAACTGATCAGGACGTCGTTTCTCTGATGCAAGAAAATGCAACCTCATTTTAGCCACTGTCTCATACTCTGTTTTTAGCACATAGCATGTCCAGAAGGTAAAAGCATAAGCCATCACCATATGGGTCCAGAATCTGCAACCAAAAATTTAAGTTGACTGAAAAGTTCAAACCTACTCTGCCAACAAGAAATTCTATTGAAGGAAAAAATATTAAATTTCAATATTGATATAAAAAACTTGATAGTTCATTAGATCAATTTCTTTCTTAGTCACTGGGCTCCGCACACCAAAGGCTGCGGATTATTCCCCCAACTAACAAAGAGTTCTTGCCGGAATTGCCACATATGAAATTGAGCACAATTTTACAAAGAAATAGCCCACTTCTTTCTTGAGAAGAGATGCAAATATGCTCAATATCATTTGATTGAATAGTTGACCCAACTCCTTGTTGTTTGAAGAAACCCTCCACTTTAATTGGTAATTTTTTCATAAAAAAGCAAACATAAGATAACAAATTCAGTCTTTCAATGGTTTAAGAATTACTCAACATAGTTCATAGTTCACTACACTAATTTCTTTTTTTAGAAAAAAAAAAGTTGATATAAAGCAGAAAGATAACAAAACAAAGGTAATAAGTCTTGTATACCTGCATGATCCTGTGGGTATATTTGATATAGAGAGCTTATCCAAATCACTGTAAGTTAAATTAGAATGCTCCAAAGTGTTATTTGTCCAATTAACTGGCACTGAGATAGTGAGGGCCAGGAATGCAATAGGAACAAAAATTTTAAGCCTGCACTTAACAGGAAAAAAGAAAAAAAGAAGAAACAAGTCTATGAGTATAAAGGTTATAAGTCAATATTATGCTCAGAATAACATTCAAATGACGGAACACATGCTCCCAATGCAAAATCCTATTGTGTATAGGAAAAGGACAAATCCATTCCACGGACAAGAATTGAATTGATGAATGTGCAAAGGATAAAATTTTCCAAAATGCTCAGAATAACATTATTCCAACTATTTAAAGGAGATATATACTTAGTGGTAGAAACCTCAACTTTTTTAAAGGAATACAATCAATTGAATGCAGGAGAGGGCTCGGTGTACAGGTTCGGCTTACATAAGGCAGAGAGGAGCCCAATTCATTGTTAGCGGTGTAAATTTCAACAAACTTCCCTAAACTGTTCCACTTTTATCTATCCATTATAACAGAAGGGTAAATCGCAAATCTCAAATTTTCTCTCTTCAATGAGTTAAATGGAAAAACATTTTTGCACATCCCAAAAAGAAAGGGTGGACTAACAATTTGTGATTGGGGGCAGAATAAACCTACCAAAACTCCTAAGAGCATGTTGGCTTTGACTGATGAACAGTGACAATAAGTTTGTGCATATTTTCAAGGTTAGGTGAAGAGGCAGGAGAGAAAAATTTAAGACATCAAAATACCAGCTTCAATTGCAATTACATCACATATCCATCTATTTACTATATTTTTATCCACATTAATCTATTTATAAATTGCTCTAGATACCGAGTATAAATCAGTTAGGTGTAGCTTTATGGTGACAGAAGATTTCAAGGTTTGGTCAGGAGAAAGAAGAGACAGTTGAGACATCAAGAATACCAAAATGACAATCAGGTTTCTTTCACATCTGCACCAGATATCCTAGCTATTTGAGTTTTTTGCCAATGTCGATCTGTTGATAAATTACTTGTGTTTTTCCATGATACAACTGTGCTTGTATAAGATACTCTCAATGCCAGCCACTACCAAAAATTGACAATGTGATGGAAAACCTCACTACCACTTTCAGAAATAAAGAACAAAAGATGTTATTCTGAGTTCCATCAATTTGCACAAGGCAAGGCCAATCACTTAAATTAGTCAATACACAACTAATATGCGCATTATTTCCACAAAACAACATGAACTAGAAATACATCACTTATACAAGTAATATCTAAGCCCGTATCACAACAAAAATGCGGATGATACTGTTCATATGTAGATATTGACAGACTTTCTGGGACTGCAATAAATAATTTCAATGGCTAGACAGAGGTTGGCTTTAGATAAAGCAGGAAATCAACTTGAAATAGGGGAACCGTTGTGTGGGAAAATGAGCAACAGCTTGCTCCAATGTTGTGTGCTTGCTAAGCACAGCTAACAATTTAAACTGATTTTGTAAAAATATGGGATATCTAAAACAAGCAGAAAAATGTTTACCGACTCAGTTGACATTTTGGATCAGCAGTTAATTTTACAGTACATTCTCAGTTCTTCAATCCTACTCCATTTGCAGTAATCATATGTCTTACACCAAAATTTAGCAAAATATGAAAAGAAAGAAAAAAAAAGAAAGAAACTACACGCAATTGAACGCCTAATGAATGCCTCCTATAAATACTTCAAATAACTCAGATTATCTACTTAAGAACCAACCTGTGTCTACTTTATATTAGCAGTGGAGCAAACTTAAAATCGGAGACATCAAATTTCCAAACAGTCAGGGCATAGATCTCTAACTACCAGTTTTTTGTTCGCCAAGAATATAACAAGAAAATTCAAAAAGACGATTGAGTTTACTATCAAACTAAAGCATCTCGAATCACACAAAGCATAACGAAAAATAAGAGAACCACCATACCCTGTCAAGTAAATCCTCAAGTACACAGCAGAGTCCAATCCAGCATGGTCAATTAGCTCAGGCTCCGGCATTTGCAATGCTGCGGGCATCCAGTTGAGAAACCTCACATATGACCTGAAGTCCAAATTGACAAACTTGCCTACAAACGCACCAGTGCCCAATGGACTGCTCCTTAAACCCTTGATATACCATTTGGGGAAGTAAACCCTATCATTTACCGGCTGAATCCGAAGAATCGCAAATACAATAAAGAAAGCAAACGCAGTGAGTATATTAATAGCTGCTGCTACTCCTATATCACTTATTGTCGCCATATCCTGTTCACTTCACTTGAAAGAAACAATAACTTATCCTCCCTGCAACAAAGAGATTGGCCTTAAAATACCATAAACCGGCTAGTAGGATCAAACATTAAAAGGACAACCCTTTTGGCGTTCAAAATCATTGCAGCAAGACAAACAAAATCGCAAATGGATTGCCATGAAAAGGGGGTGGGGCTAGCTTTTCAGTCACATGAGAATGCCAATCAAACTACCGGCATTTATCTGGAGTGTCAAAGTCAAGGGGCTCACAAAATCTTAAATTCTCAAAAAAATTCCATCACTGTAACACATATATGAACACTAAAAATGATTAGTCAAAAACATTGCTTCTTTCATCCCTATTTTCTCAGAAACCAAACACACCCCTGAAAAAAGAAGGAAAAAAAATATATTACACTGCAATACTGAACTTACCAGCAACGTAACTAAGAGAAATTCTATTCCAACTCATCAGAAACCAAACCAAAAGGAAGTTTCCTTTTCTTAATCAAACACATTATCTCGATGTTTTTCCTTGCTCAATACTTTTCTCCACCAGTTAATTACTCAGCAAACAAACAACTAACGACTTCGTACAAACATAATTAAGTTTGAAAAGATCCAAACAACTTGGTGTTACCTTTGAAGCGAGAAGACGACAGCGTTTAAGAGCGCAATGCCAGAGAAACAGAAGAAATAAACGCACGTAACAGAAAAGAAGAGAAAAAGAAAACAAATAAGTACGTATTAGCGGTTTCTCTCTAACAATTTCTTGAGGTATATCTCCGTTGTCTAATTTATTGTCTTCATCCTCAAAGCTAAAGTGAGAGTAAGTAAGATTCTTCGAACTACTATAATTATTTTATGCGCTTCCTTTTTCTTCTTCTCCGTCTCTTTTAGTTTTTTGAGAAAAATATGGAAGAGACGCAAACAGTGGGAGTGATGAGAGAGAGAGAGAGAGAGAGAGAGAGAGAGCATAAAAAAGCAAAGAAAAGTGAGGAGGTGTCTCGTATAAAACGCTCTTTCGACGTTACCAAATGTGTCGTTTAGGGTAACCTTTTAATATTTCTTATTTAAGGAAGAATTGATGAATGGGACAGGTAGTGGCGTGGCACGCTGTTAGCCATTTTGGTATTAATCATTGTTTTTCAATTGATTTCTTTATATAAATTTACTAATAATTTTTTTTTTTGTCTTTAAAAATGTATTAAATTTACTTTGTAATTTAATAACATTCAGGAGGTAAAGTATTTTGTTTTTAGAGAGAGAGAGAGAAGGGTCACTAAAGTTTGCAGGTCGGTTTATTATGCATGTGGATGGCATGTGGATGGCATGGATCACTAACGGCTAGTCGGCTACACCTCCATAAAAATGTCATTCCCTAGAATCTAAGTTTGTTGACTATTTTTTCCGAGTTAACTGCTAGACAGGGGCGACGCCGCTGCCGGAATGAAATTTTTTTAACATAAAATAATATTTTTAAAAATAAAAATTTTATAATTTATTAAAGAATGCCGTTAAAATTTATTAACTGCGAACCACAAACGTCAGTCATAATTCAGAGGAGATTAATGTGGAGCCTTTGATTGCATACATAACTCCTCTTGGTAAGATGGATTCTTCACTAGAAAATAACGCCTCAAGAAATTGTATGGTTTTTGGTTCTTAGCAAATTGATTAAAAAAAAAACCTGTAAAAAATTAAAAAATATTAATTTAAAATAATAAAAAAAAAATAAATAATTTTTTTAAAAAATATTTTTAAAATATAAAAACCAACTGATATAATTTGTCGGTAGCTGCATTGTTTATCAACAAGAGTCAAAAGATAAATAAGTTTTTTTATATATTCTTGTACAATAATTATTGTGTTCACACCATACGATTTTTTATTTGTTTATAAAATGCCCCCACCACTACTGTGTTAAGGTCAAAAGTTAAAATCTTTTCGAGAGTAGCTACTGTCATTCGTGGGGGTATAGTTTCAAACTAGTTTATTTACTGTATTTTTTGCTGCGGCTTGGATTAAAAAAGTTTTGAACATATGAGGATAATATCTAGATTTTTTTTTAATTTTTTTGGCATTATAATAAAATTTGGTGTAATGACTTAAATTTAAAAAAGTCTAGTCTAACTATTTTATTAATTTAAGTTTTAAATTAAATTATGTAAACTCATGTGATTTTGTTTATTGGACACGTCCAAAGAAAAAAAAATCAATTCAATATCTAAAAATAAAATTAAATAAAAATCTCATACTAAAAAATGAAATTAGAAAAATAAATAAATAAATAAACAAGGGTTAAAAAACATAGAAGAATTAAAAACTTAATACTAATAGATGAAATAAAAAAAACTAGAAAATAAAATAAAAGATATTTTTGATATCATCTTTCTTTTAATTTGATACAGATTGATATTTTTGGACTTCTTAAAGGTTATAAAATAAAAGGTTTGAATTTTTTAAAAAGAGTAGGAGGTTAATTACCTTGTTGCACAAGATTTGATTTATAGTTAATTCTTGAATTTTTGGATTATTGTTGTAGAGTATTTATGTTAGATATGTTAAGAATTTGATTTACTCTAAAAGAAATTGCCTCAACTATTTTGTTTTTAATTTACTATTCTAAAATCACAAATAACACCTATAATTTTAAAATCACAGATAAAACCTTAAAAGTTATAGGTGTTAACTTCAAACTATATTATTTCAACAATAAAAGGTTTTCAATTATATTATTTATCTAAACAATTTTTATTATGCTTCTTGGAAAAACAAAAGAATTTTTCCTACTAAAAAGGAGTGTGTTTGATAATATATAATAGCATTAGCTTTTTAAAATATTTTTCATTTAAAAATACATCAAAATAATATTTTTTATTTTTTAAAATTTATTTTTAATATTAGTACATTAAAATATTTTTTAATTTTTTAAAAACATTGTTTTTAATACAATAACAATCACATCCTCAATACTATATGAGGTTTACATGGTTTAACTTCGTTTCACATTAGATCCTATAATTTCAAAATCGATCCTTCGTATTTTAGATTTGAGAAAGAGTTGATATTTCACTCTAATTTCAACTTTTGACCTTTAGAACATGCATCGGGCGCATCAATTGATGGAGAAGCTTGGCTATTGATCAAATTGTTTTTAAGTAGAGAATATTATATTGGGTTTTGTATAGTTTGATTGTATTTTTATTGTTTGAGATATCACTCCTCACATCTTATAAATTCATAGCACTTTATATTCTCATGCTAGCATGTAAAAAAAAATCAATAAGAATATCAGATTATTTACAGCATCGTTATTATATTTTATTTAATTGACTAAATTACCATTACAATATTAATATTATAACTTTATCATTAAACACATAATTACCACTTTGCCATCAAGCTAATATTATAACATTGTCAAGAATAAAATAAAAAAAAAAAAACTAAAACTTCATCTTCTTGTATCTTCAAGAAAAGCTATGGAGAAACCATTTAATATGTATTTGGAAGTGTCGTTGTTAGTGCTTTTTAAAATATTTTTCATTCATAAAAGCATGTCAATAATATTTTTTTTTATTTTTAAAAATTATTTTTTAGATCAGTACATCAAAATGATTTGAAAACACAAAAAACATATTAATTCAAAGCAAAAAAAAAATCAAATTTTTTTAAAAGCATTTTTAAAAAGCACTTTCAAACGCTCTCAGTAGGTGGTCCAGTGATAAGAATTTCAGATCAAGAAATTTGTTCTTTTTGTAATTTTAAGTTCAAACTCTGTAATTGCTAATATGATGGTCATTATAAATTTACATGATTATAATTTTAAAAATCATAAAATTAATCAAGATATATATAATTTAATTCGGATATTCATATTAATAAAAAAAAATCCATAAAGATCATCAAGGGCACAACACTTTTATAGTGGCAAGCAAAGCCATGATTGTAGCAAGGGATATTGAAGTTGATAAATTGAAGACTACCTCAGTGAAGAAAGCTCTATTAAAATCATCAAAACCAACACACCCACTACCTTAATTCATTTTTATTAATTTGCAAATGTCAAATCTATTATTAAGACTCCACCACATCAATCGTCACCCTATCTCTACTCTCTAGTGAAACATCCCAGAACCTGTTTTTTCCATTAACATTGTATTGTCGACAAAGGGCGAACCTCACCCTCTCTGTCACGTGGCTCATTCACCAACTCACTGATATTATTTATTGTGATGCTTTTTAACTTTTTGTTTCTTTTTGGTGGGAAAATTATTCCATAGTTTGTTTATTTATTTATTATTATTAAAGTTTTCTAGTTTTTTTTCCCACCTCTTGAAAAGTGAAAATATAAATAAATAAAATTAAGTATTTTAAAAACTTTTCTATATTTATATTATTTTTGATACTTGAAGATTTTAACTTGTAATAAACTCTTTTATACTTGTTTTAGCCTGCATCAATTAGTATCAAGATCTAACAATTTTGTTGGTTATTTTACCAAAACAATCATAATTAAAAAAGATTGTAGAATAAGATGTGTTTGTATAGAAAGAGATGTTGAGGTTTTCTTTTAAAAAAAAAACATTTAGAAACTATTATGTTGTTTATATATTAGTATCATGACCTAATTTGTATTTTTTACTGTCCAAAATACAGTTAACAATAACTATTGTGTTGTTTATAATCCTGGTTGGTTATCTTATCTTCTTTTTTTTGAAAAAAAAAAAGAAAACACTTGTCAATTTTTAAAGGCAATATTGTTCTTATTTGATTTTTTTTGTTTGTCAAATTTTATCCCTACTCTTTTAATTGCTATTTATATAATTGAGGCCTTTTCAATTTAATCCATGGTCCTTTGGTTAGTATTTTTTTTTAAAATTTTAAATACATATGAAATTGAAATTTCATCCTCATTTGATTTTTTTTAATTGTTAATTTTTTTTTCTTTTTCTTAATTGCTATTTATGTAATCTGAGATAATTTTTAGAATTGATTTTTGTTTTATGATTTCATCTCCATCATTTTTTTCTATCAAATTTTATCCTAATTTTTTTTATTGTAGTGTTTTTGCTTTGTCAAATTTTTTACATTGATATTTTTTTACTTGATTTTATCTTTTAATATTAAATTGCTTTAGATTTAAACTTCTTAGTTAATTCTATGCCTGAGATTTCATGGGTTGCAGGTTTGGGAAGTTCGTCCAAAGTAACTTTGGTTTTTTTTAATAATTTTTTAAGCTATTTTTTCTCAATTTTATCCTTTAATATTTTATTTTTTTTGACATTGGGTTTTTTTTATTTGCTTTGTACATCCTTTGTTTTATTTTATATTTAATTAGGATATCTCAAATCTTTTTATTTGTTGTTTTTGTTAAGTTGATTTATTCAAAATAAAATTTATTCTTGAATTAAATATAATTAACTGATTGAATATTGATAGATTCTCATTTCACTTTTTTTTTTGTTCGATTTACTTTTTTAAGCATTACTCTTGCAATCCATGCGGCTTCTTTTAACATTGTCATACAACCTTCCACAATGAAATTCAAAATGTCTCAACAGACTCTTTTATCATGAGCAACCTTCTACATGTATGCTATTGGTGGTTTTTTATTAAAAAAAATAACAAATTAGTCAATTGTTGCATGATTTATTTTTTGTACATTTCATATGTTATTATTGCTTGTAATTTAGATCAGAACATTAAATTACCTTATCTTATTAGAAACAATCAAGTTAATGGCTTGATTATTTAATCATCAAGTTTTTTTTTATTTCTTTAAAAACTTTGTGATCGCATAAGTCTTTTTTTAATATTAAAAAAATTTAAGACCAGCCCGCGACATAGCATATATCACCCATCTCATTAATTTTATTGATTGTTGTTCTTATACTTCTACAACTTCTTTTAAAATATTATCTTTGTAGTCAATTTATATTTTAAAATTTTCAATTTTATTTTAACACCTTAAATAATAAATCAATATTGTTATTTTGTTGTGTATCTATTATCCAATCGAGATACAAGAAATAATAAACTTTTCTTTAAAACCGTACAAACTAGCTCAACAGGTAAATCTAGAATCTAGAATGGTGTTGATCTAATATTTGAACTAATTCAGATTGAAGAAAAACAAAAATAAAAAAACATAGTTAACCTAATAAAAAATTCGAGTTAATTCATTCATTTCGGACTTGACCGTCAAAACCTGACTCTCAATTTATTAACTTTGTTTTTAAATATTTTTTTTGTTATAACAATGTCATTTTAATTTAATTTATTTTTAGAATTAGATTCGGCCAAACCATCCTGTGTGTGACCTAGACGTTACTCTTGATCAACTTTTAAAAAGAGTTTTATAATTATGGTTAAAATAATTTTATTGTTTGGGTGTTTTTCTGTTTTGAACACACACACAAAATTAAGACAAAATTAAGGATTCAAACTGCACAGAATACAGAACATGGAAGAATTTTGTGAGCTTTGATAGAGTTGATAATGTGACAGTGGTTGTTTTTTTTAATGTTAGATTTTAAAGATGCACGCTGTCCATGTAGCAGATAAACATTACATCTTTTTGCTAAAAAGAATAGCAAATTCAAGAAAACAAATAATGAGACGAGCAGAGATACAGGCAATATTAATATCAATAACATTACATTGACATGATCAACTGTCTGTGTCATGCCTTTCCATATGGACAACAGTCAGCTTGATCATCAATCATGGACTCCAACAGCCCGGAACAACGAGACCAGGGTCAGATCACAATTTAATAGATTGCTATATCATGCATCCACACAACACGACCACATGGGCAGCACCTTCAACAGACAACTTGTGTAGGGCATCAACTTTTTTGATGGACAGCGATTTGGTGTATGTCCATCTCCTTCAACATCACAGATCGCCCACAGGAGTCGCATGGAGCAGTTCTAGATCCACAAACACTCTCGTGCTCAGTTAATCCTTTCAATCGATCACGCACATCCATAGCTGAAGTCCCAGCTTGAACCATGTCACCGCAAAACCGGCATGTAATAAGACGGAGGGGACAGATTGAAGCCTGGTGTTGTACCTGCCACAGGCAAATGAATAGATGATATACAACCTTGCTAAGAAATGTAGAGGTAACTACGTAATCATGGTTGTGATTTCATGCAGGATAAATACAACCCTTTAAAAGCTCAGGGAAGATTTCATTTAGTCTGTGGACTTCTTATTTCATTTGTTTCATGAGAATTTCGGGGGAATTGTCAACAGAATCAAAAGGCTGCATTTTTACAATTCAATTTAAATTCTAACTTGAGGAAAAAACTCAGTAGTATTTATCATCACCAGCCAAATTGGAACCAAACGAAACTTCCACCAGTTGAAAATTATCCCCAACATCTGAAACTAACAGAAGCTCAGCTTGGACCATTCTAATCTTCCACGCTACATTATGCCAAATCTCATCTAAACAGATGGATTCATGGTTTATTTAACTTTGACAATGAATTGGATGTTCTATGTGCCTTAGATACCCAACTGGCTATACTACCCCTTCGATTGAAAATGCAAATTCACACTAAATCAGACAGTAAAATAAACCAACGAAGAATTTTAAGAAGAGAAGAAGAGGAAGGGTTTGTATAGCTTACCATCTGTTCCTTTTCAAGGACCACCCCACATGGGCATTGAAGTGGTTCATGGAAAACTTTCATGTGCTTCTCCATTTCACCCTGTTGAAAAGCTTGCCCACATTTGTCACAGTGCAAATGGTTTTTGGACTCTTCAATCCTCAGAACAATTCCACAGCCAGGATGCGAACAAACAATATTATGTCTGCTACAGAAGGCTTCATGCAATGCTATACTTCTGCTGGGTATAAAATGCTTGCAGTTCCTACACTCCACAGCATCAATGTCCATAGACGATGAAGATCCAGCTTGTTGACCCACCTTGTGGTTGCTATTCTCTTGAACACTCACTGCCACATTGTACTTTGTTGTTCCTTTGAAACCATGTACACCAATGCTGTAAGCACCCATTCCCAAGTTCTTATCCTTAGAGCCAAGTATCAAAACTTTTGAACCTATATCATGAGAAGACCATTCATGTTGGTGTCTGGTTGGAAACATAAGAGGATGCTTTGACATGTAAAGATCAGTGTCGCTATTATTGGTCTCGGCCTCTATCCTCACCTCGACCCTAACATCCTCAGCAGCAATTCTGTCCCAAATATCATTATCAATAGAGAATTTAAAATAGTTATAGTTTCCTTCTTCCACCATCCCAGATTCTGCCTTCCCAAATATAAGAGGCTTCAGCACAGGTTGACTGCTCTCCAGACCTGAATCTGGACCAACAACATCAACCTCAATATCTGTTTCCAAGACAGAGACACTTGACGAAGGTCTCAACTCCAGAACCTGTAACTTGTATGTCAGTATCCCATGGTTGACAGTGATCACATCGCCTTCAGAAAGCGTAGCATGTTGCCGAAGGCTTGTTTCAAGTACAGCCTTATGATTGGGCAAGTCTGAAAACCCAACAACATCTGGCTGAAGCTTTGCATAAGTTCCTTTAGGCAGCCAGACATACTGAACCTCAATCAAAGGAGCCTTTGGAGAATCTACAGGAAAGAGGTTACTCCATACATGAGGAGGAAGCCCTACTGAACCCTCTTCTGCAGTAAACTCAAGCACACCTGAGTGGGTTGTCGACTGCTTTGAGTCAGTGTCAATCATCTCTGAAGAACCTTCTTGATGAACAACTGATAATTGGAAATACAATGGTCCTTTATCAAATGCACCTTGATCAGACAATCCTGTGAAGCAAGAAGGAGGTAATTTAATCTTATCTCCACTACCCTGAAAAGATACAGCTTCTAGGATGCGAGAAAATACTATTCCTCTCCCTGCAAGCAAATTTTCTTGCATTTGCTCATCAACCTGCAGAGAAAACCAACTTCTTTTGAGCATAAAAAAGACCATTAACATTCTAATCTGAACAAAATAAAAATAAAAATAAAAATAAATTTGGAATAGAAAAACAAGACACGAGAATCTCCTAGTGTGCTCATATACATATGTAAGCACTATGTGGAGTGACTCATGTCCATCTATTAACATTCTAAACATTATATAACTATGTTAAAAAAAATTAATTCCATTTCATATTGAGGTCAAATATGGCAGCCAGTGACCACTTAGTGGCCAAAAACTTTCTATTTCTATAACTCATTATGAAATGTTGAATGTTCTTTGCAACAATGAGGTGAATTAGGTTAGAGAATTCATATTTCCATAAATCTAGAAAATAAGAAAGAAAATGAGTTTTTCAAACATTTGATTACGACTCAAGAAAAGCTCTTTAATCATTTAATAATGATTGAAAGAAACTTTTCAACAACAAATAATTCATGCCCAGCGCATTCAAATCCTCAACAAATTGCCGATACCGTGAAAGATACAGGGTGAGATTTGCAGAAAAGGAAGAAGGAAGACAGATAAGTGAAACATCTTCAAGATGTATCTAACCATCATGTCAGTTAAATTCAAGTTTGCCTGACCACAGTCCTGCTATAAAATCAAGACATTAACGCATCATTCTCCCTCTTTTGATCATGTATGGTTCCCTCCGTACAAATTGAAATTAGATGCAACATTTAACAGCAGGCGGATGAAATTCACATGCCACAAAAGTTGAGGGCCAAATAAAAATTCAGTGCATGTTGCTTTAGATAGGTTCAAAGTTCCAGAAAAAAAAATCTTAATTAACACAAATAATCCCCAAAAACCCGATCAATTATTGATGTTATTTGAAATCTCAAGAGAAACAGGAAATAGAGAGCAATCAAATCGATTAAACAAGGAAATCAAGAAAGCGAGCATAATCTCGAGGGAAAATAAAGGGGGGGGGGACCTTGAGCTGGGCTTGAATGGCATCGAGCCTTCGAGATCGATGAACAGCTTCGATGGCTTCTCTTTGCTTTCTTGCCTCTTCTTTGGCTTTCCTCTCTCTATCAAGTCTAAGCTTGGCTCTTTCTTTCCTCTCTTTCTGTTCTTTCTCTAACTTCTCTCTCGCTCTTCTCAGCTCAAAATCCATCTTCTTCTTTCTCTACAAGACAACCAACCACCCTCGCAATATTGTAGATATTTTAAGGATCAATTCGTGGAGTAATTGATATATAAGTTTGGTTCTGTCTGGTCGGTAACGGACGCGGAGATGGAATTGCTCTAAAATTGTGTTTTTCAAACCTTTTATTTTGTTTTTTAATCTTTAATTAATTTTTTTTAATCATCTTAATATATAAAGTTTAAAAATAAATTTTAAAAAAATGCTTTTTAAAATAAAAAAATACTTTAAAAAAGTATTTTCAAACTAACGATGACGACCGTGATGACGATGATGATTAGTTTACTATCGTTTCCAAATTCCAGAAGGATCTGGGCTTTTCTTTTCTTCGTTTTTAAGTTGAGGCCTGTTGGGACCCAGTGTTGTACAATTAGCCCAGTTGAGTTTGCTACTCAAAGATTGTGTTTCCAACAAATTTAAATTTTGTTTTTATAAAAAAATTAATTTTTTTTATGTTTTGTATTTTTTTAATATGATAATTTAAAAAATAATTTTTTAAAAATAAAATAATTTATTTTAATATATTTTAGCATAAAAACACTTTCAAAAGTAACTACAATTATACTAACAAACATCCCTAAACTCTTATAAATATTTTTTAAGATTGTTTTTTTTTTTAAAAAAAAATAATTAGCCTAAAATCTTCTTTATTCTTAAATAAATAAATAAAAATACATATGTGATCAATGGCACATTTATTAAGATTTTACACTGCGGTTTTACTCCATTTTTGTCGAGTCATACATAAGGTGCAAACATGACCTTGTGAACCTAATAAAAATGTCACTCCTTTTGCTTCATATGGTAAAATAAAAAAGTGGCGTGTCACGTGATAGCTTTTATAAGTCCTGCAAGAAGACAATTAATCTAAATAAAAGAAAAGAATTTGTTGCATATTAGTGGATGAGTGACTTGGAGTTTTATATAAAGAAAAAAAGATATCATATAAAAAAATATCATTATATAAAAATAGTTTTTTTATAAAAAAATTTAAATTTAGTGGAGTCCAAGATGTTGTTGTGGGTTTTACGAGTTAAGTTATAAAAATCGGGTTAATTCAATATGTTATCATCTTAATAATAATAAAAATATCATCTTAAGATTTTTTAAGTCAAACTATATTTTTATTAATCATTTAAATTACTTTTAAATATATCAAGTTAACTGAATTACATAGAATCAACTACAATACAAGTTAATTTTAAACTAGAAATAAATAAGAAGACAAATTAAAAGGTTTCAAAGTTGACTTGTTAGGTTGAGTTTTATGATAATAATGTCAAATAGTTTTTTTTTTTTAAAGAACCCATCTTTCAAAATTTTTTCTTTTGATTGAATCTTTTTTTAACCTTTTTTTTTATCAATTTTATCTTTCAATATTTGATTTGATTTTGAATTGATATTTATAATTTGTTTCGATTTATATTTTTATGAGATTATCACAATCTTAAACAAACCTTCTAATATTTGATTGATCCTTAATTTTATGAGCATCTATCTTATTTTTGTTATCATATCTTTAACTTAAAAATAATTTTTAAAAAACAAAGTTGTTAAATCTGAAGTCTATAATCTAGGTTGTGGGTTTGATGGATTAAGTTACGAAGTCTAAGTCAATCTAATATGTCAACATATTAATATTTTTAAAAAATTATCATTGATTTTATTTTAGCCAAACCATGTTTTTTACTAGTTGTTTAAGTTGTTTTTGGATTCATCAAGTCAAATGAGTCAAATCTCTTATATGATTTAATTTAAACACAAGTTAGACAATAAATTGAATTAATAGTTTTTAAATTTAACCTGCTAAATTGTATTTAATAACAATACCAAAAATATTTTCATTATACAAATATTTATAACTCATAGGATAACATGGATCCGGAAACTAGTGATTAAGCTAAAGTAACGAGGCACCCTTAAGAGTCCTTGTCGCATTGTTGTTATCTTGGCAGAAAGAATTCTTGTTTCATTGTAATTATTTGCGTTACAATATGTTTTTTTAAATTTTTTTTTTATATATATATATATATATATATATATATATATATATACTTTTAAAAAATATTCTTCACTACAGCACCAAAAACATAATAAAATAAAAATACCACTGCAAGGGACACGAGGTAGGATTTGGAAAACAATGATATTCCCTCTCCCTCCCTTGTATATTGTTTATAGACTATAGAGAATCAATTAGAGTGTCGATGGGTTTTTATAGTATGCCACGTCCAAGTCTCTACCCTAATCGTAATTATTGAAGTACAGGAAAAAGTTTTTCCCTCCTTACATTACTGCCGTGATACAACCTTACATCTGCTAGCTATGGCTTCTTGTAAAATATTAATCAAAGAAAATCCAGCCAATTTTCCAACTTCCTTTAACAAAACAACTCAAATTACCTGAGGAAGGTGCAAACAAGAAGCCATCTCTTTCCCCCAACTCAAATCCAAAACTCTGCTTTGGGGGCCGTGGGGCTCCGCTGTTAAAGGAGTTTGTCATGTCACCGTCAGCTCTTCAGGTAAGGCAAGCTTTGACATGAGCGGTGCCGTTGCATTGCCTTTCATCTTCCTGACATCAGATTGACAAGATCTTGATTTTCATAGAAGGAGCCAACATCCCAATCCTCGGTCGATGATGAAAGAGTCATTAGGGCAACCACAATGGATCTCATACTCGGCCGCACCAGAGGATTCTCATGAGTGCATGCCTTGGCAAGCTGGGCCACCTGGGACCAAAATAGGCACTTAGCTTTAATTCTGGCTTGCAAAAACAGGATCTTGATAGTTATTTCCATAATAAGTTTTTTTTTACCTTTCGAACTGAATCGAGTGGGTAGTCTTCTCCAAGCCTTGGGTCAACTAATTTGCGAAGATCTTCTCCAGGATCAGGCTGATTTAGAACATCCTCAAACTGTGTCAAAAAAAAAAAGGGTCAGCTTGGAGAAAAATTCAGAAGCAGCACATAGACAGGCTTGGAAGTTTAATACAGATCTATGAGAGTCTCAAATGCGCTAGTAAAGTTCAATTCAACTCCACTTAAGCCTGGTATAATATTAATAGATATAAGAGGAATGGCAGAAAATTAACCAAAGCAATAAGGCCCCTTGATTCAGCACTAGAATCATTTGCCTTGACGATAGCTTCTTTAGCAGAAATAAGTTCATAGAGGACAACTCCAAATGCAAAAACATCTAATTTTGGAGAAACATCACCATACTGAGCATATCTGCATAGAAGCATGGGAAATGTTAATCCATGTTTTGTCAAAAATAAAAATATCATTTAAGTTTTTGCTCTGTCCTGCTAGATGCATGAAATACCCTTGCATAATTCTCGTAGACTAAAAATGGCGTTAAATTTTCATTTGCAAACTATAGGGACTTCATCAGATATACTTCTAACTCTTTTAGATTTATAATTATAATCATACCACCCAAAAATTTTACTTGGCTGCAGCAGTGCTATGCACGCAAATCTTCCCACTCTAAAAACAACTCTTTTGCATTATAGTCAGACTCCTCCATATGACTCACTCATTCATTTTTCACCACCCTC
This sequence comes from Populus tomentosa, assembly GCA_018804465.1. NCBI lineage: Eukaryota > Viridiplantae > Streptophyta > Magnoliopsida > Malpighiales > Salicaceae > Populus > Populus tomentosa. The sequence continues at coordinate 10,676,052 of CM031995.1, forward strand.
ATGAAGTCTTTTTTTATTTCCATAACATTCTGGGTCATGAATTATAAACTGGGTGATCAACCTCCCATCCCATACCCCTCCTTGCTGGCAACAAACCTCAGGGTTTGAAAAATTTTGGATTTCACGTGGTTTCTGCCATCAAAGCACACATGGATAATAGATGCAATACAAAATTCTCAATAGCCTTCTATCAGAACATTTTCATTGCCACCTACATGTGCCATTTACTGACCCCACTTTAAAATTATATCAGATGCTCCAAACAATGACACTCATAAATTTGCAGATATGAATAAGGTAAAATCACACAACTCATAAAAACTTTGTTTGTTCTGACACAGATTTTGGGCTCTTTCTCTGAACTCCAGACAGTTATAAACAGGGCAAGTTGTTAAGAAATTGAAACCAGCCAGTAGTTAAGCTAAACATGATCCTATCTGAAACCTATTCCAAAGTTTTTATCTTCTTATAGAATTGTTAAAGGAGAAAATGTCTTACTCTGGCGACATGTATCCAAATGTACCCACAAGACGTGTAAGGAGAGATGCACTTCCAACCTTAGTTAGTTTTGTTAATCCAAAATCTGCAACCTATATAATAAAGGATTCAGTACAGCTATGTGAAAAAGGCTTAAAATGGGACACCGTCATGAGAAAAATATCAATCCAACCTTCCCCCTGAAGTTCTTGTCTATCAGTATGTTTGCTGATTTAATATCACGATGAATATAAACAGGGACAGTATGCTCATGGATATATTCAAGACCTCTAGCTGAATCAAGGGCAATTTGCACTCTTGTAGACCATGTCAATGGATCCTTCCCTGCAAACAAGCAACACTTTTATCATTGCCATTCTAGACACTCCTATCACTAGAAATGATGTTCCCGATGGACATGTAGTCTCACCAGAGCCGCGCAAATGTTGGCTTAAGTTTCCATTTTCAATGTACTCGTAAACTACGAAAAGAGAACCCTCCACACAATATCCTATTAATCGGACCTGCAATTAAGTGTAGATAGTACTCCTTAGTGCATAAAGTACAAGTAAAAACATTACCAGTTCATTGAAAGTAAGAGAACTTCAAAATTTAACAAGGTCATCTATGCAACTCGTGTGTGCAGATACACACGACCAAGTGCACATACAGCTATTTTATTCACTTCCATAACAATGATAATTAAATAATTACTGACATGCAAAAATCCTTCCTGCAGGACATCCATCAATTATTTTTACACTCAGATCCATGAGTATGTTTAACCGACATAAATTCCATCCAGAAATAGAAGGACCATTCAATATTAGCCAACTATAATTCCTTCCATAAATTAAAAAAAAAAATGTCACATGGCAGAGTGCTCTAAAGGTCTATGATATGTCCTGATATAACATGGAGCACATTTCTTTACTTGCATAACAATCTCGAAATTCCATATACCTATGCAACTGTAGATCTTCTTATTATTTATGCTGCATAGGATGGATTTATGATGAGGTAGACGTAAACTTAGATTATGCCCCCATGGAAGAGATATACAGTGTTCCAAATTGTATTGCCTGTTAGGGAACTGTATGTGTTGGGGAGATGCATGGGCCATAATGTCTGAATTGACCTGTGCGCACGAGGGCTTACACATAATGATGGACACCACCTCTAGTCCAAAAGCCTAAACTGGAGGGTTATGGGTCCAATCTTGTATATAAACAGATGTGGGACATTTCACTCACACGTGCACCCAACATTGCCAATAACAGATAGTGTGCAAGGTTTTGGGTGAATAAGTGGACTAAACTATTTACATCAAAACTAATGTAAAGGAGTAGAGGGTGCAGCAACTTTATCAAAGTTGCTAAGCACATGAATATAGGCCTTTTGCACTCACTGTTCCTGGAACAGAGAATGCAAGGCTAACCGTGCCTTCCTCTGTACCGTGCTAAATTGAAAAATTGGTGAAATTAATTAAAGGATAAGAAGATACTGTCTGCAGTTTAAAATGAAGATCTAAAAAGTAATCTCAAGAATTTTCCAGCAAATTTTTAGCTAACCTAAATAAAAATGTATTACATTTTCTCAAGTACAGAAAAGATTCTAGCACCGATTCATGTTCATAAGTACAGTACATATTTCTTGTAATTGCAAAAACATGAATGCATTACCAGGTTCAGGTGGTGAACATGTGTTAAAACCTTGAGCTCAGCAAAAAATTCTTTTGAATCTTGCACGTCCATCTTCTTGATTGCAGCTTTCTGCATAACAAGTCAAGAAAAATAAATTTTAGAATGGAAATTCACATACGCATGTAACAAGTGTAATATGCAATAAGCATTTGGGGGTGCCTAGTTGGGGGCGAGCATCTGGTCAGTTCAGCCGTAAAATGTCGGTTTTTTTATTAACAAAATTCCAAAACTAAATAGCTGAATCCAGACTGAACTAGTTCCATCCTGTTCAATTTAAAAATAGACAATGATTAAAAAATGCAAGATACATTGATCAAGGTTCTTTAGTAGAGGTACATCACTTTAAGGCGCTTCATATTTTCCAACCCATTTATATGTTATAAATGCATGATAAATTGATTAAAAAATTAAAAAGCAATTTCAAGAATATAAATAGGTTTGTTCAGTTGGTTTAGTTCAACCTCTCCAAAGCTAAACAGAACTCCAGCATTTGAGACTGTACACTTTGCTTCCAAATTAAACCAAATCTGAAACAATTGATCTGAATGCATTGAAGAGTCAGTTCAGAAATTCACGTTGACAAAATTTCACTCACCCTTTATGCTGACATGAGTCAAGAAAATCTAAGAAAAGAAAAGGCGTGGACCTCAATCCTTAAGAACACAGAAGATGTTAAGAAATGTAGATTCAGCAACCACTATTTCAATTCAAGCCAGGCAAATGCTAACAGTTAACGTAGTTGCTCATCCACCTGTACCATTCACCCAGTAGAATTTTTTTCATTCATTTCCACAACTTGAATTCCCAGTTCTAAGACTAGGCCTCACATAGCTTATATGAAGTTGGCTCTAGGACTCCTATGTTCTGCAAACATAAATCTCTCTAAAGCAGGTAGAATCATATATATGACCTGATCAAATTAACAAATCAAAGTCTTGTCAGTTCACATCAAGTGTTTAATATAAATCGTGGCAAAGTAACATTATCCTAAACTCAAAATATGCTGAATATGCTGAATAAGCCTGTCCTCAATAACATAAATATAAATGGCCTTCTACAATAAATGGATCTGTGTTTTATTTGAGATCCATTCCTTGACGGTTATGTTATGTGGATGGGAGATTATAACTACCAATATAAAAACAGGAACAAAGATCAGGCACCCGCTCTTATCATTAAAAACTCAGTGAAGGTGCCAAACTAACTCAAACTCAATAACTAACATTCAATACCTCACAGGAAAATGCATGATGTTATATCATTGCTTTAACAATGGGGATCATAAATAAATAAAAATTACAGTAATTACAGACCTCGCCTCTCAGTTCTGCATAGTAAACAGTCCCAAAGCCACCTTCACCAATCTTATTTGCAAGACTAAAGTCATCAGTGGCCTTAGCAAGTTCTTCATAAGAGAATTCCACAGATTTGTCCACAGTTATGCCTGTAAGGCCTTGAGACCCAGTCGCATTCACAGGTCTATTGGAGTTACTTCCAGTTACTGAAGCAAGAAAGAGAAATGTTTAACATGTTTAGTCATCTACATGATTTCATTTTCTCCAGAAGAATAAGAGAATCAAGAACTCATAAGATGAGATGATTGTGTTTAAATGCATTCACACAACAAAAAAGAACAATCATAAAGTGGAGCATGGTGATCATGGTACTAAAAACAAGATACATTGAAGAACTATCCTAATCCAGTTAGATAGGACTGAGCTCTACACTCAATAAACATGACATATATACTGTGGCAACAGAGTTATTTTGATGGCATGCCACAATTGCATTGCAATGTCGATAAAGTGTTAGTGAACTGAAAATTGAACTATATTGAGGACTTAGTACTAAAATAAAACCCATAACTAGCAACTATAAGTTTGGAAACAAAGATTTTGGGAACACTGCAGATATTTAGCCATACATGGGAGTCCTGTAACCATGCCCCGTAATAAAATATAATCAGCTCATGCCTCATGCAAAACCGATTCCTAATGTTCTCTCTAAAAGAAATAAAAAAAAAAGAGAGAAACTTGTTGACACCAATTAATTCATTGAGAACTCTTCAGTCATAAATAAAGGACAGGGATAATGATAGAAATACCATGAAGAATTCGTGGAGAGAGTTGTGGAGATGCCGACAGCAATATTGCTCCCTTCTCCTTCTTTCGGTAAAATCCCACATAAATAAGAACTGCCAACAGCAGTGCCACAGCTACTGCTGCTATACTTATGCCAGCAATAGCTCCACCTGCTATTCCTGGTTACAGGAAAGAACAACGTCAGCTCAAAGTAGCAAGTAACTTTGAATTTTATCATCTTACATTCAAGTCCAAATATCCAAATAAAGAATCAGAGAAGCCCAAAGCACCTGTGCTGAAAAAGGGAAAAATGAAAAACAAAAAGAAATTACAAACATGTAATAATTCATAAAACCCGCATATGAACAAACAAACAAACAGTAAAAAACGAAGAACAAATTTAGAATGTGGTATAATTAAAAATAAATAAATTATTACCTCGACTTCAAGGGCCGGTAGCTACCATCTACATCTGTAAATGAAGAAGAAACAGATTCGCGTTAAGACAAATTGATAGCATCTAACTGCTAAAAACTGTTATTTCAGGCATCAATAAATAGCTTTAGAATTTAATGAACATTCAATTACATAAATTTAATAAACCGGACCGTGAAATATAGACCAAGTTCTTCAAACAAACACACCAGTACTTATTAATTGTGTGTTTTCTTAATTAATTTCCCTAATTCAATTACCCCCAACTAACCAATTATCAAAACAAAACATTATCTCTCCAATTCTTCTAAAAATAATCAAAATAAACAAATCACCTTTGGTAGGAATATAAACCACACCAGTCTCTCGACTAAAATTGAAACCAACATTATACTGCAGCAGCAACTCCTGAGTAACATTGGTCTGATTGGCAATGGACTCCAAAGTATCGTTGGGTTGGAGCGGGTACGTCATAAACAGGCCGTAATCCTTAGAAACCGAGCTATCCCCACACGAACAATTAACACTCACATTGAGTTTTCCGTTATCGGGTATATTAAACTCAGAGTAGTTATTAAAGTAAACCAACGACGGGATCGTGGTCAAATTGGCATAGTATGTATTAGCGACGTCAGTGTAAGTGTTTTGAGATCTGACGTTGAAGTTGAAGAAGTGGCCGAGGAATTGACCTTCGATGCAGTCGCAGGGGAAAGGGATGTTGATCCTGATGAAGGATGAGAGCCTGTCTTTGCTTGGCAATTGAGGATTGTAACGGAGGATGGTGTCGAAATCTGATGATTTTAAGATGCTTGATTGCATAACTTCGGCGATGAATGTGAGGTTTGCGTCTTGCCAAACGTAGTAGGAGGCTAGAGCCAAATCGCAGCCTTTTCTGCACTTTGATTCGATTGAGTAGCTGAGTAAAAGCAGAAGAATAAAACCTAACCCTAATTTGGGATTCATTGGTTCGAAAAATTCCTGTCCAGGAGAAGGAAGATGAACTACAGAAACTGAGTTTTGATTCGACCGATGCTTGACGTTTGTAGTGTTCAGTTAAATCCCCGCGGTTTTCTGTTAAATGAATTTGTCTTGTTAGGTTTGGCGGGGCGGGGCTCGTTAGCATAGAAATTATAAAGTAAAGGACGCGCTCCGACTGTTTGACTTCGTCTCTTCTAATTGGACCCGGCACTACTACCCGGGTTCACTTTGACTACTCATAACTTTACTTAATTTAGAAATACATGTATTTTCTCTATTTGAAAACTAATAAAAAAATCTAATTAAGTGGGAAAAGTACTTTACATATGTTATTTATTATGAATTGAAATAATAAATGTATTGGTTTTTTAAAATTAAATAAACTTTCTCTGAGGATTAAATCAATCTTTTCATGAATTCATTTGTTATTTTTGAATTATTCAATAACAACACTGTATTTTTATAAATTTTAAAACAGTTAAATTAATATATTATACTTAAAAAATAAATAAAAAACCTTGGTTCCATGGAATTTTTAGGAATTTTAATTTTTTATAAATAATATAATAACTAAATTATTCTTGATTTAAAGAGTTTATAGCCTTGGGTTTATTTTTAATGATGTATTAAGGTTTATTTTTAAAATAAATAATATATTACTCTTATTTACTCCACGTAACCCCTTTATTGGTTTTATTTATTTATTTATTATTATTATACCTGGCTCATCACCTAGACATATTGCTTGTGCATCGCTCTCCACCGATAATTAATTATTTTAACATGGCATAATTATCCAATTTTACGAAATTTCAAATGCATTGTACACAGACACATATATAATACAATACAATAGTGTTAAATATATAAAAGATGGAAACAATAAACATAACATGGTTTAATATGTAAAATTGTTTAAACAATTACAAATAATAAATTTACATAAAAATATTTTATCCTAACAAAACTATAATCGATTCCTTTAGACATTTCAATTTTCTTTCATAATTCTAGTTTACACCCTTTACATGTTAAAATAACCAATTTACTTCAAAACACTCATTGCTCAAACATTCTTCAAGAATATTGGAATCAAAATGTAGGATTTTCATATTTCTCAATCTAAAATCATTAGAATAATGAAAAAATATAGTAGAAATCATCTTACCAACCAAGTTTGAACTCAATTAATGGATTCCTTGTCAAATTTTCTCCTATCTTATCTTCCTCATTTGAAATTTCTTGCTTCTCTCTCTAACCTTGTCAAAATGAGAAGAAAATTAGGCTATTCTCTCCTTAGCTCTCGCCGACCTTGAATGAGAAATTTTGGCTTAATTATAATTATGTCATTATTTAGTTTCTCTTGTGTTACCTTATGCAAACTACCTAGTTATCGATATTTTTTATACATTTTTTTTTATGTCCAAATCCCTTGATATTTCTTGATTAATTTTGGTACCTTCTCCCAAAAAATAGCATTTTATTTGATTTTTTATTATTAATTTATTTCCTTCTATCAAAGTATACCATTATTTATAAAATTCATAAATTTTTAAAACATGAGGGTCTACAAACATTTAGTTCAGTTTACACTTATTTAAACTCATCATCATTTTCAGTTTTTAACTGGCTCTTAAAATTTCATTCCATGGGTTTACAATGGATAATTTGATCTTTTAATAAATAAAAAAAAAATAAAAAAAAAAATTGTTAGTGTGGGCATGAAACACATCACAGAATAAGTCACCTCGTTATGCTTAGGCGACACGTGTGGCTGTTTATAATAGCAAAAAAATGCCCTTCAATTCTCTTTGGTTTAGTCATGATTGATTTTTTTTGTCTTTCTCCTCCTCGAATTTCATGCTTTTATTTCAAAACATTTACAATACTACTTGGATATTTTTTTTCAAGATTTGGTTCTTGTTCTTTTAATTGCTATTTTTTTTAATTTTAATTGGTTTATATAATTGAAATTTTCTTTGAATTACACCATCCTCGAGTTTTTTATATGTTATATTTGGTTTCCATTCTTTTGATTGATATTTATTTAATTTGAGATAGTTTTTTAAATTGAATTTCTTTTATCATTTCACCTTCCTTTATTATATTTAAATATCAGATTTTATCTTCATTCTTTTTATTGCTATTTTTCTTCTTTGAAAAGTTTTTAAAATTGATATTTTATTTATAATTTCATTCATTAATATTAAGTTGAGCTTCTTGATTGAGTATGGGTCTAAGATTTAATAGTTGCAAATTTAAGAGATTAGTTCAAGTTTAAAAGATTCGTCCGATTTTATTTTTGTATTTTTTTTTCTAAACTTATTTTTTTCAGTTTCATCATTCAATACTTGTTTTAATTGTAGATTGGACTCTATTATTTTATTATTTTTTTATATTAGAATTTTCATTAATTTTAAAAGTAGCCTATATTTTCTCGGGTCTTTCTAATTATTGTTCTTTGTTAGATTTTGATTTTCTGGTATAAAAATTTAGATTTAGATTTAGATTTAGATTTTCATTAATCAAGAAAATGATAAATAAAATCAATAAAAAGATTGGGGAACAAATCTATTATAAAAATTAAATAAAATAAAACAATGAGGAAGAAATTTAAAAAATATAATAAATCAAAAAAATGATAAAAAAAATCAAAAAAATAAAGATCAAATTTGATATATAAATTAAATTACATAAAATAATAAAAGATAAAATTAATGAATAAATAAATAAATGATAAAAACTAAGAAATAAAGGAGCCTGTGGTATCTAACTCCATATCCAATGAGAACCTTGATAGGAAGAGTGACTGTTCAGCTCATAATCATGAGAGGGACTCTGATCTGTACGAGGGAGCTGACATGACGCTGCAGTTGTAATCCTCAGTAGCAACACTGACAATGTCTCCTCCAAGAAAGGAGAAGTGATGGACAAGAGCGTGAGAGGGCAAGCAAGATTGCTAGTTTGGTGGGTTACAGAAATGGAAAGATTGTCAATGTTTGATGTCACATGAGGACCTAAGGCACCCATTCTTGGAAATTTATTCATTACAGAAACCATTATGGTCCCGGTGGCCCTTTTTTAAGGCCCCTTCTTCTCTTCTAATTCATTTTGGGTTTGAATCCTTTTTATTATTATTATTATTATTATTATTTAAATAGTATTTTTCGTGTGTGTTTAGTGAATGGTTTGAATTCCTTGCATTTAATTACTTGAGATATGAGGGTTATTATAATATTTTGAAATTTGACTGTGGGTTAATTTAATGAGATATGTTTTAATTTATAGCATTAGGACATGATTGAAACAATAAAAAACCAAACTGAAAAAAAAAAAACCAAAACTAAGGGTCCTATCTTGGATTCATGCGGAGAAGTTATGAATAGTCCCATATAATTTATTGATTTTGTTTTTGATCTTTTTAGGTTTTAGAATTTTTATTTTGATCCATAATTTTCTCTTATTTATTTTTTAGTTTTTGATTTTAAAAATATAGAAAATCATAAAAAAAAATTAGTAAAGAAGAGAAAGTTGATAAATTATTCAAAGTTGATAATAAAACAAGTTATTGGTGTTAATGAGTTCAATTTGATAATTGAATTTTTATTAATGACAACTTTCTTCATTATTATTTCTTAAATACACATTTTAATCTTTTTTATATTGAAATGATGTGTGTGTATAGTTGTTAAAATATTTTTAATACATTAAAAATTTTACAGATGGTTTTATATCTCAAAAGCACATCATGGTTACTTTTAATATACGTAATGATTAGTTAAATAATTTGATCTTGTTTGGCAGTATAGTTGTAGTTGTTTTTTAAATAATATTTTTTAAATAATTTCATGTCAAAATACATGTCAATAATATATTTTTTATTTTTTAAAAATTATTTTTAATATCAGCACATCAAAATAATTTGAAAACACTAAAAACATATTAATTTAAAGTTAATAAAAATTAAATTATTTTAAAAATACTCTTGAAATACAGAAACAAACAAACCCGAAAAAATATATATGTTTTCTGCTTTTACATTAATAACACAGCAAAACAGAGCACGACACAACAACCATATTAGAGCAACACCAAACAGATCCTTACTCCCCTAAATTTCTTAATCTCGGTTAAAACACAAATGGGTATATATATATATATATATATATATATATATATATATATCCTTTAAAGTTCAACAGAAAAAAAAAGATATTAAAGTTTATATACATATTAATATATAACCATATCAGCAGATAAATTTAAATTTCGAATAGTATTAAATTTGATATACTGCTGTAAGAAACACCGAATTATATATATATTCGCTTACAATTAATCCAAAATAGCTAGTGATTGGTCTGTGCTGCTAATTTGACGGCAAATCCCCAACAAAGGAGATTATATATTATACATCATGATATTTGATATTAGTAAGGACTCTAAAATTCAATACTTCTTTTGATCCCAATCAAGAATTAAGCACCGACCGTGCCTCTCAAAATGACCACACCGACCTAAGCTAGTTGCAATCAACTACAACACATGGGAGAGGGAGAGGTAGGATGAGAGGGGAGCAAGATCCATCGTCGAGGGAACTATATATGTACATGCCATTTACAGACAATATCCTCTTAAAGAATTGGCTTGCACGGTAGCCTCATCACTGATTTTTCCCTTTATTTGACACATTTATAATTCATTTGCAAAATTAAAATATCTTATTTTCAATCCTGGTAAAATTCTTATATGATATGTAAGCGTGGAATACATAATAATTTTTATTAGGTATTGTTTTGGGTTTTTTTTTTTTTAGCATGTCTCAACTAAAAGGAATTCAAATTAATCATGAAATTGGTCTTTGCATGAGATAATATGTTTTTGTATTTTTTTTTAATTAATAGAATTACAGTGGAAACTCCAAACCCAAAATTACAAGCTTATTTTCACAAATCTATAATTATCAAAGTTCAACTCGGTATTTATATAAAAAATAACTAAATTGATTTTTTTTTTTAAAAAAAAATCGGTTTCAGTTTGGTTTATTTTTTAGGATAAAAATCGGTTTAAACCGGTTTGACTTAGTTTTTTTTTATTTTTTCCTAATTTGACTCGTTTTTTTTCGATTTGGCTCGGTTTTATTAGTTTTTTTATTTGGCTATGTTTTTTTTGTTTTTTTTCTGGTTTGGGTTCGGTTCAGTTTTTTCAGTTTTAGACTTATAAAACCAAACTAATCGATTTTTTTAAATTTTAATTGGTTTAATTGATTTTTTTTTACGGTTCAGTTTTTTCAATTTTTTTTCTAATTTTTTTAGCTAAATTAATTTTTCAGTTATTTTCTCACCTCTAATTATCACTCTACAATTACATTTGTTCCTACTCAATAAATAAGTTTTGAAGATGGTTGAATTGAAGAGTGTCTTGCATATGTTTTAAATAGACAAAATTCAAGATAATTTTAAGTAATTATCCATTTATTTTATTTTATTCTGGGTTTTATTAAGTTTGATTTATAATTAAGTTTGACATATTCTTTTTAGTCCAAACTTTATAATTCTTTTATTAATATTTTATATATCATGTACATAATCAATTTACATTATTTATTCAATTTAAAATTATCATAAGAGTTCGTATTGGCTAATGGTAGAGTCGGTGAGGATATTATATGTTTAGCTAATTAACACATCTTTGAAACTTGAAAGAAAGTGAAACTTTGCGGGTGGATTGTTGAAAATCAGTGCCATCATCAATAGAATTTTATGGTTGGACGAGAATTATGGCGGTTGGCAAAATAACACATGCCGTACAAAGAAGAATGGATCCCCTGAATTCCATACTATTATTATTATTATTATTATTATTTCCAGATGAACATTGTAGGCTTTCCCACCTCTCTCATAGGTTCTGATAAAAACTTGTGATATCTAGGCAAGATCGGATTTGCCCACTTTTTAGCAGAGAGTTGACTTTTAGCTTGCCGTCAAAGGATTATTGGATCTCCGTATTCCGAAATTCTGATTTCCCCAATGTCTGCTGGCAATTAAAATCACGTTTGTGTCGAAAATTGTTGACCTGCGGGTTCATCGATAAAATTGCGTTTTTGAAACACAAAAACAAATAAATATGTATGTATGTTTGTGTGTGAAGTAAAAAGCACTTAAAAACAGAAAGGAACAAAAAGAAAAGAAGCTTTTTCGCTACCCGTGCACTGAAAAAATAAATAAAAAAATCATGCTTCCTAGACGGTTAAATCCTCTTCCCTTTCCTGTATTTCACTAGGGTTTTCTTGCATTCAACATTACATCATTTAGGGCATGAATATTCCTTTTAACTTTGCAATGAAGACCCACTTTAGAACACGCACACTGATGAAAGTGTTGCTATGCCCCAGTTGGTTCTAATTGGCCAGTCCGCTGTAGAATTGTCTTCCAGAAGCCATTGTTTCTATTGGAGGTAACTGTTGTCGGAAATTGCATTTGGAGTTGGACAGCTAATCCTCGGATCCCGTGTGTTCTTTTCCGTTGAACCTTAGTTGGTTCTAATTGGCCAGTCTTGATACGTATGCAGCCGACCTTCTCTATACGTGTCCATACTAGCTACCTCTTGCGTACTTTTTGACCATAGCCCGTCTTCAAGCTTGAACATCTTGTTGATTACAATTTGAAAGCAACAGGCATTTTGGTCCTTGAACAGAAATCCCAAGTCACAGCAAGCAAAACACCCGATTGCCTTCACCTTCAAGCTCACGTTTGACGATTTCCATGTTCATATTTTTCTCTGCTAGTGATGTTATATTACTGTTTGACCCTGGCTGTAGCTAGAAAAAGACACCACTCTCACAATTTTCTTTCCCCTTGGATCAATGATGAGATGGTAGGAAATCGGCACCTCATAAACAAATATTTTAATGGCCAAGAAACTTTGGGTGTTTACATGACATATTTTACCAGCTTTAGAAGTGGACCAACCAGTATCCATGCCCTTATATAAATAACATGAAGCTAGCTAGCTACTAGGCTCCCACATTGCCTTGATTTGTACATCCACACCTCTCTTTCAAAAAAACTTGAATAATCGCCAAAAATGAAACTCTTTCACCTCCTCCTCCTCCTTGCTCTTCTCATTTTCTTTAGCAGTACTCCTAGGAGCAGTCACGCAGCTCGCTGGAGCTTCTCTGCACCTTCCACAAGCCATCAGGTTTTTCGCTCCCCGTTCAGAGCCTCACCGTTTGCAGAAAGAGCTAAAGAATTCGAGTCACAGAAGCGAAAGGTTCCTACAGGCTCGAATCCATTGCATAACAAGCGATAATTCTTGCAAAGCTCTCTGGCCGAGCTAGTACGACCCTTGTTCTCTTCCTTCTACTATATATATGTTTTAATTATATTATTGGATTTAACAGCAGCAACTTAAGTTGTTAATTATATGCTAAGCTATAGCATAGATTAGGAGCACTTTGTTATTCACTTATATCACATGATTGATGTATACACTTTGTAGAGATATTTGTGCAGATCGTATCTAAATTAATAAATTAATGTTTGTTTGAATAGTGTTCCTGATGTTTATACGAGTTAATAGCATCCATTTACATGCTTACCTTTATATTTTAGTAGCAGTAAGATCAACTGTTGCAGCATTCAATATCTTAATATCGTATCTGCACTAGCTATAAACTCTAGTAGTGATTCAGGGCTTGAAATGTTAGTTCTGTATTGGAACGTATGCATGATCCAAGCTAGCGAAGGCTAGATCTTTGTGTGGCTTGCGACTTTGGCGCGTGGTTCTAAGTTGCTGGGCTCTCAGTATGGTAATTAAGTCAAGAACACTGCGAGAAAAAAAATACAGATTGACAGATAACAGCAACACGGGCGAAGGTTGGTTTCCTTAGCTATCATTTTCCTTGATTTTCATAGCTATTAACTGCTCCGACTGCGACTCGATGATATTAAATATTAATTTTCTCGCCGCTGAATCATTGTTGATCAGTGCGATGAATAGAAAGATCATCACCATCGATCAAACAGCACACAGATCAAGATTTATGTATATGCAGTGGTTGCAACTTGCAGCTTTATCTTGTTAATTTCGAAAGACCCGGTCCGGTTCAGTTTGATTTCCGGACCGGAACTCTGAGAGACAGCGAGCACGATGGAGGGGGGTGGCTAGCTAGCCCACTCAACTCCTGACCCGTAGACCCCAATTTTAATGGTGGGTGTAAATACCCATTATTTCATACAACCACCATGCAATTAAGAAGAAGTGCCTATATTTCAATTAATTTTCTGAAATTTTAAAATTAATAATTATATAACCTTTCAATAATCTTAAAATTTATAATTTTCAATAGAACGGAATATTTGTTGCGGCTTTAGCTGTTGGGTCCTCCACACACTCCTCCTCCAAATCCTCAAGTACTTATCGTTCCTGGACGCCAGTTCTCGACTATACTTTTTATCTTTAATAGTATTAATCGGGTCAACTGTGTACCATACAGGGTGAAATCTCTGCACACAGTGACAGATCACGACTAAAGTTCTTGGAGACATGACTAAATATTATCTTTAATATTTTATATAAAAAAATCAAAAAATAATTTATATATATAAAAACTATATATACTATAAATAATAAAATTTTAAAAATTATTTCAAAACCCAGAAGACCCCTGCCATCCCTGTCGAGGATCCACGAGTGCATACAAATCTTTTAAACCTAAAACGGTACGCACATGTGATTCTTCTTGTAATGACTTCTTCTGGAGTTGAGCTATAAATGGTAACAAATTTACTTACAATTCAGATTATGATCCAAATGGAACAAAAAAAGAAGAGAGATCTGTGCAAATCGATCCCGCAAATAATTGCAGGTGGAAAATACATATGAGCTAGTAGTGTGTGTGGGCTGTGGTCCATTTTGTAATGTATTTGAACTTTAGTCGAACAAATTATTACGCCATTGAAAAATCTATGTAGCTTTATTATCAAGTCAACATGAGAAATATTCACTCACGCACCATTAAACGCACGCCCAATGACCGGGACATACGTACTGGCTCACTCGTAACACAGCGAAATATGTGCGCGCGTGAAGAGAGAGTATGTGACACCAAAACAATGTTGTCTGTGAAATGTAAGAGCAATGCGCGTGTTTTAGAATATAACTGTAGTTATTTTGTAAAATATTTTTTATTTTTAAAAAATATATTAATAATATTTATTTATTTTTAAATTATTTTTGAGATCAGCATATTAAAAATATATTAATTTAAATAAAAAAAATTAATTTTTTTTAAAATACTTTTAAAATACAATACTAAACACCGAGTGATCTTTTCTTCTCTTGTATTTTTTATAAATAATAAAGTGAAAAATAGATTAATTTCTTGTACATGATTCTTAGATTTATTTAAAAATCTCAATCTTCACATTCTAATCATAGATTGTAACATCCTCTAAATTCCATGCAATCATAAATAATTTCTTATAATTATTATAATTTTAAGATATTTCTTTATATATATATATATATATATATATATATATATATAAATCTATTAAAATTTTAATAAAACCTCTTTTATACTTGGAGATCTTAGTTTATCGACTAAAACTTGTTACATTTAAATATAACCAACTCATATTTTATATCTTGTCTAATCATCTTTGACGCATTGTATCACAACTCAACACATTATATATGTCACATTTCATTACAATTGATTTTATATATATATATATATATATATATATATATATATATATATCCAATTTCAATCTTTTATGAATAATGTGAAAATGAATCGAATATTTTGTTAGTTTCGTAATTTATAGATAAAAAAAAACAAAAACTGGATATCTTTATAATTTGTTTTTTAAAAGAGTTTGGAGTATGAAAACTATGAAATTTAAAATTAGTTTATTCATAGAAGTTATATATAAGAATGTTAATTTTACAAAAAAAATAAAAATCATGCATAATTTGGAGTTATAAGTCTCCGGTTATAGGAAAATATATAAGTGTGGAAAGGTTGAAATCTATGTTGGACAATTTTGACTGGTAACGATATTTAGTAAATTTAGGTGTGTTAAGGTTGAATAAAATTTCTCTTCTTTCAGTTTAAATATAGTATGATTGTTAGATAAGATAAGTTATGAATGAAACTATTTTTTGTAATTATAATTGTAAAATAAATGAGAGAAGACATCCTTAACTAAATAGCCTAAATTGACTAGAATTAGTTAATTTTATTTTCATAAAGAAAATTATTTTATTGTGGAACTTATTCAAATAATAAATATAAAAAAATACATGAACGTATATATCAATATGTGTGCGTGTGTGGGGGTGAGAATGCAATGAATAATAATATGAAATACTTGTTGATATAGAAGAGACTACGAAACCACACAACAACAAAGAGTTATTACTCGAGCTATGATAATAGGTAGGTGTCATACACCTTGTCATTATTTTTTTTAGCTTATTATATAATAATATGAAATACTTGTTTTTATATGGCTTTTCTATACACTTTAGCCCCTCATTAATATAAAATCTTAATTTGCCTCCAAAATTTTTGATTGATTCTCTCTCTTTTTATTCAGTGTCTCGACATTTTTTTTTAATTTTTTCTCTTGCCATTAAATTTTAATTTTCTTAATTTTAATTTGACCCATTTTATCTATGGGTTAAAAAAAATCTAATATTTCAAGAAAAAAGCCGGGAGTTTATAGAAATTATACCTTGCCAATATATATTTCCATGTTCTGAGATTGTTCATATTTCTCCTCCTAGATTTCAAGGGCAAAATAGTTTTCACAAAATTCTTATTTTTTAGAGAATGTGTGGATATGCATGCATAGAAAGATAAAAAAAAAAAAATTAGAAGCTTAAACTTTTTATGAGATTTGTGTGTGAGAAAGAGAGATATACAAGGATGGTGATATTAATTTTATATTTTCTTAATTTTAATATAATGAAGTGTTAATATGTGGATCTGAATGGATGATGTGAATTCAAATTTGGGGTGAAGATAAAGTATATGTCTTTGTGATATTTTCATTATTTTAATGCAATAAGAACTTTTTAGTCATTAAATAAAAAATAATAACAAACTTATAAATAATTAGATAATTTTTGTTGAATAAAAAATAATAACAAACTTATAAATAATTAGATAATTTTTGTTGATTTTTTTGAGCTGCACCAAGTATAAGATGTAAACTATTATGCGTGTATTAACGTTTATGTTACAAGCTATAATTATTTAAAAATTTGGTAGACAAGAGCAATTTCAATTAAATTATAAGATATTAGGGGTATTTTTTAAAAAATTTCTTTTTGTTATCCTTTACACAAACTTAGAAAAGTTATTTATGATATATTCTTTATTAAACTTATATTTAAAATTATGTTATTTTTATTTTAAGATTCAAATGATAAGGATTCGATAATTAACATTTTATGAGTAAAAATATTAGGAGTAAATTTTATAAAAGATATTACGAGGAGAAGAAAATTTCTTGAAAAAGTCTTGAAATTCTCCTAGAATACATATGAAAAATTGAAAAAACTCTCCAATATGTATTTTTATGATGTATAATTCGTCAATTGAATGTGACAATCCGTTTACTTCCTTTTGATTTCTTTAATGTCGAAATCACACAATTTCTCTATTTTTCTTTCGGTCAACTTCACATTAGTCATGTAAGTTGGAAATATTGAACCTTGTACAGCAAAATACATGCGTAGTTAACACGAAAGATAGCCAACAAATGTGTTGATTTTTTTTTTCTTCTTGCTTTAATTTTAGTACAAGAAATAAACTAGTTAGCCTTGGACTTCTATTGTATCATTCACTGTGGACTTACTATGTGTTTTTTTTTCTTATCCCAAGAGTTTTTTTTTTTTACAACCATATTCTTTTGTTTTCCAATAAGGTCTTTAGCGATTGTTCGGTTGAAATTTAAGCTTTATATAGTATAGAAAATTTTGGTTTTCAGTTGTTCTTGATTTTATAAAGAATAATTTGAATTTTTTTATTTTTCAACAAATTAAAACTAAAAGGGCTAGAATTGAAAATAAAGATAAATAAAAGCCCTTCTCTTTTAGATAAGAGAGAAAAAAAAATAAGAAAAGAGAAAGAAGAAGAAATAATTGTCGAGCCACATCAAAACTCTTTTCACACCACACGTCATCTTGGAATGATTGACTAGACGATACAAAGTCAAAGATATCAATTACAACTACTTTTAAGAGATCAGGGTCCACCACACATCTTTAAACCATGACAACCTCACTTATATATTGGCATGTATATACCAAGCGCCAACTTTTTTGTTTCTTTTTATTTTAGTCTGCGAATCAATACTAATTTTTCAATTGAGTCTTCAATTTCATTTCACCTTAGTGTAATCAATCTCTTTTTAATTTAGTATTTAATTCTCTAATAGCACATCAATTTAGTCTCATATTTCATTCCAACCAAACCAAATGAAGATCCAACGTGTAAGAGAAGCTGTGAAAGGGTAAAGAAGGAAGCAACTAGCAAACCAAATTAGCTCGTTGTGCTTATACACATGATCTGGTTTGTGATTTTTATGGTTAATCCGTGTTGATGGGGATTGATATAATACAGTGCAGTGTCAAAATTAAATATATGCATTAAATTTGCTGGACACAAAATCATTTTTTTTATGTTGCTACGGTAACTAACGATGCCTGTACTTTCTTTTTTGTCATCAAAGAAAAAATTTGCTCCATCTCGTAGCGAAAAGTGGGACAGCTGACTAAGTAGCCTTTTTCTTCCTTTATTTCCTTTTCTGTTTTCTGTTCCATTTCTTTCTTTCTTTCTTTGGTGCAGTTCTTACCGTTTTCTAAATGTGATAAAATGAAGCTGAGAGCAGGTTTAATTTCGAAGAACACGAGGACTAAACAGTCACTTGAATAAATTCAATAAAATGTTTTAAAAAAAAAGGGGCTAATTTTTTGTCATATAGTCTTATTTTCTAAAGTGAGGATTTCGTATGGATTTTTTATTTATTTATTTCACAAGTCCACGTTCAACATCATCGTGTCTAATGTTGAAACAGCACCTGGAAACACCAAATCCAAACTCACGAAACCTGTCCGTCTGTTCGTCAGGTCAGCCTCGTCCAATCCACAACAAAATATAGAAAGCAGCTATGAGTTTTCTAGCGGGAAGATTAGCAGGAAAAGAAGGAGCCTTCTTTTTCCAGGAATCCAAACATGCTGTTAACCGCCTCGCAGAGAAATCCTCAACCACCGTCAAGAACCTCCCACCCCCCTCCTCCTCCTCTACAATAGAGCACGAATCCCAAGCCGACGTGCTTCCCGAGGTCTTAAGACATTCTCTTCCTTCCAAGATCTTCGGCAAGCCGTACGAACCGTCTTCTCTGTCCACATCATCCAAGTGGGCCCTACGATCTGATCATCCAAATAGTAGTTCAACCGTGTCCCCTGATGTTCTCAATCCTCTCCGAGCTTATGTTTCCCTCCCCCAGGTCACTTTTGGTCCCAAAAGGTACCACCCATCTATCGATAAATATAACATTTCTTCTTCTTTCTTTCTTTTTTCTTTCAATTTTGATTAAACATTGGTGGGGGAATGATTCCGAACAGATGGGAATTGCCGAGCGAGGAGCACTCGTTACTGGCGTCGACGGCGAATGAAATGCGAAAAGACAGATATACCACTATTAATCCCGATAAATTGAAGGCCGCAGCCGAGGGGCTTACTTATAGTTACTTTTTCTTTCTTCTTTGATTTGATTTTAATACATGAACCAGAATTGAAAAATGCAAGCTTAAGCCTATTTATTAGTGCTAATAGTTGGCTTAATTACCGTGTTTACAGTTGGGAAGGCATTCGCGGTTGCAACTGCAATTGTGTTTGGTGGCGCCACTCTGGTATTTTCTTTGGCAGCTTCCAAGCTAGACCTCCGTAATGTAAGTAATCGAAGAAGAAAATCATGCCTTTTTTATGCAACTAATTCATTAATCACTGGTATTAATTGTGAATTATTCGTGTTAGTATTAGATCTTGGAGGACCATCTTTGAAATGAATCACCACCAGTTTACCTTTACTTTTTCTTTTTAATTATTCTGACAGGGTGATGATATCCGAACTAAAGGGAAAGACCTGGTTCAGCCAAAACTTGATGTCATCAGAGAGCAATTTGTGCCTTTAAAAACTTGGGTATATGATTCTTACAAGTTCTGGTTTTGATTGCTTTAGTTTTTTCTTCTATTCCTCGCAATTCTTTTTGTGGTTTTTGCTGTGGTCATATATCTTGTACCTTGTGTTTTCAGGCGGAAGATACATCGAAGAAATGGCACCTTGATAGGCAGGAAGACGTGAAAGAGAAACCTATGGTCAAGGAGCTTGCTAAAATTCTGGGCGCAAAAACTTCCAACTGATTTCTGTGTAACGTTTTCGATCATGCAAATAATGTGGAACAGTGATGATGGTGGGTTTTCTTAAATAAAAGATACAAGGTGAAAATGTTGTATCATCAATCAAATGTTATTCAAGTTCTCGTGTGCATTTTGCTGCAACAATGCCGTGAATATTTATTTGGAAAGTGTATTACCTAAAATTTCAATATCTTGTTCAGCTGCAGTTTTTTGTCAAAGCTGTGAGAAATCTAGGGACCAAACAGGTTTCTGCAGAAGCCTCTCACAGCCTTGGCCTCTACTCTTGCTTTCAACAACAGGTATTTAGCCACTCCAGAGAGCAAAAAGGGGATAAATTTGAAAATACACCCAGAAAAAAAAAAAAGGGTAGAGAAAATGAAAACCGAAGTATGAAAATAAAAACAGAGGAAAATGGAAGAATAGAGTGCTCATCCAATAAAAGAACTTCCAGTTAATCAAAATGGTGGACAAGTGCTAGCCCGTTTGAAGAATAAATGAATTATAAACTTGTGATTGTCATGAGTTCGATGGATACAAAGTTTTCTGTTGGATGAGAAGAAACTCTCTCGGATGTACATGAGATTTAATTCTTTAAATCGAACATGCCAGTTCTGATTCACTCTGGGGAACGGGTAGCTGTCCATATGTAAACACCAAATCTCCATTACACTGATGATGCCTGCATCTTTACAGCTTATAATCTAAACCAGACCCATATTTCCAAGCCTCAAGATACCGCTTCCACTCGTACTTCATCTTGGATGGAAATGCAGTTAAGAATGGTCTGTGAAGAAGAGGTCAACAGTACAAGGGAACATACAGAAGAATAGCTTCTATTACTGTTAACATGGACAAAAACTAAAGAGTATAACTAAAAAACCTAAAAGAGGAAAATGTATACAATACCTTATTACTGGATCTGCATAGGTGGAGAGAAAAGTATAGTAGCCCAGCATGAAGAAATGACTGGACCAGTCAAGAAGCACAGGAATACCAACCTGAAGATGAAAACATGGTTAAGATGAGTGGTAATTTCCATTACCAAACATTACTTGTGTCCATCGTAAGATCTGAATCATGTGAGAAGGTGGATACAGAGAAGCCTAACTGCTGTACGTGCATGCTTTCAAGGTTTTATGATCACTGTATCAACACCACAATTACTGTACTGAATTCCTGTCAATCTATATAGTGCATACCGTTATTAAATAGTTTATAATTTCACAGTAAAGAAGCTAACATTTCATTTCTCTAACTGCTTCCAAGCCGAGGCGAAGGGTCATTAACGGCACAGGAAGGTAGCAGAGACAATGCTAAATTCTTCTAACAGAAACCAGTGGCAAATTACAAGTGTTTTGGTGCTGCGAGATAGAATGAGGCTGCAGCAATTACATTACCAAGTTGTTTATAAGAGATTGAAGTCTATAAGCTAGAAAGGAAATAACCAATGGGTGTTTAAATAAATGCAAAATCGAGTGTTTTTCTCTAGATGCCTGCAACCCAACACCACCCAGTTTATGCAAAATATCATTCGAGTTTTTTACTCTTTAAGCCAAAAGATAAAAGCAAAGAAAATGAGATAAACATGCAAGAATTTATGATTTTAAAAATACGATGCACAGTTAAAGATTCAAAAGAAAAAAGCAATAGGAAAAACCTGCAAGAATTTATACCAGCATCTCAAGTTGATGAGAAATTACAAAGAAGGAAAAGGAGCACCTCTGAAGTTCATGCATACCTGCTTGAATATTGATGGGATGATCTGAGGTTTAGTTAGCATAACAAGGCCTAATGTCTTGGAAAGAGCCCAGAACTGTATAACATCCTGTGACCATATAGTGGCATCTGGCATTATTATTTTATATTCGTAACTGTTTTTCCTTTAGAACTAAATTCTTAAGACAAATAACTGGACCATACCAATCAAATCAGCTAGGAAAAAGATCTGAAAAGGGGAAATAAGACAATAAACCTGAAGAAATGGTCTTAGAACTGGATCCCCTAGCTTCTGAGAAGAGATATGCAGATTCGTTAGGAAATGAAAGAAAACTGACAGACTCATAAAGAAGAATTAAAGAAGTCATGGCTTATTTACATAGCCTGTAAGCCCACCTGCATACTCTGGAAATTGACATAAAGAAGCTCATTAATAAATTCTGGAGGAACATTAGAGTTTTTCTTGGCTGACATTGCTCTTTGAAACAGCCAAGAAGCACTTAAATTTGGCTGCAATGAAGAAAATGTCACTCAGATAATTGTAAGAGAGGCTGTTCAACCATATAGCCATAAATAAAAGTCAGGGGTCACCAACCATATAAGGATTTAGGAGGGACAGGCTGGATGCATCGAGAAAATCTCCATTGATTGCTTCATATACTCCTTTATTTCATGAAAAAAAATGGTAAGCTTTCAGCTAGAAAATCTTTACATAGCACATGCTTGTGGAGACACCGTGAAAGTAATTTGTTGTTTTGTATAAAATCAGGGACCGAGTACTTACAAAGGAAAAGAATGTATATTCATCTGAAGTGATTTGTTATGCCTACTAAATTGTCTAATTTGTGTTATCCCTCCAAAATAATCAATTGAACTCAAGTATTAGCAAATTAATTGAATGTTACGGTAATTCAATCAAACAATATACCTGCTGACAATCTCCCAAGGTGCCTTGTCAAGCTTCCAAAACCACCAAATGAAACAGGTGACTGGATGCCACTAGCATCCCCAAACTGCAGAGAATGAATTAGTGATGCTTGCATCTCATTTGTGTTGTGCCCTTAATCTAGTAAGAGCTTTATAATTGTGTGACTTATTCCACCTGTAAGATACGATCAAATGCTGCAGGCAAAGGACTGACAAGTTGATCCACCCCCATTAAGAATTTAAAAGATGTTAGACTTGAGGACCAAAATTAATAAGAATATTCAACGGAAAAGAAGAGCAAGATCACTTTTGGCATGAAGCAGACAAGACATGAGAATACATGTTATTCAAGTTAATATAGTTTGCGAATAACAAGCAGTTTAGAAAAAACACAGCTGCATATTTATAAAAATTCACTGGTTTCAAATCAAGATAGAAGAAATTATGATCAGTAGACTACAATGCCAAACATGCCTTGTGTTCCCATTATGGCTCAATATACTCAAGTTAAAATATCTCAGATCCTTCTTTATCTGAATGCTTCACACAAAAAAGGAGGATCATGGATTTGGAGAAGAATCTAAGATATCTTGACTTGAATATATTGAGCAATAGACTACAATGCCAAACATGTGTTGTATACAGAAAAAATTTCAAAAGCAAGGGGCTTGCATTTTCCCAGGTGAAGTCCACAATTCCTTCTACCTTTTGGTCCTGTGAAAGCCAGCAGCTTTTTGTAGCCTTTTCTTTTGGAATGTATTATTCTCAGTAAATGTGTTTACATGTATAATGCAGTTCCAGTAGCATGCAAGCAAGCCTTGGAGTTCAAATGTTGCATCGTTACCTGTCACGATATGTAGGGAAAATGCCATATATAACTCTCAGTATCTCCAGATTGTCAAGAGAGACTCCCTGCAAAATGAGCGATAAAAAGTGCATAACCTTACCAATCAGTTTGAGGGCATCACAGAGAAGGAAAAGCTTGTAAATAGAACTTGTTAATGATCTCAACAGACAATGTCTAAGGCCAAGTAAGACACCAGTTTAAAATAAGAAAGAAAATATCTATCCCCTGACTACAGGCATGCACCGATAAATTCCAAATACATGCATTATTAAACTTCCTATCCATTGCAAGCAGCAACATGAAACGAACTTGATTGGTTTAAAATGTAATTACTAAACCACAGGCTAACATCATGTGCTAGATCAATTTTCTTTTTCCCTTTTAGGCTGGTTAAAGTTGGGCATGAAATAGGGTCAATTAAGAGTTTTGGATTAGGTTATGTCAATTGAAAGATGGGTTCCTTAAGTCTAAAAGAGCCCCCTTTTCTCTTTCCTCTCTAGCTGTAGAGGCTTCATTCTTCAGTAAACCAAAAGAGCTAGCGGTGATAGAAGCCCTTAAGGGTAGAAAAGACTCAGGTTGTGGTAAACCTCTCTTCCTCTTGAGATGCCCGGCTTATCTATATCTATCCAAGCTGGGAATAAGAGAAGGAAGGGTTTTGAACTACTTGCTTGTAAACTCACTCTTCCTGAAGCAGACAGACAACCAGCTGAATCAAGTTCTGTTCGGTGCTTTAGAGATGGATGGGGAAGCCTGTCCAACATCGCATTGATCAAAGAAAATGAATAAAGAAAGCAAAAGAAAAGAGTAAAACATTGAGGCTGATTAAAGTTGGGCATGAAATATGGTCAATTAAGAGTTTCTTTCTTCTTCTTTTTTGAAAAATGGGTGTATAGATAGGTGGACCACAACCCTTTCACAGACGACACTCATCTTGCACCTCACCAAGGAGCTAGTGGCAGTACTCAAACCTGAGACCCGAGTCCAAATGAATCTTCTCCTTACCACCACCTAAACCAACCACTTGGAGGCAGTCAGCTAAGTGTTTAGGCAGCAGTATTGACATTGCAACCAATACAAAACAAGTTTGGTCCTCAACATCTCATCGCATATCATAGAGCAGTAGATATTAGAAATCCCTAAAGAACATACTCCAAAAAGAAACGAGTCTTTTTTCTCCACAACATTACCCATGTACTGCTTTTATTCTTACATCATTTCTTTTTGGGTGGGGGGTTATAGTCAAATGCATGTCATAATAATGCAAAGAAAATAATTACAAATAAGGTTGGCCTCTCTAATGCTGTGGCGATTATAGTTATCATGAGCAAGGAAAGTGGGACAATCCTACAAAACATAATGTCCTGAGATTAAACACTCAGGTATTAACTGGATTTGTGAGTTCAGAATTCGTCCTTAAGAGTTAGGAAAACCTCCTAGATATGGAAACAATTTCCATAAATGAATTGAGCACAACAGGAAAAGAAAAAAACAGATTTAGCATAAAGTAAATGACAAGGTGCATATTGTAGATTGAATAGTAACAGCATTCTTAGGATGAAGCGGATCCAATATCATCAAGATGCAGAACTACAAAAGTTGAAAGTGAATGTAATTCTGCAGATTGCAATCTGAAAATTAACCTGATATTCTGGCATCAAGTCCCAGAAGTCTTCTAACAATTCTTCTAATTTTGGCGATCCTGGTTGAGGACTGACATAAGTGAACATATATGTAGTACGATCCAAAGGACCAGATCCAGCTGGAAATGCCTGTCAAAAGTACTTCAAAGCTTGACTCTCTAAAGGAAAAAAGTCTTTTTATAAATGGTAGCATCCCACTAGATTGTTACAAACCTCCCAGAAGTATTGTGCTTCGGAATCGCCAACCTTCTTTACAGATGAACTACTATATATGATATCACTGGCAGAGTTATCTTTAAAACCACGAGCACAAGATCCAACAACAAGGCAAACACCATCTGGCTTCTTTCCTCTCCTTATCTAAAAAACATAGAGTTGAGAAACAGTTTCTGCCAAGATTGCAGACATGTACTAGATATAAGTTGTTATTTGTCTTGTGTGAATCATTTTTTGAAATTTTTGGAGCTTATATTTCAATATCTAAGAAATAGCAAAGGCACATTGTAATTAAGGGCTTGCCAGCCTCATTTCATTTACCTGTGACTCAAACATGCAAAAATGAATAAGGTTGTGTATAGTGGAAACGACTGAAAATCTAGTGTCCTATATTACATTAAAATGCATGTACTTATGTAAAACGTAGTCAACAATGATGCTTGTGGTCCAGTGCATAAATGCAAAGAAATGATAAATATGTACAAGAGGAAGAGTCTAACCTGTTTTACCACGGGTGAAAAGTTCCCCATTGCATCAATAATGAGACGAGATGACAGAATGTTCCCCTCCGCCAGTTGCAAGACCTATTGAGAGAAGTTATTCAAACCATTGATGTTCACTAAGAGAATAAAATGTTATTCAAAATCAATGTTTAATTTTTCTGTGCAAGCAATGCACCATTATTTGAAGCATAGCCTTACATGAACTTAAAGACAACCCTTTTGGAATTTTGAAAGCTAGACCTCCATGGTTATTATGAAGCAAAAAACTCATTTAAAATTTCTTCCAAGTGAGTGCCAGTGTTTTCATTAAATAATTCAAACGTTCTCTTTCCTTCGGCCTTCTTTAATCATGATTCATTTGTATTCCTCATAGACTTTTTTTTATTTATTCTAGTTTACAATTTCAGTTGTTCTCACTTACATCTTGAAATGCTATTCCACTAAACATGGTTTTCGATAATGTGTGATGGATGTGTCCAATCATGTTGCTGTGTAACCAGAGGGGCCCATTATGAAGTTCTCTCATTAGTTCAATTGGAGCACCAGACCAGAATTCAGCTATAACTCAAAAATGGTAGAAAAAAACATCAACTAAATTTTAACCCAACTCAACTAAGCCTTAGTCTCAAACCAGTTGGAGTCAGCAACACAAATCCTTATCTTTCTTTCCATCCTACCAGACTTTATTTAATCAAAATTACTTTTGAATATATTACTTTGCAAGATTCAATAGACTCACTGATGCATCCTCATATATAGAGATGCTGGAGACACTGCAGCCTTCAAAGATGACTCCACCAAGGGAAATAAAACGTTTCTTCACAATCTCTATGAGCTTCACAGGTCTGTAAGGATAAAATAATTACAATCCAAAGGATTTGTCGACTATTGAAGAAACAAGATTGATGTTCCTGTCAAATGACGCCACCAAACTCCTTGTTGAAAGAGATTAAATCATGCTTCATCAGCATGCCACAAAAACAAATAAAGGAGTGAGAATCGAAAGGAAAAAAGAAAATTCAAGCTTTTGAAAATTTCAGAAGTCCTTAATCACTTGCTATGAAAATTACATAAAAATAAGCTAAATCATGGCCTATAGCTTAGTTTGAGAGTCATTACCCAATATAAGAACAGATGTCACTGAGGATGCCGTGATATCTTCGCAATAATTTCATGAAAGAGAGCTTTCAATATTGATTTGAATGACTTTATTGGAAACTTTGGCAGCATTTATTGCAAATTTTCATGCCTTTCTTGTACCTACATTCTCTTTGATATCTAATGCCACATGATATTCAGAATTCTCCAGAAATCAATATTTTCTTGTATAGTCTGACACGCATTTTAAACCCAACAGTCCATGGAAGGAGAGTTACAACATTATAAATTAACATTATATAAACAAGATTAGCGTTTTTATTTTGAATTGATCCAAGGCCTGGTTTAGGTTCATCTTAAAATTAAATCTCGCTACCAGTTGCATACAACATACTATTACCAAAAATGAAATGATAGCTTACGAAACACCAAGATTAAGAATGTCTTTGACCCAGATTTCACCCTTATCCTCAAAGCCACATCTATTCTGCACATTTAGTGAAATTTTAAACAATATAAATATACCAAAGAGGTGACATCAGGCAGTGTAGGCAGTTGGATATGGATCGACAAAATCCATGCAACCGCATAGAAATGAGGAAAATCTAGACACAATAGTCAAAAAATGGAAGAGATACGGAACATGCTGAAATTGCACAAATGAAGGCATGGTTATATACATGTGCTCATTTGATTGTGCTTAAAATTAGAAATTTCTGAGGCGATTTGAAGTTTGCAATAATTATAAATCTGGGAGAAAAGTCATAGCAAAGATGGCATAGGTAGTCACCCTTCTCACAAAAAAAAACAAAAAGAAAAAAAGATGGCTTGGGCAGTCATTCTTTTGTACCTAAAAATGCAGACTTTGTACTATTTAAAAAATATAAGCTGATTTATGAGCATCCAAACTGCTGTCAATCGTAATCAGACATCCACTGCGATGAGAAGTGGCCATCACAGCTATACTATCTAGAGATTGATAGAGAATATAGCTTATAGCAGAACCTTCTTCTGAGAAGAATTATCTTTATATGTGTGTGCTTGTTTCCATAAAATAAAAAAGAGAATGCTTTCTGAAAGCATGTAGAGTTATAGAAAACAAATAACTATGGGGCAAACGTGATCCTAGCATCAAATGTTTATCTCCAATCCATTCTTTGGTACACAACTGAAATGTTGAACTAAGAAAAATTATTTGATTTATGAAGTTCAAGAACTCACAGGATTAAAGTTCATAGCTATAGCTTGTTCAATGTCATTCTCTTCCAGAATTCCAACATCTACAAGCTCCAACAGCTCCTTCCTTGAGATATTCCATTCTTGCTCCCTCTAACCATTTCAAACAATTCACATATCAAAAGCAATTTGTTATGCCTTAAGTTGTCTCTATATTGAAAGTAGCAGTACGTTATACCCCTTTTAGTATGTTTCTTTCCACAACGCCTACTTGAAGACCTTTGGCACTCAAGGCTGTAGCAATGAATATTCCCAAAGTACCTCCACAAACTACCACGTCAAATTTATCAACCACTTTGCCAGTGAGATCAGAATGGCTTGACACTCCTGGAATACTCGAAACAACTTGCTGAGGCTGTTGAGAAACTGAAAATGGATACAAAGATTGCCAGAATTCAAGGATTTCATAGACATTGAATCATCATTCAAAGTAAGTTGCATGATTTGTACCTGTTACAGTGGAGCAGATACTAGACCAAATATGGTCCAACCTCTTTAAGGCATTATATGAGTAAGCCCCACCAGCACCACCAACTTCACCTTCAACTGCAATACTCTCCATTATCCTCTACAAAATGGAAGAGAACATGTCAGATTAGAAAGCACAGGATGAAGCAATTGGAGAATCCAAAAAAGTCAAATGGGAATATGTATTTCTTTGGACTTGAAGTCATAACAGAACCATAAGTACACCGTATTCCTCTTCTAAAATAAAATTCACTACTCCGAATAAAGCACACTAAAGGCAGAAGCTACCAACTTCGAAAGAAGATGGATTCTTGATTTTGCTTTAAAAGAAGTTACTTAAACTTGAATTCCAAACCAGCAACAGCCTAAAACATAGAGTTGATAACGTTCTATTCATTTTTACTCCCAGCATGAGCGATCACTAGCGCAGTTACTACGTTGCAAACTTGCAATTGGATGACTAAGTGAACCTCCAGGCACCTCAAGAAATAATAAGATTGTTGCATTTATCATTTATACTATAGAGCATTTGAACCCTACCACATTATAAAAATCTCCACATAATTCTTTCAGGTAGAAACAAAGAGTAAAATCAATGTGCAAAGAAATAACTATTTTTCTCCATTTATAAACAGTCAATAAGAATATCGGTTTTAACACCAACTTAGATACATGTAGCCCTGACTTAATTACAAACAGAAAAAACATTTACTAGAAGGTATAAACCCTTTACCATATTCGTTTTAATCCATCAAAGAGAAAGAACCATTCTTTATTAAAAGTGGAAAAAAGAAGAATTTAGAAAAAACTTGACCTGGGTTCTAGAGGGAAGAGCTTGTGCTTGCAAAGACATGCTCCTTTGAATCCTCTCCTTTCTTCTCCGAACCAAAGGGCTCAGCTTTGGGTACTGACCCAGTACCCCATTGCACTGTCCAAGCTGAACCATCAACATATTGAGTTGAGCTCAAAATCTAAAATCCTGGATTTTTAGCTCCTTTTTCAATCAAGTTATCATCAAATCTCCAACATTACCGAGATGCCAAAGTACAAGTGTAAGAGAACTGGACACGTTCCACGACCGAAAACCCTCTCTTCCCTTTATTCCAAGGACATGTAGGATAATGAGATAAAGCAAACCATTTAAAGTTTTTTTTGTTTGTATGTTTGTTTAAATATATATTAAAATAATATTTTTTTATTTTTTTAAATTATAATGAAAGTTAAATGGTGTGAAGAAATTATTGTATATTAAAAGTGGATTGTAATGGTAGTTTTATTTTTAATTTTTTATCTTTTAATGAGTAGACAAAAGTTTTTTTTGGCTTTTTTCCACAAGAGTACTTAAGTTTTTTTTTATTTCTAAATACAATTAAATAACATTTTTAACCTAAAAAAAAAAAAAAGCTTTATTTGAGGGGTATTTTGGTATTTTTTACATGGTATCTTGTGTAATTAAGAGGATCATGAGGGGTGTGTTAGTATTTTTACAATGTATTTGTTATTTATTAATCAAAAAGTTACGGGCTAGTGTTCCTCACCCCCCAGAAAGTGAGCAATGCTTGCATCATTAAAGAGACGCGTATGACGTTTCCGGGTGGCAAAATCTTATAATTTGTTATCTAACTAGATGCGCAATTGTGTCTTCTTACACATGATGTGACGCGTGTAGACAAGGTTGGATTGCGTGTAATGATTGGTTATTTGTGTTTTTTCTTTCTTTTCTCTCTCCTTGCAATTAAAGTATATAAGTGTCCTCTTTATTTATTGTTTATCAAATCATACATGTTTGTCATACCCAAGCACCTTAGGTTTAGTGTAGTTGCAAGACCCAAAGTGCTTGGATCTTGCATGATTTGTCAGACTCATACACCTTCAGTCTTGTATGGTTTGCAATACCTCATGAGCCTAGATTTGCCAAAGCCACGTGCCTGAATCTAGCAACCATGCCATACCCGAGTACCTAATTCAAAAAAATTAAAAATTTTCAAATGCATGATTGGACTACAAAAACAAACACTACCTCATTCAAGCAGAATTTTTCATTTATATATAGTAAAATTTAACTACAAACTTCTTTTTATTTGTGCAACTTATTTTATAAATTTGTTATATTAAAAAAGAAAAGAATAGAAAAACAATGTTGAGTTCTAAGTGATTTATTTCAAGTCTTCAAAAATAATTTTTTTTTTGTATGCATTTTAGATGAAAATATTAATTTTATATTTTCATCAAAGTGTTAAACAGTTTTTTAAAGAGTTCATGCTTTTTTAAATTTGAAATGTTATTGCATATTTAATTGTTAAAGTTTGTTACAATGAGAGTTTATTCTACACTATAGCTATTAATATATACAAAAATTTGAAATATATGATCATAAGAATTTTTTTTTGAATTAATACATTATGTTATAGGAAAAGAAAATACTGTAAATGTAAAAAATTTATTGTTCTTTTGACTATCTTAATTTATGTAATTTTATAGATAATTTTTTAGCTAAAATTAGAGACTAATAAAAAAAAATTAAGTGAATTTTAGGGATGCGTGTGGTTAATGTCCTAAAATAGAACAAAGAAATATAGAAAAGATAAAAATATATTTGGTTAAAAAAATAAAAATAAAAATACAAAATAAATATATTTTTAGAAAAATTATAAATAAATTTCTATATTTAAAAAAAAAATACATAAGTTTAGCATGATTGTCAGACGTAAGTATTTGGGTTATGCCAGATTCAAGGCACTTGGATCTGGCATAATTGCTAAACTCAAGACACTTGATTCTAATAAAGAGTTGAGTGAGAATTAATTTGTTTGGTTAGGTTTAATAATATTATTAAAATATTTTTTTATATTTTTAATATAATTTTATATTTTTTTAAAAAATAATATTCATCTGTTACGGAGCGCAAAAAAATCTAGCGGGTGACATTTAAAAGTTCACCTACATGTGACACTACCGACCAGATAGAAGATAAACCTCTCAACTTTATCAGGTTTTAGGAAAGACTCCAACTTTCCCCCTTCTTCCTTCTTTGGCTCTGCAAACTTTCGTTTCCATAATTATCAAGTGAGACCTCTCAAAGTATGATCTGTTCCATCTATTCTCGGTATTGTGTTTGTGATTATCAAATGTTGGGTATCCGTGATTTTACTTCTCTCTTTTCTATCTGCTTTCTTTTTGGTTTTTGAAAATGAAATAAAATATTTGGAGCTCTGCATTTTTTGATGAAATCTTGAAATGAATGAAGTTTTTTTCTTTACTGGGCGTTAAAAAATTATCGAGAGTTTAGGTTATTGTTGTTGTTGGTACATTTCATGTATATGCTATCGCTTTTTCGTTGTTTTGGTTAGCTTTGTGAAATTAAACTTCTTGCTTTCCCTATTTGTATTTGTTCTACTCCTGAAACTAAAGTCTACGTAGCTGCAAACTTAAATGAAGATTTAGCCTGCCAGTTATATGCGAAATGTGAAATTTTTGCTCTGTTAAAAATCTAGTAGACGTCGCTACAAGTTCCCCATCTAGAGTCCACGAGGAATGAGGCTAAAGTTAAGGTTTTATTTATGATCCAAAGCTAATGAAGCAACAATCTTTGCCAAAGATGAAAAGCATTTAGAAATAGAAACAAAATTCAGGAAATAAGAAGAATCGGTGATACAAGGTGTGTAAAACTTGAAGTGAATGCATTAGTTACTTACGCCAGGAAAGAATGGCATGAGGGATGGATGATAACTACCTGCTTAGCCTAAATGAATTTGTGCTTGAAATAATTCCAGCAGGCCTGGTTATTGTAGTTTAAAAAACAGTTATGTATTTTATGATTGCTTTATCTTGGGGAACTTGTATTTTTGTACAACGGTTTACTTTTATTATGATGGTTGGAACACGGGGAATACACATGAATATTCTCTGTAAAAGATGATTTTGCCAGCGTTTTGAATTACTTGTCACTTTGCTAATTTATATGTTTTGAACTTGTGTTGGTCATTCGACACAACTTTAGCTAGCTTGAGCAGACGAGAAAGGCTAGAAACTGTATGTAGCTATGGCAAGCATGATCATATCCCCAACCTTCTCTATCAACAGAAGCAGCAGAGATTGCAAAATCTTGAAAAATACTATTCGGCAATGTCAAGGTATAAAGGCGATGCACATCGAGAAGCCTCTTGAGGAGTTGTACAACATAAGGGTGGAAAGGAAAGTGTCACGAGATAGACTGGCAGAGATTGGGGTTTCAAAATGGTCAGTGTGGAAGACTGACAAGTGCAAATTGCCCTGGGACTGGCAGGTGGACCAGTTAGTTTACATTGAGGAAGGAGAGGTGAGGGTAGTTCCTGAAGGGAGCAAAAAATACATGCGATTTGTTGCAGGAGACCTTGTTCGCTACCCAAAGTGGTTTGAGGCTGACCTCTTTTTCAATGCTCCATACCAAGAGCGATATAGTTTCCGAGCTTATGGTGATGACAACTAATCCTTTTCTGTGTACCTCATTGAGGACTGCAATGCTTGTTTCTTTGTGTTGGCTTCAAAGGCATCCATTTTAGAATAGAAATATGAACTCAATATCTGCAATTTGGAACGCTAATGTAAAATGATCAAAATATCATCTCATGATTTTTCAGTTATAGACTCCCTAATGCAGGTCTGGATATTATGTACTGATTTGCAGCAACTGTGGTTGTCAGTGGATTCTGCCACAAGGATTTAGAAATCCTGAATTTATTATCATGAACCACTTTCAAATTGGATCAGTGCGTTTTGATTTAAATCATAAATGGAATGCGGTGGTGTTGGTATTGTTTCCAACTGCTGGTGCAAGAAACAACGAAAGTATGAGCTTTCAGAAAATAAAGTTGTGCGCTTTATGCTAAACAGATACATAGACCAGGTACATGGTTAGCTGCGCTGGTGTAAAAACCACCACTAGAATCTAATTGATAGCCACCATGAACTGCCGTGATCTATATTATAAATCGTTCAAGCAAGAATGAGTTCATAAATTAACACTATCACGATGACCACAGCAAAGTAATTTCAACTTGTTCATTCAGAACTTTAGGATACACCCTATAAACAAAAGCTTGTCAAGAATTGATGCTATCTTGAAATTGTTTGTATGTTGTCCTAAAAACCATGTCTGAGAATCATTCTCAATGCTAGAACTTCATGACAGAGTACTCTCAGAGCACAGGCAGAAAATTCCTGGCAATAAATTTTGCCATTCCCCAGAGACTTGCATGTTTGTGAACGCCCGTCAAAAGTGTCAACATGATGTTCGTGCTAAGGGCCCAAAATGGCAAACGGTGAGCCATTTAAGGAAGATTGTGGCGATATTTTGGCTTGAGAAGTAGCAGTTTAAAAGAACTAATAATTTTAAGAAAGTCATCAAAGTCGAAGCATAGAAGGAACAATCTTCTTTGCATCATTACAGCAAATAAATTTTATCAGGTAGGAAATCCAAAGACGCGCTACCTCTATGAATCAAATCCTTTATATTACACACAATTACATTTTCATGGATTAAAAGAAGAAAACGGAGCAAGCATAGAACCGAAAAGATGAGTAACCTCGGTGTCTCAAAACCGAACATTCACTTTCCGCATTGTTCAGGTATGGGCTAATGAGAGAACTATGGGAAGTGAGGCTGAACAATTCCTACATCGCAGGTCTCACCTTAAATTCCTTCATGAGGGTAAGCTCATAATTTACACTAGTCAAGGCTCTCAACCACCTGCAGTGGTCCGAGGACTTGTTCCAGTGGCAATGGCAATAGATGAGACAGAACTTGAGACAAGCACAGCCTCATTGCTTACAGCCTTGGAGGTTGCCAAATCTTCCAACCGCTTCCAAGTTAATTCTCTTTTCTCCCGTGTCTCCATCTGCTTCACTTCATCTTCTTCGAATTTGACCAAGCACTCATCAAAAAGTTCTTGATCAGCATCTGAGAATATCTTCCTGACATTCAGGGTCAAACTCTGAACAGCTTGATTCCAATGCCCCCTTGTGTTTCTCTCCAAAGCTGGGAAGATTATAGGCAGTATCACTCTGCGATTCTGCGTGATCAAATTTCTTATGTGATCATTGTTCCACAAAAACAATGCACGTTCTGCAACCTGCCAAAACAACCAGATTAAGATCATCCATATGAACAACCTGAAGTCCAAATCCAAATCCTTCAGATGGTAGAAGGGTAGATAATATGCAAATCCATTTGATTCTATCAAGCAATATAGCTTTCACCAAGACAGTATAAGCTCTGAAGTGAAAATATCCACTGCTATGGATGTGCAGCTCACTGCACACATATGCAGTCTCCAACATCCTTCATGTTCTTGGTATTAAGCCTCCTTTTAATCCACATATGTGCAGATTGAAAACTGAAAAGCATGCTTATTCAGCTTAAACATTAACGAATACATGCATTATCTTGATCTGTCAACCAATTGTTATCTTGACCAAAGAGTAATCATAGTCTGTCAAACAATTGTTACCTTGACCAAAGAGTAATCATATCAAAACTACGAGTAGCATGCACTTCCAAAGAAACCAGAAAGCAGCAGCTGAATCCTAAAATAAAGCTACAGGTAAAAATATTCACAGCATAAAACACTCTTTACATCCTCCATTACCATACAAATGCTGAGCTTTCAGCATCCAGACATTCAACTTATTTTCAGAACAAGAAGTCCAATGGCTTTACCTCCAACTATTGTCCTACCTGGAAACATAAATCACCGTGGACACAACACATGGCCGTGATCATAATGACAACGCAGATGATAGAAATGACTTGCTTGTAGCTTGTTTAAAATAATTTTGGCCTCTCACTAAAGTGTCAAAATTATCTCTTAGTGTTCATAAGATGACCTTGTAATTGTGGGGTTCTGATAAGAAAAAAGAGAGGTGAAAGAATTTTACTAGGCCATGTGGGTGGTTCCACACAAAAGCATCTAAAAGACAGGTACACCCTCTAAGCTAGCTTTTTTTACTTGGACTGCTGCTATCGGGAAGATACTTATGTTGATAGCATAATCAATAGGAAACACACTACTCTTGAGCGGTGATGTGTGAAAGATATGTGCGGAGCTGATAGAGCATCTGGTTGGGGATAAAGAAGAGCAACAATCGAAATTAATATTTCATTTAAATTTTAATGTTGTATGATCATCAAAGACATTTAGTATTATTTAGAAATATTAGTGATTATTATTTTGTAGTTAAATTCCTAAATAATCAAATATTAATATTATGCCTTATGCTTCTAAGTCATGGCGAGGGACTGCAGGGAAAGATGATGAGTGGAGAGCTATTGTGTTCATTTCATTGACTAAGTGTGTGTGAACAAAATCTCACCCTTATGGAGTAGAACTCCCATCATAAATACATCAACTCCAGTTGTAAGGTCAAAGTACAGATGGATGTTTCCTTCATACTAACTATGTTTTTTCATTTTCATGGAAAGTATCTTTGGACTTCTCAAGTAGCTTTATAATGGTATGTTAGGCTTCTCTTTGATTTTATCTCAGGGGGTTATCTTATATACTTCCCATGGAGTTGGGTGCAACCCCTACTTTTTATCTCAGGGAGAAACATCATTGCACTTTACTCAGCCTTCTTGATTTTAATATCAGATAGAAAATTAAATAGGTCAATGACAAAGTCTTAAAAGAGCATATTAAAAGGTTCTTAATGGTATTGAATCCATAGTTACATGAGTAGTGGATATATATCTTTGAAGATGCATGATAAAAAAAACTCTGGCAAATGACATGAAAAAAATGCAAATTCTGACCAGATCCCTTTATGTTTGCATATTATTTTGCACAATTTAAAGAATCCTATTGCACGGAAAATCCATGAACACATGATGTAATCAATAAAATTGCATGTAGTTGTTGAAGCCAAGACAGATGTCCACACCTCTCATCATCAATACCATAAACCCAACTTCAATAATTCAGAGCAGAAAAATGAAAGCAACCCAGTAAGCCCATAAATTCAGAAAAGCTCAAATCCCTTGTATACCCAAGTAAAAAGATAGCGCAAATAAAAAAGTGATAAACTAAATGTGCAACTATTCAATTTGGAATTCAAATATCCTCATGAAAAGAATTAAAGTTCACCTAAGGTAAGATGGCAAATAAAAAAAAAAAAGTTTCAGTTGTAGTGCAACTAAAGTGCCGGAAAGAATGATCAGTAATTAAATGTGAAAAATTATACCCCAAGAGTTTATGGACCAGATTGACAAGGTTAAGCCTGAAAAGAAGTCCATGAAGAAACCCGGAACCATCAGATATGAAGCCTGAAGTTTCTGTTTTTATATTTTAATTATTTTCCTAGTTAATTTTGGATTTTAATTATTTGTTTCCTACATAGTTTAGGAATTGTAATTTAATTAGCATTTTACTATTTAAAAATCCTAATACTAGATGGATTCTATTAGTTATGAAAATTCTAATTAGGAATCCTTTTCTATAAAAGATTGGAACTATTATAAATAGAGGATGTCTAGTTTATTTTTAAAGATTCATACAATTATTCAGATTTAATAAAAATAAAAGATAATTTTCTCTATAGATTTCTTTAGAGTAGTTCTATAACCTTAAAGATTGAGAACCCTAATTTTATCTTCGCTATATGTTGCATCAAAATGGTACAAATACAATGTCAATGGTGAGATGATAAATGCAATTACAAGGCAGCAGAAACAACAAAGCAGTAAAAGCTAAAAAATGATTAACCTTTTATCAACCACCAAAAACTCATAAATAATCATTCTGAATCCAGTACCTGAAAATGTGAGCTGTTGAGGCAGCGTCCAATTTGATGGAATAAAGGAACCATGCACCGCTGAAATTCTGCTGCCTGAGTAGCCTCTAAGACCTCCTCCAACTCACCAAGAAACATAACTTCCTTGGAACTATTAGTTATGGGCCAATACTTTAAGAGACCTCGAATTACAGTATCAGCCAGCTTGAAATCTTTCTCCACGAATTGAGTGATACAATATGACAGCTGTTGATGATACATCGACACACACTTGGGCTTGTGAAGTGGAATTAAGGCACGGACAAGAAAAAGCTTGTGCTCTTCCTTCAATGGCAGAGCAAACCCATTAATAATGCTTCCCAATATCTCAAGCATTTCTGCAATCCCATTATGCCTCTCTGTCTCGAAAATGAATCTGTAAAAGATATTGTTGATAGCCTTCCTAATGAATGGTCGATGTACCATGAACTTTCCATAAATGCGGTGGAGTATCGTCTTCAAATACTCCCTCTCTCTTTGGTCCTCGGAATCAAATAAGTCCAGCAGTCTCAACACAAATGAATGGTCAATGTATCTCTTGGCAAGCTTGGCATCAGTTTCTGATGAAGCCACAAATCTAAGCAGAAACTCATAAACAATCTGAAGATGAGGCCAAGCCGGCTCCATAGCTGGCTCTTCATCTTCGGGATCAAACATTTCTAGATTCTTGTTATCATAGTTTGCAGATGGAAGTGTTCTGAACAAATTGGCTGCCACCATCTTTGTAATTTCTTGCATTGCCATCTCATTGAACTTTGAAGTCACAGTTGAAATATAATCAACAAGCTCAAGCAAAGTCTGCCTCTTAATGTCCTTCTCTTTTAGATTCTTAGAGGGATCACTAAAATCAAACACAACGCAACACATGTTCAACTTCTTAATAAAGAGATTCGGCTTCTCTGAATTAGGAACATCACGAAAGCTAGGCAATGCCTCATAAACCGCAGAAGTCATCACAGGGCCCAATTGGGGAGCTGACTTTTTCCCTTGATTCATCTTGCTATTCGGTGCCAGGATCCCATTGTTCAAGCGTGAAGCGCCCAAACTCGGATTCGAAGTTTTGGATGAATTGGAAGAGGGCTTTGAGTTGTTAATGGAATTCGCTCCATGAGATGAGTTCAAAGACGAGTGGGCATTGAGTCCACCATCACTGTTTGAGTCGTTACTCGATGATCTTGAGGGTTTTCGAGGTAGCTTACCCAGTATTTGTTTGATCATTTCTGCTGCCAAGCCAAAACCCAAACCCCAACACTAATCCTAATCTATTCCCTCTCAAAAAAAAAAAAAAACAAAGTCTCCACCTTTAAAACACCTCAAATTCAATACGTTTTTCACAGCTAGGCAACAGAAGCCTAGTCAAATTAGTAAATTAAAAAAAGAAAAATCAAACGAGGCTGCGCATGTAAGGCTCTTAAAATCCAAACTCCTACCTCAGGATTCATCTACAAAGCAAGAAAAAAAAGAAAAAACCCACTTGATGAATTGCCTAATTTCGTATACGGAGGAGGGAATTACTTACATTGACGACAAGAACAGAGAG
Organism: Populus tomentosa; assembly: GCA_018804465.1. Taxonomy (NCBI): domain Eukaryota; kingdom Viridiplantae; phylum Streptophyta; class Magnoliopsida; order Malpighiales; family Salicaceae; genus Populus; species Populus tomentosa. Next base: position 10,715,162 of record CM031995.1, read on the forward strand.
ATCCGAGAAAACCCTAGAAATTTGATCTGAGATTGATAAAACCCATAACTTGATTTCACAGAGAGAGAGAGGGAGGGAGGGAGACAACATGAACAAGGTTATCAAAAACAAAAGTCAAATTAAAAATCCATAAGAGACAAAAAAAAAAAACAAAAGGGAAGATGGTAGTTGCATTTACAGAAATAGCCAATAGAGAGATGAGACTCTCTCTCTCTCTCTCTCTCTCTCTCTCTCTCTCTCTATCTGTGTTTCTTACTTTGGGTGCAAAGTTTAGGAGAAGGAAGATTTGAGAGAGCACAAAAACAAAAACAAAAACAAAAACATAGGAAATCGAAACCCAAGACTGAAAACAGGTTGGTATTTGGTTTTCTTGTCAGGGCAAAAAGATTAGTTCAAATTACCAATAGTTCCTCCTCTACGTTTTTTTTTTTTTTTTCAATTATTTATTCTTGGTGGATTTAATTTTTATGACCAGTGATTATGATGCAAATGGACCCAGTATCATCACATATTCTGTATAGGTGAGCGACGGGGGCTCTGTGGATTGGGTTGACTTGCTTAATTGACTAATCTCTCCTCCCATCAAATACTTCAGATATTTATTTATTTATTTATTTATTTTTGGGTTGTCTTGGTCTCTAATGGGTATTATTGAATTTCTTTCATTCTGGTTTTACTTGCATCACCCGCAGTTGACATTTCTTTTTTCATCTTCTTATTATTACAGTAAGTATTTTCTGGTTATTTTTTAACATATTTTAAATTTAAAAATATATTAAAATAATATTTTTAATTTTTTAATATTAATATATCAAAATCATCTAAAAATATAAATAAAAATTTATTTTTAAATAATAAAAAAATTATTTAAAAAAAAAAACATTTTTTTTAAACTAGTAATCACAAGTCAGTTTATTTTGTGTTTCAAAACAAACTGACTTGTGATTACTAGTTTGATTTTACCATCGTGAAGTTTAATTTATTTTTTATTATTACAAAGAAAAAATTGCATCATAGTTTGATATTATTTTTTATTTTGATTTTATTGTTTATAAAAATGAAAATATTTTTTTATATAAAAGTTCTTTTTATTAGAGTTCTTAATATGAAGATAAAGGTGTAATATTCAATATATAAAGTCTCTTATAAGTAGAATATAATAGCACAAACTTATAAATAATCCAATAATATTTTTGTTGATTTGTTTTATACCGACTTGAGGATATAATTAAAGTGTTATGGAGTTATTAAATTGATGACGTAACGTGTCCAAAAAAGAAAGAAAAAAAAAAAAAAAAAGGTAAAAAAACAAGCAAGCTAGCTTGATGTAATTTTTCCTATTGCAAATGAAAAAGCAGATTTATAAGACCAAGGCGGCGGGACACCTTGAGGCGTGCTTTTAATGCAAAACTTTCATGCGCATGGCGAGCTAAGAAACGAAATGGGAAAACTTATTTTAGGAGGGCATTTCCACTTCTACGATTACAAGGATAGCAGACAGCCATATATATATATATATATAAGTGTTTCTGGTAGAAGAAGGTAAGCTTTTATTTACTTGACAATACGAATAATTTCATATCAACTTACGTGTTAATTAAGATTAAATCACTGTTTAAGAACACATTTTTTATTTGTCTAATATCTATAAAAAATAATTATCATTAGCATCCTATATATATATATATTGTAATTACTTGCTGTAGTTTTGAAAATTATCATTTATATCATGAATTTCATATGCATGCTAATATTTAATATTCTTATATTATGAAGAATATATATAAAAATAAAAATAAAAAGCTAACAAAACCCGTGCCGTACCATAAAAAAAAAAATCACATGTCTATGTTAATGATACAAGAAAAAAAGAAAATAAAAATGATTTTTTTTATTTATTTATATAAGGAGAAGTTGAAACCATATGAGTTTTAGCAAAGTATTATAGGTTTAATCCACACATGCAGTCGATTCAAGCTCGAGCCCTAGGCTTGAATTTGTTTTTTGTTAACTTATTTGGGATGTAGCTTTAAATTTATTATAAATAATTTTTTGTTCCATAAAAAATTATTTTTACTAACTCATTAATAAAATGCATGAACAAACAGTTTTATTCATATTCCTGAACAGTCTTATAAAAGAAAAATATATAGATTTAAAGCTAATAACCTGAGGTTTTTATTTCATTTTTAAAGCTAAAAACTTGATAGCTTTTATGCTTCTTAGTTTCTTCAATAAATAAGCACCATTGGTTCTCTAGTATTACTTTTTATGTATTTATTTTTATTAATGTGGATGTCCGGATTAGATTGCGTTCATCTTAACTAATCTCACGAATCCTAAAGTTAACGACCATGTAAATCTCCAGTGACCATGAAATTTGTGACATTCGAACTAGTGATATCTGAAAAACAAATTTAAAATCTGACTAGTTAAACTATACTTTTTAGGATTTAGTTTCTATGTATTTGATAGCATACATGCTAGATTTTAACTTCAAATATAAATTTGTTTTATATGTTTAAAAGCTAAGTTTCTTGCTTAATCTTATTACAACATGAACTTGTTTAACTTCCTTGAAACTTAATCATTGTGATAATCCTTTATAATATTTAACAACTCACATTCTTACAACCTTTTTTAACTTCCATGTAATAATGAATCAAGTTATGAATTAAGTTATTATGACCCTTGATAGCAGCCGGTATATAAATTTTCATGTAAGAACCATTTAATAGGTGGTCTGGCGATAAAAATTTAGGATCAAGAAATTTATTTTCTTTCTGGTTTTAGATTTGAGCCATGTGGTTACTAGTATAATGGTCATTGAAAATTTACATAGTCGTTAATTTCAGAACTTATGAAATTAATCGAAACACGCATAAACTGACCCGAATATCTCTGTTAATAAAAAAAAACTTTCATGAAAGTATGTTATAACTATGCAAAATTCGAATTAATCCAAGGCATGCACATTTTTGTTTTTGGGACAAGGATGAAGTCCATCATCCACCATTTATTTTGACTAAAATCTATTTTAAAATACGGTTGAAATATATTTTTTAAAATTTAAAATTTTTTATTTAAATATAATTTTTATATGATTTTGGATTGTTTTGATGTGCGTTAATATTAAAAATATTTTTTTAAAATTAAAAATAAATATTTTAATATATTTTTGAACAAAAAAACACTTTAAAAAAAACCATGTTTTTAAACTTGTATTCTTATGGAACAGGATATTCAATAGATTTCCAACTAGCTAATTTTTCTCATTCATACTCAGTAATTAGAAGTTAATTTTGACCAGCTTTTTAATCCACTATAAAGAAACCGAAACGGTGAACCACTGTTTATTTATTTATGAAATTTGATTTAATAACATTTTCAAAAAAAATTGCCTTGACATCGCACGAACAACTAATTACAACTATACCATTAAAAACCGTCACTGCTTATCTACGAAACTTGGTTCATTCCACCTTAATTTCTAAACTTGCCAAACAAAATGAAGTCAGCTCAGCTTAAAATCGAGTCAACTCTCATCAGTCAGCTTAAAGTCGAGTCAACTCTCATCAAGTGCCTTTGAAAATCAACACGCTGGTAAACCCAACTTGTTCTGCGGTTGCCCAGTTGACTCACCAACTTGTCTATCAAATTTGTTTTTGCATTACAAAATTTTTTAAAAAATAAATTATTATATTTGTATATCAAAAATAACTTTTTTAAAAATATATTATTTTAAAGCGAAATACATTTTAAAATTAATGTAGAGAAACCAGCGATCGAGGAGCTGCCTCCTAAGTTTCTGTCTGTTTCTCCATGCGTGGTTTGTCTGGATTTTCAGGAAGAATTTTATAGCAGAGAAGAGTCAACAAAATTAATGGTGTGAGAGTGAGGTATCAAAGATTCCGGTAACAGTGTTTACTGTTTCCCCTTCGTTCAAAAAATTGATATATTATATTGTTAAATAAAAAGTGGTTTAGAGAAATATAATTATTATGAATTTAATTTTATATTTTATTTTATTTTAATTTTAATGAGTTATCACAATCTTATAATAACATATCGGTATTAGATTGATCCTTGATCTTTTGAGCATCTATTTTTTATTATATTATTAAATGAAAAATTATTCCATAAAAAAGATAATTATTAAGAATTAAGTATAAGATTTATTTCAAATTAATTTTTATGGATTATTGTGATCTTAGAAAAAAAATTAGGATATTAAGTTGATACTTGATTTTGCAAGTATATATTTTTTATAATATAATTAAATAAAAATAGTTTTAAAAAATAAATTTATTAAACTCAATGGAGTTCATAATTTGGATTATGGATTTAGTAGATTAAACTTATTTAATCCAATGTATCATAGTCTTAATATTTTTTTAAGAAAAGATATCATCTTAAAACAATATTTGATCAAAACCACGTTATTATCCGTCGTTTGACTTTTTTTTAATCTTTCAAGTCAATCGAGTCACAACTAGGCAACTCTTTAATTTGAAACTCGAGTTAAACAAAGAGTATGATTGGAAGGTTTCTAATTTGACATGTTGAATTGAATTTAATGATATTGTCAAAGAATTTTTCATAATCTAGACAATTTTTTTTTACAAGTAAATTTTTTTTTGATCCTGGCACAACATAGCATGTGGAATTATCTAGTTACACAACACTAAAAAGGTGATGTTTTTATTGCGCAACACCTCATATAGCACTATTCATTATGAATAATAACTCTTTGTTTTTTTTTTTTTCAATTTTATTCTTCAATATTTGGTTTGTTATAGATTGAACTTTATAATTTATTTCAATTTGATTAACTCATGCTCATGACCTAAGTCACAGGTTTGACGAGTTAACCTGATTGACTTGTTTTTTTTTCTTTTATTAATTAATTATTTTTTCAATTTCATCATTTAATTTTTTATTAATCAGGGATTAGGCTTTACAATTTATTTTGGTTTGTTTTTTATAAGATTATTTTAGTTTCATGACTCGATTCATAGAATAGTAGGTTGACCTAGGTTGACTCGGATCAAATTTTTTTTATCTTTTTTTTAATTAGATTTTTTTCAACTTCATCCTTCAATATTAAATTGATTAGAATTGTGTTTTATAATTTATTTTAACTTGTTTTTTATGGGATTGTCTGAGTCTATATAATCTAAATCATGAATTTAACAAATTATCTTATGTTAACTCAAATTGTTTTTTAATTAGTTTTTTATAAAATTATTTTAATTTAATGATTTAAATTATAATTTTAATGTATTAATCTATGTTGATTCATATTGTTTTTTTTTTTTTTAAAAAAATATCATCATTGAAATAAATTAAAAATTTAATTTTCTAATTTATTTTAAATTTATTTTTTATAAAATTATCTTAGTCCCGTAAACTAGATTTCAAAATTTAGATTATTATTTTTTTATTATTTTTAATTGATTTTTTTAAATAAAATATTATACTTTTTAATTTATTTTAAATTATTTTTATTAAATTATTTCAATCTAATAAGAAGAATAAAGTGTAATGGGTAAATCTAAATTAACTCAAATTATTTTTTGGTTTTTTTTTTTTGAAGGATATCTTAATTAAAACTGTTACTGCTACGTATCCAATTCTAGAAAGTTCTGGTGACAGCATCACACTTTCCTTCGGTGAATTTCCCAGATATGTAAGTTTTCTCAATAAACAGTTTATGAAAATTTTCCAGCTGATGATATATAATCTCTCCCCTCTTTTCTTGCTTGTTGAAGGCTACTGGTATTTCAGCTCAATGTTTTCAGATCAGGAAGGATAAAGTCCAAAAGTAAAATGAAACAAATCATTCCAAATTTGACAAAGGAACCCTCTACAGAACCTATAAAAAGAACAGCAGACCCTCTTGTGATTTGCTTCAACCAGGAGATTCCATCAGAGCTCTTGCTCAGCTCCGATCTTATCTACTTTTATATCCCCTTTCTTATTAAAAAAAAAAAGAAAAAGAAAAAAGAAGAAAAAATAACAAAGAACAATGCTATCATGACAGAGTTGCAGTATATCACAAGAAAATCTAAAAGTTCTCTAAATTTTCATTTCACTGTCGTGGTAGGTACTTATGGGACTGCTTTTTTTTTTTTTTTTTTTGGCAGAGACTCGCAAGGAGATGAATGATCACAAAACCATCTCCCAAGTCCATTCACACATACAAACACTGGAACATGACAATTAATAAAATGCCTCTTGTTTGTGCAAGCACGATATCTTCTCTGCACTGTACAATTCCATAACATAACCCAACAGAGATGACAGCGATGGTGGAGCTAGCTAGTGCAAGAACATTTACTAACCCTTTGTTATGCACCGCAACTTCAGTCATCTCTTCCTGCGTTTTGTCTCCACCTAGCATAAAAATCAAAGACAACTACCTCAGAAAGGGTAGAAAATAATAAAGAAGATTCCAGGTTGCATGGTTATGAGTGAGTGAGAACGAGCAAAGACAACCAGTGAAACAAATTGCTAACGACCAAAGATATTCAGTAAAACCACATAGATTTTAATCAGGATGTCTCGTTTTCTTTTCACCTGAACTTTAAGAAGTCACATCTTACAGCCTTAACACGTATATTGGTTATGACAGCTTTACTGTGATAGCTCTACAATGGTTTCATCACTTGAAATAACCCATCCCATGTAACAATGATTTTTAACGAGGGAATATCATTTTTCCTTCAAAAAACTTTCTTTTCATGAATTAGAATTCCATAAAAATGCAGAGGAACCCATATACCCTTGATTATTAACATCCATGGTCCACTTTTTAGGTAGCACTTCAAAATATGCTAATAGATCTGATTCTATTGCAGCTAAAAAAATACAAGTTACACCAGCAACTCTCTCTGTAAACTAGCATTCTCTTATCAACATTAACCAGGCATGTATTATTTTTGTTGACTACCTTTTCCTTGGAGATAATGAAACATAAAACTCATAAAGCTTCTGTCTACTGAGCCTGCTTATGCAGCATGCAGAATCAGCTGGAATCCTTGTTAAAACTAGAAATAAAATCCTAGAAAAATTAACAGTGCCTGATTATGAGATAAATTTTAGTTTTCTGCAGGTTGTTACTGATAGAATCACAGCAATTCAACAATATATGCTTGAAGTTAAGATCTTTTTCTCATGGTACTACAATCGGTTTGGTTGACAGACCTCCAGGTTAAGATACAACATTCCATACCCATCAATGGAAACCAATAATGGTCAAGTAGGCAGTTCCAACTTAACATAAACTGGACATAATCCATTTTTAACCCATTACAGTCTCTCTCTCTCTCTCTCTCTCTCCATATCTTTTTTCTAACTTTTTAATTAAGGTAAACTGCAGCCTAAGGCCAAGACGACATTTGAGGAAGAACTTTAGGCATGCCTATGAATACTTATAAATCATCACGGCAGTTTTTAAGATCAAATTTTAAAGAGCTTTAGGCATATCAATCGAATGGACAATGACAAACATCCCATGATAGACTAAACAATAAAATCATGGGTTTGTAGTTTTTTCTTTGGCAACACTACCTGCTTTTTACTTTTTGTAGAAGGGCTTGCACCAAACATTTTGACTGCAAACTATTGTGCCTCATAGCTATTTTCTATTACACCCAACCATACGAGAAATAACTGCAAATGCATTAAATACTAATACTAGCTATGCCCACATAATAGAAGGCAGGAAAATTGCACAAAAACTCTCACACACAATTAATTAAATCCAGGGCAGAGAATTGTGATATTTTATAGAATAAACATTGCACTATCAAGAAACATATGAAAACGCGTGGCACAGACTTTCATATTTGTAAGAATTAGCTTAAAAGTAGCCTTGAAAGGACAGTTATGTAATTTGTGTCAGCTTATATGAGAGAAAGGGGCAAAGACTCTGAAAGCTGATACCATGTTGTCAAGCCAATAAGGTAAGGGTGATCCTACATCTTCAACATATAATGGTAATTAGTCAATATCTAACTTGGAATACCGCCAGCTTGAGAAACCTAGCAGTGGTAGTATTCATAATGATAAAACATAAATTGCAGTAAAAGATGTTGCTGCACAGCTAAACTGATTCTAGTTTCCTTAATGATGTTGAAACAACTGGAGTACATTCTTACCTTAACTTCAAGTGATGGTGATACCGGGAATACATTCAAAGATCTTTTTGCATCATCATCAGATGAGCAGTCGGAGCACAGAAAGTGATCTGATTTTTTAGCTTCTTCAATTGTCATACCCATACAAGAAGGATGAAACCTGCAGCACATTAGTAAAAAATGATCAGGAAGCAATACACTCTTGTGCTATTATTGCATAACCCTTGAATTTACAAGAAACCACACGTGACATAAACCGTAATTAGTACATAAAATATTATAAAACCAACAAGAAGTGGAATACCAACAAAAACCGTACAACTAAACAACATAAATAGTTCTCTCTTCTCACAGACCAATCAAATCATGAATTTTTATAGATGACTACAGATAAAAATTATCTTGATAAGCTCCTGCTTAGACATCATTGATAATAGCATTAATTGAAAGTGGTGTTCATCATATGATAGCACAGGATTAGCTTATTGAACCTCCCTGCAACCAAAACCAAGCTGGTTTATACCGTTAAGACCAAAGAACTAAATAAAAATGAAGCTAGATACAGATCAGCTAAAATGGCAACTTCAGCATCAAATCCTGTTGTGTGTCATATCCAATGCCTAATTTAATTTGTATAACACTGTAGAAGTTCATATCTCCTCCCAAAGTTCTTATTTCACCATTTTTGCCTATGGAGGCTATTTGGGGAAGAAGTTCAATTATTAATGATCTTCAAAAGAAGAGAAGATCTTTGCATGGAATCATTCTTTTTTTCTCTATAACAAAACCCTAAACTGTAGATCAACCATTACACTGGATGGGAAAGCTTTTGGGGCTTCGCACAATGTGCACAAGTCACGCTTCGGCCTTGACTTCCTCCCTTTTGCCAGTTTCACTAATGGAGATTGATGGAAATTTCCATGGTCATGGTTAAGCTAATTGACTTGGAGTTGGGAGAGGGTGTGATAGAAAGAAAAGGTTGTATCATGTATCTACATTTGGAATATGCTTGAAGGAACATAAGAAAAGAGCATTTAAGAGAGAAGAATCATCTCTAACCTCTTTGAAAGATATCTGGCTAACACTATACATAGCAGACATGCAGAATGCTTAATGAGATGGAATTCCTAGAGATATTATTTATTTAATTTGATTAAGTTCTTTTTATGGTTTGATTTTGTATGAGTTCTTCACTTCTGGCCAAACAACAAATACAAGGTGTTCATTTTCTCTCCATAACAGCCTTCAAATCTATACCATTTTTTACAATTAGATAAGTTCTCAACCATCAAATCCAGTTTTTCAGTCATTTCCAAATACACAGCAAAGAAGGGAATTGAATATCTCTACAAGTGCAAAACTTACATCTATAAAATTGCAAAGAAAGTTCTAATTTCCAAAGAAATGGTTCTTTTCATTGAATCATATGCTATCTACAAGATCAACCAGATTTGACCAAGACAAAATTGAGAAATAATACAAAGAGGAAAATTCAATCAATCTATTCAACCATCATCTTTTGATGATGCTACAAAATGTGATGTTCATGATTTTCATTGATAGCATTAGTAAATGACATTACATCGATGCCTAATGAGGATCTTCTTGTCCAAACTATCTCTCAAACCTCATTATAGCATGTTTAAGATGCAAACTCTAAAATTTGTGAATTTTTAAATCACCTCCTATATAATATCAGTTTCCTAATTGCATCTCAACATTGCCTGCTACATCCTCTAATTACTGCCTATTTGAAAAGGAATCGTTAAATACCATTCACTACTCTCATTAGACAGTTAAATCCCATACTTCATTTGATGTTGATAGTACAAGTGTATAACACATAAGTTCTTTGTATTCTTTCTTTTCCACCCCACCCCCCTTTTTCCTTATCTGTAAGGAGCCTTACAACCTTGATTTGTACCATCTGCGATACAAAAGACAACGGTAACTGATGCCAATTTCAAATTCCTTCACCCATCTTAGCTTTAAATTTCTAACATGGTCCTTAAATGAAAGAATGAAATTTATAGCAAAATTTGGCATGCAAATTAGTCACCGAGTAATTTCAACAACCAATGGAATAATAACCACAGTAAACTGGAATATTGTCTTTCACCCTTCAAAATTAGGAAATGTATTGACCTTTCCACTATTACTTAATAATTCTTTTAAAATGATACTTTTGTACTTTAATCATCTTTCACTTCTTCAATCGTTAATACTTGATGCTTAAACTACGATATTCAACCATTAAGAACTCAAAAGCCAAGCAAATTCAAGATTGAAGGAAAACAGAGCTGATAAATGAGATATCCACTTGACAGATTAACTAATTTGATGTCCTAAGAGTTCATTCTCAGCATGTGAACCACACAAAAGTCCAGCACTATCAGATATCTGTTTTCAGAACAGTATTTCAATCAAAATATGTATAAGATATTCACCTCTGCCAAGATTTTTCAACATATATGACTATGAGGATCAGACACAAAGAGCCCCATAAAAGTAGTAAGCATGCATGAGAAGTACACGTGGGTTTAATGCCACCAACTATTAATCAATTCAGGGCAAATTGGGAGAAGACTTACAGAAACAAATTACAAACAATAACAAGATGATAAACTATGCAAGGATCATGGTGGTGCGGAAAATGAAAAGGGAGGATTAACAAAACCCTACTAACATGAAAGCTCAATGGTTATCCCCACGTGTTACAGGCAGCTGAAGTTGGTGCAGAACAAATAAGCTATGGCCTAAGAATGGCTAAATAAAGCCTGCAGTGTGTTAAATAAAGTATCTTTAGTTCCATAAAAGCATTATTGCATAGGAAGTAAACTTTCTATACAAGATAAGAGGTATTAGCTTAAATCCAAAAGAAGCCATCACTGGATATATTAAGAAGAAAACGACCTCTTACAACTTGATGAAACTAGATAAATCTCACAGAACCTACTTCTCATGCCTGCTTGATATGCTTTACTGATCCCTATTAAGCTCTCATGAAGTTTGCCCAACATAAAACAGAGTTGAAAGAAGCCCACAAAAACTTAAAAGCAATAGACAAATGGCTATTACACTCTAGAATGAATTCCTATTTCTCTCACCAATCACAGTTTTTCTTGAAGTTCCAGTAAAATTAGAAACTACTAGAGGAATGAAACAAATGGAAAAAGCTATCATAAGTTCTAATCATTAAGCTACGCAATGAATTCAAATGAAGAACAACGCATGATTCTGACTGATGTAGCTCCAATAATTTCAGAGATCAGATGAGATAAACAAACAAAACTTGCAGTTACAATGCATGATTCCTAGTTACAGCAATGAGTGCATTATCAAGAAATTACCAATCTTTGCATCCCTCGCATTGCACCATGAGATCATCCGGATTGTATGGCATTTCACACTTACAGTACCTTCAAAGACACCAATTCAAAAGGCCATTCATTTCAACACTCAAAACCCAGAAAAAACAACTCAAAATCTTATCAAAGAAAGGGAACTCACACAGCTACACGATCGGGAGTGAAGCCACCAGTGGAAGCCTTGTATTCGAACCTACAAAAGTAATCCTCAGCTCCAACATTTTCAAGCTTAGTGTAGTTCTTGAAGGAGTGCACTGTGCACTTGCCTTCGATTGTATGTGCACTTTGCACATCAAAGTGGTCTGACAGGAATAACTCTTTTGCTCCGTGGAATTGACGGCGTCCCCCAATGGATTCCTCCGGCCGGTAGTACCACCGTACACGAACTTTAACGTTGTTTCTATGATCTGCCTCGATTTTCTCTATACGTGCCACGTATGGAAGCTTATCTGTATCCGATGGGCGCATCAACACACAATCACCAGCTGCAATAACAAGCATGAATCTACCCAAATTCAGAAGCCAAAAAAAAAAAAAAACAAAGAATGAATGAAGAGAGTTAAAAACGCTGGGGTATTCAAGAATTGAAAGGAAAAAGGGAGACATTTTGGCAATTAGGGTCTAAAAGGGGAAACTTTAAGCAAGAGATTGATGGATTTTTAATTGTATAGCAACAAGAAGAAGATTGTTGCTAGAAATTATGGGTTTTAAACAAGGTAAATGCTTACGTCTAACAACTTTGTTGGTGCCTTTGATAGTGTAAGAATCAAGGTCTTTTTTGCCAGGTTTGGTTTTGGCCATGAATTGCTTGGTTTTTGCTGGTAGTCAAGCGCTGATTTTTACTTCTATTTCTGGAGACACAGAGCAAAATAATCAACAGAGGTTAAAAGTGTAAGGATTACGGGAGGTTTTCTTAGGGGTTAAGGTTTGTTTGACAGGGAAGTGGAAGGAAAAGAAACCCTAGGGCGGGGCAGGAGCTGAGAAATTGGGGACGGTGAGCATATAGCGAGAGGGACCGGGTAAGAGAGAGCGAGTGAGGTGGATTTTGTTTGTGAAACAAGGTGGAGAACACATCATCACCGTCGTCAGCTTTTTTATGCATTTTTTTAATGAAAAGTATTCATGCAGGCATGGTATACAGCACAGATACTCTATAAAATACTAAATGGTGACAAGAACCTGTACATTTTCTTGCAATGTTAAGAATATACTGTATATATGCTTCTCAGCGCTAACAAGTTTAAGTTTTCTTAGAATCATTAAAAATTTATATAATTATTAATTTTAAAATTTATAAAATTAGTTAAAATATATACAAATTAATTTGAATATTTCTTTTAATAATATATACACACATTATACATGATGACAAGATTAAACTAATGCCAATACACATAATAATTTATTACAAGGTTATGGACAAATCAAAGCTTCTAGTTCTCATAATATTTGAGTAGAATGTGGCATGCATTTCAACTATGATTTAAACATGCTAAAACATGACAATTAACGTCTTCGTTTACTATAAACAAACTATCTCTATATAATATAATAATATAGGTTGGCCATAATTACTAGCCCCTATAAAAATAGCAAAAGGCATGCCTCCTCGAGTCTTAACTATATATATTAGTTGAGTATAACATTATATGCAATTATAGATTTTGCATCTTCCCAAGCTATATTTTTTGAATTCTTTTTTTGGTAATACCAAATCCTTATTGATGAGTACAGGCAACATAAAATTCCCAAAGTTTATCTTCAAGGTTAAAAACTATCTCTATTTTTAGAATCAACTTTCACAATTCTTTCTAGCTTTGAGTTTCTCGCGTCTTTATCATTTGTTATTTCTATGTCAATGTACTCAAATATCCTGAGTCTTTATCATTTGTTATTTCTATGTCAATATACTCAAATATCCTAAGAATCAAAACATTATTGATTATTAGAGTAATATTGTTACACCAATGATAATTTATACGAATGCATATAATGGGGATATGAAGAAAACATTCATATAAAACATATATGTATATTTTCACCTCGTTCTTGAATATAACACATTAATTTTTTTCAAGGTGTTATAGAAAACCTCACAAAGATTATGGTGTTTTCAAAGAAGTATATCAAGGATGTGATGAGTTGAAAAGAGTAAAAGGCTAGGCCTGCACAAGTGAAACACTTGAAAAACAAGTTCCTTATATGAATTTAAAGGACCCTCTAGTGCTTAAGTTACCATTGATTAGAAGGGAAAAAAAAGCCTTGAAAGGTCGTATTCTGTTTGTTTGTAGATAAAGAAATTTACAGAGAAATGAGATGTTTTAGATCAATAAGATGATTGCGAATGGGAGATCCTTCTTACCTTGGGGTCTAAAGTTGTTTGTATAGTCTTAAATCTATGCAAATGTGTGTGTGTGTGTGTGTGTGAGGGCAGGATGATTAATATGCTTATTACCTATAATTTTAGATTACTTGGAGATAAAGATTCAAAGTGATAACAGGCCACTGTTAAAAGTTATCTCAACTTTGGATTTTATAGGTAGTATTGTTAATGATGATAACAAGACCAAAATTTTAAAAACATGTGTCAAATGAGCACTCTTTTATTGAATATATGTTTATTTTGTCTTTGTAGTTGGTAATGAATAAATTAGGTTTGACCATGAGATAGTGCATTCAGTTGTACCAATTGGATTTGGATGTACAAGTCATGTTTAAGGCATTGTCTTGTTGATTTGAAAGTGTCATACCCAAGGTTGTTAAAATCGTGTTTTGACTCTTAAAATCATATGATTTTACGAGTCAAAACATGCTTTCATGTTGAATCGCTTGAAAAAATCAAAAATGGGTGAAATTGGGTTGAATCGGGGTGAAATCACAAAAATCGGATGAAATCGTGCAAAATCGCGATTTCAAGACTGATTTTGTGATTGTGCCAAAATGATGTGCTGAAACAAAATCCCCCCCGGTCCAGCTGTCAGGCACCTATTGGCTATGGAAATGCACAGTCACGCGACTGTCTTCTATTCAGTTCAGTCTTCACAAAGCACAATTCACAAAATACTATTTCTATTTTCCAACCGAACAAATCCCTAATCGGCTAATCCCTACTCCCCTTATCTAATTAACCAATTAGGCACCGGCAAGTCGGCAACCACAAAAGCAGTGGCGGCAATCTCCATTCTCCACAAAAACGGTCATGATCCAGTCTTCACGCCTTCTCTTTCCTTCGTGCTCACGATCCAGTCTTCACGATGATGATTTTAACAGCGACGACGATCTCCTCAACAGCTCACAGCTTTGGGCTTCCTCTTCAATCTTCATTAACAGCGGTACGCTGGCAACGATCTCTTGCAGCCGATCCAGTCTTCACGCCTTCTTTTTCCCATCTTTAACAGCAGCAGGAGACATCGGGCCTCTTCACAGTAAGTTCATTTTGTCTTCATCATCATCACTGTAGTAGTTGAATTTGCCCATGTAATCGATTTTTATTTTGCCTTGTTAACTGTTAGTTTGTTACCCATGTAATAGATTTTGATTTTGCCCGGTCCTGTAAATTGTATATGTATAATGTTGAATTGAATGGAATGGAATGGATGGACTAAATAGAAAATTGGATGGATTGAATAGATTGGGTGAGAAAATTTTTGAATGCCATACTGCCACCATATATATCTTGACTGAATTAATAGTATTAATCAGGTGAAAATTGGACTGAGCACTATTGAATTGAACTAAATTGAATGTCATTTCAGTATTATATGACTGAATTAATTGAACTGGATTGAATTAAATTAATGGGGTGAAAATTGGACTAAAAAGTGTTGAATTGGACTGAATTTAATGTCATTTCAATATCATAGGACTAAATTAATTGGATTGAATTAATGGGATGAAAATTGGACTGAAAATTGTTGAATTTGACTGAATTGAATGTCATTTCAGTACTATAGGACTGAATTAATTTTGTGAATTTTTATGTATAACAAAAGGTTAATTACAATCATAAAATGTTTGGATTGATTACAGGACTGATTTGAGTTGATTCTTGAATTGTTGAACACTTGAACTTATGGCATCTAGAAAAAATTCTTCTGGTAATAGACTTGATGTGGGATGGCAACATGATATAAATATTGATAAGAATTCTAGAAAAGTTCAGTGTAAGTATTGTCAAAAAATTATCAGTGGAGGTATTTTTCATTTCACACAGCATTTGGCTTGCACTCGTAAGGATGTTGAGTCATGTCAGCAGGTTCCGGAAAATGTTAAGCAAATGATTTTGGGTGTTTTGGTGAAAAATCTAGAAGCAAATGAAAAGAAAAGAAAGGCCCATCAATATAGTGCAAATGATGATGATGATGAAATAAAAGAAATTAGCTCCAAGGACAAAGGAAAGAGAGTAGTTAGTGGGAGTGGAAGTACACAAACAACCCTAAATCAATTGCTAAAAAAGGATATTAGAGAAGAAGCATGTCAACAAATTGCAAGGTTTTTCTACACTAGTGCAATTTCATTTAATTGTGTAAAAAACCCTGAGTTTGTAAAGGCATTTGAATTGGTTATAATGTATGGGCCAGGTTTCAAGCCTCCATCCTACCATGATATTAGAGAGAAATATTTGAAGCAGGAAGTGGATCAAACAATGTCATTGCTTGAGGAGTACAAGCTAGAATAAAAAAAAAAAACAGGTTGTTCAATAATATCTTATGGATGGACAGATAAAAAAAGACGTTGTATTTGTAACTTTTTGGTTAATAGTCCTAAAGGGATAGTTTTTTTTGTCATCAGTGGATACCTCTAATATGTCTAAAACTGTTGATAAGGTATTCGAAATGTTAGATGCCATTATGGAGAGGATTGAGGAGGAAAATATTATCCAAGTAGTCACTGATAATGCTGCAAATTATAAGGCAAAGAGACAATTATTGATGAAAAAAAAAAGAGTTTGTTTTGGACACCATGTGTTGCCCATTGTATTGACTTGATATTAGAAGATTTTAAGAAGAAGTTAGAGGTTCATCAAATAATTATTGCCAAGGGGAGGAAAATCACCTCATATATTTATTCAAGAACTATTCTTATTTCCATGCTAAGGCACTTTATGAATGGAAGGGATTTGATTCGACCTACTGCCACTCGGTTTGCTACTGCATATATGACCCTGGGATGTTTGAATGATCATAAAATGCAGTTGATGACTATGTTTACTTCCAAACAATGGAGTTCTTGTAGGTTTGTAAGAATAGAAGAAGGGAAACGAATTCAAAATTATGTTTTGGACAACAGGTTTTGGCATGATGTCACTATATGTATTAAGGCAGTGTATCCTCTAATTAAAGTTTTTCGATTAGTTGATTCAAATGATAAACCAGCTATGGGTTTTATATATAAAGAAATGGATGAAGCAAAAGAAAAGATACAAGTGAATTTTAGTTCTGTGAAAAAAAGGTATATATCTTACTAATTTTTATTTCAAAAATTTTCATTTATTGATATGAATGTCTTTAGAGATACTTTCAATTGAGATATGCCTAAATTATAGTGATATTTTTATTGTTTTTTTTTGTATAGTTATATACCTATACGGAATATTGTTGATGCAAGATGGGAACTTTAACTCCATAGGCCCTTACATGTAGCAACTTATTATTTGAATCCTCATTATCATTATAATCCTAATTTTAAGGTTAATGCCAACATTAAAATTGAATTATATCAATGCTTAAAAAGGATGGTTCATAATGCAAGTGAAAGGTGCAAAATTGACTTGCAACTTAAATCATTCAAGGATGCAAAAGGGTTGTTTGGCATTGAGGATGCCAAGACAGCAAGAGAAAAAAAAAACTCCAGCTCATGGTGGGATTCTTACAGGGATGAATGTCCAGAATTCCAAAGGTTTGCAATTCGAGTTCTAAGCTTGACTTGTATTTCATTAGGATGTGAGCGTAACTGGAGAGTATTTGAAATTGTGAGTTTTTTATTTTATTATTTTAAATGTTGACATATTTTAAAAATCTTATACATTTGAATTGTTTATTTAGGTTCATACAAAATGAAGAAATCGATTGCACCAGAGAAAAATGAATGACTTGGTATTTGTAATGTGCAATCTGAAATTGAATAATAATTAACTCAAAAAGCAAGCTGATGATTTTGGTGTAGAAGATGATTTTTCATCTAATGATGATTGGATAACCGAGGGAGAAAAACATTCGAACATTGATTTGCTTGGTGCTATTGACAGTGCAACACGAAGGCAAAATGGTGATGAAAATGAAAGTGATGAAGAAGAAATTCCTAATGATGTTGAAATGGAGAGTCATGGTACTGAAGATGATTTGGAGATTCAAATTGATGATATTGATGTTGGTACTAGTAGTAGCACTAATGTTCATAATATTGGTGTTGGTACTAGTTGGGACACTAATAATCCTCTTGATGATATTGATATTGATGAATGTCTGAGGAATAATAAGGAAGATAAAGGCACTGAAGCTAGTTTTAGTTTACATGACACATCAGCAGATTGTTTGTTTTAAGTTTGTTAATTATTAGCTAATGAAAAATTATTTAGATTATGTATGAATTTTTATTTGAAGTATGTATTTTAAGATGCTTGAACTATATATGACTTTTTATTTGAAGCATGTATTTTAAGGTGCTTGAACTATGTATGAATTTTTATTTGAAGCATGAATTTTTTGTTAATGTATTTTAAAATTCCTTACGATTTTACAATTCATTTTTACAATCCAAGTTTGTATTGTAGTTTCTGTGCCGTGTTAAAATCACGATTTTAACAACCTTGATCATACCTAATCAAGGGTTCATTCTTCATGGATTGTAAATGGGCTTTCTATCCAAGAATATCATCTTGTTGGACCTATTCTAATTAGTCTTTTAAGAAAAAACCTAAATTTATCTTTTTTTATAATGGGGCACATGAGCAATAAAACAACAATATAAGAGAATAAATAGGTGCATAAAAGTAATTGATATACTACTTATAATATTGTCAAACCATTTATAAAACAATAACAAGAAGGTGATTTCTACTTTGTTCCTTTAAAGATTTTCATAAAACAAAACTAATCGTGTTTTCAATAAATTAATTTGATGAAGTTATGAAATTACTTTAAAATAAAATTGAGTTTTTCATGGTTGTGTCTCTGCTAAAATGTCTAGCCATTTTGGTTTGGTCCAAAAATATTTTTTGAGTTTTGTTGAGCCATCATAATTAATTTACTACCAAAAAAGATTTTTTTTTCAAAGTAGCACAATAAAAATAAATTATTGAGGAAATAATTTGGTTAAAAATTTAATTGTAGAAATAACACAGTTTATAAAATCATATATGACTTGATTCAAAAAATATTTTACATGGACAATTTCCCAACCTCTCAACTTTCTGCCACAAAAAAATAATGAACTTAATAATTTACTATTCAACCCAATCATAATTCACATAACCTTTAATTTAATTTAATTTCAACTAAATTTATAATTAAATAAAATGAATTCTCATAACATTTAAGTATATCAATTAACTATATCTAAAAATCATCTCAACTTTTGAATAGGCTTGAACTGCTCATAAAGGGCCCTACACCAAAATCACCTAAGCTCGTGGATGGGTTTGTGACATGATCAAAAGATTAATATCTTCTCCTAAGTAAAAGAGTGTTGAAATAATAAATAACCCATCAAGATCGGGGTCAAACCACAGGGAGGTTAACTATATAAATTATAAACAACAACAACAACAACAACAACAACAAGAATAATAAAGAGAACTTTGAGATGAAAGATTAATGTGAGGATTAAACAATGATAAAAACAAATGTCAAGGTTAGAGGATCCACTAATGGTACTTCAAACAAGTATAGTATAAACTCTTACTACTCAACTGGAAATCACACACAAAGGAGGTTCCAATTAGATTATAAATTATTAACATGATTATATTAATTATCTTATTTGAATAATGCCAATAATTGTAAATATTATCAGGTATTCATGGTGATAACTTATGTTAACAACATATCAAGTTTCTTTTATAGCATAGGTGTTGGTCATACCATACGGTTGGGCTATGAAAGTGCCAAGTATTTGTTGTACCAATGATTGTTCAATATAAATCTAGATTAACCATTTAACAAACAAGGTATTAAGAGTGAGCAAGATAATAAATATAAAACATATTAGTATCAAGCATTAAAGTCCATGTTGAGTTTATATTATACTTGTTCTTACACCATTAGTGTAACCTTTTCACATTGACATAATAAATTTAGCTAAACATAATAAAAGAAAGAAACATAAATAAACAAGATAAGAAAATAACTATGGAAAGAAAATGAAAAGCATGAACAAAAGATTAATATAATATAAAATAAAACTTGAACATTACAAAAATATAAAGAAAGAGAGCAAGAGCATGATCTTGATCTTGATTTGAACACTAAGATGCCTAAATGCATGGCAAATGCCTTGTTTTATAGGCCAAAATTTAGAACTATTGATTTGATGAATAATTGTTGAGTGGGTGGCCACATCTTGACTTAATGACAATCTTTATCTTCTTGTCTTAACGAAACGTCATTGCTAATGTCAGAATTTAAACCAACTTTACTCATAAAAGTTCTAGAAAATTATCTCAACTTTCCAAGAAAAAAAATTAAGGTCATTTGGACTTCTAAAACTCAAGATATGGGTTGAACACTGAACAATATCTGGGCTACAAGACATATTCAAACTTCTCAGTTGTTACTATAATTTGGACTTGAAAATGACATTTTTAAATCTTGGACTCCACATGAAAGTTTTATTCCTATGTTTTATCTTACCATCTATATAAAGAGACCTAAATCCGGGATCTACAGCTCCGGATATGACTCAATTACCGAACAGTGTTTCAATTTGGACTGAACCAACATCACTTTTCTAAGCTTCACCCTTTCTTTATCTTCACAATTTCAGTAGTTGAATTCATCAATCAATCCTTTGATTTATGTGATAGGCCTGCATTTAAGATGAACATTTACCATATATTAAAGTATCTTATAGTATTAGACTTGTTATTGTAAACATGTTTTATTTAAGGAGTTATTGATACTTCAAGTGCAAAATGATATAAAACCTTTTATAAAAATACAATTTTAAGTACTAATCAGTTTTCCTCCCTAACTAAAAGTTCTCCTTAATGAAAAATGCTTTCATCCCCCACTAATGTCATTTCAAGATGCTTATCTTCCCAACTTCTTTTTGAAGTCTACCATGACATTAAAAAAGTGTGGTGTTGGTCATGACATATCTCATCTTATCAACTCTTTGAGTACAACAATAGCTCTTTGAGATTTTCTATTAAATAATGCATCTACTATATATACAAAAAAAATATCTTCATCATTTATAATATATAAACAAGATATTTAATAAATCTTATAAAAATATAACATATACCAATTGATTTTATCTCGAAAAAATAGGGCTTGTAATGCATCAGATTATATGAATGCATACTGTACATGGTTGTCGATATAGATATACATGCATAGATGGCCCTTATTATAGTTATAAATGGCTTAGAAGTCATCAAATTGTGTTAAAAAGTAGATTAACATTGTATTACCGATAAAACTTGTGAATATGATACTCACAAACATAATCATTATGTATTCTTGAGCATGTATAATCAATTGCATCTTCATCGCATCATGTGGAGGGTCCTTAAAATTATTAGACAACCACATCAACTTGATATTATCACCTCTAAAACTAGTGGGTGGAGGCACGCATCTTAATAGATGAAAACATAGATTATCTTAATAAACCACCCATCTACCTGTCAAAGAGGCTTTGTCTATAAAATAGAAAATTGACATGAAAACATCATGCAATGTGAGTGACATCTACCTAACACATAGGTAAAACATACGGGTCTTGTATATTCATTGCTTAACTGATGTAGCAATTACTCTTTTTTTTTTTCAAGATTGATATTATAAAGTTAGTTATCCTTATGAAAACCAACCTCTATAATATATGAGAAATCCAATTCATATAAATCCATAACAGTGTGCTAACGAGATGTCACATGATCATCACCGACAGTCAATTTATATACAATTATTAAAATGATTATGAGTTTTAATACAAATATATTATATTTTTATACAAGCCAACTTACATGTTTGTTCCAATTTTTTTTATTAAATGATGTTAGTCTTACAATTGCTAAACTGATATATCATTAATACCTAGATACATTGTCAACAAGTCCTAATGGTGGCCTATAGTAGAACTTGATGTACCTCTTTTAGTTCATATTATGTTTGTCTCATGAACCCATCAAAACAAGTTGTTAATATTGCAATAAAATATCACATAAATTTATATACATGTAAAATAATAAATTTATAGTAAGAATGGAAAAAAATCCAAATATTCATATATGTTATGTGGCTTGGTATTTTTTTTTCCATAGCCCCTTTCATCGCATACATCATATTTATTTTGTGTTTGCCTCTCTTTTACATCCATCTTGTTATATAGATAAATGGATTTTCTTCGATCCTTTTTTGTTCTCTATCTAGTTAGGCCTCAATGTACTATTGGCCAATATATCCAAGCCATGGTGATATGTCAGGTAAGGGTTAAAAATAAAAAGCATATGCATTTTTATATATTTCATTATAATAGAAAAGATCCATAAATTATTGATGGTCAATATTTTGCAAGGTGTAATATGCAATAAGGTGTGAACATGGTTGATGGTTACCACAACTAAAACTTATTTCCTCATTGTTAACTATTTGTCTCACCTCTCTTCGACTGCTAGCTATATGAGGGTCTCAACTTGAAATAAATAAATTTCAAAATTAAATCTACTTGCAAATATCTTCTTAATATTTTGCATTGACAAGTAGTTTAATAAGTATAACCTAGAGGCCATAATATATAATATTTTAAGAAAGTTTTAAAATTGATCATTCTCTCAATAAAATGTTTACTGAATCTTTAAAAGATTTTTTGCACTATAGTCATTCTAAACAAGCCATGAATATCTTTTAATACATTATTAAAAACCTCTAAGAAATTAGTAGTTATATTGTCATAACAACGACCACTATCACATGAAAGTATTTATTTCTCTTTAGATTTAACGTCCAACCATTCTTTTATATTAACGCCCATCTAAATCATATCAACATAAAATCTATCAAAAAACAATTTGGAAGGTTCTTGACACATTTTATACAATATATCATTCAAGGAAATAATTTTTAACCTAATGTTGAAGTTGTCAATAAAGTGTCATGAACAATAACGATAATACCCAACTGGCTCGAGAAATATTATACCGTTGAATTTTTAATTTTTGCATATCTATCTAATATTGTACACAATTTGGTACACCCACCAATGATATATTGATGAAGTAAATTTAAAAATCATCTCTAGTTATTGTTTGTCTCTTCTTTAACCATAGCATAATACAATAAGTAAACCTTATTATTCTTTGCACTATTGAATCTCATATATGTAAGTGTCATTAATACTAATTAAGTATGATGGTGTTGAAACCCATCAATTAAAGGTTTAAATGCCTATAATACTCTATCAAATATTTATTTATTATCATAAACCATTTTATAATCTCATTAAAAAACTGTATTTGAATTTGATTATTTAAGAGCTAATATAATCATAGGTAATATTTGAAAGAATTCATTGTGCATACCAAACAATATCTCTAATATTTTATGTTTAACTACCCACGTCTTGTAATATAAGATATTATGCCCATGATTCCTATGTGTAGTAACTTGAAGATTTACAATTTACATACTTATATTGGCTTTCATAATTGTTAGCATTACCTTAACAATGAGATCTGATCCAATCTAATAATGGCCTTACAAAACTAGTGGTTTAGATATTTTTATAAGTCTTTTAATTTTAAGATCTTAAATGAATCAGATCTTTGGTCATACCCTCACACAAATACCAATTAAAGGCCAATTCATGAATACATTGCGATTGCACATAAGTTTTGGTTGAATATTGCACATTATATTGTAATTAATTCTATATATGCCACTACTTAACTATAATAGTATATTCAAACTTATATCTGATTTTTTATTCAACCTTTGATTTATTATCTATTAAGCTTGAATTCCTACAACTCAAAGTCTGGTCATTGAATGTCATTTGGGCATAACTACTCACAACCTTAAATTTAGGATCCGGAGATCCTAT
The DNA here is from genome assembly GCA_018804465.1 of Populus tomentosa. NCBI lineage: Eukaryota > Viridiplantae > Streptophyta > Magnoliopsida > Malpighiales > Salicaceae > Populus > Populus tomentosa. The sequence continues at coordinate 10,738,938 of CM031995.1, forward strand.
TAATTAGCTTAATGGCTCACCTAACTCATCTTTCTTATATTTCCCAACTATGTCAATATGACAGTCATCTTCATCGTCACTCGCTTTATATTCTTCATGATAATATGGAGCAGCTGTTATATCTAACCAAGCTTTTATATCCATAAGTTTTTGTGTCAATGTTAGGTGCATTTGATCACCACCAAAACTAAAAGGACCAATAACATGTGATGTTTGTATGCTTATTTGAGTGTCTTTTAAGATCTAAGTGAACTTCATATTAAAAGAGTTTTCTCCTCTAGGTATATTATTTAAGTAATTGGAAGTGTAGTTGCGGTTACTTTTCAAAATGTTTTTTACTCAGAAAAGTATGCAAATAATTTTTTTATTTTTTAAAAATTATTTTTAAAATCAGCACATTAAAATGATTTGAAAACATAAAAGATATATTAATTCAAAGAAAAAAAAGAGAGAAAAATTTTTAATTTTTTTCAAAAGCGCTTTTAAAACGCAGTGTCAAACACACACAAAGCTTTAAAGTTTGCAACTCATTTTTGGTGCCTATCTCAAACATTAAATTTAAATTACCATAACTAGAAAAAGATTCATCAATATAAAGAATAGGACACACCCTAACTTGCATCTTCCAATTAATGTTAACTTCAAATTCTCTCAAATTCCACCTAATTTAACCATATATAAATATTTTTAGCTTATTAAAAGACATTTCTAATCTAGTAGTTAAGAGCTTATTATAAGTGATATCATTATTGATATCGGCAATAGTACACCATAAAAGCATAGTAATTCAATGCTAAAAGATATTTTATAAAACAACACAACAAAATTCAATCCTAATTTATGAATATTGCAAATTAATCAATGTATATAATTTCAACAAGACTTTAATCAACAAAACACTAAACCCTAACATCATTAATAAAACCATAATTTATCATATTTTTTTCCTTAAATAACATAATTTATGAACTCAATTGGTGTAATTCAAAGATAATTGCCAAAATATATAGTTAATTCAACTAAACTTTAAACTAACAAAAAACCTTAACCCTAATGTCATTATTTAATATCATAGTGACCCACTCTCTTTCCTCGAAACCTAGAGGAAATGATTCTCTTATATATGTTTGAGAAGGAGGAAAGGTTTGATCTTTGTAAAGGAGTCGTCACCTAGTATTATCTTAATTTATAACCAACCAATTAATATAATTTATACATAACTAAAAAAACACCTATATTATCTTAAAAACTCTAACCCTAAACCCTAATATAATCAAAATAAGAAATTAGCTCAAAACATCTAATTAATAGAGGGGGGGTGTAATATAACTAAAATTATTGAAACTGGGTGGTGGGTGGTGGTAAAATATGGTGATGAAGACCAGATTTGTGAATAGTCACACAGATTATAAGGGAGAGACTGTCGTGTTAGAGAAAAAGAGGTTGCATGTCATGATGAAGAGAGAAAAAGATTATGGTTGTCGAAAAAGAGAAACTAGATTGACGGTTATGATGGAAAGAGGGGAGAAATAAGGAAAGAAATGAGAAGAAAAAAGGGTATTTGATGTTTTAATTAACTAAAGTTGTATATGTCAAATACAATTCATGAGTTACGAATGTCACATGTGACTTTATAAACTATGCTATTTTTCTAATTAAGTTTTAATTATACTATTTTCTTAATATTTTATTTTTACTATCATACTTTGAAAAAAAATGATAAAAAAGTAACAAAAAAAAAGAGTTGATTGAAAATGATAAGATCGTATGTGAAAACAATAAGATAAAAACACCTGACAAGGATATTGCAGGAGAAAGCTCATCTAGAGGGCCATCGTATTTTTGTATAAAAATAGAAAACTTAAAAAAACATTTTTATGAGGCTAAAATAGCAAAGACAAGCAGGTAATTCTAACTTAATTATATAGATAAGGTTGTTAAAATTACGAGTTGATTCATAAAATCGTATGATTTTACGAGTAAACATATATTATCGTATAAAATCATGTAAAAATAAAAAAAAATGATAAAATCAGAATAAAATCGTGTAAAATTGGGTAAGATCAAAATTTTATTACCAATTATATTATTTTACAATAATCCTATATTTTCAATTATTATTTTTCTCATCAAATACCCTTGTGTTTATTCACTAATACATGAGCCCCAGAAGTGCTTGTATCCATGAATATTTCCTACAATCAAAAATGCAAGGATAAAGAAAACATAGTCTTGTTTAAAACTTTTCTAACAAATAAAAAATATCTATTATGGAACAAAACTTTGAAAATTCTTATTCTACAAGGATATTTTTATAGAAAATAGTTACATACCATACTCTAAAATTTGACCCACTATATGTTTATGCCTAAATTTCATAGTTTTTTCAACAAATTTATAATATTATGATTTCTCTATAGAAAATCTCATAACTTGTATAAGATATGATCTAACAATAAACCAGATTTCAAGATTATACACACACACACTTTGAATTATTTGATTTATTTATTTTAGTTCATACAAAGCCTACAATCCCTTATTGATGCACTTGTTGAGATTTATGGTGTGTAACAAACAATATATAAAACTTATGTAAGTATAACAATATATATATATATATATATATAAAAAAAGCATAATAATATTTAAAAGTGTTGTATTATTCATCAAGTCAAAAAAGATATAAACTAAAACACTAGAGATAGCTATGCATTTGGAGGGAGCATTGAAACTGGTGTTAACCAACAAGGAAGCATAGATGTGGAGATATAGTTGTTTTTAATGTTTTTATTTTTTTTACGTGGAGTCTTACCAATCACTTCCAACTTTTTTTTTAGATCTTGTATGATAGGATTTTATAATGTAAAAATAAGTACATCGCATTTTAATTGATGAAATTTTTTATTGTTTGTATAAACTATGTATAAAAAAAAATTATTTATAATTTTACAATTTGATTTTATAATCTGAGTTTATATAATATTTTTTTTTTAGTGTGCAGTGATGTTTGTACGCTAAATGGTGGAATATTTATCGTCGTCTCTATATTCAGGTCCCGCAAAACTTAGATGATAAAAAAGTATGGACATGAGTCAAATATCCTTTTCGGATTTGAGATTAAGAGGAAAGAGGCATGAATGAAAAACTTAATTCATCTTGACAAAACCTGATCAAATGGGAGTGGACATTTTTTCTAATACATATACAAAGTGGCCCGTATGAGGAACCTAAATATATACATTTTTTTTTCCTTTGTTAGATACATTTTTTTAAATAATTGATATTTTTATAATAAATTTGTTGATGAGTTTGCCTTTTTATTACTTGCATATTTAATGAGAAATGATAAATACTAGGAAGAAACTTCAAGAAAAAAAACTGTGTTATATGTTAACTATTATAGATAGATAGATATAATATTGGAATGTGAGTATAAAATAATTATAGATTTTTTTATTGTACTAAATCCCACCTCAAACTGATAAATATAGGATGAAGAGGTATAGCTGGTATTTTCACTCGCACCACACTGCAAGTATAATTCCAAGTTAATTTTGAATATAATAAAAAAAAATGTACCATTGTTGTTGATGCAATTTAAAATATCATGATTTTTTTTAAAATTTAGAAATGCAAACATACTGTTTATGTTGCCAGTAGCATTTCAAGTCAATTTTTAACTTGAAAAAAATAATTACATTATGGATATATGTTTATATATCATTTTTTTTTAATTGAGAATAAAAAAGACGTTTATTCTTTATAAAATAAATTAAGAAATATATGAACTGCTAAATAAATAAAAACATTGTGAATGTTAATTAAATATTAAATTGAGAAGAAAATCTTCATGGTAGAAATAAAAGATAGATACATATAAAAATCTTTTATATTAACTATTTTTTTTATTTTAATTTTAAACATTTTCATTCAATTTATCTCAACAGCTAAAAATTATTGATAATACTAAATGATTTTTTATATATAAAAACTTGATGTAAATATAACTGAAAAAAAAAATTAATATAAATAAAACTAATTTCTTTAAAGTATCATGCAACAAAAATAAAATAAAAAAATCAAACATTATTTTAAGATAAAATTAATTTAATTTGTTTAAGGAAAGAAAGAGAGAGGATTAATGGGCATTGATGGGCCAGGCCCTAATCAATAACCTAGCCCTACACTAGGATTTGTTTTTAAAAACAATTCCTCGGGGTTAGCTTCCATGTTTTCCTTTTCTTTTACTGTTTAAGATGGGCAATACATCACTTACAATGGTAAGCTATTTGTGCGAAATGTCGCTGACCGATCACTTTTTCAGTACAATGACTGAAATATTAGGAAGTGTTTGGTAACATAGCGTAAATCATATTTCGATTAAATTTGAATTTTTTTTTTACTAAAATTTAATATAATTTATATTTTTTAGATCGTTATTAAAAATAATTTTTTAAAAATAAAAAAATATCATTGAAATGCATTTCAACACGAAAAATTATTTGAAATACAACCACTTTTATACTGCCAAACACACTCTTAATATCCATCATTATAAACCTCTAAAATCTAATTCTAGCTTGTCCTTTCATCTAAAACACCATATAAATATTAAAAAATATATATTTAACAATTCTAAAATCACTCTAAAAACTAAAAATCAATTAAATAAAAATAAACCAAATAAAATCGATCTATCTTCTCTATCAAATTTAAAGAAAAAACCCACCTTCATGAACTTCTTTAAAGAAAAAGAACTCATTTACACAAATATTTTTTTTTTTTTTTTGTAATTGGACAACTTTTTTGTTTCTTTGTTATTTTTTAGAATAAACTTTTAAATCAAAATAAAAATTTAAAAAAATTTGGCCACACACTTCCTTTATCTTTTACATTATAATCCTTTTTCTTTTAATTTTAACATTCTACTATAATTTAAAATTTTTATCTCTTAGAATTTAAAAATTTTATCTCTTGGAATTAAATCATGATTAAAAAACATGAGGATAAAATATTAAAAAAATGAAACAGAGGAAGAAGAGTGAAGAGCAACTTTACTATTCAAATGAATAATATATCACTAAAAAAACTCAATACTTATAGGTGTATCCGTGTATATATAATCCACCGTTTAATTCAATTAATTTTAAAATTTTAAAATCAAACCAAACCAGATTTTTTTTATAATTTTTAATTAGTTAATTCAGTTTTTTTCTCAGTTAAGTTTTATCAATTTAATCAAAAAAAAAATTATTAACCCTAGGCAGCAGGACGTAATTCAAACTGTTTAAGTGAATAGGGCCTGAATACCTAGCTCTGTTGTCTCCTCAAACCATAGAAACTTGATGCGGATGAGACTTGCTGCCTCAATCAATTCTTCTAGTAGGAAAACAAATTTTTATAACTAATTAAATAAAACTTTCTACGTGAGGAATTCTTCTAGTAGGAATTTTTATAAACAAATTCCATGATCTTTGGAAATAAAAGCATATTTAATGTGAGTGTCATGAATCCAATCAAGTGGAAGAAAATTCCACCAGCAACCTAGTTAGAATTTCTGGATAACAACAGAGCTAGCTATGCCGGCCTCCTCGATCGTCTGATCAAGATCGGTGAGTAGTTTTGGAGGGAATCCCATTATCTGCAGTTGATAATGGCTTGCCCCACCAGGCCTTGATGCCTCAATGAAGGCTCGTATATCTCTAATATTATGGTTTAAGTTGAAGCGAGGGACCATGCGAGTGCCATCTGCTAACCTGAGCTGAATTAAGGTAGTTGGTGATGAAGAATCTATAACTAGGTCTGGGGTTGGGTGGGAAGCAGCCTTGAGAGGAGCAACAGCAACAGTTCGCTCAGAGGCAGCAGGGCCGGTAGGGGTGCTGGTGCTACCTAAAGCTCTTCCCACACCTTGGAAAGGAATCTGAGGCTTCTCTGGTTCCTGCATAAAAACAGGAGGTCGAGGGAACAGTGATGAAAAGATAAATACAGAAAATAAAATTTTATTAAGAAAAATAAAGTGGAAAAAGGGAACTCACAGAGTAGTTTTCCTCTCGCCTCATGAGATTAAGATGCACTTGAGCCCTCCTGTCTGCTGGTTCAAGCTCTTTCGGGCACTCAGACTGCTTGATGCTCTGCAAGAAAAGCATTTAAATAAGCACAACTTCCCATTAGAGGGTGAACACTAAACGAAATGCAAGTCCTTCCATAAGCATCATAACTTCACATATCCAATGGAAGTTGGATAAAGCAGAATTTACTGCGAAATTAAATGCAGCATTTAACCAGAAAAGAATCAAGCTAAGCCCAGAAGTCAGAAAGATACTTGCAAACATAAAACCAATTAACAATGGTGTACCATTAAAAAAGCATGTTGTTATGCTTATTTGACACGGTTCGCAAATCCAACTTGCACTCCAATAACATTATCGTGCTTAGATCCAATCGCAATAACCTTTTAACTTGCAAACTAGACTAGTCCTCAAAGCCTCGTAAAAAAATTACTTGAAAATAAAGAACAGGGTTAGAAACTTACTTCCAAAAAGGAGGCATTAGCAGGATCATCAAATCTCCTTAAAGGACCATCATCATCCACGGTGAACCCATTCCTCCATAGAGTGACAGTGTGATTGACAGCTGCAGGTGGTTGAGGAGCAGGTGGAACTGTTGTATCCCCTGAAAGTAATCTCCCTGTTCCAGGGAAGCTTCTCGAACTTGAAGACGGCTGAAGGTAATCAGCAGTTGCTCCTGAATTTCTAGCTTGGTCGAAAATTGCATCGACATTGTGACGTTTGGTAGGGTCTTGAACCAGCATTCCACTAGAAAAAAAACTTCCGATTAACACAAAATTGAACTAACCCTAATTCAACAATTCAGCTTAATTAATTTAAGATTCTAGGGTTTAGATACCTCTTTTCGCCACCAGCATAATACTGCTGCGGCTCATCATCATCATCATCGCTACAGGACCCACCATCATGAATCCGATTAAGATCAGCAAGCGTTCTGACTCCGCCACGTGTCCGGTTAGCGCTGGGCTTCTTATCCCTCGATCTTAGCCTGTTGGGAGCCCGAGAAGGAGAGCGAGAGCGAGACGGCGACTGGGAGGGAGAGTGAGACTGTGGAGGGGGCGGAGAAGGAGAGTTAACAGGATGAGAAGGAAGAGGAGGGATTGCGGTTACGAGAGGAGGGTCGGAGTCGCTGTCCATGAAGGTAGAGATGGCGGAGTCGAGATCCCATTGGTGACTTTCTAAGAAAAAGAGGGCTTCTTGTTTAGAAGAAGAGGTGATCTCGCAGAAACCGTCGATTAAGGCAGCGTTGTTAGTGTCATTGAGATCGAGATTTGATGCCGCTGTGTTGTCTTCCATGGATGGATTGGCGATTATGAGAATTTGTTTGTTTGTTTGTTTGGGTTTAGCGGAATGCCTTTTGAACTCAACGGTGACAGACACTGTCCTCTACGTTTTCTCTGGGACACGAAATGTATACGTGCACGCGAAGAGAACGGTTCCAAAATAATAATTATATAAATATTAAATAAATATAAAAATTGCTTTATGCTAATTAAGTATTTGATTTTACGTTATAAACTATTTTTTAAAATTTAATTTTTATTTACATCAGTTTATATGACTTTAATATGTTAAATTAAAAAAAATTAAAAAATATTATTTAATATATTTTTAATTGAAAAACACATTAAAAATTAGATGCATTTTTCTACCATGTTTTACTTAAAGGTAGTATATTATGTAATTATAATGTTAAAAACATAATAAAATATAATGACTTATATATAGTAAGTGTTTGGCTTGAAGGCATTTTTTTTTTAAGGTGTAATTTTTTAAAAATATAAGCTACATCTTATAAAAACAAAAAATATGTGTATTTTATGTGAGTTCCATAAAAAAAAAAAAAAAAAAAAAAACACCAATCGCACTTTCAAACCAAACACCCCCATAATCATTTAAAATTTTGCTTCATGTTTTATTCTTGTGGATGGCCAAAGTGATTATTGTCTATTTAATTGCAATTAATTTAACAATACCAATCTAAAATATAATATATAAACCAAGCATAATTTTTCATTTTTTATTTACTCTCTTTGGCTACCATGTAGGTTTTATGGTACCCTGAGGATTTATTTTGTTTTTACTTTTTTTTTTCTTTTGTTTGTCTTGTATATTTATTTTTATTTTTTGCATGGATGTATCAAGATAACAAGATTTGAGGCCGGATTTAGGTCTCATGATTAGACATGGTCGACTACAATAAATATCACCGCATCCATTGTTTAACTATCATATTTTAACATCAAAATATTGTTTAGTTGTCTTTGAAATAATCCTTTGTAAGATGTATAATTTAATGATATATATATATATATATATAAAGGCATGTTTAATATTACGATTCAATCATTTTTTTTTTTTAAATGATCATTTTAATATGTTAATATAAAAATAAATTTTAAAAAATATTATTTTAATATATTTTTAAATAAAAAAATATTTTAAAAATAATATTTAACACAATTCTAAAGATTGTTAAACAGCCACATTAATAAACCTAGTTTTACATAAGGTAAAATCGAAAAAATCAAAAGATTTGAAACTTACTGAATGACAGGATCATTCGATTTTTTTACTAATTTTAAGATTTTTCTACTATATATATAAATATATGTAAAGGAAAAATAAAAATAAAAATCAGCTATAAATCAGAGAAGAAAATAATTTGCTTGCCACACAAAACCAATACGATGTGCTTGTTACCACATCCATCCAAATAAATTTCGTAAATTATCACTAAGGGGATCAGAGGTGCATTTTGATCTCTCCCCTTTCGTCATGTTCAATCGATTCTGACGAAGTTCAAGCATTGCCGTTGTAGCCCTCATCTCCTCCGTTTGGAAGGCGAGGCACAACGACTGGTCCGCCTCGAACTCTTTCAAGAGCATAGCTTATTCTCAATGGACGACCTAACAATGCCTGCAATGAAATTATTTACCTTTATTCTTGGAAGCACTTCGACCACTGACACAAGAAATGAAAACAAAGCAAGAATACCCATGCTCACCTTTCCATCCATTGCATCTTTCGCAGATACAGCCTCATCTTCTTTACAGAAACTAACAAAACCAAACCCTCTTGATCTACCACTGTTTCTATCATACAATATATTCACTGAACCACAACCATCCCAATGAATTCGAGATCACCACAGATTACGTTAGATTAGATTTGACAAAGGAATGGGATTGAAATATTCACTGAGACAATTCATCGAACAGATGGATGACATAATAATTTTGCAAAGTACTAGTACCTTCCGTGACATCTCCAAAGGAAGAGAAAGCATCTTTCAAAGACTTCTCGTCAACTGACCATGACAAACCTTGAAAACACAAAAATCTCTGAAAGTAAGGGCAAATCTCAACACTCTCTCTCTCTCACACACAAACACACACACACACACAAGATAGTCTAGCAAAAATAATACATGGGTGACGGAGATAGACCTGCAACAAACAGTTTATTATTGGTGGCGGGATTGTGAGCTTTTGTTAAAGCTTTTCTAGCAACTGACATGAGATTTCTATTCATTTTTGTTCGAATTTACTTTTATCAGGAACCTCCTGTCTTCTGTTATTCCTTCTGCGTTTATATAGAATTTCCTTTCCGGGTTCAAAACTAGCCAATTAGTCCCTATATTACAAGAAACAATTGAAGTAATCCTTTGTTATTTGTTGAGCTTGTAATTTAGGGGCATAAACTTTTCAAAATCTTCTATCTGAGTCTCTGTTTTTTATTTCTGTTATTTGAGTATGTAAATCGTTTCTGTCTACGTGTTTAGTTCTGTAGTAATAAATCTTCTTGTGGACCTTCTAAATTTCGAGACTTATTGGACCTTCGCTAATACCTGGGATAAATCTAAAATCAAATATTTCTGAGCTTGAAAGAGGTGGGCCTATTTCATCCTGCATTTTATGATGGGCTTGGTAAATCATAGCCCAGGAGCCACCACAAGAAAATGAACGTCCATTGAATAGCTGCCGCAGCAAATTTCACAAAGAAAACGAGCAGCGTCAGCCGGGGGACGGAATCACAGGTCAGTTCTTTCTCTCAATTGACAAACTTGGTAAACTAGTTATCTTGCTGTTTAATTACTTAGATATGTTTTAGCCATCATTTTCATTCGATTTGCATCCAATTAAACTTGCAATGGAAAGTTTGAAGTGGGATTGGTCAATTTTAAACGAACAAAGGCCTTTAGCTGGTTCCAAGTTTGCACGCTAACTGTTCGATGCAATGCCACAGAGTGTATGTGTGTGACATTTCTTGAGTTCTCTTATTAAGCTGCACTCTGCTGATTCTTGTTCTTTGCCTTGAGCTTTACTATGTCGTAGTGGGCTGTCTTGGTATAGTATTTCTTGCTCTCTTTGTTTTGGACCCGGTTCGTTATCTTGGTATTAACTTTGTAGCTTGTTTGGGCCTTTGTAATTCTTTTTGTGCTAATACTGCGATTTCATTGATAAAATTTGTACGCCTACTGTTTGGATTCTTTCTGTGTACCTTGAATAGAGGATGCTTTGTTTATCTGAATCAGATATTTAACAAGGGGAAAACTAATGTGGGGAAGATACTTTACCTGACATTTTTGTGTATGAGCTGGAGGTTTATCGAGTTTTGGGGTTTTCCCCTAATTTTTCACAATGTTGTTGAGTAAGAGTTGGGACATCCTTAAATTTCTAGGTTTGTAAATAGTCTTACCGATTCAATTTCTTGATATTTACTGATAAAGTAAGACAGAATGCGGGTATGTTTGTTATCTCTCGAGACATTTCATTAGAGAACAGGTTCCTTCTGCCTTCAATACTCAGTACCAGTCAGTTGTCATTAATGTGCCTTTCATATAATATATCAAACAAGATATCATGCTCTTTACTCCTTTTGAATGCATTTTCTGTATTTCCATTCATTTACTTGGAGTCATCTCTTCTTGAAGTTTCTGTCCCTTTAGCATTTCATTCCATATGAAAAATAACATTGCTAAGAAGTTTTAGCGTGCAATGCAGGTACAAAAGAGAAAACATGAATGCATTCAAAGCTTTCAAAGCCCAAGTTCCAATTGCATGGAGTCCGCACCTGTATATAACTTTGGTGAGGGGCATTCCAGGAACTAGGAGACTTCACAGGCGTACCTTAAAGGCATTGCGTCTTCACAAGTGCAATCGGACTGTCATGCGATGGAATACTCCTACAGCCATGGGAATGCTCCGGCAGGTTTTAGTATAAGCTCGGATTAAGTCTTAAGTTGCATTTTGTCAGAAAAATGAAGTCTTAAATCCTTGTAATTGCTTCAACTCATAGGTCATTGTTTTGAATGTAATTCTTTTTCCCATCAGGTGAAGAGGTTAGTTGTGATTGAGACAGAAGAGATGTACAAGGCCCGCAAACAAAATGAGGCAAACCACCAAGCTTTACGCCCGCCATTGGTCATAAATCACTTGCCTGCCTCTGCAAGCAGTTTTTCTTAAGATTTTTCTCTATGTAATTCTTCAGAGGTCAGCTTTCTGTTTCTCAAAGTTTGCATCTGTTGCTCAAGATATCTTTTTTTTTTTTTTTTTTTTTTCAGAACTGTATTTCTAGAAGGATGTTGATTTTACACTTGTCCTTATTCTACATAGTGGAGTCGGTGGATTATACATCTCTTTGCTTGGGTATTGACATAGATATCAGAATTCAAAATTAGCAACATCATTTGCATCTACAAGCTTTGTAGTTTAACCAATGATTTTAAAAAGTACTTGGTTTTAAATATATGAATCTGAAAATCGTGTCTTAAATCATACAATGAATGTACACCCAACATCACATCTAAAGTAGCTCAATTTTCAATAGGTCTGAAAGTTGAGTATAAACTAGCACTCTATAATTGTGTTTTTAAAGGCTGTGTAAAGAAATTTCAGAACATCAGGAAGGCCTTGGAGAGCATGTAGACTACGGTCCTTCCTTTTCATCAATGTTGTTTTCCTCTTGTATGTTTATGACAGTTGAATCATTTCCTCCTCCTTCACCATCTCTAAAATAGTCAAATCATTTGCAGTTTTAAGCTCTTTCTCTTCAGAGTTCTTGGGCTTGATATACTGCTGGACTTTGTACTGATGCCCCCTTGCAAAAACTAGGAAAATGAATAGGTTCAACAGTCCTAGCACTGCAAGCATCCAATAGAAGTTATTTAACCTCCCTTTATTCAAGTTGCTCCTGAGCCAGATTTTCTTGGTAGCTTTGTCAACTAAAGACACCAACAAACTGCTAACAAAGAAACCCATTGAGATGCTGCTAAGGAAAAGCCCAGTGCTCATTGATTTCATCCTTTCTGGTGCCTCTCTGATGAAAAACTCAAGTTGCCCAACATAAACGAAAGCCTCCCCGGCACCCACTAGGAAATATTGAGGGACTAGCCAAAAGGCACTTATCATTGTATTTTGTTGAATAACAGTTTCCCTTCTTTCTTTCTCTATGATAGCAGCAGCCACCATAGCTAGTATTGAAAGAAAGAGTCCAATTCCAATCCTTTGAAGGCTTGTCAGTCCTTGTGCATTGCGGGTGAGCTTTCGAGCCAGGGGAATGAAGAGTCTTTCATTTAGGGATGTAAAGAGGAGAATGGTGATAAAGAGAAAGGTGGAGTATGAACCTGAAGGAATAACCAAGGAGCCAACTTTTCTGTTCATGAAGGTCGCTTGTTCAATGGTGAAAGTAGTCATTTGAGAGTAGACTGTCCAAAAGAGGATACATGTAGACCAAATTGGGATGAGCTTTAGTACCATCTTCACTTCTTCAACTTCCATAACAGTCGATACTATCCAAGGGTCATTTTTTTGTGCGCTGGAGGTGGGATCCATGATTGCAGCCTTGTCAAGATACCTGATGAATAACAGATGAGCAGACTTATATCAGCAGTGACAGTAATGATGATTGAATTCTGGGATATAAGAAGGAAAATTTCCTTAAGGGCCCGAGAATAAGCCAATAAATAATTGTTTGTGAAGTAATTGTTTTGCCAAGTCAAAACTTACTTGAATTTCTGTGTGTGGGGAACTGTGGCACTGTCATAATCATTCAGAAGGCTGGGATGGGAAGGATAAGGGTGCCTCCTCTTCTTCCATGCCAAGAGTGATACCCTCCATATGGTAGTTAATGGGCTACCTCGAGGCTTCTTGAAACGGTACCACGGTGTCCCACAGAGCAATACTGCTACTGCGATCACCATCGTCCCCGCTGAAATTCCATATCCCCACCCTCTTCCCACGTTATCTTGTATGTATACAAGCACTATAACCGCAAACAATGACCCGATGCTAATGCAAAAATAGAACCTATTGAAGAAGAAATGCATCGCCTTCTCCTCCTTGGGATCTGTTTGATCGAACTGGTCAGATCCAAAACCTGAGACATTAGACTTGATTCCACCACCACCAAGTGCTGTGGTGTAAAGTGCTGCGTATAGCAGAGCCAGTTGATTTCCACTGGCCTCGATACACTGATGATGCTGTTTCCTGTAGTCATCGCACTGTGGGGGTCTCATGGTAGGAATGGTTGTGGCCATGGTTAATAGACTGAGCCCCTGGTGCATATGATAAGGAATTAGCAGTGCGACCTGAAATTAAAGATGATTGTGCGCAGATTTTGGTAGGCCTAGCTCCTTTGATTTTTAGGTACATGTTATTGACACCTTCATCAATGTTCGGCTCAGTGATTAAATTATATGCTGCTGGTTTTCTTATCTGGAACTGAAAGGGTATCAAAGTTCAATGCAACAGCCGGTTTCCAGCTGTCATAGCACGTCGATACTAGAGCAACATAAATTCTCAGAGATTTTATCCTCTTGAAGCTAGTGACATGGAGGCACGCAATGTTTTAGTTAGAAGCTTACCAAAGCAGTTATGGATGCGAAGATAGCAACTGCCAAGTACCGACCAAGCTTAGCATCTGCCAAGAAACCTCCTAGGAGGCCGAGAAGGTTGAGAGTACCCATGAAATTGGTGACTATGGTTGCAGATTTTGCCGATGAAATATGCAGCTCTCCTACTAGGTATGTCACTAAATTCATGGATATGCCCATGACGCATATTCTCTCTGAAAGTTCGGTCCCTGCAAAACAAATTAAGGTGGAGATTAACAAAGTGCTTCAATACATATACTTAGTAACACACATGCTCTTGTTGATGAGAAGCACCCAAAATGAGCCCCGCAGCAAGCCATCCTCCAGTTCTGGACTTGTCCACAGGATTTCCTCGAAAGTCTACTGCAGGATCAGCGTCTGCACCATCCTTCCCACTGTGGCTTGTTGCTAAAACCTGTTACAGTTGAGAGATGATAAAAGAAATAAGATATTACCGATGAAATATTTAGCATCACAGTAGAGATGTTCAGGCAAGCGGTTACCATGATTGAAGAGAGAGACAGAAACAGAGAGCAAAGATCGGTGTTATGTAGACCTTAACTTTACAGAGGAAGAACAGAATGGAGGTGCATTAGGGACTACGTATTTAGTTCTGTAGTACTCTTAAGAGAATTATTGAATGAGTTCATGGTTGGGAGGGAATATAAAGATGACAGGGGCTGGACATTAGAAGGAAGTGGTCGCACGTTTTCTGCTAGTGGTGAAGAGTGGCTTGTGATTGTTTGTTGTTTGGACTTATCATCATCTTGGGGTTCAGGTCCCAACAGCCACAACCTCGCAAACTTTGGGGAAGTGACAATCCTTGCATTCTAATTTCGCTTCGTATATCTTCTCATCACATCATTATTATGAGATTTCAAACGTCGTCTAAAACCTTTGCTTTGTATCGTTTAAACCAGATACTTGTTTTGTTTTTTTTCAGGTCGAGTCAAGTGGTGTCCTAGTGATGCATCGAGATATTTTATACACAACTCATCAATGTAAAATGATCACCATGTATAAGCTTGATAGAATAATAAATCTAAATGGAATGAGTCTAGTTTTATTTCTAGACTTAACACCCTTGAATTTAGCACATAGCTAAGTTCAAATGCTTATGAGTATAATAATATTCCAAATTCAACCGTCTTAGACTCAACTACACGCCAAACCTAAACACCTATGGGTCTAGTAAGATACCAGAGTTAAGCTCAAGAGGTTTGGCAAGATATCAGATTTAATCCATTTGGGCTTAATTATACACCGAGTTCAATTGCTTATAGGTCTAGCAAGATGTTAAACCCAACCCTCTTGGGCTTAGCTGTGCGCAGAGCCCAAGTGCAGATGGGTCTGGCAAGATATTAAACCCAAACCTCTCAAGCTCATATTGAGTTTAAGTACATGTGAGCCTAATCAAATGCTAGACCTTAGGATAATCATTCCCCTACACTTCTAGGTATATAAAAAATCCTTTAAAAGTTAGTTATATTTCAATTGACATTAATGTTATGATTGAGTCATTCCCATCAACATTAAATGTTATGTACAAAAGAAGATATAAAAGTTTTTTATAGCTGTGTTGTTTGTTCATTAACATTAATGATGTGTAAAGGTAATTTATAACTCTGTTATTTGTTTTATCAACATTAATAATATGTAAGGATAATTTTCATAAACATTAATATTGATATAAGAGATTTTTTTCTTATTAAAATATTCAAGATGAAAAGACTTTCAATCTCTTAAGCAAAACAATAAGACTCAAAATACAAGTGTTATAAATATCTTCTGAATTATTTAGATAAAAAGATACACAATTTTTATTTTCTTATAATACATTTTCAAAGCATTTATTACATAAAAACTAATAACTAATAGCAAGAGTTTTTATTCTTAGAGTTTCATGTTTTTCTCTTTATATATTAGAATCTTTTACTATAAAGTTATTGTTATAATTATTGAAGAAGTCCTAAATCCTATGAAAAAAAGATTATTTTACAGTAATAAATGAGATTTCTACCACCATTGCTATTCCTATCTCTAGAAATGACCATTTACTTTTCAAATACTAAAACACTATTTCTGTACATGTTGGATCATCACCCAGGAAAGCATGCTTTTATCCACAAGAATCACGTATGTTACTGTTACGTAGAATGAATATTTGTGGTGTCCCCACCAGTTTTTGATCTCTTTCAGCAATGATGGCAAATTGGCGACTTCGGAGTAATCAAGTGAGGTTATAATGTTGCATGCTTATATGCAAGAGAAATAATGCAGAATTAGACAAAAACCCTCTCTTGTTTTTTTGTTCTTGATGCAATGGAGGAGAAACGTTGCTTTTAGGCCCTGTTTGTTTTAGATTGAGATAGCAGGTAAGATGACTCTGTGAGAAAAGTTACTTTGAGAGAATTGTTGAGGATGGTAGGGTTAAAACTCTGTGATTTTGTGTTTTGGTAAGATGCATTCGTCAATTATGTTATCAAAAAGATCATTCTCGTGAGCCAAATTGCTGATTTTCCCTTGATGTCGGCGTTTGGAGAAACGTCTGGTCGTATCGTTCTTGTTTTTTATAGATCATGAACTTTTAGTCTTATCTTAAGGAGCGATTAATTAAGCATTTCAAGTCAGTCCCGAAATTGTCTTTTGACCATCGTTGTGAGATGCAAGATCTGATTAACGACAAGAAACCACATCGAATATAATTTTACAGGGACGTTTGGGGTAGAAATCTAAGCAATGAATCGACCAAACTTTTCATTTCGTTCCTGTTCTTCTGAACAGTCGTTAGCAACAAGAGGTTGAGTGACCGTATTGCGAGCTCAAGATATGGAGTCATGGTGGCTAAATCTCCCAGCAAGCTCTGCTTGGTACCCAACCAGATCAAGAGAAGCTATACAGGGCTCATGCTCCCTCTGTCAATGGATGATTTTCTCGTTCAGGTGAGAAAGAGCAGCTCTAGCTAGGTCTATCTGATTGTGTTTCTAAACAAAGAGAACGAACAAAAAATCACCTCTCTCTCCCCTTTCCATGACTGCTTGTTCAGTTCATTTCGATCAAAAGAGAGTAGCATGGAGAAGCCATGAATTACATGGAAAGAAAAGCGAAACCCATCCTGATTCCTGACCATTGCTCCCAAGTACAGCTGATGATACCTCCTTAATATTCTTATAAGCCATTTCCATGGAATGGTAGAGGGAAACTATGTTTATTTTTTGAAAAGTAATTTCTGAGAAATTATATTTTAAATTTTTTTGTGTTTGTTTGTTATTAGAAAAGTTAGTCAATGAAAAATACTTTCTAGTCAAAAGAAATTTGACTTGGTTTCCAGAAAAATATTTTACTAAAAAATTTAGGGAAAATACTTTCCAGAAATTATGAAAAAATTTGAAATATCATATTATTTGCTGATTATATCAATTTTGGTCCTCAAATTTTTTATTGTTATATATATTTTGTTCTGAATATTTATTTTTTAATTTCATCTCTTAAAATTTAATTTTTATATTAACTTTGATCCTTATTTTTATAATTGTTATTTGCTCTTCCCTTATTATTTTTTTATTGAAATTTTTTATCTATCAAATTTGATCCTCATTCCTTTAATTATTACTTATTTTATTTGAAATAATTTATGAAATATTAATTATTATTATTTAAATTTCTTCATCTTTCATTTTTCTTTTTTAGATTTGGTCTCTATTATTTTGATTATTATTTATTTTATTTGAGATAATTTATGAAATTATATTATTTTTCAATTTCATTCTCATTCAATTTTTTAAGTTGTAAGATTTGTTACTCATTATTTTAATAAATTTAAAAAAAATAAATTATTAATAAATTATTTTCCAGCTTATTTTTATGATATAACCAAATACTGAAAAGTGTTTTCCAACTTATTTTTCATTACACTATCAAATATTAAAAAATAATTTACTTTCTCGTAATTTACTTTTTTTAAAATTTATTTTTTTAAAAAAATCTACTTTCCAGTAAACAAATAAAAATTAATTACAGTTTTATTTTGCTTCTAGTATTCAAAACCGACCATATCACTTCCTTTTAACTTATTCTCTGCTTTCAGTTTTCGAATATAATAATAAGAAGAAGAAGAAGAAGAAGGATGTGGTTGGAATTTGGCTGAACGCAGCGCCCACAGGCCATGCTTAAAGAAGGAGCTGTGGCCATCAATGGAGGTGGAAATCATGACGTGGGAAGCTATGGCTACCACTCATCATAGAGTACAAGATGACATGGCCTGCAACTGCTGGTGAGCACGTTACCAGTATCTTCAAATTTGAATACTCATCGAGACCAGGGTCCCATCGCAAAAAGCTTTTTTGGTTTCTTCGCCAGTTCAAGAAAGGCAAATGCGGCACATATTTTACAAATGATGAATCCATCAATAATAGATGGAAGGCATGATGGTTTTCTACCTCACCTTTGTGCTCTTGACTCTCCAAAATAAGTGTCGTCAATTTTTAGTTCCGTGATCTGAAAAACGCTGGCCCAAGCAGTGATGGTGACCATGGAAATAAAACTTTTTCTGTACCGACATGTTAACTCGAAATCCAGTTATCTAGAGGTTTTAACTGAGTTTTATATTGATAAACTTGTAATTAACCTTGTTAAATCTGAATGATTGGCTAGGAAACACAAAACTCGAGTCACCTAACATAAACCAGGTGAGATTTAACCTTTATATATATATATATATATATATATATATATATATATATATATATATATATATAATTTTATATAATTTTATATATATTTTTTTATAATTTACAATCATATAAATTGTTTTTTAATTTGTTAAGGGGAGATATCCATATTTCATAACAAAAAAGTTAAGAAAGTGGAAATAAGCTATATATATGGATATATGGAAATAAGCTATATATATGGATATCTCCCCTTAACAAATTAAAAAACAATTTTCACATAAAGCAGGTGAGATTTAACCCTTTTTTTAATACATATATATATATATATATATTTAATAAATTCAAAAAAAATATAAAATTTATTTATAAATATTTAGCTTTATATATTTTTTATAGTCTATAATCACATAAATTATTTTTTAATTTTTTAAAGTGAGATAGCAATATATATAACATATTTTCACATATAATATTTCTTCACTTTCTTGTTATGTAATATATATATATATATATATATATATATATATATATATATAGTTTATTTTTATATGTATTGTTTCAAAACTATAAGAAATATTAAAACCTCAAATATATTATTTTTTATAATTTTTTCAAGTTAATTTTAATAAACTTATGTTATTCTTGATTAATTCAGAACTTAACTCTTTAGTTGGGTCAATTTTTAAGCTGGGTTTAATAAGTGGCACAAGTATACTTGTACACGTTTTATTTTTTACAAGCCTTTTATCACGTTGAC
This sequence comes from Populus tomentosa, assembly GCA_018804465.1. Taxonomy (NCBI): domain Eukaryota; kingdom Viridiplantae; phylum Streptophyta; class Magnoliopsida; order Malpighiales; family Salicaceae; genus Populus; species Populus tomentosa. The sequence goes on from CM031995.1 coordinate 10,758,315, forward strand.
AAAAGGAGAAATCATCTGGGATTGTTTACACATACATACACATGTATCTCGCTTATAAATAATTTAAGAAGTCATCTGGGATTGTTTTCAATTTTTTCAATTTTCTATTTTTAAAATCAAATTTGAAAATAGAAAGAGAGTTTATTTATTGGTTTTCTTAATCAAACAAAATAGTAGTTATAAATCGTGACAATGATGTTAGTTTTGTTTTTTTGTCAATAGAAAAACTCAAAACATTTAAGCTTTTTGTTTTTATTTTCAAAATTTTGAAAATAGAACAGAAAAATGACAGCAAACCAGCTTTTACAATTTACAATCCAATTTTATGTTTTTGTCTCTTACCAAATGAAGTTAAAAGTAATCAACTTGGTATTGCCTTCTAATGACATGGACGCTAACATTTTATTCTTATGATTACTTTTCATGTTTTTTTATGTCGTCTCATGCCCATTATTTTCTTTTATGAAGGAGATAATGTTAAGATTTTAAAATATTCAATTAGCTTGAATTTTTAAGGTTTATATAATGAATAATAAATTAATCTTTTACTTTTAGTAATTTGATATATTTTATCTAATTAAGATGGTTGGTGGTTGAAAGCTAATATTTAATTAGTCAAGGTGACTAAGAGCAAGTAGCCAGTGCTTAGTAAGCCGAGGGTAGCTAGAAGTTAATACCTATAAAAGGTCTTCTTTGATTGTTACAGGAACTCTTAGATGCTTAAATAAATATATCTGTGGAGAGAAAAAATACAATGATATTTTAGAAAAATAAACTCTAAAAATACGTATGTAAAATATTAAAAATGAAAGAAATTGTGCTCCTTAAATCTTGGAGAGTCTACGGTATTTATAACCTGTAATTTTTTTTGTGGTGAAGGGACTAGAGAGTCATTTGCCCTAATAACATTAATGAGAAATAAATATCTCTTACAAATATATTAATAAGAGATAAATATTCCTTACATAAACATTAATGAGATAGAAATATTGCAGGTCATTGAAAGATTTTTTTTAAACACCTAGAAGCGTATGGAGAGTATGATTCAAGTTGTATTAGGCTAGTAAAAAATCTCAGCAAGCCCATATGGTTGAGTAGAAGTGCCTGTAATAACGGATAAATTTGTCATACATCCTAACCCAAGTATGTATTGGTTGTATTCGATGGAATATTAAAAAATATTAAAAATAAGTTTTATAAAGAAATTGTTGGTTTTTTTATAAGTTTCTCATAGAAGACATCAATGATTAGGTCTTAAAATATACAAATAGTTTAAGAAGAAAGTTTATGTATTGGATAATCAGTTCGTCTTATAGCACTAGTATTCTGATCCATTCCTTCTAATTAAGGTTGTTAATAGCTAGTGCCTGATAAGTCAAGTAGTTGGTAGCAGATAATTGGTGTATGGTAAGTCAATGTAGCTAATGCCCAGTATGTTGAGATGACTGGAAGCTGGTACTTGTAAAAAATCTCCTTAAATTGATGTAGGGACTTTTAAATATTTAAGTAAGTATCTTTGTAAAAAAAAAATACAACGGTATTTTAGAGAGATAAATTGTAAAATATATATGCTAAAAATATTAAGAATAAAAGAGATTGTACCTTTTAAACCCGAGCGATTCATGTGATATTTATAGCTTATGAATTTTATCATTTATTTAGTATAGGAGCTAGAGATTTATTTTGCCCTAATAGCATTAATAAGAGATAAACATCTCTTACTCAAACATTAATAAGATAAAAATATATAGGGAAAGTAGGATTCAAAACATACAATGTAAGGTCCTAAAAAATTAGGTTTGGACCTACCATGGATAAACTCTTCCCCTAGATCGAGTCCATAAACTCTATGGATTTTTTAGGCAAATTAAATTTAGATTTATCATAAATTTTGATGAACTCTTCCTCTAGCTTGAACATATAAAAACCAGGCTTTTCTCTCATATTAAGCTCATAATATTGATCTCTTCTTCAAAAATGAGCCCGTGAATGGCTGGACTCAAGCATAATTGCTTAAAACAGTGGATTTTCTATGTTTATGGATTTTTATTTATCAAATACCCTTTTTTTTTCTCCCCAAAACATGGCATTTAAACGAAATCCAATTTATCTTTTTTTTCTTGAACTTGCATAAAGAAGATCGTAGACGACATGTTAATATAAAAATCGCCCTTTAGGTAACTCACAGAAAGACACTTGTATCATGCACTTGTCTAAAAATGTCATGTCCAGACATGTAATGCAAGATCATATATGAAGGGTGATGGCCAACCAGTGTCTCCATTATTGGCCGGCATAAAAAAGCGAACAGCACTTTTAATATGCCTTTCCTTTCCATCTACTTTTCTTTTCAGTGTTTTTCGAGGTTGCAGATCACGCTTTCCAGATTTCTTGGGGCTGATCTGCAAGGCTTGATTGCCTGGGTTATGGCCATGCTTGGCTTCCCTGTCAACTCTTTGAAAAGAACACGTCCAATAATTGAGTGTCTGTCTAATTTTTTTCCCGCATCTTTTAATCCCAAGTGTCAGAGTTCTATGTGTAAATTTATACTTGTATTTTATATTTATATATATATATATATATATGCAACTTTTTTGTTTTGTTTTGTTTTAGCTGGTGAAGTATATCAAGATTTATTATGATCAATGTTAAAATTGTTGTTTAAAGAAAATTAAGGCTTGTTTTGGTGTCTTAGGGAAAAACTCTTGATGAGTATGTGCAAATTAAAGTTTATTGGATATAAAAACAATAAAATTAAAGGATTTGAGATGAAGGTCGGGGTTTTTGAAACAGTGATAAAAATTATTTTTTAAAGTATTTTTTTATTAAAATAATAATTTTAAATTTTTATAAAATATATTTTTGATATTAACATATCAAAATAATTTAAAAATAAAAAAATAATTTAAAATAAATTTCAATAAAATAATGATTGTATTCACCCAGCTAAACGCCCCTTGAGTTTTTTCATCAAGTGGCCATTCTTTGAAAAGAACACGTATTCGAAAAAAGGAGAAGGACAGAAAAGCCAGGCTAAAAAGAATGGCTAAGCCCACGTAGGAAGGTATTTCAAGGAGGAGTCCAACTCAGAACTAAAAAATGGCGTGTCGGCCTAAGTCCAAGAATGTGATCTTTGTTGACAAGATCTTCCAGATAAGAAACAATTCTTAAGGTGATCTCGAGCGAGCGTGTATATTTTTATATTTTAATTTATTTTTTTATATTATTTTGATATATTAATATCAAAAATTAATTTTAAAAAATAAAAAAATTATTTCAATATAATACATTTATAAGTAAAAAAATATTTTAAAAAGCAACCATTATCACAATACAAAATAGGCTTTTTATATTATGGTAGAAATTGTTTTTTAAAATATTTTTTATTTGAAAATATATTGAAATAATATTTTTTTTATTTGAAAAAAATTAATTTTTGATATCAACATATCAAAACAATTTGAAAACAATAAAAATATTAATTTTTTTCAAAAATATTTTTAAAATATAAAAACTAACAAACTCTCTTATAAAAAAGTTAGGATCAAAAGCATAGATAACTTGATTATTAAAGTCAAATTTGCTGGAAAAAAGAGTAACGGAACCAGAATTGGTTTACTTGAAACATCTTAGCCTTATAATGAGTGGAACGCATATTCTTCAAGTGAATTTGGGTGCTCTCTTTGAATAAGTCAAGTATGATTTATATCCAAAAAAAGCTTTATTTGACTATGTTTTTCTTGTAAATTAAAGAGTTTTTGATCCATAATTGTATCTCTAAAATCAATTAGTTATAATCACAACAATACAAACAAGAGATGCTGCATAACGTGAAGAAAATGCAACAAATAGATAAATCATGATCAAACGCAATGATAAGCTTTGTATTTTGAATAGTTATAAATTGTTTATATTCATGTGTTGTTTATTAAAAATCATTCATCATAGACAGCTTTGTTCAGGTCAAAAAGATTTCCAAGGGAAAACATTTTAGAAAATAAAGTTAGAATAACTTTATTATTGAATTTACTATATAACTAGTGATTTTCAATAAATTATCTTAATTAATAGTTTAAACTATTTAGACAGGGCTTTAAAATATAAAACTTTAAATGAAAACTTTTTAAATTTAAAACTTTCACATGCTCATATTTAATTAAATTTTAATTAGAAAAAAAAAATAAAGGTAGTGAGATTCGAACTTGTGACTGTTTAGTCATCAAAGCTCTGATACTATATCAAATAATCAATTTAACTCAATAATTTAAATTATTAAATAAGACTTCACAATATAAATTATATTATTATCTAATAATGATGATGGATATTTTTACCAAAGAGAGGGAGAGATTTTACACCAAGATACAAATCGCATGTCCAATACCATACCATAACTTTTAGGCCAAAGCCTAAAATGGTAGCTCTTTTTTCTCCTTGTAACTTTTTTTCAGCATACTAATCATTACGCCGACACTTGAATATTTCTCGTGTTATGAGAAGTTAAAATGTTACACCCACGCACGCCTATGCATACAAACTTTTTCATGGTTTTACTTTTTTTGTACATAAAAACTTTTTTGCAATATTAGCACATATTTTCTAACTAATAGTCGATAGTGCAAATATCTGTAATATTCAAAACAAATTAAATATTTTTTTTCTTAATCAATTATTATTTATAGCCAACATGTAACTAACAATCACCAGTATTTCTATCGATGAAGGACCGGACTCTACATCTAATTATAGCACCAATTAATGCAACTCTCCAAGTTCTAATATGAGCCAACGTGATCAAAGTCTATAAATATTTTAGATTAATAGGGATAAAAAAAAGATAGATAACTTTCTCATACTCTACACTTCTTTACATTTACATTTTCTCATCATTTTTGGTATATTATTTCTCATATACCCATTAATTTAAGCATCAAAAGATCCCTAATAGATATCTCATATATTATATCTACTCATATATTATTTTTCATATATTTACTGATTGAAATATTAGATAGCCTCTTGTAAAGGATTTCAAGAAAGATCAAACCTTTAACTAAACTCATACATAAAGCCCACACGCACGTCTTGGCATGGGATACAAGCCCATTAAAAGTATGAAGTTTTTTGATTTGATGGGAAATGAAATTGTCCCCAGAAATTGAGTGATATTGATTGTTTTTAATATCTCATATACATTTGAAGGTACACGGTCATAATTTTCAAGTTATTTCTCAATATTATCCATAATGTATAAAGAAGTTCCAAAATCTTTGGAGGTTGGTAACCAAAACATTGTGCTTTATACTTAGTGTTATAAACATTTTTTTATATAAAAAAAATGAAGGGACGATACAACATGACCTCTTTTCTTTTTTCTGTTTTGCCAGGGCTAGTAGCGCGACCAAGGTTTGGACACCTTAGTTCATCCACCTAGAAAGCACCCTGTAGAAAATCCAATACCATATTCCATAAATTTGCAAGTATTATCCTTAATAGGAAGCTACCAAAGGCTGATTGTGATTATCATGGCTCTTTTGGCCCTCCATTTGTAATAACTTGGCAAAAACTCCAACTAGTGGTGCTGTATTGTATGTGCAGGCCTCTGTCTGCATGTAATTGCTTCTCTGGTCCGTGAAGTTATCCTGACAATCAGGTCCTCCGACCAATGCTCCGACTAAAACATTTGGGTTAGGCTCCTCCCGGCCATACCAATTGTCGTACCCTTGGGTGCACCCAATGAACCCCTTGTTCTCTCTGTATGACACAATCGAGGCCCCTCTATGGTGCACTCTTGCAGGGTATTTAGGGCCGTATCCCACTAAATAACTCATGTTCATTGGGTTAGAACCTAGGATGTAATCAACCTGAGATTTAGCAAAACCGAGGATCTCTTCGTGATCCACAGATCCACCATGGCAATTGAGCTTTTGATTCGAGTTTAGAAGGAAATCGGAGTATACAGTGAGAAGGAATGCTGCTGTTGAGACATACTGCATGTTGTTCCATTGCCGGATGTGCAAAAGACCACCTGGGGTACGATTCACATTGGTACCGTTGTTTTTGTCAAGGCATGAGCATAGGTAGTGCTCGGCCTTTGATCGGTATTGTTCCAACGTGTCGCCATGTTCCTTGAGCTTTTCTTCCACGAGCAACTGCAGTTACAACCCAAAAAAATAAATGCGGTTTAATTGATGATAAAATGCGCAAGGGTCCATTGAAAATATTGGAAAACAGGGGACTTTAGAGATGAATAAAATTCACAAGAGCCTGAAGTTGTGAAAAGAAAAACATATGACCCGAGAAGAAAGCCTCTGAGGTCAAATTAAATGGGTTTGCCATTCAACTTGGCCTTAAAAGGGATGGGCAACGCTATTTCTGTCTCGGACGAGCTCATGAATAGCTAAACAAGAGCGATCGTTACCCTCTATGAGAAATTTATTAGGAAATCATTTTCTCAAAAATAATAAAAATAATAATAAATCCCATGTAATTATCCAGCAATGTTCCCTGAACACAGAGATTTACTGCAATAAGTGGCACAACAGTATCTGTGGGTCTACTCAATTAAAACAAGCTTGTGCAGCTGTGCCTCATCTAACAGGGAAGCACCCATAAATGAAAGAATTGTGTCCCTTCCCACAAACTGTGAAGCAGGGCCTACCTTCAAGTTTAGACTGGCCTACCCCTTTTGCTCTTCTACACATGGCATCTGATATCCATCTCCTTTCCTCCTTTTTTCTGTATCAACGAGATAAATTCATGTGATGCTATGTCATCACATGTTAGGATGCTCTTTCAACTGGTTTTGTGCTTTTGAGACTCACCATAGAATCACTGCATGGAGGGATTGATTTGGAAATTGCCAGAAATTTAAACACTTGCACATGGTTTTATGCTTCTGGGTAACCTTTTTTCAACTCTAGCAATGACACCCCGGTACCTTAATTAGGGCTCCCTCCACCCCTCAACTTTACCGAAAGGTCAGGGAGGAAGGGAAAAAAGAAAAGTAAAAGTGTGATTTCTTAAAGTAAATCGTTGTCTTTTCATCTTTGAAACTGGACATAAGCAAAATCCTATAAAGATTTGAAAATATTCCTTGACCAAATAACCAGTAAACTGTAAACCCAAGATTTGAACTTGAAGCATGTGAGAGTGATGGGATGTCTTTTTACCTTTGCAGCCATAATTTGAAGGCCAGCATACTTCACATCCCAGCTGAATTCTGCCATGGCCCAACCAGTCCCGCCAAAACAATGAGCATTGTTAATGACGTACTCCAGATACTTCTCATTGTCGGTGGCCTTGTACAGCCACAGAGCTCCCCATAGCAATTCGTCTTTGTATCCACTCACCGACGCATAGTAGCTCTTCACCACCCCCATATTTTCATCATATTTACCTCTATACTTGTCTCCAAACTCAAACAACTACACCGAAGGAAAAAAAAATGTATATATATATATTAGTCAACTAAACCCGCTAGAAAGATGTTTAAAAAAACACTTGCGGGCAATAATTAATAATCCTCACAGAGGAATCGGTCCGGATCTCAATGTATTTTTTATGGACATATCTTCAACCGCATAATCCTTACTGATTATACTAAGTAAATGCTGTCCACTATATAAAGTGACATACCTAAAACTAAATTTTGTTGCCCTGATTAAGAAACCACTAGAACAAAGAATTTTGTACAATTGTAAGTTGTTAGCATAACCCCACAGGATCTCAGTTATCTATTGACTAAGATTTGACTTGATTTTATCATTTTTACCTGTTGGGCATGGTGCAAGAGCAGGTGAGAGTAATGAGGGTTTGTTTTCTTGAACACTATTGATGCCGCCGCCATTGCCGCCGCGGTTTCTCCAGCAAGATCTGACCCGGGATTATTCTCGTCGATCCTGTAAGCTTGCCGTGATGTGGTCATGTCCTCCGGCCGTTGCCAGCAATAGTGGTCGGTGTCACCGTCACCCACCTGTAAAATATTAATTATGGAGTAATTAAGTTTGAAATTGATATTAGTTTTTATGGTTTTGGAAGCAGAAATGCAATACGATCCTGAACTGTAATGGATGCAATGTAACTTACCTCTGCCCATAGCACATTCGGGCTAGTATGGGCCTTGATGAAATAATCAGTTCCCCATTTAATTGCTTCTAATGCGTGTTCCAATTCTCCGGCAACGGCTATCTGATGTTGGAATTCTATTACAGTCCATGAAAGCATTGTCACGGTGAAGGCCATTGGTAGTCCAAATTTTACATGGTCCCCTGCATCATAATATCCTCCGACCAAATCCACCTACACAGAATTAAACAGACAACATCCTTCATTATTTTGAGAAAACTAAAATGTAGAACTCATCGGTACAACGAAATTAAGTTGAAACTGACCCCTTGTTCCAAGCCATCAGTGAGTCCAGAATGGTGACGCCATGTTACTCTCTGGTTGTAGGGTAAGCGACCGGAACGTTGTGATTCGAAGTAAAGAAGGCTCTTTTTTAAGGCATCACCGTAGTCAAGAGCAAGACCTGTATTCAAGATGGGGAAGATAGAGATCAAGAGAACAGCCCAGTGTTTCGCAAATCTGAAGGTGGGTTTTGGAGCTGCTCCATAACATTGGTGCTGCTGCTTTTTTTCCATGGCCATCAACTTTCCCCTGTTTCCCAGCTCCCCTGTCGAGCTTTCTATTCTTTTGAAGCGAGTAGAGGGGGGCTAGGGGCTAGGGAGGGAGAGATGGGAAAAGAGGGATCGCAGTGGCTTTGAGTCGTGTCCTCAATCTGTGTAGTGTGGGATTCTGTACGTCTCACATGCATGTGAGTCTCACATGAGATTATAAATTGCTTTCGCTTTCTCTCTTCTCTCTCTCCCTTCTTAATTTTGTTCTTTGCCTAAGCGTGATTTATGCAACGGTTTTTATTGCTTTCGTTGTGCTAAATGTGGAAATGGGGAGGACTTTGGGAAGACTTTTGATTCTCACTATCTAATGAAAGATTACGACTCATAAATGCATTTTAAAGTGTTTTTAAAAATATGTATAGACTATTTTAAAAATATTCTTAATATAATGACGTTGAAAACATATATAAAACATTTTTTTTTCAATTCACGTGTGTGTGTATATCCAGCAATAACAAAGTTATCGGGAAAAAAAAAACTTTAACGTTGAAATTAATTTGAAAGTTAAAATATTAATAAGAGAAATCACTCATTTGAATGTGAATAAATTAATTTGAAAGTTAAAATATTTTTTAAAATATTTTTTATTTAAAAATATATTTTTTATTAAAAATCAAAATTTTTATATACACCATTATTTCACTTTGATATGCAAAAACTAAAGGCCTGTTTGGAAATATAGTTAGAGTTATTTTTTAAAATATTTTTTACTTAAAAATATATCAAAATAATAAGTTTTTTATTTTAAAAAAATTATTTTTAAAATTAGTGCATCAAAACGATCTAAAAATATCAAAAAATATTAATTTTAAATAAAAAAATTAAATTTTAAATTTTTTATAAAATATTTTTTAAATATAAAAATAAACAGTTCTGATTGAGAGTGGTTATGTGTAACGTTCCTGTGCTATAAAAGTCAAAAATCTGGCTATCATGCATAAATTATAACTAATGTTAAAGGATGCCGTTTCGATTAAGGTACCGAAACTATTGTCTCTGTTAGGAGATTTTGCTGACAGGTCCTTCGATCGATCAATTTCTTTATAGCGCTGGAACTATCAGTATTTCTAAAACTATCTGATCAACGGAAGAAGGACGCTCGATGTCTGCGTGCTGTCAACGTTGAGGCCTAACGATATTTGAACCGAAGAAAATGGAGCACTCGCCAACCACGGCTGGACTCAGTGTGTGGCGCGGATTTAATTATTTTTTCGTCGGTCCTTTTCCGTGCAGCCGTCTCTAATCCGGCACTCCGTCTTGCTATTCAAATTCCAAGGCCGTCAGGTGAAAAATCTCCGGTACGCTTTGACGATTGGCTGTCGTTAATTTATGATGACGCCATCATCAACTAGTTTGGCGGTGGGCCATCAGGTGAAAAATCAACAAAACCTTTGGGGCAGGCGTTGATTACACTAATCAATCCAAGAATGGTGGTTCTGAAGAGTATCATGTCATAATCATCTTCTCGTGTTAAGTGAAAAGCACTTGACATAATTATTGCCAAAGCAACGCAAAGCCATCATCATTATACAGGATTTAAAGTGGTCGCCCATGAAATTATTTAGAGATTGTTTAAGATTTTGGTAATGATTTTAATATTTTTTTATTTAAAAATTTTTAAGATTTTATTTTTATACCAAAATAATTTAAAAATATAAAAAAAATATTTTAAAATTAAAAAAATCAGAATTTTTTAAAACTCCGATTAAAAATCATGGCCAAACACACTCTAAAAACTATGTTTTATTTTTTAGTTTTCGTATGAAGCAAACAATCAAGCTAGAGGTTGCTTGCTCTAGGTAGTTCTAGGGAGTTAGGTTCTGCTATCTTTTTTTGTTTTTCAAGAAAACTTTGCTCTTCTACACTATAGTTATAATGGATTTTAAATTTATAAAGTAGTTAATAAGATTTGCGATACATTAAATATGAGTAATTGTTAATTATACTTTATCGTTACTAATTATCACAATTATGGTCAAATTAGTGAAATTAAAAATGATAAGATTATTTTTTGATGATTTGATAAATGAGTATACTTCAACGTTACAAATTCTATAGTATTATTTTCTTTTTTAATGTAATAATATTTATTGAAATGTAATTGCTTCATATCTCTCATCAATAACACATTTTACGAAGTACTTAATTAATTCAAAATAAAATAAATAAAAGTAATTTATAATTTGGAGACACTATAATTATAAAAATTTTTAATCCATAATTTTATATAAAAGTTCAAATTCTATAAAATTTGTTGATTGACCATAATAACCTTAAATATTATTCAACAACTTTAATATCCTTAATTTTTTTAAAATGATTATTATAAACTCATTTAATACTTTTTTTCTTCGTTTTTCTTATTGTACTATTTTTTCATATTCTTTTTCCTTTTTTTCAATAACATGTTTTTCCACTATACTCCTATTTATTACATATATAAAAAAAATTCATTTAATAACTTGTTATTCCATTGACAATTGTGTCCAACTTTGTTGGTTTGAATGCCACATGTTGATCAATTAAATGTTGAATCACCAAAATATAATATAGTTTTTAAAAGGATATCAAAAAAGAAAAGGAAACATATTTTATAATTAAAGAGAAAAAACAATCATTTGTTGCACTTATATCATTTTAAAAAATTAGAATAACCAAAAAAGTCATACTAAAGAGCACGATGGTCAAACTTGTACCTGTAAATATAGTGAACATGGATATAAAATGCATAGTTAAAAATCTTATAATGAAGATTAAAAGTAAAAAGAATAAAGTGGAACCTTGATAACATCTTCAAAGAAGTTTGATAGTTAATAATATGGATAGGCATTTTATTAATAAGAAAAAAGAACAATCATAATAGTATAAGCCTATAAAAGATTAAGAACATATATTGTAAAACATAATGTTCGAGCTACCTCTAGAATATATTGATTCTTAAGTCTTTTTATATTATGGTGTGTGGGAGCATATATTATCTAATAGAAAATGTTTTGAGCCTTAAAGAAATTAGCAAGAGACTAATATACAGATTTATGACCATTGTTAATTTAAAAGACATGATATGTTATAGTGTGTAGGCACATATATTATCTAGTAGATGATATTATGAGCCTTAAAGAAATTAGCAAGAGATCAATTCACAAATTCATGACTATTATTAAATTAAAAAACATGATTTGTTATGGATGTGTAGGCATATATTATCTGGTAGAGGATGTTATGAGCCTTGAAGAAATTAGTAAGAGATCAATTCACAAATTCATGACCATTTTAAATTGAAAGACATGAAGTTGACAATTAAATTATATGACAATTATTTTATAAAAGTAAAGGATAACATGGATAAGATAACTCTTAGAGTTTAAAAAATACACCTAAATTATCTTAGTACAATCATTAATGAAATAAATAAAATATTTATAACCTGAAGTAAAAAAAGGTAGAAAAGGGACCTCAAACATCATTATAAATGTATGAAAAAGGATTTAGACTTTTATTGAAACCAAATTTAAAATGAACATGTTGATTTTTAGCATAAATGGTTCACATCTTAAGTTAGAAATATAAATATCATAAGACAACTTAAAAGGATAAATATTATATGTAAGAAAATGAAGAATGATTAAAATGACAAAGTTAAAATAAAAAAATTTCTTAGTCGGACTTTTATTTCTCTACTGAAAAAACATTAAGTGGACTTATAATGTAATACCCCAATTCTTTTCACAGAATAAAAACTTATTTTCTTCTTATTAGTTCTAATCATCATCTTCATGAGATTATATTGGAATACATATAAAATAAAATGAGAGATTATAAAATAGTTAAGATGTTTGATATGTTGATTAATAGAGGAAGGTTATTAAAAATAGCAGGATTAAGTGAAACCTAAAACATGAAGAGCAAAGGATGGACTTAGACATTTTTTGCCTTGGTAATCAACATGAAAGCCCAATAACAGCTTAAATAAACTTGACAAACAAAGATTTCAACTAATAAAATAAGAAATAAATACTAGTAATATAACAATAGCCTCTAAATTAATAACCTAATTGTTACTAACATAAGATTAAAAAAAAAAAAGTTAAACCAAAATTATCTTATTGAGAAGACACTTCGATATATGGAAAGTAGGGGATTGCAAGATGTCAACAATAATAATCTATGAGGAATTTTTATTTTTTCTCTCAACTTGTTTAAGCTTGAACCACTCCAGGTAATCATGCTTTTACTTGCAATTATATACGTACATGGAGATATATCCCCTATTTTTCTATTACCTCCGTCTTTTTTGTCCCGAGACAATAATCACAGCATATGAATCTACATTTATGATCTTTAATGGTATGTTTACATAAGAAAGTGTTTTTATTTATTATCTAACCATCGTTGTTAGCATCTAATATCATTATTTTTCATCAACTGAAGAAGTTAAGTTATTTAATATGCGTGATTATTATCTAAAAATTTAAGAAATGTGTTTCTTTTTTTTTTTTTTTTTTTTCTCTTTTCTTGTATCTTTTCTAGATTTCATATTTTATTTTCTAATGTTTTAAGGAATGATTGATCAATACATGTAACTCAAACTAACAAGGTTAGATGGAATGTCACATTTCTTAATGAAATAATAAGTTCAATGGTAATATATATATATATATATATATATTGAGTTGGGGTAAATGCCATAAAATAAAAGGTGCAATAAAAAATGTGTCATTTATCCTTTATATCATCATAAATATTTTTTTCTTTCTCAAACAACATTACAAGGTAACTTTTGGTTACTATCTTGAGATAGAAAAGATAAGACAATGAATATAAACATGTACTTAGTTAAAGAGATAAAGATAAAAGTATAAAATAAATGTATCATTAGAATAATTTTGAAGTGAGATTTTGCACTTGAAAAAAAAGGCCTTCCATCCCCAGATAAGAATCAATTACTATATTGATAAACCTTTGATTTTAAACATGCATTGAAAAATGATTTTTCATTTATATAAATTATAAATCATGTCTACCAATTTTTACAATAGGCAATAAAAACAATACTACATTGTTCAATAATTTATCCACAACTTCCAAAAAAAAAAAAACTCTTCTATTGTTTTTATAATACTATCTAATTATTTAAAATAACAGGCCTTGAATGTATTGTTTTTAAAATTATTAATGTTATATATCTATATATACAATTCATGAACGTAAAGCCATTAAAATAACGATGTTTGAAAACTCAATGTGATTTGTTCTAATCACGTGCCTAAAAACCAGTACTTATGATGTTTGAAAATTCACTGTCAACGTACTGTCTCCTAATCACGTGCCTAAAAAGCAGTACAAATAGCGAAGGCAGCTTCAAACCGGTCAAGTTTCAAGACAGAGGGAGAGGATTAATCTGCTTAATTAGGACCTGCTTTGTTTGACTAGAAAGTACATACACTCTCTGCCTAATTTCGTGATTAATGCGCGCCATGTGCAAAACACGATAAACGCCTCCAAGTTGACGTGATTTATAAACTCGCAATAACCGAACGAGGAAGGGGGGACCTCACCTGTGCCGTACAGCGGGTAGAAATGAGATTCTTGTTAACAAGTTCAAAGCTCGCTAGGAGAGAATTTATGGATTTGGTGACAGATAGTGACATCTATTCATCATGTGTTTTTTTTATAAAAAAAAATAACTGCTTATCCAAGTTTTTAACTCGGTTCCGGCAATATGTGAGCTTTTTTTTTATTTATTTATAATGTGATTGTGGTTATCTTGTTGAATAATTTTTCATGTTAAAATATATGATAATTATATTTTTTTAATCTTTAAAAATTATTTTTAATATCAATATATTAAAATAATTTGAAAACACTATAAATATATTAATTTAAAATTAATAAAAAAATTAATTTTTTTTAAAAAACGTTTTTAAAATGCATAAACAAACATGCTCATATTTGCTCTTTTTTTTTTTGTTGGAGTTAAGATTTCATGTTTTTGTTTGTTTGGGAATGCAGTATAAATCATGTTTTTTAAATTCTTTTATTATTTTTTACTAAGAATAATTTTTGTATGTATTTTCATATTATTTTAATGTGCTGATATTAAAAATAATTTTAAAAAAATTATAATTTAATATATTTTCAAGCAAAATGTACTTAAACTGTAATCATTATCATAATTTTAAACAAACAGAAACTTGTTTAGTGGAATTGTAGTGTAAACATTGTTATTATTTTTTGTAAATATATCAAAATAATTTATTTTTTTTAATATTATTACACTTTAATAATAATAAAAAAAAATCAATTTAATATTTTCCATCAAAGAGAAAGAAATTAGGAGCAGGTCTGTTTTGAAACCAATCAAGAGATTTTTCTAGAATGAAATTTGTTATGCTTCGACGGGGATGCTATGTTACTCTTTTTTCTTTTTCTTTTTTTTTTACAGATAGGACCTCACCATTGTAAAATTAAGAGGTTAATATGAACTTTTTATAATTAGATATTTTTTAAATTTATATTCTTAATTAAAATTATTTTAATTAGTTTAATTAAAAATAATGAAATTCATTTTGGCAGTTGATTATTGCCTATTTGTTTTTACATTTAAAAATGTTTTTGAAAAAAATTAAAATTTTTTATTTTTTAAAAAGAATTTATATATTTTTATTGTTTTTAAATTATTTTGATGTGCTAATATTGAAAATAATTTTTAAAAAATAAAAAATATATTATTTTAATACATTAATTTTATTTTTAAAAAAAATTATTGTTTGGGCAAGGCAAACAACTCATCCTAATAAGCTGTTCACCATATTTTTAATATATTAATTCTAAGAAGTCAAAATGATGTTGCGCAATATCCACGGATACATACTAATTAGTAAATATGATGATAATACAAGTATCTTCATATCTTAAAGTTATTTTTTCATTAATAACACTAAATAATGGATATTTAGCTATAAATATAAATTTTCTTCGTTATAGAATTATAATCCAAAAACTATAACTACGAAAACTCAAATCTTGTTTTAATTAAAAAAATACACAACCACAAAGACAGTCTGCCTTCATCTCTTGAATATTAATAACAACGTTGTATTATTATTATTATAGAATAGATTGAGAAATATTTTTTGATTTCATCCCTACTATCTTTTTAATCTATTAATAATCTATCAAATTATAAATAATTTTTAATTTTATCCCCTGTAATTTTTTAATCTTTCCAATTCGATAATAATTCTTTTAATTTT
This sequence comes from Populus tomentosa, assembly GCA_018804465.1. Taxonomy (NCBI): domain Eukaryota; kingdom Viridiplantae; phylum Streptophyta; class Magnoliopsida; order Malpighiales; family Salicaceae; genus Populus; species Populus tomentosa. The sequence goes on from CM031995.1 coordinate 10,774,249, forward strand.
ATTTTTTTCAAAATTCATCCTTGCTATTTTTCTCTCAAATTTTATCCTTATTTTTTTGTTGTTTTTGTAAGTTGTTTTTTTATTACTATTATTTCAATTATTTTATCATTCAAAATTAAATTGATTGACAGTTAAACTTCTTGATTGAACTTTGATTTATGATTCAACAAGTTGCAAGTTTTTAAGATCAAACAAGATTTAGAAGGTTTGTATAAGTTATTATTATTTTTTTAAGTTGGTGCTTTATTTTTATTTTTAAGTTTTAGTTTTTTTTATTTTTTGTGATTTTTCTTTTCTTAGGTTATCATTGGGTTATTTCGTAATCCCAATTCGGATATGATTTTTTATATATATTTTTTATTTTTTTATCTTTCAATTTATTTATTGTTTTTTTTTGTATTATTTAAATTGTCACTTAAACCAGTGACTCAAAACTTGAATTATTTTTTACCCATTAGTTTTTAATATAAAAACAATTTATCGGCCCACCACGAAGCATTGACAACATATCTAGTATAAACTAAAAAAGGTGGTGCTTTTATTGTGCACCGCCTCACAAAAATACTATTTGTTTTTGTAGTAGTTTTTTTGCCTTTGTTTTTTTCTTCTAAATCTGTATTTATTTTTATAACTTCATACTTTAACATTTAGTTTATTGGATATTAAGCTTCATGATTTATTATAATTTACTTTACATGTGGTTAGCTCGATCTTATGACCCGTATTATGGGTTTAGCGGGCTAATTTTGTAAAAATAAATTTTTTTAATTGATATTTTTTTTAATATTTTTTATTTGCTTTTTACGATATTATCTAGGTCTCATGATTTGAGCTGCATATTTAGTGGGTCAATCTAGTTAACTTGAGTGTTTTTTTTGTTTTATTGAATTGACATTTTCTCGATTTCATCATTCGATATGAAGTTAATCATGATTTAAGTTTTATGATTTATTTTGATTTGCTTTTTATGTGGTTTTCATGATCTTATAACTTAGGTCATATATTTTGCGGGTTAACTCGGATAAATTTAAATTGTTTTATTGTGTTTTTTTCTTAAAAAAAATTTTTTGGCTTTAAATAATAAGTTTATTAAAAAATGAGTTTCATTATTTTTTTACTTGTTTTCTACAGGGTTATCACAATTTCATCACCTTGGTCACAAGTTTGACTTGCTAACACAAGTTGATTGTGTCATTTTTTTTATTTACTTTGTATAAGATTATCATAATCTCATGATCTAAATCACGGGTTTTGCAGGTCAACTCATATTAAATTTTGTTATTTTTTAATTATTATTTCATTCCTCAACACTAACACTAGGTTTTCAAGCGACAAGGTTATCATAATCTTATAATTCAGGTTGAGGATTTAGCAAGTTAATCCGGGTTGGCCCGAATCAATTTAATATATTATTGATTTAATATTATTTTTAAAAAACAATACAATTTTAAATTTTTATGAATTAAATTATATTTTTACTAGTTATCTGAGCTGCTTTTAAATCTATAGAATTAATTAGGTAATATTAGGCTAACTTCGATGTAATTTATTTATTTATTTTTTTAAAAATTAGCAATAGAAAGATATATCTGTATATATATTAAAAAAAATATACAGCGTGGTGCGCGCCATCGATTTAGCGTACGCTATTTAGCGATGTAATTGTTTTTAAATTAGAAGGTACCGATATCTTAATCAAAAATCGTCTCCATGTCACTCTGATACGAAGTTGTCGGTGCTAGCTCCACGTGTAAGACATTGAAGCGTGCGACTATCCCGGTTCCGCTCCTCTATGTCAGCTAACTGGCTCTTCAAAAATAAAACCAGCTGTGGCTAGTCAACTTCAAGCACCGACTAGCAAGTGGACCTCCCTTGTTCCCTGGCCGACATTTCGGTAAATATTTCCCTCTCGAATCTACAACTTATTTGAAAATTCAAATCTTTCGAGTTGAATTGTCCTCCACGTTCGTGACTTTACTGAGTGCCTTTTGCTACTGAAGATGATGTTTTTAACTGGTTGTGTAGTTTTTTTAAAAATATTTTTCAATTAAAATATATTTTTAAAAAATAATTTTAATACCATACATCAAAATAATTTAAAAATATCAAAAAATAATTAATTTTAAATAAATAAAAAATTAAAAAAATTCTAATTTTTTTCAAAATACTTTTAAAACATAAAAATAAATATATAAATTATCTCTTCATGATCATAGTCACGATATATATATTTGTTTCACTGTATGTCTATTATTTTTCATTTAAATATTAATTTTGGTGAGATTTAAGAAAAATAATAGACCAAATATTTTTATATTCAGCTTTAATTGCTATTAGTTTATTTTTTTTAAAATAAAAAATATTCTCAAATTAATTCAAATATAAACTTAGATTAGATTTTATTCTCAAAAGATTATAAAGATATATTCCTTACGTGATCCTAATTCTAATGTATTCAGATGAATTTAATAAATTTATCTTCAAACTAATTCTTAAATTTGAACTTGAAAAATTAAGAAACGAAACATGCCTTCTTTGGTATATCGATGATACCTAGAAATTATAGGGGCATTTTCAACGGAAAAATCAAAAGAAAATAAATATTTTTTAAGTTTCTATCCCTGATTTTGCAGCTTTAAAAGAATAGCCAAATCAATAACCAAAATGACTTTTCAATATATAAAATAAAATCATCCCTATATATATATATATCCCTATTAAAATAGCCAAAACATTGAAATATATTGTTTAAAGATTTATTATTTCATCAAATAAACTTTTTTTTAATATATTTTAAATAAAATATATTTTGAAAAACAATATCAAACACTATCTTCATGACAATTTACTATTAGAATATATAATGATTTGGTTTATTCTAAACTCTCTATTTGAACACTTTCCTTTTTGTAATTTGGTAATCCGAATTAAGGAGCTAAATGAGGAATGCATTTGCTTTATCAAATTGATTTTTTTAGGGTTTCTCATGTTTCCAACCAATATTTTATCAAATTGATTTTCTCATGTTAATTTCCAGCCGATATTTTCTGGCACCTAAACATGGATGCAATTCATTCCATCATGTGCTTGTACTACTTACGGGCATACCAAATCTATTATTGCTGGTTGGTATACCATCTTCATTTACTACAGATTGTGGCTCAGAGGATTTTTGCTAGATCTTGCTCGTAAACTATCCACCACCGCTAGTCTCCAACAGCGACGCTGCGAATACATCACTAATAAATAATATAAATTATATTTTAAAATATTATTTAATAATTTAAATTATGAAATTAAAAATAATGTTTTTTATTATATTAAAATCTTAATAACCAAATAGTTATAAGTTCAAATTTTATTATTTTATTTATTTAATAAAATAAAATTAAATATAAAATAATATAAATTTATATAAGTTTTACACTCAAAAAAATTTTTATTCGAGGATATATATTAAAAAATAATATAAATAATATTTTAAAATATTTTTTTTTAGATACGTATAGTAGTCTAAGGTTTATGGCTTTTGTTAGTTCAAAGATCTGTGGTGCGATGGACATGATAATATAGTGCCTGTCTGTACTAGCAAGTTTCAAGAGCGAAGTTAAAAGCATATTAAGCTTACTGCTGCTTGAAATTAACCACTGCTGTCAATACTATTCTATAGCAAAACCCTAATACCATGAAAAGAGCTCCGAAGACTTCTGCCCCTCACCAACCAAACCATTGAATCATTATGTTGAAAAGTAAGTTTTTCGTCTTCTCCGGCTGTTTTCACTGGTTTCCGTCGAACTGGAAAGTGAACTTGGTGTGGAACTTCTAAAGGAATACAGAGCGTGCTTAACTGGAAGTGGCGCTTTGAGTTTTTCTTTATTTTATTTTTTATTATCAGATTTTGCCTTTAATTTGATGATTCATGATGTACTTTTCATATTGTTTTGATTAAGAATTTGTACTCTTCTTCGTGCTGTTTGGGTCCCTCTGCTATAACGCGGTTAGTGTTGAGCATTTAGGGCACTTTATCATCCAAACACTACAATGAAACGTGCCACGTGTCATCATGGCCCCACAACACAATGGTTTTATATATATATATATATATATTAGAAATCTAAATCATAAAAAAATATAAAATATAAAACATGAAAGAAAATATCCTAAAATTTCAAATCTAAAATCCTACCCGGAATTTTTTAAAATAATTTTTGTTTGAAAATACATCATGATATATATATTTTTTATTTTTTAAAAATTAATATATTAAAATAATCTGAAAATACTAAAAAAAATTTAATTTAAAATAAAAATAAAATATTTTAAATTTATTCAAAAATATTCTTAAAATACAAAAACAAATAAATCATCTCTCCCATGCATTTTTATAACCACAGACAATCACAACCACTGTCTTATATATCCTTTATAAATCTCGAGGTTTATATCCTCGAAGCATTTATGTTTTGAAAAAACGATTTGAGCGTTTTGGGCTCCTAAAAACATTGATGGCCCAATAAGTCCAAAACATCCAAAGCCCAATAAATCCAAAAAAATGATTTGATCAGTTACTATATTTGAATACACTTCTCTCCGATCAAGGTTGGTCTATTTACTACAATACACATGCGCAAGACAGGTTTTGAAAGAGTAATTATGGTTGTTTTTTAAAATAATTTTTATATTAAAATATATTAAAATAATATTTTTTTATTTTTATAAAATTATTTTTAAAATCAACCAATCAAAACGATTCTAAATTTATAAAAAATATTATTTTTTAATAATAAATAAATAAATTTTATAAAATATAATTTATACCATTTTATCGTACAATACCTTAAAATGAGAACATGCCTTCAACAAGAACACACAAGCTGCCAAACCTATAACTAGGAAAGCTTTTGCAAATCACAATTGTCACTTCTACCTTTAATTCTTAGTTAATTCAGGATTAGAGGTAAGAAGTATATTCTCCATGTTATTTTTATATAAACACATCCACACAAGTAAAGGTTACATAAATAATTTTTAACTTTATAATAAGTTATTTTTTAATATCTCGTTCAAATTCAAGCATTCTCTATTGATAAAACATATATATAAGGTATGTTTAGAAACGCGATACAAATTATATTCTAAAATTTTATTTTTTTATTTAAAATGAAAATTTATATGTTTTTAAATTATTTTAATATACGAATATTAAAAATAATTTTTTTTTAAAAAAAATTATTTTAATGTATTTTTAAGTGAAAATTACTTTAAATTAATAGTACTATCATAATCCCAAACAGACCCCACTAAAAATTCTAATGGAGTAACTAAACTGATTTAAATATAAAAGCTCCAAATCTTTTTAAAAAACTTGTATTTGTAGGTTTTTCGGTCATTAAAATCTAACATTCTACCATTTCAAACTCACAACACCCTGGAGAAAACCATAATTTTTTGGAGTTTTTAATAACCTCGTCAACCCTAATTAAAAATATTTCTTCACCTTTCAGTATAGTTTAAGCCTTTTCGAATCTTAGTCACTAGTTACATTGGACCCATGAACTTGAGGTTTAAACAATACTTTGGCTTGACCACACTTTTTATCAATACGGTGTAGTAGATTCCTCCAGGCAAAATAGAAAGATCAGGGATTATTAATCTCTGGGTTTTTTTTTTTGTTTGCATATAAATTGTTCGTAGTCGAATTTAATGAGTCAACGAGTCAATAAAATCATGGTAACCATAGTTTGATTGAGTTGGCTCGGATCTTATATGGACCAAGTAAACTGACAAAACGATTTATTGTCAATTAATTGAAATTGATATCTCATCCATGACGAGATTCGTATATAGGGAAAAGATGTGATGGAAAAACATGAGATGGAGAAATTGAATTATTTTCTTATGATAAGAATTTAAAAAATCAAACTATCTAGCTCTATTTATTTTTATGTTTTAAAAGTATTTTTGAAAAGAATTATTTTAATTTAATTTTGTTTTTTTTAAATTAATATTTTTTTGTGTGTTTTCAGATCATTTTGATGTATTAGTGTTAAAAATAATTTTTAAAAATTAAAAAAACATTATTTTGATGTTTTTTCGAGTGAAAAATATTTTGAAAAGCAACTGCAACCACACTCTAAAATACACAAAAGAAATCACGGAATTATGAATATAAAGGGGAGTCAAGAATCTTTACTGGAGAAATTTAGATATATTTTCGAGTGAAAAACAATTGCAGTCATATTTTTAAACATGTTCTTAAAAAAAATCATGGAATTATAAATATAAAGGGGAGTCAAGAATCTTTAAAGGAAAATTTTTTGATGTATTTATGAATAGAAAGCCATTTGAAAAGCAATCGCAACCATATTTTTAGACATGATTTTTTAAAAAATCATGAAATCATGAATATAAATATAAAGGGGAGACAAGAATATTTAAAGGGAAAAAGAAAGAACCAGCCATCTATCACAAGTTTGCTCTTAAATACATTTTTTTCCCTTATATTCTGCTTTTAAGATGGATCAAATAAACTTTAATTTAAGATATATTTTGATGGATCCATGACAGAATTCTTGACACAAGGACTAACCGAAACAATTACGAAAGTTCAAGGTAATATTTTAAAAATAATTTTAGTTAATGGACTAATTTACGTTTGACCAAAAGTTCAGGGACTCGTGTGATTTAGCCATACATAAATAAAATTAGTTATAAAGTTTAAAAATTGTAATACAGAAGTTTCCAAGGGACACGTCAACGATGCACACCAACTTGACCGGTTAGGCATCACGTTCAGCTTTCAATTCAAGCGACTGGAAGAAGACAAACCATTTTCTCTTCGCTTTCGCTGGCTCCATCGATTTCTAGCCAGGGTTTAAAATTTATGGCGGCATCCGCGGAGATCAGCGACGGAAATCACGATGCGGTGGAGCTGATCGTGTGCGACGCTTCAGCATCAGAACTGGCTTCCGATGAAGTCAGTGGCGATGGTGCCGTCTTGGCCTCAGAGGAGATAACTCCTCTTTTGAAGCCTAAGATCAACATCTTCTCCGTGTCTCACTCTCGCAGAAAACCTAGAGTATTCTTACTCTCCTTTTCTTTTCGTTCTTTCGATTTGTAACCATTCTTTAATTTATTGGTGATTTGTGGAAATTTGATTTCAATGTTTTGATTTTTTATTTAGAACGATTTAAATGGAGTTATAGGAGAATGCTGGAGATGTGTGTTGTTTATTTTTGACTGAAACTTTCAAACTTCGCTGTTTCAGATTCTAATTGTCAACCGTTTAGGCAAAAGAGCAGTTTTCATTTATCAACAAAAAAAAGAGTTTTTATTTTTCACTTTTCCCATATTTTAAGGAGGGCTAGTACAAGAAATTAGCTGAGTAACCCCAGCCTTTTGGCTCGTAAAAGAAAAAGGATAGAAAGAAAGAAAGTTAAAGCTGATATTATCAACAGAGCAGCAGGAAATGAACTGGGGAATCAGTGGTGTTTTTTATGGCTGAAGATTGTTGGGACACACATCGGCCACTGTGATTAACAATTGAGTCCTTTTTTTGTGCAAACACTAGACAAAAAAATATGCGTGGAAAAAAGTGTCTCGGACATATTGGAGTAATTCATCATCTGTTTTCATAGGCTCTTTTCGTTAGTGTTTGAAGTATGAATGAAAGGGGAAAATTTTTTGAGAAGTGAACAATGGTTATTTTGTATTTCTTTGCAGGAGCAAGGGACAAAATTACCTGATACAGAGACATTTCCGGGAACACAGTTTGTTTTGTGGATATGGGGTGGATCGAGATACTCTGGTCTATTATGTATGGCCATATCATCAACCATCTACTTTGTCATGGAAGTTCTTTCTGATTTTTTATCTGGTGAGTAACCTATTTACCCTTTTATAATTGAACATGAGTTTGTGTTCTAAGAACATACTTTGAGCATTTTTAATGCGATGGAATTTTATATGGAGTCAAAAATTGGTGACTAAGTGGAGAATTATTAGTCAAAATGGAAGGAGAATAGTTTTTCAGTAATTGTACATCAGTTTCTCTATTGGACATGACGTGGAGCTTGTGTATGTGTGGTCGAACCAAATATCTTGGGATTGTCTGGTACTGTTTTCTAAAACTTTTTGCTGTGAAAACTTTGAAACTTATCTCTGACATAAAACAAGTTTTGGCAGCATGTTTTTCACAAGAATTTTAGTATGACATGTAAGAATGACCCTCCATTCTTAGAGCATGCTTCCAATTCCATTGTACACAAAAAAAGATTTGAAGAAAATCTTTTTTTTCTTTTTTTCCTTCCATGTTTAGATCTGTTTTTTATTCAGATTGCTTGTTTATATAAGTTTTTAAGGATTTATCCATAAAGAAAACATGTACCTTTTAAAGTGGTACCTACTTCATTAAATAACATGTAATAATTTTCTAGGGAGAGTACTAGTGGATGGTGGTCTTGATTCCTTATAAATAGGAGAACTTCTAATGATAAATAATTTTTTTTAAGTATTCTTGATACAATGATCTACATTGGATGGTTCTACAAATGAAACTAAATGAGAGTTAGGTTTTAGATCTGAAATCCATTTATTTAGTTTAGCTGACCTAGAAGTTAGAACTTTAGATGTAAGTCATGATATTTTGTTTTTGGCTCATAGGTGAGCCTCACGGGATGTTCAAAGTTTCAAGAATATATGATGGCAGTAAATTAGTTGTTTGTGCCTTCTCTTGGGGTACATGCTTCTTTTTCTTTGCAACAATGTGGTATTTAGTTTGATTTGTAATAACTGGATCCTGAACTGTCATGCCATATCAATGGGGGTTGATTCTATAACAATGCATTTGGTATATGAGATTATGGGATGAAGAACCTGCTGGAAGAGCTCTTAGTGTTTTATGAGTTTGGAAGGGAATTTTAAGCTATTCTAAACTTTCTAGCATTCAGCAAGACCACAGATAGCATATGGTCACAGAACCATGGTAAATTCATTGAACACAGTTACTTGTGGTTGGTATACAAGCTACATTCAATATGAATATTTGAGTTTTCACATGTGATTTCTTGCGATTCCTGGGTCAAATTTTGGGGCAGGTTGGAGGAATGGAAGTTGTGTGGCTGTTAAAGCTTTTCAATTTGAGAATACCACCTATATGGAAATTTATTAGGCTAGCTGTCATTTTTATTCTAGTTTTAATGATTCTTTTCTTCATTATTATAAATTGTAATGGCAGCTCAATCAATTCCGTTGCTTGAGACTGCATTTGCAAGATGTACAATAACCCTGATATTGTCATATCTGTGGTTGAGAGGAAACGGACAGCCAATATTTGGACCAGCATATGCTAGGAAATTTCTGTTTTCAAGAGCCTTAACTGGATGCCTCTCATTGTTGAGTTTTATTTATTGGTAAGTTTCACTTCATGTCCTTGCTCCTTTTTGTAATTTTTACTACATATTTTCGTTGCTCATTAGAAATGAATTCTTTGAGTCATGTTAGTTTCGTATTTCTTGATGAGATATATTGTCAGAGTACTTTCTTCTTCCTAATCATGCAATCTAATTGCTAAGATCAGGTGACCATAGAATTTTCACTGCAAAATTACCTTCCTACATGAGGTGTTAATGACAGATTTGCTTAATAGAAGAGAAATTTTTTTGAATGTTTTCTTGTTGCTAGAGAAGCAATGCATTGCCTGCTCTACCGTGCTTTAAAACATTCTTCTTTAGCTCTTAAAGTGCTAAACTTGTGCATAAACTACTAGCTAGCCACCTATTTTTGTCCTTTCAGCATTCGAAGGTTGCCTTTGTCCCAGGCTATTGTATTAAGCTTCACAACTCCAATTATGGCTTCAATTGTGGCAAGAATAATTTTGCATGAGAAGTTGAAAACTGTCGATGTTGGAGGTATAGCAGTATTTCTTCACTTTTCTTATTATTTTCAATAGAAAAATTATACTATGTGTGCAATGCAAGGTAAATTCTTAGCTTGTTGCTGTTCATTTTGCAGGTCTTGCGTGCAGTTTCTTTGGTGTGCTCTTCATTTTTAGACAGATACTTGCTACACAAGGTAGAGAAGTGAGTTAACAAAAACCTCTTATCCTGTGCCGAGAATGGATGTTTTAAATATTTAGGGACTGAATCAATTATTTTCACTATTTTATTTTGTCAGGAATCTCAATGATGTTAGTAAATTCCCTTGCGTTTTCATTTTAAGCTCTACTCTGCTCATGCATAGGTTGCTGCTGCATGCTCCATGCAGATGGTATTGGTATTCCTAAAGGAGAGCAATCTGGAACTATGGAATGTGTACTGCATCATAAACTCTCACTTTACCACCTTTTCTCTGCCCCTCCTCTCTGTCTCTCCATCTATTACTTATTTTCGACCATTCCTAGTACTGAGGACATCATAATGCTTCTGATGCAGAAGGATAATAATCCGTGAGGTCATTCCCAACTTTGATTTCTGCCAATCCTGAATGTGCATTTTTATAAAAGAAAGAAATACTAATGCATTTATCGATGCCAACATTTTAGGCCATTTAATGAAGCTGGTGTATTAGATAGCCTCCAATGTTCTTCCAATGTGAGCAGGTCCAATGCTTGCATAAGAAATGGTCATGTAACAGGGAATCAAACAATTCCTTTCCTCTTCTTTGATTCCATGTCCTTTAAAATTTGTTTGTAGCTTTATGTGCAGTGGGTTTCAGACATAGTTGCATTCTGCAATGAGGCTGCTAGTTTATCCTTCAATTGCTTCTCTTTTGATAGAATTGTTTGTCACTGTTTATTGATATATCTGTTATTTAACTTGTTCAACTTGTGACAGGAGCATTACTTAGTGTTGGGGAAACAAATTATATAGCCATCATGGGCAGGAACCACGTATTAACAGTGCTGGTTGCTTTGTTCTCATCAATTACTGGTGGAATCAGCTACTGCCTTGTAAAGGCAGGTGCGAAGGCATCTGATCAACCTTTGTAAGATTACTGACTTGTTTTATGGATCTCAGATGATGCTCATATTTTACCTTCTGCAACTCTAATCCAGCCGTTTCTCTTTTCTTACATAGTAATTTCATTTCTTTCCACACAATTAGTTAAGTACTTTGCTCTTGTCTTGTATTAAACCTTGCTATTTTATCTTCCTTTATTCCTATTTTAGGGCCACTGTTTTTTCATTTGGCATACTGGCCACCCCTGCCACAGGAATATGTGCATTTGCCTTTGAGGTATGTTACATGACATTCTTAATATATACAAGTTTTTGCTTAAGTGTTTTAATCCTGAAATTCCTCCGGCTTATTTGTGTCATTGTATTCCTTCACAATGGGCTTTGCAGCCTAAAATCCCAACGTTACCTTGGCTGCTTGTAACATTGCAGGCGTTTTGCCATTACCTTTTCACATTAAACATATGCTCTTTTGCTAATTGATGGTCACTATTGAAGTTTATTATTATAGAAACATGCACTTGAAATTTCTTTTAAAGTAGTCCTAAGTCCTAACCCAGCCTAGATAGTTGCACGTTGGAATTTTGTAGTTAAGAAGATTGGTAATCATGAACCATTCTTGAGTGGAGGCCTGATGAATGCATTTACTCTGCCTACTCTCAACCCTGTGAAAAGTGAACAGGATAATGATATGCAGTGTATCTTAAATGCCATTTAGGAAACGAATCATTCTCCAGTGCTACTTTGTATTGACTAGAGAGGTCACCAACCTGTAATTATCTAGCTAAATGCATGGCTTGTAATAACACACGTTACATCATATTTTTCAAATCTTCACAGCTGCCTCTTGAGGTCATGCAAAAGGAAAAGAAAAAAAGACATAATTTTGTCACACAAATTCTTAGCATCTAGTTGAGGGAGTGCTTAATGATTTATAAGTCTTAGAATTCCTCCATTTTCCCTAGCTAATCTTTTTCTTTCTAAATGGTTTTCCCAAGCTAATCTATTTATCAAATTCATGCTCGACCCGCCAACCCTTTATGTTTGATTATTCTTACCCCGTGTTAGGTAAGCATTAACAAGTTCTGGCTATGAATTGAATTCAAAATAGAATAAATATTAATGATTTCAAAAGAATTGACATTTTTAATTTTCAAATTTCCCTCAAAATGCATAGTTGCATGAAGTAGCTGCATTTAATAACTGAACATGTCGCACCCATGAGCTTGCAAGCTCAAGACAAGACCATTACAGCAAGCAATTGTGTCTTTATCTGTTCAGCTTTATGCTATACATGTTTGTACCTTTGGTTGTTTGTAAATAATGAGTTCTATTTCCATATTGCAGGAATTCGTGCTCCCAAATTTTTACACTTTTTTTCTTATGCTTGTACTTGGTCTTCTGTCCTTCTCTGCAGAGGTACCACCTTAAACTCTAATTCATATTCATGCTTGCCTTTTAGCACCCAAACAATGGTCCTGTAATTTCAAGAGTAGAGCATAGCTTGTCAACTCAGATTTCTGATTGTTTTGGCACTGGGCTTCATATGTTTATGCTCTGTTCTAGGTGTTTTTTGCCCGTGGACTTCAGCTTGAGAAGACCAGCAAAGCTGCTAATGTCCTGTACATGGAGGTACTGTTTTGTTAAAAGTTAAATCCCCCCCAGCCCCCCCCCCCCTCTCACACCATGGCAAACAGGATACAAATGCTATGCTGAATTCAGAGTTCCGAATCCAAGGCAGGAAACATTTTTGCTTGAAATACTAATACTCAAACTAATCATCCGTCATGTTAGCTAGTAAACAAAATATAAAATGCCACCTCCTAGTTGCTCAACATGTGTTGTATAGACATGAACGTAGAATTTCAATCGGTTTTTATTTTGTTACATTTGAGCAACAGGTAAAAAATGATTGTCTGCTAACTTTATGTTCTCCTGTCTTTCAGGTTGCCTTATCACAGTTATGGGGGATTGGTTCATGGAGGATAACTCCATCTTTTGGCGGATTGTTTGGATGTTTGCTTATCTTAATTTCAGTGTGTTGTACCATATATATTGGACCTGAAAAAGAGATGGAGTGAAAGATTGAACATTTCTGTCTTCTGGAAGGTATGCTCACCAGTTTTGAAAGCTTGAATTTCAATCTAGTTTTTTAATTTTTGTCATCTTTGCCTCAGTACTTTCTGGCTATGTTGTAAGCATCTTTTTGTCGTGCCCATTGATAGATTTAACCTGCAATTATAATTATGCATCTGCTTATGATAGGGTAGGAACTTACCCTAAAGCTATGTTTGTTAGGAGGGATGGATGAGGTAAAGTGAAAGAATGGATGGATTAGCATTCATTCAGTTATTTGACTAATAAAAAAGGGGAAAGATGAGAGAGTCAATCCTTCCAATCGAGAGCATTGAAAATTACAGACCAGAAATTAGGAGGATTGGAAATTACAAGTGCAGAAGGATTAAAAGGATCTTTTTTATCCTTTCTGCCAAATAAAAGAGTATTTACATCATTTCCTGGCAATTAGGGGTGTAAGAGTGTTTTTTCCTTTTTGGGATGAGTTGGAATGCCCATTATCAAAGAGGATGCAGTCCCTCCTGAACCCAGATAAATCGGGGGTGATGCTGCGAGTGTGTAATGGTTTCTGTTCTTTCTTTCCCTGTTCTTGTTGTCGATTGTGTGATCTAATTAATCGAAGTTAACCGAGAACTAGGGCTCGGAATTAGTGTTCTTCAGATGATATAACGATGGTTTTTGCAAGGGAAAAATGTTGCTGGTTTCCCCTTTCCAGCAAGAATGTAAAACCATTTAAAGGAGGCAAGACTCCTTTGTGAGCAGAAATTCGTAAGCTCCTTGAACGTGATTGGCGAGTGCAGCATATTTAAAGCGAAGGGTCTGATTGGCTCGTAAATTCTCGGCATGTAGGCATTCATAACACCCTTCAGAGGATTATATCTATACTGCAATCCGATGTGGTTGGGGTGGCTGTCGCCGTAGGAGTCGAGGAAAAATTAAAAAGAACAATAATATTAATGAGGCCAAACAGTACATATCTCCCATAAATTTTAAATTAATTGAGAAATAGTCTCTAAACCCTTAATTTTGGGTTGGATCTCCCTGCAACAATTTTCCTTTTGAAATGAGGTGTTTCTATTAGGTTTCCGTCCAATTTGAAGGACACGACTGAGAAAGTGCCAAAACTTGTGGATGTTCGGTTTATCTTTCCGTAACTTATTTCTTTCCTTCAAAACTCATTTATTCCCTTTTAACTCGGCATATTTATTTACTTTTCGAAAAAAAGGGACGGGAAAAAAAGCCCCACAGGTACCCTTTCGAGTGACGAGAGAGAGGGGGGTAGATTCTTATCTTGTGAGGCTTGAAAATGAAATAACACATTGTAAAAGAATAACGTTATTTTTTTTATTAATAGATAAAGTTTTTGTTGAGAGAGGGAATCAGATTTTGGGGACGTGTCGCGATCGCGGGATACCTATAAGAATGTTGGTCCGAACCGAAAGCTAAAGCCACCACCACCATCCTTCTTCGTGACCAATCTACCCCTTCTTCTTCCACTTAATCTTCATATTGCCACTCACCTCGCTCAGCACATATTCTTCCCCCCTCCCACCAAAAAAAAAAAAAAAAAAAAAAAGAGAAAAGAAATCAATGAAAACAGATTCCCTACCAGAGAAGGCTACAGGCTAGGGTAGGGATTGGTTCAAAATTTTTTTTGGTTAAAATTTAATATGATTTGTATTTTTTTGGATCGTTTTAATATATTAATATTAAAAATAATTTTTAAAAAATAAAAAGAAATTATTAATATATATTTTAATATAAAAAATTATTTAAAAAATAATCTTTACCTCACTATCAATTACGTTCTATATGTTTAATGTTGGACAAGTAATTTTACAGTGTGTCATTTAATACCCGTCAACTACATCCCTGTTAACAATTAAGACCAGCTTTCATTTCGGCTGCCTGCCAGCCTTCTTTCCCATCTTCCGCTAGGTTTCACTCTCTTTTCATCCTTCCGTTTTTTGTTTTGTTTTTATTAACCGTGAGTTTTTAAATAACTTACGTGTCCGGTTATTAATTTCAAGGCTATTTCTTATTATTATTATTTTTTCATTTGCTGTTTGTGTAGCCGGTCCATAAATTATCACAGCTCCCATAATTATATATATATATATATATATGTACACATGTTTTTTTCTAATTATTTTTTTTATATTTTCAAATTATATTTACATGTGAATGTTAAAAATAAAATTTTAAAAATAAAAAATATATATTTTAATATATTTTTAAATAAAAACAATTAAAAAACAACAGTTGTCATGCAACAATTTTGGCCTGACGAGAGGGCCACCGATGACTTGTAACTTGAAGGGTCGCAAAAATCACATCTGACAAGCTCAGGAGGCGAGGGGCAGTGGTACCACCACCGTGTCGTCACAAAATCTTATTGTAGCATTACCGTACAGGAGAGGAGGAATTATGGGTGGGTTACCATTGTCCTTCTCATATAAGACGACACCGTTTCACCCAGCTGGTAAAAGTGTTTTTGACTGTTGTGCAAAAGAAGGGTCCCGGATGGCTATCTGCTAGTTAAAGGAGAAAATCAAGGGTGATTTGAAATTACAAAGACCCATTCAAAAAACAATACACTACTCACTCAAAGCCACCTACGGACTACTTCAGAAGAAAAAGGCAGAGAGGGCTGAGCTGGGTTGGGGTGAGAGGTGCCACAGGCACACTACTGTGCACACGCATTCAGGGCTCGCCGAGTGTTTTTGGGTTTATAATTTTTATTTTGTTGCTGCTTCACTTTTGCTAGCTTTTGTTCACTTTATATCTGTCCTTTTACTTTGTTCTAAGCTCCTTCCTTCCTTCCTTCAACTTCCTCTTCTTGATCATCCATCTACTTTTCCTCTCTTCTTGCTTTCTCTTTAATCTCTATAGTCTTAGTTCTGGTTTCGATAATGGCAGACATTATTAGTCACCCTCCCATGGATCAACTCCAGGACCTTGAATACTGCATAGACTCTAACCCTCCTTGGGGTACGTGCCCTCCCCCCCCCTCTATTTTTCGTGCTCTTAGCTTTTTTCTGTTTCAGGAGTTTGTTGGAGTAGCATGAGGTTATGGCTCAGCTACAAATACAAATGAGTTGAGATAACTCTCTCCCGCATTACGAACTTGAGTAAAACACGTGGGAGTGGAGAAAACGGTTTTTTTTTTTTTTTAATGATAACGATGATGAAGTGATGATGAAACTATCTATATACATGAGACGACGTTTCAAAGCTTCCTTCTTTCTGTATTTTTTTAAAAAAACTCCGATGATTTTCGTAGCTATCAAACAACCGCGCTTTTCTCTTCCAATGGGATTGTTATGGCTTTTCCTTCGCATTGATGATTTACAAACAAAAATAGCCAATATGGGAAGAACTGCATTTGGTTGCTTAAGTGAAGCTGTGAGCAAGTTTCTCCTTAGATTGAATAGTTAATTAGCAAGCAAAGCTACTAATTAATATTTTGGTCCCTTGAAACCAATTGATTAATATTGGTAGCTGCTGCTGGTTTTTAATGGAAAGAAAAAACGCAGTGGTGGGACCCTTTTTGGTTTTTGTCAAGGAAAGAACTTGGAAACCTGGAATTGCATATCCATCTTGAAATAATACTTTGTTCAGAATGGGATATTTTTGCAGCCATCTAAAACGTTGGTTGGCCGCAATACAATCTCATTTTTCAATGTTGCAATGGAACCAGGTCCCGCAGCAAAACCCAATGACACACTTGCAGAAAATTGTTCAGTGTGTTTAAATGTTGACTGAAGCATGAAACATTGAAACTGTTTTTGAATGGAAAGTCTTGATGTTCATGTGCTAACCTGTCTTCTTTACTTTCTCATTTGCAGCTGAAACCATCATATTAGCATTTCAAAACTACATTGTAATGCTGGGCACAAGTGTAATGATCCCTTCTGTACTCGTTCCAGCAATGGGCGGCACTGATGTAAGCATGTTATCCATTTAACTACCTTCAGCTTGACTTGCATCTTTCGTTATTTACTCTTGGTTTAGGAACTTGCTATTTCAAAAATGGATGTTTGTCGTGATGGACCTACTCCCTCGATACTTTTGGTAATCTTACATGAAGGAATATTAACCTCGAAGATTTGGTTGGTGGGAGTACTGGTCACTGTTGTAGATCTTGAGCTGTTGTCTTTATGAATTGATTTTTTGAACTTTATCATTGTTCATGCAACCAGGGTGACAAAGCTCGGGTAATACAGACTCTGCTCTTTGTAGCTGGCATTAACACACTTCTTCAAGCACTTTTCGGTACGAGGTTACCGGCAGTAGTGGGAGGGTCATATGCTTATG
The DNA here is from genome assembly GCA_018804465.1 of Populus tomentosa. Classification (NCBI taxonomy): domain Eukaryota; kingdom Viridiplantae; phylum Streptophyta; class Magnoliopsida; order Malpighiales; family Salicaceae; genus Populus; species Populus tomentosa. The sequence goes on from CM031995.1 coordinate 10,791,596, forward strand.
TGGTTCCTATTGCTTATATTATTAGGGACACCTCTTTGCAACGTATTACGGATGGTCATGAAGTAAGTTCCTCAATTTTCCCCTTGTTCTTTGTCTGCACGCTGTTGGGATCCATGTCAAAAATAGCAGTCGATCAACTTTTTATGCAGTGGCATTTGGAAATGCAGAGAACTAATCTTAGGAAGTATTTACATTGATAAACCTGGAGAGCTAAATGTTGTCTTTTACCTCGGGTCTTTAGCTAAATAAACTTTGGAATTGAGCCGCCAAACAAATGTTGACCTTTTTGTGAGGAAGATGTGTTAGTGCAAACCCGCCTTGTTACATGAAGTCACCACGCCAAATCCCTCATGTCATATGTTTGAAATGTCATTTTTCATAAATGAAGTCACAAAACAAATGGTTCTCACAAAATGAACAAGGATACAAGCCTCGTATTTAATCATCATAATCATGTTGCATTGAGGGCCCAAATGAATGTCACCTTGATGGTAGTATTTCAAGTCCTAGATCTTCCTCGATTTCATTCCCTTTGCAGAAGTTATACTTAATAACTCTTTTACTTGGTAGGGTAATTGAAAGAGATCTTCCCATGTGATTGGTTTGCAGAGATTTATTCAAACGATGCGAGCCATCCAGGGAGCTTTAATTGTAGCCTCTAGCATACAAATCATCCTGGGTTATAGCCAAGTTTGGGGTTTGTTTTCAAGGTACTTTGGTAGAATTTGAAAATGTGAGATGACTGAACTGCCAATTTACCATTTCTTTTGTTCACCATCGTTTTTCTCAATTGCAGGTTTTTCAGTCCTCTTGGCATGGCACCTGTGGTTGGATTGGTTGGTTTAGGATTGTTTCAAAGAGGATTTCCTGCTGTATGTATAGTGATGAAATTTTATGTATTTTTTTAGTTGGCATTAGTTGGTTTGGCCATGAAGGTGTCTCTCTTTGATGTTTTTGCATTTCTTGAGGCTAATTTAGTATTCTAATTTATCATGGATAGCAAATGTAAGCTGCCCTTTTGTAGTTCTCAAGATCTAGCTCATCACTTTCTCAATGACATAGAAGCTATATTTTTCTATTGGCATCTGGGTTATTATGGAGCCTATTGATGAGGGTAACATTCCGGAATTTTAAGAGTGTAGAATCTTCCTTGATCAATAGAAGTCCTGAAAGACTTTTCCTGATTGTTTGTGCAACATTTCCTTTTCAATTAGGAAGATCCAACATTATTCTTATTAAGGATGGCATTATGCACCTTTATTCCTCATAGTTATGATACTAGATAGATACCTCATTCCTCTCATGCTTTTCTTCTTTGCCATATTTTTTTTTTTTTGAAAAATTAATGGTTTTCATTTTGCCATGCTATTTTTCAGTTGGGTAATTGCGTGGAAATTGGGATCCCAATGCTGTTGTTAGTTATTGGATTGTCACAAGTAAGTTGTCCTTTAGAGCTGGAATCATTTTCTTACAATATGAATCATTCGCCCCCTTCATATTGTTTGGATTCTGGGAATTACAGTATCTGAAGCACGTAAGACTATCAAGAAGCTTCCCAATATTTGAACGATTTCCAGTGTTGATTTGCATTGCATTTGTCTGGATATATGCTATCATTTTAACTGCCAGTGGAGCTTACCGGGAGACGCGATTAATAACTCAAAATAGTTGCCGTACAGACAGGGCAAATCTTATATCTACTGCCCCATGGTATTAAAGATTCAACTCCTCTAACTTACTGTGTCTTTACTTGTTTTGAAATTTAATGCATTATGTTACTTCAGGTTCAAGTTCCCGTACCCTCTGCAGTGGGGCCCACCAACATTTTCAGCAGGTCACTCATTTGCCATGATGTCTGCAGTTCTTGTGTCGATGGTCGAGGTATATCTTTAGTTTCGGAAAGTGCAATGTTATTATCTTCTTTATGTTACCCTATATTGCATTCTTGAATAGTTTGATGTGAACTACTGTTTGGTTCTTTATCATGTCACTTCACAGTTCACACCTTCAAATGCTCGGGTGGATTTTGAAATTTAAACTAAGTAGAAAAACATTGAATTGTACATCAAATCATGTAGTTCCATTACTGACCTTGTCTCCTGACAAAATTCAAGCTCATTCTTAAATTTGATGCTGCAGTCAACAGGTGCATACAAGGCAGCATCTCGTTTGGCTATTGCTACTCCACCTCCTGCATATGTATTGAGTAGAGGAATTGGCTGGCAAGTGAGTTATTTGGCACAAATATTACTCTCTCTGCATCTTCTGTCATCTAAACTTCTCGCTTGCTCAATCTAGCATCTTGGAAATGGTATCACCAACAATATTGACGACAATTTGAACAATCTTGCAACACATATTCAGCAAACTTGTTTTCCTGGCTGGAACTGTCGTTTTTTTATTGGAGACTTGAACAATTTTTCTGTTGCTTTGGCAGGGCATTGGCATATTGCTTGACGGCCTGTTTGGAACAGGCACTGGCTCCACTGTTTCTGTGTAAGACATACTTGAATGAGCCATCTGGAACAGTACCTTGGATCCTTATGTTGGTTTTAGCATGTCTTGGAAATTGACTGGAAACTTGGTTATGATTTTCAGAGAAAATGTGGGACTCCTTGGACTAACTCGAGTTGGAAGTCGCAGAGTTGTTCAAATATCTGCTGGCTTCATGATATTCTTCTCTATCTTAGGTTTGTATTACCTTCTGAGGCATGGATATATTTTGGGCATGGCTTGTGGAAAAGAGTGCTGTGCCTCTCTGGTTGAATCCATGAGGAGCTTTAATGAGTCCGTAACTTTACGTTTCTTTTTTTATCAACTCCTATGAAGCCGCCTCCTGATCATAATCCGAGAGCAGTATTCAGCTCAAGACAGTTTTTGTGTTGCAAGTTGAAATTATACTGGTTTATGATTTGATGGTTTCTTGATTAAAATTAAAGGCTGTCACTATAAATGGTTCCTTCAATCGGTTATTTCCTTTCAGGGAAATTCGGAGCTGTGTTTGCATCCATACCCTTCTCAATATTTGCAGCGTTGTACTGCGTTCTCTTTGGCCTTGTTGGTATGCCATTGTCTCACTTGCATGTTTATCTGATTGTATTTTGTCTTGTTAGCGGACTTGTTTTATTCTCATCTCCAACTTCTTGTTTTCAGCTTCAGTGGGACTGTCATTTCTTCAGTTCACAAACATGAATTCCATGAGAAACCTCATTATTACTGGGCTGTCACTCTTCCTTGGGATTTCTATCCCCCAGTTCTTCAATGAATATTGGAATCCCGCACACAACGGCCTCGTCCATACTCATGCTGGATGGGTGAGTATGCTTTACGCAAACTTGATTATCCTTGAGAAAATATATTCAAGGATCATTTACAGCTTGACGTGAAAAATCTGGGTACACGAGCATTTTCGTCATGATATCTGAATTGTTTCCTGCCTTTTAGTATACATTGTAAACTTTTAGCCACTGTCAAATGTTTAACGATAGATCTGGCCTTGTTGCAGTTTAATGCTTTTTTGAATGCCATATTCTCATCTCCAGCGACAGTGGGGTTGATTGTGGCGGTGCTTCTCGACAACACATTAGAGGTGGAGAGGTCAAAGAAAGACAGAGGAATGCCATGGTGGGTAAAGTTCAGAACATTCCGGGGAGATAACAGAAATGAGGAGTTCTACACTCTGCCATTCAATCTCAACAGATTCTTTCCACCTACTTGAGGACAGTCATCAGAGTAACCCGAGCCAGTGATCCTATTGTCCAATTCAATTAACATTATCAAGCTCCATTTTCTCTTAGAGATGTACATCCGAGATCATTTGACAAGTGTCTTAGCAGGATACATTCTTTTGTTGACCGCAAGGTCCAGGCATTTGATATCTTGAGAAGGAATAAGAACGGAAATTAGTTCTCAGCCTCGCTCAATCTTTTAGATGTTGCAGGAAAATAAATTGCAACTCCAATGTGAGGCAAATTTGCTTCAGCTCCCATTGGGAAGTTTCCTTTCAAGGCTTGGCAACGCCATTTTCGTCCAAGTCCTTAATGTCAAGATAATCAAATTTCATGTAGCATTATCATCCCCGTTTATTTTCTGCTTCAGCTTTAAAAATTCTCACCAGTTGAGCTTGATTTCGAGTATATTTTAGCATACCATCAATTGCTAGTTCTTAGAAGGCCCTGAATTCCCATGTATTTCAATTGTTTTCTGATTCTGCCTTCCATCTCGCCATTAGAGCTTGGTTTCGAGTAGACGACCAAGTTATGGGTGTTTTTTGTCCAGCATCTCAATTCTATAATCTGCAGATGTTTGATTCCGGTGACAAAATTACTTCTATGATTTAAAATTTTCCAGAGGGAGGAATTTTAAGTATTATGAAGCCTCAGACAGCCAGTATAGATTGACATCAATGTGAAATTCAGCCGGTAATTCCAACATAAATAAACAATCATCGGCTCCATAACATTCTTTCCCTGCGCCCAATAAATCAATTATCTTTTAAAATTAATGGCAAAAACATATAAATTATGAGAAGTACTATATATATATATATATAAGAAAAAAGAGATAATAAATAGGAAAAATGTAATCGCCGAAAACGGCTCCATGGATCAACAGAATAGGATCCACAGATTCCTATCAGCAAGCGAAACATAGAATTTGTTTCGGTCCAATCATAGCATTGCAGGTCAATGCCATTTTGGCTACCAGCAACGTGGCATCGGACCTCGGATCAATCCGACATCAATATTATTTTGAAAAATAAAAACCCTCAGAGACCCGTTCCAAATCACACACACAACGACGCACGGTAGTCCACGCGATCCCGACCAACGAGCAGACCCACAGAAGACGAATACCGGAAAAGGAAACGTTTCTGTTGGGTTGCCATTGGTGGAAGGACAACGTGGGTACGTGAGCGATCCGCTGCTGATAAAGTGTCATACGGCACTTCCTATCTATGGGATTGCTTCCTCATAGGGGTTTATATTTGAAGAAAACAAAAGGAGCCTAAAAACCATGATTAAATCTAATGAAATTTTAAAAAACTCAAAGAAGAAACAGCGACTGTAAAACCCTAGAATTCTACTCGGGAGATTGCTGAGCAGTGATTGCGCCCGAGTTGAGGAGAGAGGGGCATCGAGGGGTTTATATAGGAAGTGAAGAGTAACCCTAGCTGCTGCTGCTGAATTTTTCGCAGGGAAGAGTATACGGCGAATGGATTAGGGCCTCCTTTGTGTCCAGGCCTGCTCGAATATTATAGGCTCGATGAGAATGGATCCATATTTTATGCTTTTCGCTATATATCTATCATTTTAGGCTAATACAAGATCCGGCAGGCGGTGCCGTTCAGCCATCTTCCGAAACCACTACAGGTAAAACCGACATATCGTTTGGCTAGTCAATCATCTAAAGGTTACATGGATTCTATTTTATCTTTTAGATAATAGAGGAAAAGGCCAGATCAAATCAACTAAAACGACGATGGAAAATATCAAATGCCTAATTGAAACTCGATCAGTCTGCTAAATATAACTAATTGATTATCATATAGGTTAATAAATGAAAAAAAATTATTAATTATAAACAATAATAATAATAATAAAATATTATGACGCATCATGCCATTTAACATCATCATTAATTCATTATTTAATCGTGTGTCAATATGTTTTTTTTTTTTTAAAAAAAAAGTAAACCGCAAAACAAAAACCCATTTAGAACAATTCGTGTATTTTTTTAATTTCCACCTTCACACTATGTCATGGTCTCTTGCATTGTTCAGGTTTCAACTTCGTCTGAATTGAAGGTTGCTCGCCATGGCCCATTTGACAAATTACATCCAGGAACAAAGCTACATTGCATAAAAGGGTGTGATTTGCCCCTTTTAAATTTTTCAACTTTCCTTTTTAATTCACACTAGTTATCTTACCTATTTCTAACATTATAGAAGAAGGTGTTTCTGATGTAATTTGTTTTCTAGTATTGTGAAATTTGTTATTTGAGGAATGAAAAGTTAAAATTTATACTTAATACAATGAATTAAAAAATATATGATTTGATAAATAGTAAAAAAAAAGTTATGAATATTAATCAAAGACTAAAACAAAAGGTTGACTTTTCTAATAAAAATAAAATATAGATGTACAAGTAAATATCTTATAAGTTCATATTATAAAAAAAAAACTCTACTAGTTAACAGTAATATAGATGCAATAAACTATGGAATAAATGAAAAAGATAAGGCCATGGAAGCATTTAATTATATAACAATTAAAATAAATATTAAAAAGAGTTTGAAGCATTTAGAATCAAGAAAGAAAAATATATTTCTTAAGTCAAAATCTTCATTTCCTATTCATGCATTTATTCCTTGTCTAGACAAAACATGTGGTTTTTATTAACAACATGATTTTTCAATAAAAATATAATATAAAGTAATTAAAATAAATACTCACAAGATTCTAATAATTTAAATTCATGAGAAAAAAATATTTTTATAGTCAAAATCTCATTTTTCTTATTCATTTAGTTGTTTTATTTTGACAAAACATATATTTTTTATTGAAAGCTTTTTTTAATAAAAACTTATTATGATTTGAAAATCAAGTTTCAACAATAAAAAAAAAATAATGTGTTGATATTTTCTACAACATTGTATGGAAGAATAAAAGAATAATTAATTCATGAAAACTATATAAAAATTTACACTAAAATATATGTATATATATATATATATATATATATTATTTTCATTGAATATTTAAGTGCAACATTTTAAAGAAAATTTTACAAATTAAATCTATGTATAATTACTCGTAAGTTAAATGAAAATATCACCATAAAAGACTAAGATCTCTAATCTTGTTTATAAAAAATGACATAGTTGGGTAACTTTTTTAAATATCATTCTAATTATTCATTTAAAATAATTTTCTCTTAAAATTTTAAAAAATAACAACCAAGTGAATGAAAATTGTCAAGCTTTAAAGGATAATCCAAGCGTGTTTGGATTTATGACGCTATGCTTTCATGTGTGGCCTTTAACAAAAAAGACAAGTATTACTAGACCTGGAAGGGCATGTAGGCATGATTTTTTTAAAAAAATTACCTTGAGCATCTCATGGTTTACTTCTTTTTACACTTTGTCTTTGTTTTTATATACATTAAAAAAACATCTTGGTTTAATATAATTTTAAAATTTAGATAAAAACAAATTAATCCTCGTATATAAAATTCAAGAACAAGAAACTTGTCACAATAAAGGTTTTCAAATTTAAAGATAAAGATATTGTGATTAGGTTTTCCAAATAATACTTAATTAGTTCAGAAATTAGTTTCCACACTTACAAAACCTAAACGAACCCAAAAAAACATAAGAAAACCAAGAAAAAAAATCAGAACACACAAAACATGATAAAAATTCCAACAACTATATCAATTTAATCGATTTAGAAAAACAACTTATTGATTCTCAAAATGATCCGTCTATTTTGGTAAAACAATCTAGGCAATTTCTGTAAATTCTAGAATTTTCTTAGTAACATTAAAATGATATAATAACTTCAACAAAAATATATCCAATTCTTTTAAGGGGTAAAAATATTTTGAAAATAGTGTTCAATGACTAGTTTGATTTTAGCCTTTTAAATACCTCTCGCTTCAAAAAATAAGAAAGATCATTTAAGGCAAAATTTTGTTCATATTTTCACTCTTAAACTACTTTTAACAACCTTAATTTTATATTTTATTACTCCAAAAAAACAAGGTTGAAATGTTATTGGCAAAATTTCTCCAAGTACTTTATTTGTCTTCCATTCAATTATATTGATAAAATAATATTATGGAAAATGTAAATGACAATTAAAATACTTGGGAAGTCTTCTAAAAGGTTTTTAAGTTATTCAATACCTTTTCATTTACAAGTAATGGTGAGAAAAAGTTTGATAATCTTGTACCCGTCAAAAAAACTAGGTGGTATGTTTTATCCTTATCATGTACAAAAGAATTGAGTTGGATTGTAATCCTATAAAAAGATTAAGAAATGTTTCAATGTGACATGCAAAAAAAATTGTCTCAGCTGTGAAGTAAATTATGTAAGTGTTAATGAAATTCTGGAACGTTAATTCAATATAAGAAGTATGTGATTTTTCGAAACTTTATAAATATTTTATTGCACACTCTTTTACCTCTATCTCCTTATTTATTGTGATTGTCTTGTAATGTTTATTGAATTTATGCATATTTAAATTTATCTTTATTATTGTTTGAGTTGTTTATTTAAAATGATTATCCGTTTATGTTCACTTAGCGTTTTTAAATAAGATAAATGGATTTTAGTTAGAGAAATGTATTTTTTATCTTTATTTTAAATAATCCAAATTATTCTTGTTATGTATTTTGATTGATTTTAATTTTTATTATATAAATAGTATAGAGTGAAAATTTCATTTTGTTTTATTGAAATTAAATATATTAAAAGGAAAGAAAAAAGACTTGGACTAGAGATTCTGAATGTTTTAATAGAATTTAGATAAGTACTCTTTAAGAAGATTAGTACTATATAATTAAATAAAACATTCAACAAGCTCTCCTCAATATAATATTATATATTTAAATTTCAAGAGATAGTCTTTAATTAATATTAATAACTCTTTTTAATATTTATTAACATATAAAATTTATTATTTATTATTTTAAATATATGCATTAAATTTTAAATTGATAATTAATTTTTTTTAATTACTAGAAAACATGACATTTTTTTATATTTAAAAAGTTTAATTGACTCATAACGAAGCAACGGACCGATTATATAGCTTTATTCTAAAATTTACCATTTTTGTTTTTGCTAGAGGAAACTTTACTTGAAAAATTCAAACTGCCGTCCTTGACCTTCCACCCACAACACTGTGGCACCCACCCACGACACGATGCCTCTGTAAAGCCGTGACCTTTTAAAAAAAAAAGAAAAACAGTAAGGGCGCGTTTGGGTAAATCAAATCAAATATTATTATGTCCATGGGCAGCGATACAACCTGGGTTGGTAAAAAGCCCATCAGACGCATCGGTGGCATGTCCGATGCCCTCTCCATCGCTGCCGATCTCGGATTTGTTGTTGCCTCGCCCCCTTCTCAGGTCAGCTTCCTCTCTTACATTTCTCCATCTAGCTACCCGACCCGCGTTGCTGTTTTTATTGATGTTGTGTTGTTCAATTTTGGGCTTAAAAGACAAAAATCTCGAGATTTCACATGCTCATCGTTATTCAGGAACAGCTTGAGAAGTTATCCACCACAAGTGGCGAAAAGGGTGATGAATTAGTTAGAGTTTTAAGGGAACTAACTGCAGTCCAAAGAAAAATAGCTGATCTACAAGTAGAACTTCAGGGTCGCAAGGTGAAGCATCCTCGTTCATTTTCTGGACAGTAGAAAGTTTAATTGCTCCATGATAGTTTAATTGTAACTGACCTGTGATGTAACTTCTTCGTAGGATGACAAAAATGTGGCGCATTTGACGCATGTCAGTGAAATGGAAAAGAAGATTGACACATTATCAAGGATTACTACCATACTGAAGGATGTCATTCATAATAAGGTGAGCTATCCAGTTTTTTTTTTTTTTTTTAACTGTGCGCGTTATTGATATTTGATGCTTCTATGCCTGAAGCAAGATGCATTGCAGAATTCCATGAGCCCATATGCTTGTTTAGTGACATGATTTTTCTTGCTTGTTCTTGTCGATGTGAACAATCTTCGCAATCTCTGATAATTTTTCTTTCCCATATGATTTATTAAATGTATAAATTACTTTAAAACTTATAGAATGGTCGTAATTATCGCTTTTGGTTTCACATTAATTGTCATCTGTCGTGGTGCTGAAATTCACTTTCTTGACTATTAAATACCATTGCCTCTGTTGGGAAGGGAACCATGTACAATCAATTTCCAAATTCCAACTGACAAACTGAGCCTATATGCAGATAGACTTAGCAAAAAATGTTTCTGAACCTGGAGGATTTCTTGTAACTTATTTGCGACACCCATGCTGTAGAGTTGTTTTGTTTCCAGTATTATGGCTGGTATGCTGGTTTATTTGGGATGACTTTTACATCCCCATGAAGTACTGGGCTGAGTTTTTCCCTATAATATTTGGTTTTCTTCTTCTGTATCTCTCCTTTCTAAACTTGCATGGGTTTCTTCGTATCCTGCTCTTTTCTTTCAATAACTTTATTTGTCGCAATGGTCTAATGTTTATGCTTGTCTTTTGCAAATATTGGCAGGATCGCATTATAGCTCGTCTTCAACAACCATATTCACTGGATTGCATACCGGTAGAAGCAGAATACCAGGTCGGTCATTCAATGATAGTGTGCTTTTGTAACACAGTTGACCATAACTTTTTTTTTCTTGTAATTGTTGTTTTCAGAAACTTAGTTCATTCCATGTGTGAATTTTCACTTGCATTGAGTGCTATAAGAGCAGCTTACATGGTATTCCTGTTAAATCAGAAGCATCAACTGCAGCAAACACCTTTTCTTGTCAAGTAGCCATTAGGAACTGTTGCAACCAAAAACCAAGACTGCTGCTGCATTCACACAAATTGATGTGTTGTCATCAATGTGGGTGCTGGGGTTTTGCGTTCAGTGACTTGAGATTTGATCATGGGGATGATTTTTGACCCTGCAGTGAGAGCTGAAGTTTTGAACTCAATAACCTCTCTGTCAAAGGCCAAAGCTTAGGGTTGTTCTTAAGTAATAGTCGTGGGTGCCTCTGACCGAGTTAGTGAAGAACAACAGTTCAACGAAACATTGGTGACTTTAGGTTACTTCTATGCATCTGAGTGATGGTTGCATTGCATATCAGCCTGAAAAACATAAGTTGGAGGTTTTATGCTTTCTATGCATTCATCTTACATTGCTTCTCTATCTTGATTTGATGAATTGCGAATTTCTGTATTGGAGTCTTACTGTGAGGTTGTGAGAAAATGTCATGAACTTAAATTTCAATTCCAAGATTAAAATCTCAGATTAAATGCAGTTTCTGACAAATTAAAAGATGAACAAAAATTTGTTGTATCTACTTGTCCATTAAGCTTCATGACATGAGATGATGAGAACTCTTCTGCATATATCACAGTTGTGATCTAGGTGCAGCAGTCCTTAATGCTGACATCAAGTGCATAGAGTTAGAGATTGAGTAAAGTGGGCTTTCTTTCATTAAACTCTATTTATAAAGCGAGGAATGATCTAAAGAGAAAGCAATTATTAAATAGCAGATCAATGCTGAAACTAGACAGATTGCTAAAGTGGACCTCGGTGACAGTGACATTTAGCGCTCAATGGATTCTTGTGGCATCTTTCCTCTGTCTCAACAGATACACGGTTACTGAACAAATTCTGGGGAATGAATATTAATGAAAGATGGATAGAGTACATTGGTTTCTTTCAACTCTAGACTCATCTATAGTATTGAGTTCAAAAGTTTCAATGTTGCTGCACCATGATTTTTCAGTGCAGAATAGAGCATCCTAGCCACTCGAAGCTATGGATAAAAGAAAATTGATGGTATTGGAGCTTGTGAATGCACTTTATATGTGTGTATTTGTATTTTTAAGAGTTGAGTTTGTTAGTACTATATCAGCAGTTCTGACTGTTTATGACATCTTTTGCTTTGATGGTGCAGAAACAATTTTCGGAATTGCTGATGAAGGCCGCTGGTGATTTTGGTGCTTTGACAGCTTCAGCTGCAGATTTCCAATGGAGCCAGAACTTTAAGGAGTCACCTTCAGTGTGGGGGGTATGTTCATAGAAACACTGGGCATAGTTTAACCCTTTTACATATTGATATTTGTTTATGCTTTTTGAACATTTTTGGTGCCATTCTCTGGTCCTGTTGTCTTCATTCTTTTGTTGGAGTTCACAGTTTTTTAACTATCAAGTGAATCAATAATATTTCTAGAAATAAATAAATAAATAAACCCACCATATTGCTATATATGAGTTTGATAACTATTCAGTGAAGTGTTATTTGATAGCCTTAGGGACCACATTGACGTGTTACTTTTGCTTTTTTGTCCTTTTTTTTTTTCGCTAATGGATTTTGCTTTTGTGAACGGCTTTTGAAGAATCTTTTTCCAAGAATGAAATGACCACTTATTTTAATGAATTATTGGAAGGCTGAATGTGTTTAATCTTGTTGAGCTTCCTGGAAACGTCAGTGCTCTTCAGTCAATTTTAATAGGAATGCCAAACTGTTGGCAATTAAGCAATATTTCTAATGATACTTTTGTAATATTGGATAGGATCTCATTGCTGCTACCTGTGAATTTTACATGTCATGAAACTCGAGATCCTAAGACTTCATTTTAATGTGGTTTGCAAGCGATGAGCATCTTCCTCAGAATTGTCAAAACCTATGTTAGAGTTATGGGAAGGTCTTGCTTCACAATCTGACGTTCTTTCTTTTTTTATATTCATGCAGGAAATGTTACGTCCTATTCCCGTTGCTTTAGCATCCTGCACTCGATTCTTTGAAGCCATGTCTGCCATGAGAGAATCATTTGCTACCCTTCAAAATTTGAGAGGTGGCCATTTAGGTAAAGATTCTTCAGAGAGAGTATTTGGGGGTTCAGACTGTGTGACTCCTCCCTGGAGAAATGACTCAAGCTTTGATGACTTGGCAATCAGAACTGTGCGGAGACAAGAACTTGAGCGCCAAGAAGCATTTGATGGAGGTGGCGTTCATCAAGCCGATGACACAAGCCATAGGAGATTATCTTGGCCTCCATCTGTTAAACACAATGGTATATAATCAAAACAATGCCATTCATGACAAGTTTTCTTAGATTTTATTCTACGTGAGAGCATTTTCATTGCAAGGAAATCCTCCTTGATATCCTTCATTATACCATGAAAACACACACAATGTCATTCTGGCTTTTTTCTTAATCGTTATATCGTTATGAACTACATTTGCTGTAAGGTGTCACCTTTTCTTCCATGCTTTGACATGGAAATATCGAGCTATATACTGTTATTTGGTCAACAATATGGTGTCCATCCGAGTTTATGATCCTCAATGAAACAGATGTCAAATGATTACGATGGATGTCAAATGATTACGATGGCTTCAAGGCTCGTTTTTACCTTGCTCTTTTGTTCCACAAAAGGAAAGTAGTGAAGGTTGTGTTTATCAACCCAAGACATTTTAATTTTCCTGACAGAGGCCCAGACAACCTTAAGCATTGCAGCTGATTATTGAGTCCGCCAAGGGAGCAGAGATAGTGTTCTTCTTCTTGTATGTTTTTTTTTTTTTTGGTAGACAATAGTAGAACAGGTAAACTACATCAAGAGACTATCTCGTCTACGGTTTGGAGCCCTCTTCTTCATGGTTTGAGGGGTTCAATCCAAGCTCTCCACAATGATACGGGGTGACTTCAAAGATTAGTTTTGCCCACATAAGCAGACTCCCTTGTAGGAAATTAGGAAAGACCAGATTGGTGTCCGTGTTACTGAAGGCTTGGCTTGGTAATATTTTTTTAATATAAAAAAATGTCTCAGTGATGATAATTTGATTAATTTAATAATATAATTATAAAAAAAAATAGGATACTATATATAAAAAATATTTTTCAGTATTATGAAAAGATATTCTTTATATATTTTTAAAATGTTTTAATGATTTTATTTGATAATAAAGCAAAAACTGAATGAGAATGAAATAATCTTATAAAAAGAAAAAAAAAATCTAAAGCTCAGTTACCAACAAATCAAACACTGAAAGACAAACTAAAAATAAATCAATTTTAAAATATGACAAAATAACTTGATTCTAGTTAGTATGTCAAACTCATGGTCTGCTTGTGAGGCTCTGTATCAAAATATTTAAGATCAACTCTAAGTAAACTAAATAATGAAAGATAAAATTGAAATAAAAATAAAAAAATTAAAAAAACTCCGAATCAATCTGGATTAATTCGACTAACCTACGACCTTGAATATGAGATCGAGATAGCCCCCAAAAAAGAAAGTAGCAAAAACCATGAAGTTCAAGGACCAAAAACCTAACGTCGAATGATGCAATTGAAAAAAAATTAATTAAAAAAAACCCTAAAAAAATCAAAGTCAACTCGAGTTAATCTTCGAAACTCTTGACTTAGGTCATGAAAATAGGTTACCCCATGGAAGACAAACCTAAAAAAATCACCAAGCGAAATTTCCAATCATCCAAAATTAAAAAACAACAAGCAGTAATCAAAATAATAAGAACCAAATCTAATATAAAAATTAAATTAAATAAAAAAATGAAGGATGAAATTGAAAAATAAAATAAATCAAGAAAATGATAAAAAAATAACAATCAAAAGAATGATGACCAAATCTGGTATAAAAATTAAATAAAATAAAAGAATGAAGGATAAAATTGAAAAATAAAATAAATCAAGAAAAGAATAAAAAACAAAAAAAATAGCAATCAAATGAATATGGACTTAATATTATACATGGACAAATTGGTAGATGAAATTGAAAAAAAAAAGTTTCATAAATTATTTCAAATAAATATAAATATTAATAAAAAAAAATATGAACCAAATTTGAAAGAGAAACAAATTGAATGGCTACTTTGAAAAATTGATGGGTTTTTAGAGTCCACCACAATATAAATTAAGTGTACTATTGGCCCCAAAACATCACATCCCATCGACACATTCATAAATAGTCATTGTTCTTTTCTTAGTCTTTTATACCAAGTAATGAATCTTTCTACATATAATAAAAACTAATTAGTAATCATCATTTATAATAACATTAATAATATTTAATAAATATTATATGTAAAATAATATTGCATACCATTCGATTTTGTCTCATATATCAAGACGCATAATCTTACAGTTTACTTAGAAGTCTGAGAAACGCGACCATATAGGTGTAATAAAACAGAGCGAAACAAACATATACCATCGAATATAGGTATCTACATTAATTGTCGAATGTCACTGCTTAAAAATACAATCTCTCATCGCATCCCAACGATCTAGGTAAGATGCATGAATCACCAATCAATTCCCCTCGTGCTTACCTCGATGGATAATACTATACAGCTCGTCATCGATATCAACATAATCTAGTATATACTAAGATCAAACTATTGAATTACCCAAGCCGGGCAATGCATCTCAATAATATCGAAGCAATGCAACAAGACTTGTGCTAACTAGATGTTAGATCCCTCATAACATATAGATGAAGTTGAAAGTATGTAGTCTTTTGTATATGACATCCATATAACCCATCATAATATATAAAAAACTTATATTAGATAACAAATTGAAATTAAATAATTTACGCTCATATAGCAAAAAATACAATACAGTTGTAACTCATATCTAATGTTGTTGTTATGTGTCCAACTCGTCCTGGTAAAACTCATGGACATGAGCGAGATTTACCGTGAAGGTCTAGCCCCATATTATTTGATATGACAAGCCATAAAGTTAGTATATTTTCTGCATTCAATTTATATAAATAAAATATTGATTAAAATCAATTTTATTTTATTAGTACCTAGAACCAACGAATAACGGCTTCTAGGTGACAATGTCAAACATATTTTTACCCTAATTCTTTAGATGTCAAATATGAATATGCTCTCATAACCAAAATAATTATACCGGAAGAAATAGTAGATACTCGATAATTTATCTTTTGTTTTTCCAAACATGTTTTACATAGTTTTCGATAGAGATATGCAAGCTTACCCCCCAACCCAATAATGGTATTGCATTGCCAGCAATACTCATGAAAATAAGACCTCCTAACATATGTAATATGTATGCTTGAGCATACATAATTAACTAGTCCTCTATTGCATTTGACAGGAGGTCTTAAAATTTATGCTCAATCATGTCAATTGAATGCAAATGTCCTGTAAGCACTGGCTGGAGGCACTCTGTAGCACCCCGTAATTTAATACATTCGTAAAAGAAATCTAAGCCTTAAATTAAAAAAAAATGGAAATTTTTTTGTGCACATAGGTGTGTGTGTGTGTATTCAGCCCGATCTAACAGTCGGATTGGATATATCATCGATACCGTAAAACTAGACAATCAGTGTCTTTTACTCTAAAATATGAATTTCATGCATTACTTTATTTACTTAGATTCTCATGAGATTTCTCCTTAATTTATACTCAATAAATACAATATTACCATATTTATCAGTAATTTGTCAAAATAAGTTTTTTTTTTTTAATCGGGGTTTACATATATTCTCGTTTTTCTTATTCTTTTATCCATTGAAACTCGTTACTGGTTTTGCCAACGTTACGAGGTTTAAACTAAAAATCATGACTCTCATTTCAACTTCAACAATACCTTTAAATTTGTTTATGAAGATCATTGTCTCTCTCACATGACACATTTATTATTATTTCTACTATTTATTCATTCCTTTCATACCAAATCTCCATTGCTTATAGGGACCTCATTACTGCAATCTTATGTGTTTTTTTAATTATTTATTTTTATTTACGGGGGTTTACACACTCGTCCTAATAGATGATCATATAAAACATCTTTGTCAATTGACCTTTCATGTCCTGTTATAGGGGCTCTATTTATCGGAATACTGGTCAACATGGTGATATATTGTAGTATGAGTATCATCTCATCAATATTCAGATCAAAGATGTGTGTCTTGCGTCTTCATCGCTCAACCAAAGCTCCAATCAATGTGTGGTCAAGATGTATGGCACATAGTTAACTGATCTAAAAAAACCCAGCTTCGATAACAAATGGGGCAGACACATTCATGCAACTTTATCAATGTATGTTGTCAAGGTGTTACAAGATCATCACCCTGAAAATCAAGCAATCTAGTTATTTAAACAATTAAAGTAGTGAAAATATAATAATTTACAAAAATTAATTAAAATAGTTATTTAATAGTTTACAATACTTAATAATCTAAATATTTTACCTCACTACTCCAAATATCATCGGAACGATACCGATCTTACATATATAGAACCAACCCATCATTTAAACTACTTCAAATATCATCGGAACGATACCGATCTTACATATATAGAACCAACCCATCATCTAAACCTACCTCAACAACCAAGTGGTCTTGTTTGTTGGCACTTTTAGAAGTGGTATAACATTCTCTAGTCCGAACATTACCTCCTTTGAGGTCTTGTATCAATAAATTATTAGCATTTGCAATACAATTAAACATCCATGTAGTTGAATAAAAAACAATAATTGAATTTAACATAATTTGGAACCAACGAAAACAATTAACATATGTTGTCTAGTTTCAATAGTTTGTATTTTATGACCCTTTAATCACATTAATTACATTTATTAATTATATAAATGAGTGGGTCTCCTTCAACCCTTATCCATTTATAATCTAGTTAGACATCCATATACACTTAGACTAGTATATGCATGCCACAATAACATATCAGGTGATAGTTCAAAACGAGTAATACATTCAAACTTGTCTTTGAATTGTTTTCCAGCTTCTAGTTCATCAACTAATAAACCTGAATGCCTATGATTGTTAGTCTTGTCATTGCATCTATATTAGTCATCTGCACTTAAAACCTTAAATTCAGGAGCAACATGTATTGATTAACAGACTTAACTAACTTAACATCTTCATTTTCTTTATCTTCTCTGTCTTTCTCCTCAATCTTAACTCTATCAATGTGACGGTCATCTTTATCGTCACTTGGTTTGGATTCACCATGGCAATATGAAGCAGATGTGATATTCAACTAAGGTTTCATACTAACAATTTCATATACCAACATTTGTCTACTTGAATTACCACCTAACCTAGATGGACCAGATGCTTATGATGCCTTTATGATTCTTTGAGAGTTACTTGGAGCTCATGTCAACTTTACATTAGAAGAGTTTTCTCCCATAGGTCTACTATTTAAATAGAGTTCTAGGATATTGATCTTATTAGTCATCGCAACCCCAACTATTGAATTCATAGTTTTGTCACTACATATTGGTACATCGACATAACGAACTTAACTGGCTTTGGTTTGCAACATCCTCCAAGTAATTTTAACTTATATTTCAAACATAATCTAGTCAAGTTGATTACATAACATTGTAGATAACTTGTTAAGAAACATATCTAATGTAACAGTTAGAAACTCATAGCTTTCTCCGTTATAAGTGATACAATTATCGGTATTGACAATGATACCACCATGAAAACATCATATTCTTGAATCATCAGATATTTTGCCAAACAACACAACAAAATACAAATCTAATTTTTTATTATCCAAGGGTTAATCAAAATATATAATTTATAAAAAACCATAATAATAACATAATTAGTTAAAATCTAAATTCATCAAATTAATAGGCGAACACATATATTTTATCAAATTTCACTATTATAACAAAATTATCAATCAAATTCATGTATTTAATAGCCGATTATCTTATTATATATCTAATTCGGTATAATCCATAATTTAACATAAATCAACTCTAACTCTAACAAAATAATTTTGTTAATTCACAATCAATAATAACCTAAAATTATTGATTATTTTATAAAATAATATAATTATCAACTCAAATTATATCTAATTAATCTAATTACAAAAAATCCTAATTTTTTTTAAAAACCTCTAATTCAAAATTCTAATATTTTGTAAATTAAATTAACATACATTAGCATAAAATATATTAAATTCATAGAGAGTAAGTATTCAATGTAGCTCTAGGTGTAAAATATAGGTGGTGATAGGGATTCGGTGATGTCTATTTTGGTTTGGAAATTAGTTGACTTGCGATGGGGAAAGAGAAGGGGCGACGATCTCGGCGTAGAAAGGAAGATGGGTAATCTTGTAGTGTTTTTGGGTGTGTTTAATCATGGAGAGAGAGAGAGAGAGAGAGAGAGAGAGAGGAGATCTAAGTGGGTGGTTGCAGGGAGAGAGAAAGAGGTAGGAGATATAAGGTAGGAAAGGGCCCTATATTAATTTTGAATGAAATCATTGATAGAAATAAAAGTTGCAATAGTAAATAATTTTGTTTTTATGTTTGGGATTATTTTGATGTGTTATTTTAAAAATAAAAAAAAATATTATTTTAATATAAAAAATAACTATAATCAGTAAATTTCAACGACGCCGTATTAATATGAAAACATGCTTTATTGGGATTCCATATTGTGGTGAGAACGCTATCTGTTTTTTATTTTCCAAAGCCAATAAAGAAGAGAGGAAACAGATGAAGTGAAGAGATAAAGAACATTGTTTTAAAAGTACAATGCAATAAACATCCCTTCAATGCTCTGCTCTCTTAATTTGCATCAAAACCATCAACCTCAGCTACCTCTAGGCTCTTAAGCGATAGGCTCTTGCTCTCTTCCACACGTGCCACTAATAAACCAATTAGCTCAATAAAGAAAAAACATGAAAATATATAAATTTTTTTAAAAAATATTTTTTATTTAGAAATATATTAAAATTTTTTATTTTTAAAATTAATGGTTGAAAATAATCTAAAAATATATAAAAAATATTAATTTGAAATAAAAAAATAAAAAATTTAATTTTTTTTAAAACAAATAAAATATAAAAATAATATTTTTTTAAAAATATTTTTAAAATATAAAAATATATATGATTATAACATTCATTCAAAACTCGAAACTCAGCATAATTTTATAATTTATTTTTACAATTTAAATTTACGTTGTAGTTTTTAATAAATAATAACCTTTCTCTCTCCCTTACTAAACCAAGATATTTTTAGTAACGTGGTAGGTTAGCAATTAATTACGACATATGCAACTGGACCCCAGATTTGATTTGCTCGATGTACGTACACTTGAGAATTATTTCATCTATTAGCAATAATTTCACTGCTAAAAATATCACAACCATGAACCATCAAATTAATCTCCATCCCTCCCATGTGTTAAATGGGTCCTACAAATAAATAAGGCTGAGATATTTTTAAAAAATAATTTAAAATAATAATAAAAAAAAGTTCAATTATTTTAATCCCAAGGGAAAACGCGCCCGTTTTGTGAAATGTGCATGAAGGGCTTTTGTCTTTTTATTTTAAATAACTGACGCTGACACGCACACCACCTGCCACCCATTTCAGTCTCAAGTGATGATGATGCTTTATGTCTGTCCTCTGCTGTTATTTTAATATAAAATCCACAGCAGCAGCTATTTGGGCCCTACCGTCTTCCGGGCGTGTTTGTGCGTTTTCAGATGAGTCCAAAATTCATTTTTGTGGGCTCCACATTTTATGATTGCACCCCGAAGAGGTGCGCCTTGCGCGGATTGGCATCTTATTATTCTTATCCACATTTCCATTTCCAGAGATTGGCAGCTTTCCTCCTACCTTGAAGACCTGCATTAGGCCCGTCTCGTTGCACCGGTTTCTCGTGAGATTTTCATTTTTTTAATTCTAATTTAATATTCTTTTAATATGCTAGGATTAAAAATATTTTTTTAAAAAATAATAAAAATATTATTTTAATATATTTTTAAATAAAAAATAATTAGAAGAAAGTTCTCTGCTCAATTCAGGTTGGTTTACTAATAATAGATATAATTTAAATAACTTGTTGATATAAAAATATGTTTTAACTATAGCTATCAGTCTTCCTTTTAATTTTGACGTGATGTATCAGTTTTGAGTATATATGATAGGATTTTTTCTTAGAAATTATTTTTATCACCATTCAAAATTTATCATTAAAAATGATTTATGATAAAAACAATTTAAAATTATAAAGAAGCCCCTAGACACCTCCTTAAAATTATAAATGCTATCAGTTAATTCTATCTTTTTCATAGTGATATCTCATTGACAGCTCGTACCCTCTCAAAAACTCGAACCCTCTCAAAAAGAACTTTCTTCACCTTCCAAAGTCCAAAGTCAATTCCAGAAAATAATGAAGCTTCATAGGATCTTTATGTTCAGATATAGATAGTCTGTCTTCACAAACATGTCTATTTCATCGAGCTTCTCTCCAAAACACTGCCCAGATCGTTACTTTTTTTGTGTGGGTCAAAACTTACCCGACAAGAAATTTCACTACTAAACAGTTAATAACTATTACATAAGTGACAATGTATTCGATGATTGGAATCATGAGATTTTTTTATGTTTTATTAAATTACAAATTGAACCTGCCTGTTAATTATTTTTTTTATATTGGCTTTGATGTTTTTAGGCCTAGGTTTGGTTTGGTTTGTTTTTGCGTTTCAAAAATTAAAAAAAAAATTTAATTTTTTTTTATTTTTAATTAATATTTTTTAATGTTTTTAAATTATTTTAATACACTTATTTCAAAAATAATTTTTAAAAATAAAAAATATATTATTTTAATATTTTTATATAAAAAAATATTTTTAAAAATAATTACAATTACGTTCCACAATATTCTATTATTACTTCTAGCACTCCTTGAGATTTTACCTTTCGTCAAGCCAATTTGTCAAATGAAGTCAATGTCAAAGAGGATAAAATGTGCGTATCTAAAGGAAGAGAAAGGGCAGACTTTCTTGACTTTATTCCTACACGTAAAACAACTCCTCCACCGTGCAACTCCGGTCACTTGAGGTAACCGGAAAGTCAAGTCTTTTTGACTTTTAGGTATCGACATTTTTAAATATTTCTCTTCAAATAATTTTTTAAAATACAAGACAAGCAATCATATTTAAATTAAACAAAAATCATAAATAAAACATGAAAAAAAATATAATTATAAACCAAATAGGAGAGGGAATTATAAGCCAACTAAAAAAATATAGCAAATCTTAAATGATAATCTATGTCTTTCTAATCTTTTATGGCTGTAAAATTCTAACCATATGAGACATGGAAATTTTAAAATCTTCTAGAAAAATTACAGTCTCATTTAAATCTAAACAATCACATACATATACCATGCTTGTAAATATAAAAATTATATGTTAGGAAAAAATCTTGTGTATTAACAATTCCTTTTTAACCGAAAATATCTAAAAATACTATAGATATTTTAATAAACCTATTTTAGTCTAAAATCAGCATTTAATTAGTTAAAAAATAAAAAAATTAACTTTAAATCAAAAACATTCTTGAATACCATTCTATTTTTTTTCCGACAAAATAAAGGTTAAACAACATCTTGATAAATTTATCTTGTTAAATGAAATATGTTGAAACAAGATCAAATTTTTTGCTGTTAGAATATAGTTGAAAAACATCATTTTTTTCATTATTTTTTGACAATTTTTTTTATTTTCTCTCAAAATTAAAAAATAATAAATAAATAAATAATCTTTTTATCAAAATGAAAACTTGAAAAGCTATAAGGCCAAAATAAAAGCGTTTCCAGAGGTAAAATTCTTTAGAAAGGTGTGCCTTAGATAATAATAAAAAAAACATGAGTTGTTGCCTTGTCAAATTTTATTGTTGTTTTTTCACAAATAAAAAAATTGTTGCTTTTTTATTTCTTCTAAAATTAAGTTTCAATTCATTCTTGGATGCTTTTTTTTTTTTGACATTATAATAACCTTAAGCAAATTAAAAAAAAAATTATAGTGCTTAATTTCAAACTAATACAACGAGAAACGATTTTGAAAAAGAAAACCACATTAGAAGTACAAAAAAAAAAAAACCAATGTTTCTCCTCACAATTTGCTAGGGGTTATAAAAAAAATTAAAAAATTGATTAAATTGATAAAATTAGAAAATAAATAACCAAAAAACTAAACCATGAAAAAAACTAATTGGTTCGGTTTAGTTTTATAAGTCTGAACTAAAAAAAAAACCAAATTAAACCGGAAAAAAATCGAGTTAAATCGAAAAATCAAGTCAAACCAGAAAAACCCGAGTCAAACTGAAAAATCGAGTCAAACCGGTTTGAACCAGTTTTTATCCAAAAAACATAACTGAATCAAAACTGGTTGGTTTAAATTAATTTTGGTTTTTTTAAAAAATTTTAGTTTAATTATTATTTTTTTAATAAAAACTAAACTAAATAAAAAAAGATATCCCTGCAATTCACAATGATTCTTTTGAGCATGTTTATTTTTTATCTTAATTTAATTTTAATGCAAAAATATCTTGCAAATTAAAAAACCATGCTTAGCAATTAAGGCAGGTTAAAAGTTTACCTAGTCGTCTAGAAAATGACGCCTTAAGTAGGTGGAGTGGGAGAGCTACCATGTCTCCATTAACAGTAATCATTTAAAACAATCAACTAGCACGTTCTAGAACTTAATTTACCGCACCGAGGTTTCTCACCCTGCGATTGTATTAATGGTTTTCTTGTTTCTGTATCTCAGAGTTCGAGTATTAGCATGCATGTTTGTTATTTTTATGATATTTTATTTATTTATTAGACTTGCAGAATATTTAATAAATTTATAAATTAATTATAATATATATAAGAATATTCCAGATTTAAAAATAAAAACTTAATTTACCTGCACGCATGGTCAGATTCTTCAAGGCTGGCCAGTGAGAAAACATAAATGTTTTTTGATCGATTTATTTCAAGTGTTATCTTATTTCACTCAATATAATATTTTATTCAGCAATTATATATTCTCAATTAGCGTATACTTTAAGTAAATTCTTTTTTTTTTTTTTTATGATCCTCAAAATAACCCTTCATTGTCTTTCTTCTTCACTTATTATTAGATGTGACGTTATTTATTTTTGTTTTTTAAAAATATTTTTTTAAAAATTCAAAAATTACTTGTTGATTTTTTAACTTCAGATTTTCCACCAATGAAAAGACAGATGCATTGCAAAAGTTTGACCTTCCTTCCTACCCACGCAATTAGATTTTCAAATTAATGTCGAAAATCTTTGGTTTTTTATTATAATC
The DNA here is from genome assembly GCA_018804465.1 of Populus tomentosa. Lineage (NCBI taxonomy): Eukaryota > Viridiplantae > Streptophyta > Magnoliopsida > Malpighiales > Salicaceae > Populus > Populus tomentosa. Next base: position 10,815,480 of record CM031995.1, read on the forward strand.
CAAAATTAGCAACCCTTCAATTATATCATTTTTTTTTATTAAATAATCGGAAATTCTAGATAACTCCACTTAGTTTAATAACTTTTTTGAATTTTTTATTTAATTATATAAAAACAAAAATAAATATTATAAAATTAAACTTCAACTAAATATTAAGATATTTGAATATACCACACCAATTCGTTATGTATGGATGATGAGATTCCATTGATACAGAGTCAATTCCAATAGATTTATTGGAGGGTCCCATTGGCGTGCATCCAGTAGGAATTGAACCTACGAATTCGCTAATTATGAGTTGGGCGCTTTAACCATTCAGCCATGGATGCTTCGCCAATAACTCCACTTAGTTTAATAACTTAGTTTTTAAAATTGTAAAAAAAAGAAAAAAGTGAGCTGGCCTAGTATCCTGGATGGTCGCATCTTGACTCGAGCGATGATTTTAAATAATCTTTGATTTATCTTTGGCCGGGTGATTTGGCTAGAAATTTCTGTCTCTGACTTTCTAGACCATCAAAACTTATTCTCAGTATTTTTATATTAGTGTGATGCAGCTATAATAATTTAATAACTATTCCGATCTCAGAATTTAAATCTAAAAAGTAAGAGAAGAAAACAAAACTATGTTTTATCAAACCAACCACTTAAGATTTAACATAATTTATTAAAAACAATTCTCCATAATGACGTGGAAAATAAAAAAATATAGCGCAAACAGAGCGAATTAACGAAAGCAAGTAACCAATCCATAAATAAAATAACACAACAATACAGCTTTGTTCTGCTCTGCACCCCACGCGCTTGGTTCGTTATTTCCCCAAACTTCCCACGCCATCCCTCTCTCTCTTCTTTAACCACTCTGTTTCCGCGGAACTCTTTCCCTGGCAATGAAAATGACAGAGACAACGACGATCGCTTAGCGGCAAAGAATCAGATCCGAATGCCTTATCTCTCTCTAATTCCCCATTTTACCATCCTCCTCCTCCTCCCCCGCCTTCCTGCTCCTCCTCTAACAAACTATATATAAACGTGTCGAACCTACCAGCGAACCTTCTTAGGACTCCCCTTCCAGGCCAAGCAAGCTCCTCTATTCCAAAGACACGAGAACCTCCTCCTCCGCCATCTGGTTAAAATCGAATCAATATAATCTGGCGGTTCGGTTACAGAAGTTGTCTTTGTCTCTGTTTTTTTTTTTTTTTTTCGATGTGCTTGTCGTTGGTTGTTGTGTTGATGTTTTGAGGATGATGATGATGATGATGATCTTATTGCCGTCCTTCAATTATCACAACCATTGATTTCCTCTTCTTCTCGCTCTCGCCTGTTATGAAGTTCGCCGGTGATTCTTTTCTCTCCTCCTCTCTTTCACTATTTTCATGGAATTCTCATCCTCATTCTCAAGGTCCTTTTTTACATTATTTAATTATATTGTGTGTTTAATTTAATGAATGGAATTAATCCAAGGCTAATAATAAGAAATGTATGTGTTGCTGTGCAGTGAATTGTGATTTTGGACCAAATTCTAATGGGGAAAGCTGATTCTTCTAAATGCGTTTTTCCTTTGACAAGTCTCCAGATTGGGTATTTCTTGCCTTTTATCATCAGTTCCTGTAACTTTCATGTACCTCAAACTTGTTTGAATTTCATCTGGGAAAGAACTCGGAATTTTCAATTTCTGTTTTTTTTTAGTAAAAAGGAATATCTTGTTATTTTTAGGAAAAAAGGTTATTAAATTTGATTGTTTGTCTGATATACTTGGAATGCCAATCAATCATTGATTCGTTATTCCAAACTTGAAGTGTGAGTTTCGTACATGGTATTATGCTTTTGCAATTCTAATAGAGTACTCTCTTTCTAGGTAAAATGGAATAAAAAGGGGAAAAGTGGAGGAAAAAGTGTGACAAAATTAATATTACAATTTCAGATTAAGAAGCATATGAATGAGAATCTACCCTGGTGACTTTTCATTGCTATTTTGCAATCTTGTTCTCTTGTCGAAAACACTTGTGTTTTTGGAAGACATGGTCTTTATTGGCCAACATGGTAGTCTATGATTTAAAATTAATTTGTTTTGATATTTTTTTGTATTTTATTTGATGTAGGAATAAATTTCACTTGTCCCTAAATGACTTCATGCAACTTGTAGCATGACTATCAAAATCAATGTTTTGGGTACCCTTTATCGTTGGTGTGTTTGATCGCATCTAAGTCCATGATGGACCTGCCTGCTTTGAAAATGCTGCAGATTTTTTTTTAATTCTTTCCTTTTTTAGAATATATCATATGGTTGGGAAGTTTGCAGTGTTAAGATCATGGGAGGACTGTTAGTATTTTAGTGTGTTGAGTATGGTTACTGAATGCTAGCTCTTTTTGAACTTTTTTTTGCCTCCTGTGATTTTAGAGACTTGCAGTCTTATCTCTCAGATCTTAGCCTTTTCATTGCGTTTGAAAGTCGCAAATTATATATTTTGGTGGACAATCGGCCATGGCTGAGAAACCTAGGTTCACACCCAGCTCACTTGTGGCAATTGATGGTTATCAAGGTTGTTAACTCTTGAATTACCTTTGTCAAAAACTCTCCTTTTCAAGTTTGCCCTTAACTATCTGTGGTTTTAATGTCATTTTCTTATTCATCTACAGTCCAGGTTATCTCCTTTTGCAAACACCAAGGCAAAGAGCAGGAGAAAAGAAGGAAAGGGGGCTTCTTCTCAGTGTAATCCTACTAAATCAAAGAAATTTGAGAGATGGTTCTCATTGATTGAAGTGGCAACTTTGTCCCGGAAGAAGGGTTTGCCACCTGTTAATAAATTAAGGAACTCTTTGCTCTTAAGCAGTGAATTGCACAGGACGCTTTATGGTTTTATTGTCTTTGAAGTTGCATGGAAAGATGTGCGGGGTATTAACTACTTAAACGAGCTTCAGGTACTGCCTTTCTAAATGCTTCATACATTGTTTGATGCTGAGCATTGTTTTGGTCAACGATTATCATTTCAATTGCAGACTGACACATCTCTGGCTATCGAAGCTAAGATTATGCGAAGATGGGAATTTGATAGTATAGCCCAAGCTGCAAGTTGTTTATCTTCATGGTTCTCAGGAACTCTCTCTGAGCTGCTAAAATTGAAAGATTTTCTGGATTCTGCTACAGGTATTCTGTTGCAGCATGATTCCTTATTTTACTATAGTCGAAGAAAGCAACTATCTTTGTTGAATTCTGGATTGGTAAGAAGGATATGATGATGAATACAGATAGATATTGGGGCATGCCTCCATTTGTGTTGAAAGAAACTACCTGCTTGATGTAGGTGGTGACTGATTTTGATAAGTGCCTTTTTCTGGTTCACCAATGCAAGGATCATGCCCCATGTGGATAAATTAACATGTTAACTGATAGGACTGTCTTTTATATTCATGTGGGGATCAAGGGATTTTTTTATATGAAATGCTTAAAGTATAGTCATACCAAGATCGATTGTTCTCACCTTTCATAGAGAAACGCAGTCTGTGTTCCAATAGGTATGGTCATAAATTGTAGAATTTGTGGCATCCAAATTGATGTGATGGTTGTAAAATGCATAGTTTTGTGTCTGTAAAGTGAACAGTGGGGTTAGTATGCACGAGGTCTGAAGCTTTGCCTTTAGAATTTAGACTTTTTGTAGAGGTGCTTCTTTTCACATTGGAAAATAAATGAAGTCCAAATTTCGAGTGGTTTGGTTCACCACCATCACCATTGTCTTACTGTTTAGATGGTATTCATGAATAGAAGCTCAATTTAGGCCAATAAGTAGGACCTTTCCGGGCATTAACAACTGACATTTGATACTTGATTATTGCATCTTTTGCCGGTTTAGGTGAGGTGCAACCTATCTGACATGTTAACATCTTGCTGTTGTAATTATTATGTTGATATATTGATGGGGCTACACATTTCTTTTCAGTGAGTAAAATTACCATGTTTAATGTTGCCTGAAATTTTCAGGAGATACCTTTTATGACGCTGAAGAAAATTTCTCAATGACATCCCCTATTGATGATGATGATCTGTTGATGGAAGATAATTCTTCATACTGCCTTGGTGGCAGTTTTGATGTATGTCCTGGAACCCTGGATGATATAGCAAGTGAGCCACACACTCCACCGCCCACTGGGCCTTATAAGAGAAGAAGAGTGATGAAGTCTATTGGAACTGGGGTTGAAGTTGATTGTTATACTGAGGAAACACCATGTGGACATGAAGACTTCATAGACAGCTCAGAGACTGATGCCAGTGTTTGTGAAAATGCTATTGAAGCTAAGCAATACAGGGATGTTTTGATTTTGTTTAGGTTCAATGATCATGACCTGCCATTTAAACTAAGGCAAGTGGTAGTGTCTGACCTGCGGTTACTAACTTTATTGGAAGCCGGGCTTCCATCTTGGGTTATCTTTCTTCAGTCATATCCAGGGTTTTGCCATCTTTATCGTCCTTGGATGTGCCCTCTAGCAAGAGCCTTGTACGTGTTAATCTCAATTATCACTGTTCTCATTGGATTTTATGACTTGTACAAAAATGTCCCTGTTCTGAAGGCAACTGCATCTAGTTTGTGTGGACCGCTTTTTGACTGGATAGAGACTTGGGAGATGGTTTCAAGGATCAAGTACCTGGGAACAATGCTATTCCTACATAACTTTGAGAAAGCTGTTACTTGGTTTCTGATGGTCACACGCACCACTAGATCCTTCTTTTCAGTTTTCACTCAGCCACTGGTTGAACCACTTGCTGAGATCTTAGGCTTTCTTCTTCCAGCGTGGAATATGTTCATTGAAGTAGCAGAGAGCTCATATTCCTTTGTTTGGATTGTGATTGAATCATCTTGCAGTGTATTAGGAGACCTAATAGAGATTTTTGCATGGCCTTTATGGTTTCTCTGGAGCATTGGTAGGTTCTCAGCTGTTTTGGTCATATGCTACTTTGTAAGCAATACTCTCTTATTTTATAAGGTTGTACAAATTCCATTATATGTTTGTTGCTTTTTGTGCTGCAGCAACTTCCATCATATATCCCATATTCTGGACTGTTTGGGAAATACTTTATGCTCCGATTCGCTTGGTCCTTGCACTAGCTGGTTTTGTGGCTTTCACTTGTGGGTGGATATCAGAAATGATTGGGGATCTTTGGCAATCTGTAAGTGGAATATTCCAGCTTGCTTCAGCTTCCAAGGCAACAGTGAGTACATATGAAGTTTCAGTGTGGCGTTCGCTATGGAATGACCTTTTTTCTCAGGTTGGAAGACTCTGTAATTGCTAATTGCATTTTGATCACAAGTATGCAATTATGAAGTCAATGGTATTTATGTTTGTAACTTGTTCAGGTTTTTCGTGCTGTTAGGAGTATATTAAATGGTTTTGTTGCCTTCTTCACAGCCTGCAACAGGCATCGCCTAAGGTAATTTCACATCAGTGAGAAAAAAACCCAGCTTCTATATGCTTTATTTCTGGATAATATGGTGGTTGATTATCATTGGTTTGTGTATAAAATATCTGAATTTAAGCCAGTATAATGGATGAAAAAAGATTTTCAAGACCATTCTCTTTAGATCCAAGACAGTTGCATTGAGATTTCATTCTTTCGAACTCTTATGAAGATATTATATATCCTTGCAGAACAATTTATAAAACAAGAAATATTTCAAGGATTTAGCTAAGATTCCCTTCTGGTTGCTGTGTTGGAATTATCATGGAATTTTTCATTGCTTTCTAGCCTACAGATTAATTGATAAACCCTGCTTCTTACTATATTTTTCTTTTCTGATGTGCTGGTGCACAGCATTTATAATCACATACAGGATTTCATCCAGAGATTACTTGGCCAGGCGCCAAGGTCACAATCATCAGATTATAGGAACAGTAGGGTGACAACCGAGACTCGAAGTCCGGTGGTAAGTTGTCAAAATGCTTTCTGATGTTATGGATCTAACATCCGATGATAGATTTGTTACATAAAATATGTGATTTTAGAAAGAGGAAGGAAAAAAAGGTTATAGAAGGGGAAATCAGTAGGGATTATTTGAGAGTTCCAGGAGATACTGTGGTTTATACCCGAGACATCAATGGCTAGATGCAACTAGTGTTATTAATTGTCTTGTTAATCTCTCCACATCACTGGTGGAAAAAAAGTCAGCGCTTCTTATAATGGTGTCAACGTCTAGACTTCAGTTCTCTGCTTGAGATTAAGCAACCTAATTGCATATTTTTTAGCCTGATAGTTGCTTCTGATTTTGCAGTCTGAAGGGAGTAGGAAAATTCACATCAGATGAAGCTGAGCAATTTTTTGGGGGTCCAAAGGAAACCATACAAATGGATGCAAAGCCAGTCTTCCGCTGCAAAATATATTTGACGACAAAAAAAACCAACTGCTAAAACCAAAATGGGTTAAAAGTGCAGCAGATTCTGCAACTAGTTACACAAGTATCATAGAAAGAGCTTTATTCTTTTGTTTGTTTCGTGTTGTATGAATTTCTTTTTCATGCTCTCCAATTAGATGTAAATAGCATGTATAGACAGCTTGTACAGTTATCAAATATCAAAAAGCTTATTTAAGGTTAATTGAGATGACACGATGTAACTGGCAACTGTTCGTGACTTGGTGTCTCTGCTGATTATGGTGGAACAAATTCTTGTAATGGGAATGCACTGCGTCTCCATCTCAGCAGCACAGCAAACATACCAATACCATGGATCCTAGAGGCTGGGAAAGTGAACGTACTATGATTTTTGTTAAAACAAGAGACCAGAAAAGGAAACTGTCCGTTCACTCCTTGCTCCACTTTATGCTCAGACTTCAGACCATTTACAGGTGCAGCTGAGATATGCTAACAATAGCTACTGCAAGAGTAGATTTCTGTTGTGTAACGTTTCCTTCTGAACAAACCCTGAATTTAGATGTTCTAAGAGCACAGAGTCTTCTGCGTTGGGTAAAAAACTTTCAACATCCAGGCAGAGTATTTAAACGGGAGGAAGGTCGCTTTTCTCATGCCCGTCTTCCTGGTGTACAACAACTTACAGGACTTGAAAAATACAAATTCAGAGTTCCGAAAACGGACTCGTTCTAAAAAGGACGGGGCAATTGATGGGGTGGGAGACTTTTTTTTTACCTTTTATGTAGCTCAATCCCTACCGAAAGAAATCCCCCAAGCCACAATGTTGATTAGTTTCGATTTACTTAACTATACAATCAAGGAGGTCAGATAAAACATTCCCTCTGATAGCACCCTCAACCAACACAACAAATAACACATGGAGAAGTAAATGGAGGGGCGAGCAAGGAATGAGAGAGGAGCCATATCCCAGCAAAACTAAAACATTGCAAATCCAAATCCTAGCAGATAGCACAGTTATTGTCAAAGCTCTTGGTGAGAGCTTTTATACCAAAACAAGATCAGTGTATCGATATTCATTACAAACAATCCTAAGAACCTATTGCCACCTACATCCACTAGATAGATTATCTTTCCATCAGCTTCTAATTACTTGTTTTCATAGCACCACCAGTTTGGTGCAGCATAGCATCGATCTCATCCCCATCTTCCATGTCCAGCTGCATAAGGAAAAAGATGAAAATCAACACATGCATTAACTTTAAACTTGCTATCTATAATCCATGCTTTTATTTATCGACGCATGAGCGACTATGTGCATGCACAAGCATGGAGAGAGATACCTCATCAGGAGTTTGCTCTCCACGGAGACGGCGACCATCAAACAAGAAGGCAATTGAGTTGAACTCAACAGACTGGCGATCACAATAGGCATTCATCAGCTTCTTCAATTGTGTGCTTCTTTTGATCCTGAAAAATACTTCATTTCCATCCTACAATCATAGTAAAAAAAGACTTTAACCAGCATGTTCTTGAAAATAGGACTCTTATAACATCCATACAGATAACAAACTTCTAACAACTCATATCATCAAGAAAAGACAAGTGCGAACGACCCCAGGATGAAAATTGAATTAAAGATGCAACTTGAAACTTGTAATTCAGCATTTTAAAGGGTTCAGCAACAAAGTTCCCCAATCTACGAAAATAACCACAATTCACAGGGGCAATGACCAGGATACACAAGATGAGCAACAACTAAAAGCATAACTTTCTCAAATTCTTCCACTCGTCTTTGACACTCGCATGGATTTTCTCCAACACAATTTCTGTTCACATAAGACTAATTGCATTCTTATTCTTATCCAAACCGTTTTAACCCCTGCCAAACTGTCCTAGAGAAGCCAAAATAACAGTGGCACGACAGCGTGCAGTTTCATTGGAGTTTCCCTAAACATAACCCATTTTTAATCAAGAACTCAAAACATTACAAAGAAGCAGATCGCTTAATAAAAACTGAAACAATTTATACCTCATAGCGATTGTGAAGATCACTATCATTCCCCAAACACTACACAAGTACTGAAAACCCACAACCCCTTTATTTTCATGGACACAATAGACACATTCACAAACCAATAACCCATATGAATTTTGCAGTAGCAAAAAGCCGCAAAAAAAAAATTCCAAAACAATAAATAAATAACAGAAACCCCAAACAAAACACTGTCAAACAACCTAAGCGCAAAGCTAAAACCTAACAGATCGATAAAAACATTGCGAGAGAAAAACTAAAACCACAAATATGTAAAGATTAAACGGAAACAAACCCCCATAACAAAGAAAAATCACAACATCAACCAAACACAAAGAGATACCTGGCCTTTCACTTTTAGGTTGATGTGAGCAGACTGATCGTTGGGCTTCTTATCTTCCTCTTGCGGCTGACCTGTCACCCCAGACATTTTCTCTTCTCCCTCTCGCTCTCTTCTTTTTCTTCGAGTATGAAAAGACAAGAAATCAGGGTTTCTTTTCCTCACCTTCGCTGCGACTGTAAGTGTTTGTAATATTTATTTATTTATGTTCTCTATATTATATTCTGCTCCCGACGACTTTCTCTGAAACTCGGTAGTCAATTCTTTAAGAGTATGTGTCGATGGCTGATTGGTTTGGTGTTCTGATTTTATTAATTCTTTTTGACAGTTCGGATTCTGTCCAGTAAGGAATGGAATTGTGGAAGGACTGGGTAGACTAGAGTACACCTGATAACTATGGTAATTTACTAAGCCCATTAGGTAATGGACCGAGTGTAAGGCCCATTGTGGGGGACTGCTGGTGACTGGTAAGCATGCCCAGTTACTGAATCCGTACGTACTATAAATTAGATGGGTTACTTTGCGTTAGATTAATATAAAAATATATTTATAAAGATAAAAAAATATTTAGTTAAAAAAATAAAAATAAAAAAATAAAAAAAAATTTATCTCTAGAATAATTTTGAAGTATATTTTTATATTTTCAAAATACAAGACACAAAAAGAATGTATCTCTATAGATAATATTTATTATTTTTAATTTCTAAAATTTCTTTGTAAAAACTTTCAATTTCAAATTATACAACTAAAACATTTCAAAATAAAAATATTTATTATCAAAGTTTTAAAAACTAAATTAGAGTTGAGTCAAGACATAACTTGGGTCACGGGTCAAGCTAACTCGAGTTGATTCGAGTTAATATAAGAATAAAAATGATTATTATCATATTTTTAAAACTTGATTCAATGATTGATCAGGAGAAAGGCCTGGGTCATGTGTCGGGAGGGTTAACTCATGTTGACCCGTGTTAACATAAGAATAAAAATAATTGTTATCATTATTTTAAAATTTAATTCAAGGGTTAACCCGAGAAAGAGCCAAGATTACGAATGAAAAGAACCCGAGTTAACTCAGGCCAAATAAGGATAAAAGTTGTTATCATCATAGCTTTTAAACCCGAATAAGAGGTTGACTGGGGCAATGCTCGAGTCATGGAACGGGATGATTAATTTAGGTTAACCTGAGTCAATGTATGGATAAAAATAGTTATTATTGTAGTTTTAAAACTAGATTTGGGAATAAATTGGAGGCGATGTTCACTTTATGGGTCAAGAGGGTCAACTTGGTTGATAAAAAAAATATATATACAAATAATCTAAGCAATCTTGTTTTGACCAAAATAAATTTTCAAAAACAATCTATGGGCTTTTCAACCCGAAGAAGGGCCAAGATCACGGATTAGAAGAACCCGAGTTGACTCAGGTCAAATAAGGATAAAAGTTATTATTATTATAGTTTTAAAACTCGACTCAGGGGTTGACTGGGGCAAGGCTCGAGTCATGGGACGAGATGATCAATTTGGGTTGATCTAAGTCAATGTATGGATACAAATTATTATTATTATAGCTTTAAAACTAGATTTGAAAGTAAATTGAAGGCAAAGTTCACTTTATAGGTCAAGAGGGTCAACTTGGTTGACCAAAAAAAATATAAAAATAATTTAAGGAATCTTGTTTTGATCAAAAGAAATTTTCAAAAAAAAAAATCAACGGGTTTTTGGTCCATGTTTTATACTAGATCAACTCAGGTTTTTGACTAGGTCAGGTTGAGTCAATCATTTTTTTTATTTTTTTTTTCTTAAACTTTAACTAGTTCAGGCCCCAAGCTGACATATTTTCAAGTCAACCAATCAAGTTAGTCCTGATTTTATAATCACAATCATTATAATATTATTAATTTCAACACTCAATATAAACTAGTATAAGAAAAATAATATCTATTTTTTTTAATATGCAAATTCGACAATAATATTTATTAAGAGTAAAATAGAGCTTTTTATATTTTATCATGTCTTGTCTATGAAAACGAAATAGGGTAGAGAGATAATAACTTTGTCTTATAACCACTATTAAACACAATTCTATCTCTATTTTTTTTTTTCTTGTCTTGTTTCCTCTGTCTTTTTTATCTCATAACAATAACCAAAAACATTACTTTAATGACTAAACAGTAAATGTCAAGTTAGTTCATGTTTTCTTAAGAAACTAATACTTTAGTCTCTCTAGTTTGGAGAATTATAAGTTAGTTTTTTTGACAACTTTTGACTATTAACCCGCTAACAGATTGTTACCATTTCAATTTGATGTGGAAAAGTATAAATTTGTACCGTAGTATTGAAAATTGAAAAAAATAACTTAGTTATAAGCAAATATGAAAAATATAAGGATTGAAAATGATTTTTTTTTTTAAATAAGAAGACTAAAATTTTATTTTTTAAAAATACAAAAACAAAGTCGTAATTCACTCATAACTTGAATATTGATTGCAATCAATTATAATCATATCTTTGATGATTATAAGTCTTTACTAAAAACCTTTTATTGTCTTAATTAAGAGAGATCAAATGGGTTTTATTACATAATGGAGGATTAACCCTTCCTTTATAAACACTCAATATTCAATTTCAAGGATGCAATCACACATACATTTTTGTGCAAGGGATGAAATGTATTTTGTTTTTAACAAACTTAAGATCCCTAGATGCACTCATGACATGCTTTGTAAGGAAATATTCTATAATGCTTAAGTTGTGTTAATAATTACAACTAGGAGAGATAGGTATAAACGGGATAAAAAAAACATGAAAGATACTAATTAAAAAATTAGTTTTTGAGAAGAAAATATACATTTTTATAAATTTATTTTGAAAAGGAAAAAATATATATTTTTTATTTTTTTAATGGTAAAAATATAATTTTTCTCTACCTACTCTTTATATCTTCATCATAAAATAATAGTTACCACTAGAAGATCATATTACATTCGACTCATTGTTGGTGAATCTTTAGGTGTATTTATATCAAACTTTCTTGCTTTTAGCCACTTCTTTTGAGATGAAAAGTGTTTTTCACATTTCTTATACTAGTTTTGTACGAGTTTGGATGATCTTAGTCCTTTCATTGGTCCATCCTCCAATCACTTAATATAAACCCTTATCCCTGGCTCTTTAAAAACTGAAAACTATAAGTGGAATTCTTAGCTCTCACACCCATGTTCTCCCTTTGTATTTGTAGTCCAAGCCTTGCACGTATAAAAAAGGTTGCTCTCTAACTTCCTTTAACATCCCCAAATAGAGATATACTTACTGTCTATAATTCCTCTCCTTTAAAATTAATAAATTATCCTTTAAAAATATTACTTTAAAAATTAATTCCTGAAGTACTAGCATAAATGACATCTCTAAAAATTTGGATTAATATTTTTTTTTATTTTTATTTTGGATTCGCATTTAGAGGAACCAATAATTGGGTAATAACCTAACATCCTTATACTCAGCAAAGCACTTGGCTCACATACATATGGGTCTAGTGATCTACTAGACCTAGCTCTTTAAGGTTTAGTCAAACGCTGAGCCCAATCATGCATGAGTCTGGTGATTTGCCAAACCTACCCTTCCTACGTTCAGCTAAGCGTTGAGCCCAAGAATAAATGAGTTTGATGACCTGTGAGACCCAACTCACCTAGGCTTGGTCAAGCACGGAGTCTAGACATGTATGGGTCTAGCAATCTGTCAGAACCAGCTTACCTGAGCTCAATTAAGCGTTGAGCACAAGCGTATAAAGATATTCTCCCTCTAATCAAGTAAGAGATATTTTCCCTTTAGACAAGTCAAAAAGTTTTTCTTTTTCTTTTTTACAAGCGAGAAGAGAGGTTGGGTTATAAAGACATATTGGAATTCTTATAAAAGAGGTTTTGAATCTCCCTTCTCCATAGCATATTTATGTATAGAGTATCTCTATACAAAAAAGAGTTTCTAAGCTCATAAAAGAGGATTTTTACGGATATCAAGCACCAACTAGTAGCCACTTTGGCAATGGATAACGAATGGGTTGCTCGAACAAAGAGATTAACTGATTATCTTACATCTAAATCTTCTTCTCAAGCTATTTGGATTTTCTAGGACATTATCAATGACATCATTTGTAGGAAACTAATAAAAAAGTCATCGACAGTTCTTCCAAAATTAGTTTATCAATGTCCCTAATCACCATAAATAGTAAGAAATCAAAACACTCTTGGAATGGTACGTATCACAGACCTTTTTACAGATATTGACACTTATGTTCCATTAACGCTTTAATAAGAAGGAAAGGCTACACAACAATTTGAATGCCTTAGGTCAGTATGGTTTTTATACTTACCTATGGGCTTAATGAGGCGACCAAATTTAGGCTAGGCATTTGCCATATTTATGAATACAGTTGAAGCCTCAAGATTTTAGAAAGCTTTCAAATACAAATACAAGTAAAATGTTGGTTCAAACCGTAAAACATGTGAAGTTTATTTGTAAACTATCCAAAAGACATATACTAAAAAAACTCTATTCTCTCCTGTTTGGGAGATAAGATTATGACCTCAACAAAAAATTTATCAAGAAGATTATGCCCCAAAAAGCAATAAAAATATACCATGGTCAATGATTAGGAATGTAAGTTTTCTATATATGAATTAAATTATTCACAGTAACGATGTCTTCTTTTTTTTAAGTGATATTTAGGGCAACAACCTCACAACTTTTCATGGATAAGATGGAATTAATTTTTCTCATTCGATTGCACAATTTACTTTAGATGGGATCGACTTAGTCTTTCTAGTGTGATTGCATAAATTACCTTGAAATGGATGAATTTGAAGCTCCTTAATTGCATAATTTTTCAAGGATGAGATTGACACGATTCCTCTCTAGGGTACCAGCCTCACAACCTTTCAAGGATGAGATAGACTCAATCTCCTTAGTATGATTATACAATTTACCTTAGAAGAGATCAACTCGGTCTTCCTAATACGAATGTATAAATCATATTGGAAGGGATAGATCTAAAGTCTTTCTAGTACGATTACATAACTTTTCAAAAATGAGATTGACACAACACCACTCCAAAGCAACAAACTCATAACTTTCAAAGGGTAAGATGAACTCAGTCTACCTAGTATGATTGTACAATTTACCTTAAAAGGGATCATGTTAGTTTTTCTAAAGCGATTGCACAAATTACCTTGGAAGGAATGGATTTGAAGCCTCTGCAGTGCAATTGAACAACTCTATAAGGAAGAGATTGACACAACACCTCTCCAGGGTAACAACCTCATCACTTTTAAAGGATGGGCTAAACTACCTCTACAAGGATAACAACATCAATCCCCACCTCCTGTCTAGCAATTTTTTATTAAATCCACTACAGATTCATCCAGGCTGATAGGAATATACATAAAACCAAGATTTTCGCTTAATTTTAGGTAAGAGGTAGATCCCTTCTAAATCTTGATTAAAGTTAGAAAATTTAAAGTTCAAATTTGATAAATATTTTCTTTTATGTGAGCATTGGACCCACATAAATTTTAAAAATTTCACATAGGTTTATGAACTTGTATAGAATTTTTAATATAGGTGTTGGACGATAAATGTTTTTAAATGTGTGGATATTGAACCCATATAAAATCTCCAAGTTTTTTTTAAAGGTCTTCAACCCTACGTGGAATGTTTACTATAAGTGTTAGATTTATACACACTAGTAAATAGAGAAATAAATAAGAATCAAAATGTTATAAAATGAAAATATCATATGAATAAACCCCTTAAAATCAGGGGTATGTACATTGATAAGGGTAAAAAAAAAAAATAAAGCTTAAATGTTTAGCTCAAGCTCCTCAACTATATATATTTTTCAATTGAATTATCAAATTTCGAATAATATTACTAATTGTTTTTGATATTTTATTAATGTTTTGTTTTTAATATTTTTTTCTTAATTTTATTTTTTAAAATTTGATTCTTGAAGTTTTACTATTATAATTTTTTTAAGCTCTCTTTGTCATTATTTTTTTTATACTTTAAAATACAATAACAGCTTTTTAATATCGTTATATTTACACTATAAAAAAAAATTAACCTGGCCGCAGGAAGAAACTGAACGTTGTTGGGATTTGACTTAATGTTTGATTACCGGACCTACTCAATTTCCTGTTTACATCATTATTATTGACTAAATTTCTTTTGATTTTCCCGTTAATCACAACTTTGTTTTTCCCCAAACCCAACGTTCATAAAAGCAAAGAAACATAGCAGTATCTTTTAATTAAAAAAAAAATAAACATAGCAGTATCTTTTGAGTTCCCTCATCCAGTGCAGCACACCACCACCATCATCAATGAGCCTCACCCACTTGTCTTCTCAATATCAACATCCAGCTCTCTGAACGAACACGTGAAGAAAACACAGGTCAAGACCACATCGTGAACGATCAACCTTCGCCGTCTTAAACGGACACGATCTTTTTATTTTCTTTAGCTTTTCTGGTGATAATAGAACGGTCGAGTTTTTGTGTGGGCCCATGTGAGTTGTGGGGCCACGTGGGTAGTGAAGTCAGTAGTGTAGCCTGGATCGTGGTGCGTGCAGCGGCTGCATCTCTCTCCCTCCTCTCTCTAGATTCTCTGCCTCTTGTTCTTGTCAATTGGCAGGAAATTGGGACCCACCCCACCATCTAGGTCTCCTCAACGCACCCTTCCTCTTCTCCTTCTCTTTTTATACACTACCTTCAAACCCTCAAATTCTTCAACGTACCATTTCTACTATAACACTCTCTATCTCTCTCTCTGGCTTGCTCGGCTTCCCTAAGAACAAGAGCATGGATCCTAACTTCCTCCCCTGCTTTCTCTTACTTCTTTGCATTGTCGCTTTTGCAGGTATGAGTAACTAATGCTGTGGCTATTTTGTTGGTTTCGTCCTTTTTTTTTGACAATGTGCTGTTTTGCAGATGCGGGATCAGTCGGGGTGAACTATGGAAGAATAGCAAACAACTTGCCATCAGCTGTGAAAGTGGTGAACCTCGTTAAATCTCAAGGTTTAGAGCGTGTCAAGGTTTACGACACTGACCCTGCTGTGCTCAAAGCCTTGTCTGGTTCCGGTATAAAAGTTACCGTCGATTTACCAAACCAACTTCTCTACTCTGCGGCTAAGTACCCTAACTTTGCCCGCTCTTGGGTACAGAAAAACATCGTTGCTTACCACCCTTCAACTCAAATCGAAGCCATTGCCGTTGGTAATGAAGTTTTCGTTGACCCACATAACACCACCAAGTTCCTCATTTCAGCCATGAAAAATATTCATCAAGCTCTGGTCAGGTTTAACCTCCACTCTTCCATTAAAGTCTCTTCTCCTATAGCTTTAAGCGCTCTTCAAAACTCTTACCCATCTTCTGCCGGATCATTCCGACCCGAATTGATCGAACCAGTTTTCAAGCCCATGTTGGATTTCCTCCGTCAAACCGGGTCCTACCTCATGGTCAATGCCTACCCGTTTTTCGCCTACGAGTCCAACTCTGATGTCATTTCATTAGATTACGCTTTGTTTAGAGAAAACCCGGGTGTTGTGGATTCGGGTAACGGGTTAAAATACTTTAATCTCTTCGATGCCCAAATCGACGCCGTTTTTGCAGCTTTGTCTGCTTTGAAGTATGACGACGTCAAAATGGTTGTCACCGAGACAGGGTGGCCCTCCAAAGGCGACGAGAATGAGGTTGGTGCTAGCGTGGAAAATGCAGCTGCTTACAACGGCAATCTCGTCCGCAGGATTCTCACTGGTGGTGGGACACCTTTAAAACCACAGGCAGATCTAACCGTATATCTCTTCGCTCTCTTCAACGAAAACGAGAAGGATGGGCCCACATCGGAGAGAAATTATGGGCTTTTTTACCCCAACCAGCAGAAGGTGTATGATATCCCATTTACTGTGGAGGGGCTCAAGAATTACAAGGCTCCTAGCCGTTCTCCGGTCTCCGGCGGTCAACAGGTTTCTGCTCCTGTTCGTGGAGGTG
Organism: Populus tomentosa; assembly: GCA_018804465.1. Lineage (NCBI taxonomy): Eukaryota > Viridiplantae > Streptophyta > Magnoliopsida > Malpighiales > Salicaceae > Populus > Populus tomentosa. The sequence continues at coordinate 10,832,242 of CM031995.1, forward strand.
TTTCCAAGAGCACTACAGGGAACACGTGGTGCGTCGCGAATCCTGATGCGGGAAAAGAAAAGCTACAGGCGGCTCTGGACTTTGCTTGTGGTGAGGGAGGTGCTGATTGCCGTCCGATCCAGCCTGAAGCAACGTGTTACAATCCTAACACTCTGGTGGCCCACTCTTCGTTTGCTTTCAACAGTTATTATCAGAAGAAAGGACGTGGGATGGGGGACTGTTATTTCGGAGGCGCAGCTTTTGTTGTCACCCAAGAACCCAGTGCGTATTTTAGCCTCATCTCTTCTATTTCTTGCTTATTTTTTCGTTATTGCTTGCTAACTTGCGCATGATAGGCCTAATTTAGAAAACGAGTGCCCAAACTTGATAACATGCTCCAGCGTGGGGAGGGAGGGGGTAGGGTGTGCCTGGTGTTGCGACCACCGTGTGCAAGTTAGTGCTGGTCCCCCAAGGATGGACTATTGGTGCTAGCCAGGTCAGAGAAAGGGTAAAAAAAAGAAATCACGTGACTGGGATAGACCATGGACCCCATTTCTGACCTCAGTAAATCCGTACTCAATTATTGAAGCTTCGTTTTTTAACCGTGGAGGGTCGGTGTTTGTTACCGAGGCGGCATTAAGTGGTCTTTTTTACATAAACCAGCGTAATTAATAGGCTGTTGACGGTAAAATCTGTCTAGAGGAAAGGGGTGATCTTATGTCATTTTTGAGCGTATAAAATTGTGACCTATGCTCTTTTGCTTATGGTTTCATACACTATTTATACTGTATACTAATATGTAGAATGTTTTTGTCTTTGCAGAGTTTGGGGAGTGCGAGTTTCCCACGGGATATTGAATATAAAAATGCCCACAAGGAAGGGGGGTTGGCCCACTCAAGACTATGTGAAATGAAGGGGACTCAGAGAGAACAATTTTTTTTTTTATTATATAGTAATTTGTAGCTGTTTATTGTAATTTTGGAGTAGTTGGGAGTTGTTAGACAATTATTTTGACAAGGTGGGTTGTCTGTAATTATAGTCCATCATGTTCCTACTCACTTTTTCATCATATGCTTACTGTTCATTTGACGACTCTCATCCATGGTTTGCTTTTTAACTCTCCTCTTCCCCACTCCTCCACCAATGGGCCAAGTTGAACACCACCACCAGCACGGCAATGAAAAATAATTGTTTTCAATATTTTCATTAAGTAAATGCATTAAAGATTTGAAATTATTAAAATAAAGTCAAGAATTAAAAAAAAAAAACAGATGTCGGTGATGATGCAAGAAGACATGCAGATGGGCCTCTTGCATTTGTTGCAAGTTACCTCTTTTTACTGCGAGCAACTTGGAACAATGTGTGGTTTTCGATGCGACCGAGCCCAAGTGAACTGAATAATTGAAAATAACCGTGCGTGGAAATCCCTTGTTCTGGAAGAGAAACAAAAGATGTCTCTAAATAAAATATCACTCCACCTAGCATGTTGAGGGCGTGGCTGTCTTTTGAGTCCTGCGTACCATCATTATGAGAATCATTGCTTTGTCAGACGTGAGTTGAAAAATTTTATTTTTTTTAATCTTGTTTTTGAATTATTTAAAAATAAAATTTTAAAAAAGAACCACTATTTTAATCACAAACGTTTATTTTTACGCAAATTAAGAAGTTTTCAATCAAAATCTAATTATTTGGGTTAACAGTCTGAAGACGTTCTTGATTAGTCTAATAAAAAGACGCAGTAAAATCGATGTTAGCTTGTGGGTCTAATTTCAATTCTTGATTATTTTTGTGTTTTAAAAATATTTTTTTAAAAAATTATTTTATTATTTTATTTTTGTTGTTTTAAATTAATATTTTTTGGTATTTTTAGATTATTTTGATGTATTGATATTAAAAATAATTTTTTTAAAAAATAAAAAATATTATTTTAAAATATTTCTAAATAAAAAATATTTTAAATAACAACCGCAATTATACTCTTAAATTTTTCATTAATATGCTAGACTCCTATTGATAATTAATTGACCTCCATTAACCAGGTAACTTGCACATAAAGGCCTTTTATTCTTGTTAAAAGGAAAGATATCTTTGAACCATATCTTAAAACAATTATATAGTCACATTCTTCACATTGATTTTATATATTTATAAACACTTAATAAATTGTCCTGAATATTAATTTTAATCTAAAAAAATAAAAAAACTGAAATATCTCTATTTAATCACCAATCCAGCTGCTTAAAATTTGACCTGCACATGAGTTATCGCCAAGTGCTCAAAATTAACTTTCCAGGCACAACATCTGACGCGAACGCAGAGTCTTCCCAATTCCCATTCCATAAATGGATAAACAGTGAAAAGTAAATGGTAGGCCCTGTTTGGATAATTGGATAAGATTAAAACATAGTGGGTTACATTGGATCCTGATTCTCAGTATAAACACACCCTCACTTTTCGTCTGTTCAGTGAATTATACCATTTCTTGATAGTTCATCCAGCAAGGGGAATGGGAGATGTCCGTCATTGGACAACTATTTTGCTTTAATCCTTTTGTATTTTAAAAATATTTTATTTTAAATTAATTTTTTATTAGTATTTTTAAATGATTTTGATGTATGAATATAAAAAATAATTTAAAAAAATAAATAAAATCTTATTTTTTATATTTTTAAATTAAAAAACAATCGATATTAAAATACAAAACACAAGGTACACGGAAGGCCGGTTCAGCAGCACGCAGTCCTGTCCATCTTGCTGAAAACCTTGGAGTCTCATTTTGTGAAGTATTTTTAGCTTTAAATAAATTTTATATAAATCATCTCATATCAATTAAGTTTAATGTGAAATAAAATCAAATATATTACAAGTCTAATATAATAAATCGATCTATTATTAAAATATTAAAATTAATGAATCAACTATAAGCTTCCAAAGTAATCATTTCACATTTTAAATATCTTTCCAACCATCTAAAAAATAAATAAATAAATTGGAGGTGAGTGTCACTCATTTGATAAATAACAATCTGGATTAAGTAATACATAAATCTTATAATAAATTCATTTATTATACCAAATTATTAGTACTTCGAAGATTTAAAATTTCAAAAACATATTTATAAATCATTCACAAACTTAGATAATCCAAATCAATTATTTTAAAAACAAATATATATTGCACACTTATATTCAAAATGAAATGATATTATGCTTACTCTAACCACAATAACAATGAGTAATATTTCTTTTATGACTAGCAATTAAATTTTAAATAAAAATATCTATAAATGATAATGTATAACCTTAAAGTCTAGTCCAAAACGTGTAATTAATCTAATCATGATAACAATAAATCATTTTTTTTATAACTAGATATTAAATTCTAAATAAATATATTTATAGATATCAATATACTGACAAAATATTTAATAAATCTAGACAAGTCAATAATTATATACCGATCAAATAATTTTTTTCTTACAAAAAATTAATTTCATACTTAACTCAAATTCAAGCCATGTCCTCTACTTTTTAAAATTATAAAGTTTACATAGCCATGTCCTCTATATTTTTTAAATTATTATTGTCTTATTATGAATTCAATTTTTACTTTTCAAGACACTAATATATAAGTTATTCAAAATGCTTATAATTTTCAAATATAAGATATGAATTTTAGGTTTGAAAACTTTGAACCAATTTTTTATTCATTAAGTTTTTTTAGACTTACAAATATTCTATGCTATATAATTTATACTGAAAAATATTTTTTTAATAAAATCTTAATCTGCAAATGTGAATGGATTCTATTTTTAAATTGATATCAAATATACTTATTAATAATTTATAAATAATTTTACTGCCAGCACCAGTAAATTTAAATCTAAATTGTTTAAAACATTTTGGAAGGGAGTAGAAAAAAAAATGATAGCAAAATGTTTAAAACGATTTTGGAATATTGAAAGAAGTAAAAAGTTTTTATGATCGAAAAAGTAGAGGCAAAGAAAATAAGGGTAACCGTGTCAGCATGTGGTGGACCACCTGATATGTCGGGCGTTGTTTCCCACGTCAGCAAGTATGTACAGCTAGTAGCAGAGATTCTCCTTGCCTCGCCCCTGCTACTGCTTGGTCACATGCTGTATTATGGCTTCCACTACCAATGGAGAATTATTTCTGAGTATTGTCATTTGTGTAGATGAAATGCGAGGCATTATCGGAGTGAGTGGGATTGTATTGTATGAAGTTTTTTAAAATGATTTTTGTTTTTATAAATATATAAATTTTTATATTTTAAAATTTATTTTAATATTAACATATTAAAATAATTTAAAAATATAAAAAACCTACAATCGGAGATTTCCAAACAAAAATATAAAACAAGCAAGGTGCTCCATTTAGTCACTATTTGATATTATAGTTTTTGTCGTATTCAAAAGTATTTTTTAAAATACATTAAGAGTATAAAAATATTAATTTCATTTTTTTTAAAATTTTATATGATTTTTTATGTTAATATTAAAAAACATTTTAAAACATATTCTTTTTTTTTAAAAAAGTATCTATTCCGCATTCTATGTTAAATTAGTAAGTTTGATTTTTATTAGTTTTCTAAATTTAAAATCTAAGATCAACATTTATATAAATATATTCTCTTATATTAAATATAATAGACGAACTAACTTAAAAAATAAGTCCTCCTAAAATTGCTCGAACTCCTGTAATAACTGACTTCTATATATATATATATATATATATATGGTAATGCATGCAGTGACCTGTTGTCTAAAGACATGTCTTACAGTGATTATTTTGCAATTTGCCAGTGTGGTAGGGCTCTCTGCTCAGATCAGGATTTCTTCGTGGATTTAGTCAAATGCCGACATCAATCGGACAAACGATATGTTTATTATCATCTGCCATTGGAGTGCTACGTAGCTATCTACCCCAGCTTCTGGTACTATCTTGTACTACTTGCAGGCTTGTTTACAGGAGTGATTTTTTTTTTCCTCTTTTATTTAGCACAGTTAAAGAAAATTACAAAAAAATATTGAGGAAAATAATAGTTGTATGCATCACATGCAACTCAAAAAAAAAAAAAAAAAAAAAAACCATCTCCTCAAAAGTTTTTCCGGGCTCTCAACTCTCTTTTACAGGGAAAAAAAAAACAACAATTCACAATTTCAAGTACAAAATAAATTTGACAATTCAACACTCAATACACTCTTCAATTTACAGTTCATTAAAATTAACAATTAATAATTCATAATTAAATATAATGAAGATTTACACAATATTTTATTAAATTTAAACTAAATTCATAATTCTTGTAACATTAAAGCATATAATATCACCACATCTAAAGATTTTCCCAGCTCATAGAAGAGCTTGTAACGCTCATGGACAAGTCTGCACCACTCTAACCTGTTCAAATCGAGGACGGGCCTATAAAACTCGTGAAGAGGTCAACATCAAAATCACCACAACTTATAAATAAGCTTGGAGCACTCGTAAATGGACTTGCCTCCCTGAATACATGTCCTCGTTCATAAAAAGCAACCTTAACACGTGCTAAGACTACTTTGAGATACTCAACCTCCTCAACTTCCTCAAGTTCACTATAATATAAATTGAGTGTAATCAGTGGCGGAGCCATAGCTTTTTTTATGAGGGGACAAATTAATAATAAATACTATAACTTTTTAATATGATTTTTTTTTAACTTAATTAAGTTACATAACTTGAAGTTTTGAATGACTGTTCATTCTTAAGGGATTTACGCTTGAAATACTTTTATAGTGTCGTGTTAATTTAATTGATGAACCTAGTGATTTTATTATTATCATTAATATCTTCATAATAATTAACACAATAATAAAGTCAGTTGAGTTGCATAATAATTCTAAATCTTTCATATGATATTCATATCAAAATACACATCAATTTATTAAAACTCATTTCAATTTTATATATATATATATATATATATATATATATATAATAAGTATGTTGATTAAATTATACTTAATCATTTCTAGACATTTAAATTATTTCTACATACACACAAAAGTTGTATAAACTTACTAAGTCAAATATGTGAAATAAGTTTTAATATTATACTCTAGTTTCAAATAAGAGAAAATACTAAGAGAGAGAAATTATAACTTATGGGATTTAAATCCATACCCTCTTCTAACTCCAAGCATCTCGTTAACAATTAATTACAAATAAAATTGTGATATAAAATGACAATTAATATATGTATATTGTAAATTAAGAGACATCAATTAAATAATTAATCTATAATTACAGTGAACTAAGAGACCTTAGTTAAATAATTTTAATAATCTACTCTGTCAATACAAAAGATGCAAAAAATAGTGATTTTGCATGAACATTAATTTATTCATTTATAATAAAAAAATTTAATTGATTAAATTAAAAAATTCAAACATTTATTTGAACATATTTAAACACATTCGTATCAAAACCCCTAAATTATCATAAACTCTAATATCTTTAATAACTAATTATAAAAAAATAAAACTAAAATTAGATATTGAAATAAATAGAAAAGATAAAAAAAAAAAATCTTACCTAAAACATAAAGCAAAAAAAGTTACTAGACTTGAAAAAAAATTTACATAAAAAAAAAAGCAGGCAACAACAACTTAAAAGAAAAAAAAACTCTCTTTTAATTAGTAAAAAAAAAAAAGGAAAAAAATTAAGTAAATAAGCTGGAAATATATATTATATTAAAATATAATTAAACAATAACTTTCCACTTTCCATGTATCAAACCCTCCCCAAATTATTATATTAATATCCTAATATAATAAACATTTAAAAAAAAATTAAGGGGGCAATTGCCCCCTTTTGCACCCAGTTGGCTCCGCCACTGAGTGTAATGTCAATTATGATATATCTCATCTCATCGACTCCTTTTATGAAGTGTAATTGCTACTCTCCTAGCATCCCATATTAAATAATGCATCTAATAAAAACATAAAAAGTAGCATTCATTAACAACAATAACATGAATGAGATATTTAATAAATTCTATGAAAAAAAATAATACATACAAATCAATTTTGTCTTGAATGATGACACCTATAATGCATCATATTAAATATATGTCTCGGGAAAGCACAACTATATAGGTGTGGTAAACTGATGCATTATAGGCAAATACCATCTTTTGTAGTTGTCTAGATCTATTATCGGATATTGCTTCAAAACTATCCAATCTCTCATGGCATGCCAAAGATCCAGGTAAGTTATATGAATCACCAATCAATTTCTTTATTGCTTATTCTAATGACTGATATTATACAACTCGTCACCAGTTTCAACATAATCCAAGATGTGCTGAGACAATCCAAATTGCCGTACTATTTGATTAGGTTAATATATCTCAACGATATCAAAGCGGTGCAATGAGACTTGTGCTAACCATAAATCTTCTCCTTATTAGCATATCAGTGAAGATGTAAATTTTAAACCCTTGGAGAACGACATCCATATAACCTATCAATACATGAAATAAATATATTGGAAAACAATTCTAAACTAAAAAATGGACTCCTAAATAGCAATAAATAAATAAATAAATAAATTTATAACCCATTCCTGGTGAGGCTACTTTGCGTCCTCCTCGTCCCTGTAAAGCTTGTGGATGTGAGTAGGATTTAAAGTGAAATTTCTAGTCCCACACCATCTGACATGACAAGCCATAAGATTAATATTTTTTTTTACTTGTAATTTTTATACTACTTGTTAGAGAAAAAAGGATCAACAAATTATACATGTTTAATATTTTACAATGTACAAGATGCAATAGAATGTGAGTATGGTTAACGATAATATTGCTATTTACCACAACTGCAACTTCCTTCATGAATGTCAACTATTTCCCATACTTTTCCTTAAACACCAACTATTAAAGGTGTCTCAACCTGAAATAAGACTTTTGCAAGAGTAACTATAGTTGTCACATGTATTCTAGATATTGCCGCATCAATAAGTAATTCAATAAGAACAATTAGAGGCCACATTACCTCGTACCTTAAAAATTCTTCCACTTTGCCTCTTTGCTTAATAAAATATTTATTATAAGGTCAATTATACTATTGTTGTTAATAGTAAGCCATGGACACTTTTCAATATATTATTAAAAATCTCTAACAAATTGGTGGTTATATTATCAAAATGATAACCACCAAAATCATATAAGAGTGTCAATTTCTCTTTCGATTCAATTTTTAGCCATTATCTGATTGTATCATCCATCTTAATCAAATAATCATATAAATGATCAAACTCCTATTATGAATGCTCTCGACTTATCCTATGCAACATAATTTTCAAGGAAACATTTTTAACTTAGTGTTAAAGTTACTAACAAAGTATCACAAATAAAAATGATGATACTTAACTGGCTCAAAAATTATTCGTGCCATGGAATTATTAATCACCACAAGTCTATGATACAATACAAACCTAATGCATTTTAGTTCATACTGATGAAACAAATCTAAAAATCATCTCTAATTATCGTTCATAAGTTCTTCAACAATAGCAAACATACAACAAATAAATCCTATTATTCATAAGCAATTAAAATTAACAACTTAACCTTGTATTTACCATACAAGCAAATGTTGTCAATACTAATTAGAGGATGATAGTAATGAAACCCATCATTTGAAGCAATAAATGACTAAAATACTCTCTTGAAGATTGCTTTATTGTTATAAACTATTTTATGATTCTAATTAATAACTATACTCGAATTTAATTCTTCAAGATCTAAAAACATTCTAGACAATATTTGAAAAGACTTCTCATGCATACCAAACAACCGCTCCAAATATTTTCTACTTAGCTACCCATGCTTTATAATATGAGACATGATGCTTTTATATATATATATATATATTTCCAGTACTCATACTTATATTGTTTTTCATATTTGACAATAGTATCATTATATATGCATGGTATTCCAATATTATGAGACATTATGTTAAATAACATAATAAAATCCAAGTCTAATTTATCAATATTATAAATTAATCAAGGTACATAATTTTAATAAAAGTCTATTCAACGAAACCTAAACCATTACATAATGGACAAAAACCTAAATTCATCAATTTTCTCTATAAATAAAAAAAAATTATCAAGTCAATTGATGTATTCCGTAGCTAATTACCATATTTTATAACTAATTTGATAAAATTTCTAATTTAACATAAAAAACCCTAGCCCTAATTCATCATCGACAACAACCCAAATTCATCAATTTTGTTTATAAATAATAAAATTAACAACTCAAATTAATATTTTATTGATAATTAACATATTTTAAATCTAATTCATAAAAATCATATTTTTTCTTAAAAATTGAAATCCTAAATCCTAAAATAATGAAATCAATAATTAGCACAAATGATCACAAATACTATGAAATTGATGGAGGGGAAGTGTGTAAAAAATCCTAAGTGCTAAAAATGGTTGGTGGTGACCAAGAATGGAAGAGAGACCTGTAGGTGTAAAATGAGAGTCTTATACTGTCGTGGTGAAGAGCGAAGGGGGTGATGTCGTGGTTGCTACCTGGTGGTTTTGTGGTGGGGTAAAGAGAGATGGGTGGGTCACGGTGGGGGTAACAGTAGAGAAGGGCATACTAAAGGGGGGAAGAGGAATAAGGAAAGAAAAGTAAGGGAAATGAGGTAGGGGTTTTAATTTGTTTGGAGTTACAAATGTGGCATGCAACTTTTAATTATACAAATTTGCTTTTTTTTTTCTCCTTGGTACTTGCATGCATAAATCTCCTTGGTACTTGTGCTCCTCGTTTTGATGAAGATCCACCACTATTTTTTACTCCAATTTTTGTTACTCACGTAGATAAATTGTATTTAATAATATTTTTTAAAATTAATTATATAAAATTACTTTTTTTTTAATATAATTTTGTTTTAATTATTTTGACTGTTTTTTTTTGTAAATAATTACATATAATACCGACAAAATTATCATTAGTTTATTCTATCTGTAACATAGATATAAATGTAATTTTTTTATGGGTTAATTTTTTCGGTAACATGTATATAATCATCTATGGATTTATCATTGGTCTATTCCTTTAGTACAATACATAAAAATGTAATGATCTGATGGACTAATTCTATTAGTAATAAATATACCATAATCATTAATGAATTTACTAATGAAATTGTTGTTAATTTTTTTGATTTGGCGTGATAATTATACCGGTGAATTTAATGGTGATTATATCACCGATGTAATGATCGATGACATAATAATCTCTGATAATATGTTTTTTATGATATTTTTTTGTCTATTATTTTATCAATAATTGTACTTTTAATGGAAACATATTATTCCGTTGGTGTTTTGCTATTTTCAACATTGAACTAGAACCATCCAAGACAGACCTGAGAGGTTATTATTATTTTTTATTTATTTATAATACTGACATAATGTAAAATAGGGGATAAATAAGAAGAAGAAAGAAGGATAGTCCTATGAGCTAACAAGACCTGTAATGTAGAATATACAAGACATGTTGTAACAAAAAATATACCGTGATCTGTTATAGTACCATGCATGGAGTGCAGGATTAAAGTCAGCAATGTCTAGAATAGCAAACAGGTTTAGCGCTCGGCCAACGAAAATTACGAGATTAGCGAAGGCCACAACTCGGTAACGAGAGGCGTTTACATTTGATTCTCGCCTCCACCATCAAAATTGTGGTAGAATTTACGCCCAGTATCCTTGAAACCAAGATCTCCTTCCATATTGAAGAACCCCTTTCAAGAAAGTCATAAAGAAGAGAGAATTTTATTTACTCGAGGAAAATAGAAGGTGAAAAGGGAAACAGATTAAGGTTTGTACTGGAAAAAGATTTGTTGTTGAACATCATGCCTAGCAAATTAAGGAAGGCTATCGGTGCTGTGAAAGACAAAACCAGCATTAGCCTTGCCAAGGTTTCTAGCGCCACCGCAACAAACCTTGAAGTTGTAATTCTCAAGGCCACCAGACATGATGACGTCCCAGTTGATGAACGTTATGTTAACGAAGTGCTCAGCCTGATCTCCTCCGACAAAATTTATGCAGCCTCCTCTGCTCAAGCTATTGCCAAAAGAATCGGCAAGACACGAAATTGGATCGTTGCTCTGAAGTCTCTCATGCTTGTTCTCCGGATTTTCCAAGACGGTGATCCTTACTTCCCTAAAGAGGTTCTTATTGCAATGAAGCGTGGGGCAAAAGTTCTCAACATTTCCAACTTTCGAGATGACTCCAAATCAAAACCATGGGATTGCACTGCCTTCGTTAGGACATTTGCTCTATATCTTGACGAGCGGTTGGGTTGCTTTCTCACCGGAAAACTTCAAAGAAGATTTACTAACCGGGAACGGGAAAATAGCCATCCGAGAAGCAGACGTGTCAACGAATCAGTTTCTGAAATGAAACCGGCAATGTTGCTGGATAAACTCTCTTACTGGCAAAAATTGCTTGATAAAGCAGTTGCAACAAGACCAGCGGGTGCAGCCAAGACAAACAGATTGGTGCAAGTTTCTTTGTATGCCATTGTACAAGAGAGTTTCGATCTCTATCGTGATGTTTCTGATGGACTTGCGCTTCTTCTAGATAGTTTCTTTCAGTTACGACCTCGTTATTTTGTTACTGCCTTCCAAACTTGTGTCAAGGCCTCAAAACAATTTGAAGAGCTACGCTCCTTTTATGATTTGTGTAAGAGCCTCGGGGTCGGACGAACTTCTGAGTACCCATGTGTGCAGAAGATATCAGAAGATCTTATAGAAACATTACAAGAATTCTTAAGAGATCAATCTTCTATCCCTACAAATGGTAGGTCACCTGTGCATTTGCTCCTTCCAGCACCATCAGATGACGATGCTTCTCCAAGCATTGATAGTTATGGCAGGCGTGACGAATCCTCAGAACCAAATGAGAGATTTTCAGAGAGAGGATCTGAATTTGGCTCACAATGTACCTCACTGGAGGATCTCATGAGCGTAACGGACATGGGATCAAGCCCACCTATGACGTCTATGGATCATTACTTGCAGCTGTTTGAGAAACGATCTCTTGAAGACATCCTTCGTACTGCTGATTCTAACTCATCGATTCATTCATTCACCATTGATCAAGGAACGTTAAGTGGGGCAAATAGTATTTTAGATCTTGTATCTTTGGATGGCTGGCCACCAGAAGACCAACAGCAAGAGCAAGAACAAGGACAGCGAGCCTCAGCCTCGTCATTGGACTCGAGCACCGATCAAAGTGATGGTTGGGAGGCTGTCCTAGCAGAGGCAGCAAGCCAGTCAATGCAAGCATCGCCAGATTTGACCATTGGATTTGTGGCCAACACCGCGAGCAATTTCTTTGATCAAGATTCAGGTCATGTCGCTAGTGAATTAGAGCCTCCGATTGCCAACAATATCTTCGATCAAGCTTCACTGCCAGATCACCGATACAATCCATTTCTTCAAGATACAGCTGAAATACCAGGAACTGTTGCTCCCATAGACAGCCAAGCAGCATGTCCTGTGAATGATACGCTCTCAATGGCCCCTACATTTCAGGCTACCCCAACCTTCAGCGTGCAGAAATCTCATACAGCAGCAGGGTTGCACAACGAAGACGATCCGTTTGCATCATGCCTTGCTAAAATGGCTGCTGGACATAAACCCAATGGTTCCATGGATCAACAAATTATGCTGCAACAACAGCAATTGTGGCTGCAGCAGCAGGACAGGATTATAGCGAAGAATATGTCATATATTTGATACGAAAGCATGGAATATTAATTGCTGTAAACTTCGACTATGCGAGTACGTGAAGTTAACAAGAGTTTTTTTTTGGCAAAACCAGGCACAAATGCAAAATAATTAAGAGAATTTATAGCATGATCATGTAAATAATTTAAAAACTGGCAAGTATCATATTTTCATCCTTTGTTTCTTACCTTCTTTAGCTTTCGCTTTTGCTTTCAGTATAAATAGGAAATACCAAAACAATGTACCTTTAGCCCGATGTTAATTCTATATAACCCTTTTTTTTCCTTTTCCTTTTCCTTTCCTTCTCCTTTTCAATCAGTCGTGATGGTACAATTCTTGGCATGCGCTTGCTCTCCATTTTGATATTTTCCTAAACTTCCTGCGTTGACATGACCAGATTAGCGTGTTCTCTTTTCCTTGCCTTCTCCAATTCCTTTTTCTATGCCTTTTCTTCTGTATTTATATTGTTAAGAAATATATATATATTTATCTTTTTTTATTTAAATAATATTTTTAATTTAGCCTATATATATATATATATATATATATATATATATATATATATATTAAAGATGTATTTCATATCGTGATTAATAAAAACTCTAACATTTTTCTCTCTTATATTTGTATTTGTTTTACGTTAATTTATATTATTTTAGCATATACTACAATCAGGTGTAGTGTATGACTGTAAGGTTAGGGACTTTTGTATGAATTCATAAATATAAATTTATATCATTTTCCAATTACATGCACATTAAATTTGGCAAGTTTTTTTTTATCATAAAATTTAGCAAGTACAAATATAAGTTTTAAAATGTGGATAGTGTCATAACCCAATTTTTGACCATTTTATTATTATTATTATTATTTCATTTACTAAAAAGGATAAAAAAATGATGAAAAAAATAATAATGATGATGAAAAAACAAGTAAAATGAAATAAATGAAGAATGAATTAAAATTTGGGTTAAGGGCAATATGATTGGAAGTTTTGGGGTTTAATTAAACTTTGAAATTAATTTAATTAAGCTTGGAATTAATTAAATTAATCCAATTAAGAGTTTAATTGGAGAATTGATAAATTTTTAGACTTAATTAAGCTTGAAATTAATTTAATTCATCCAATCAAGGATTTAATTGGAGAATTGATAAGTTTTAAGACTTAATTAAGCTTGGAATTAATTTAATTAATCCAATCAGGGGCTTAATTGAAGAATCGATAAGTTTTAGACTTAATTGGACTTTAGATTTAATTAAATGAATGAAATCAGGGATTTAATTGAAGAAATATCAAAGTTTAGTGTTTAATTGGGGCACGATTACAACAAATTAAAATCCAAGGATTACATCGAAAATGGCGCGCAAATGCAGGGGCCAATTACAGTTTAAATCAGGGGTTTAATTACAGAACTTTTAAAACTTCAAGGGCCAAAATGCAAATAATCATTAAACATGAAAACGGCGCCGTCTGTGGATACACTGTTCGTCTTCTTCAACGGACGTCCGCCACCACCATTACACCTGCAATCAATGGCTGGAAGAAACGGATTGTTCTCTGGCTATAAAAGCCAGAGAACAAAAGGTCGCTGGGGACAAGGAAAAAGGACACGAAAAAACCAGGAAGGACTGGGGAGAAGAAAAAGCCACGAAGGGCAGGGGAGACTGAAAAACTGGGAAAAAACTGGGGAAAACAAATACCTAGAGGCTTAAAAAACCATACAAAAAAAACCTAGTAGACAGGGGGTGAAGACAGACAAGAAACCAGAGAAGAAGAAGCCACGAACGGGAGAAAAGGAAAAACCGGGCAAAAACAGAGAGGAAACGAAGCAGACACAGGGGGGAGAAAACGAACACCAAAGGAAGAAAACAGAAGACTAAACCCAGCTTTGGTTTAGTTCCAGATTCAAGCATAACACAGAATAAAACAGAGTAAGAAAACAAAGAAAGAAGAACCACCTGAGAGAACCGGCATCGTCATCTTCTTAATTCCTCCATCCCAAGAATTGAGAAAACAGAGGAACACATAGAAAAAGCAGAAAAGGCGGTGGGAACGGCAGCAAAGGAAAGCAGAAGGCAAGGTCAAACGCAAACGGGAGGAACCACCGCGCTGCAACCATCTTTGTCGTCTCCAGAAGCAGGTACGCCCATCCCACTTTTATTCTCCGTGTTCAATAAAACATTGAACACAGTGTGAAGGTAATTTAATTACCTTCACACTGTGTGCATCTTGCCCAGCCTAGCCCAGCCCATGTGGGCTGAGCGGGGCCCAACCAAAAATGAAAAAAAGAAAAAAAAGAAAAAAAAATAGAAAAATAGAAAAAAAATAAAAAATGTGTATGCATGAATAAAAATAATGTAAATTTATTGGTTTATTCACTGACGCCAGAATTATAAATAAAAATAGCAGTTTAAATTTATATTATTTTTATTCGTTGTATTTTTATTTTATTTAGCTAGAAAAATAAAAAAAATATGTGCATGTGTAAAAATAAATTTATTTTTATTTATTTATTCACTGGCGCTAGAGTAGGGAATAAAAAATATTGATCTAATTTTTCGATGTCATAGCTACAAATTTTTACCAACACCAGAGTTGGAATTATTTGAGCTCGAATATTCACCGGCACCAGAGTCAGGAATATTATAAACAAATCATTATAGTATAAACTAATAAACATTTAGCAATTTAAAACAAAACCACCAATGCAGTCTGTCTTAGGCAGAACGTTTAAGGGGTGATAATATATTTCCTTTTACGTAACCAATCCCGAGCCATAGAATCTCTGTTGACCAGTTAGGGTTCCTAGTGACCATAATACTAGGTGGCGACTCCTCAAACAAGATATTTTTTTTAAAAGAACAAGATGCTAGAAACTTGTTCTTTTTCCATAATTAAAGAGAATTAATTTTTAGAGCCGCCGCGATATTGAGTGCGACAGATATGATTTTTTAAACAGTACAAATATAATTTTTTTTATTGGAGTGCACGTAAAAAACCTATATTTATATTATTTAAAAAACTATATCATCAATATCCACTGTTGATGTCAAAGAGTTGGTGGATTTGAGGCATAAGTGGAGTTGAGGCAATAAAAGGTGAAAGATTTGTCTTCTGCCATTGTTGATGTCAACGAGATGGTGGATTTTAAGACAATCGCTAAAGAGGATTATGTTATAGCCCTCTGAATATCCAAGATAAAGGATAAGTGGGAGGAAAAGAAAAAGAAGTTTGATAGGGAAGATTCAAACATGTTATTAACAAATGGAAAGACAAACAACCAAAAGTGTAGAGGAAGGAATTTGAACCTAACATAAGATGTTTTATTTGCATTAGACCATATTATGCGAGGGAATAATGATAAAGAAGGAGAAAGTAAATGTTATTCTGGTTAATGACAGAAGGAGAATAAATAGTTAACCACGTTGTTATAACGTAATTTTTAACCCCTTTAGTTTTTAAAATATTTTCTAAAAATATAAAATAAAAAAATAAATCACAAAAACATATTTTCGATGCATTTCGACCATTCACACGTTTATTTTATAATTTTCAATATTTTTTCTTTTATTGATGTCTTTTCAAAAAAATCAAATTCAAAGTAATATGTTTTTGATGCATTCATGTCTATTTTGTATTTCTTGATTACTTTTCTTATCAAATTAATGTTAATATTATTTAAAATAATCAAAATAAAAAAAATGACAAAATTAAAAATTAAAATAGGGAGAAAATTTAACAAGCGAAAATAATATAATATCATTTTGTTTTATTTATGACAAGCATATTTGCATTGTCATTCATTTCAAATAATATACGAAAATATTTCCTCGTTCATGCATGTATATTCATATCCAATGAATCTTGTTTTTTGTTATAAATTTATTGAGAGTTTCAGCTACATCAAAAAGACCTATTGGGTCTACATTCCAAGCTTTTTAAAACTCATGTCTTTTTTTTTTTTAAAAGCCATGTAAAAAAAATATGTTTTGCTATTCACTCTTGGTATTTAGGATAAATGGACTCAATATGAGTTATTACCTTTGATAAAAAAAGTAATAATTTATCCTTTTGATTTCAAACAATAATAATAAAAATTATTAGAAATGTCCAATTCCAATATTCACTAAATAATTAGAAGTATTGACCACTTTAATAAATTCTTACATATGCATGTTAATAATCATTAACAATAAAAATAATAAAATTTGATGAGTTATTCATTTGTTATGGATGTATATATATGACTTATAACATTGATGTATCAACACTAATAAAAAGAAACAAGACAACACAAATTAAAAAATAAAAAGTAATTGTAAAATTTAAGTAAAAAAATGATTTTTATATAACTATATCTTATTTTCATGTAGATGAACCCATGAAAGTCATTGCTTGGATAGGAGTGGAGTATACAATCTCCATTCAACAAATATTGTGAGTGAACTTGAAATATTATAAGATATTATTTATGAACCCTTAATCGCATTTGAGATGAGTTAATGAACTTAATATAATATAATTAGTCATTCATTGGCATGACTTAATAGGTATTGGTCACAACTAGCTATACCATGTGTAAACATGTAAATTCACCAAGTATTATTAAAAGGTAATAACTAGGAGTGACAAAAAAAAATAAACAAGACCTTAAAATGGTTAGGTTTAAACCAACCATCCAGGATTTAACTCATTACGGTAGATTTATTCTTATCCGTGTAGATAGACTACTAGTAGATTAGGCGCAATAGAACATTTGGAATAAAAGAAAAGAAGTAATGTAGTTTATCTTAAATATGATATTTTAGGGTGATAATATTTTTTTTAGCATAATCAATCATTTATCTTAGAACTCTGCAAACCAGTTAGGGTTTCTCAATAATCATAATATTAGGTGGTGATTTCTTTACACTTTTCATATGTTTCAAACCTTCTTTCTAACCTCACAACATAAAAAAAAACTATTTAGAGTAGGTCGCCACAATGTCAAGTGAGATAAATTTATCTTTATATTTAAAACTCAATTTGTAATATGATTTTACAGGTCTAATTGCTTTCAATTTATTTCTAAGTACATGGTCTTTTTTTCCTATTATTTAGTTAGAAAATTTCATCAAAACTAACATAAATACCCTCACCTGAGAAACTTAATCCAATTTGATTTACTTTTAAAAAATTAAACATGAAAAAGGAATTTTAACATCATATGACAATGTTGTTAAGTTTAAGTTTCTTATATGAGAATATTTTTGTTATTATAATAAAAAATACATTAGAAGGATAAATTGAGAAATGATATAAAATGTAAGGGTAAATTAAAAATAATTAGACTTATAAGGATATGTTGAGCTAATTCCTCAAGTTATACTAGGTTATTTCTCGCACTACTTTGCAAGTTTGACAAAAAAATCTTTGAATGTGAGAAAAATAAAATCTAGACCAAAGAAAACTTTTCGGCATTGTCATTAAACTCAATAAAGCATGTCAAACTTGAAAACTCCTAATTTGACTCTTTGCATTACTCAAGTCTTAAATAAAATTGTATAAGAGTTGTCCTAATGTGATCTTGTTGACTTGATCGGTTAAAAGAAAACTAGAATTGAAGGAAAAATTAAAAAAAAAACAACTCGGGTTAACTTATCAAACCTGTGATTGGTGTTATAAACTCCTCTAGGCTCAATTAAATTTCTTTATTTTATTATATGATAAATAAAATATGAAAACACATTTCAAATCAACCGTATATTTAAGGATAAAAATAAAAAAAAATAAAAAAACTAAAAAAATAAGCCTAATTAAGCACAAGGGCCTAGGGTAGGCCTAGTGCACTTTAAGCCTTGTGTTTTTTGGCCATTATTGTGGTAGTTCGAAATTTAGGTATGAGTTTTTTGGGTTGAAAATGTTCAATTTATTTTTATTTAAAAACACCTTATAAATATCATACAAACAACCCTAAACCATCTAACAACCCTAAAACATCCTCAAATCATTAAAAAAAAAAAAAAATCAACTGAATCAAAATAATCAAAATGGAAACCAATCACTTTTTTAGATATGTTTATAGAAGAAACCCACAATAATAGAACTCTTCTCGTTAAGGAAAATCTTTTGGCACCAAAAACGACGAGTTTAGTAATCAAAAGTGGCCAAACCAAACATTTTCTCTCTCCTAATCATCTTCAAGTAAGTAATTCTCTTTAAATCAAGGATTGAAAAAAAAAACATGTAGATCAAAATGAAAATTGTCGTTAATGTGTGGTTAGCCAAATATTTTCTTGGTTTTTGATATTTTATTTCCCTATCTTTTAATTTTGTATTTTATCATATTTTTAAGCCTAATTTTTTCTAATTAGTTATAAAAGGGTTTGATTGAAGGCAAACCTAAGGCAGGAAGGGGAAGACAAATCCAAGGGATAGTTTTTTTTTTTTGTTTCATGAGATTCATGATTCATATTTGAACTATATTTCGTTTCATTTGGATTTTGATATATAGTAGTGCATTGACAAATATATATACTTCACAACCTGCTTTTGAATTCAGATTTGAGAAACAACAAGAGGAATAAATTATTAAAAAATTATATAAATTATATTTTTAAATTATATTTAAAAATTATATAAATTATTTATTGAAATATCACTTAAAAATTTAAAATATTGAATATAATTATTGCTGATACAAACTTCGCTTTGTGTTGAGACCACAGAAACCGTCTTAGCTGTCAAATATAGGGGCATGAAATAACGAGAAAGACGGAAAGCTCCGGCGGTGGAAGAAGCGTGGAACTTTACAGGATTGTTTAGGCTATAAAGAGAAATCACAGCGAGCACTTTTCTTTACTAGTATCTGGTGCCTATAAGCAAGTTGTATGGTAGGGCGCCGAGCAAGATTGGAAAGCAAAAACGTGTTAAAGTTAAACTGTGGCATCATAAACTATCCATTTGGAAATGTTTTTTAAAAATATTAAAATTTTTTTATTTTTATTTGTTTTAAATTAATATGTTTTTGATATTTTTAAATCATTTTAATATATTAATTTAAAAAATAATTTTTTATTTTTAAAATATTATTAACATGTTTTTTTGAATGAAAAACACTTTAAAAAATAATAACAACTACATTCACAAACACCCTCGATTCACTCTGCCCATCTTTCTTGTGCGGGGTCGCTCTTGGTCGGAGGGACCTGCAGTTTTTGCTTTTCCGGTCGCCTCTCCTCTGTTTTTCCCACCCCCTTGCTTCCCGGCATTTTGGCTGAACCTTCTTCTTCTCCCTTTTAACTTGGAATGGGTTGCTCCTCCCAAGTCTTCTTTACTAGTAATTTCCAGATTCCCAATGCTCAAAATTGTATGCTTGCCTGAAGAACACCAAGATTCAAGACCATTTATTTGATCAATCGGTTAGTATGAACCCGTTTGTTGGTTCCTTTTTTTGAAGCTCTTGGAACTTTTTTAAAATAAAATTGTTTGATAAGATTCCAAAAGTTGTTTTAGAAAAATAAAATAAACTACAAAAGGATTTTCATCTTTTTTAGAATTTGTTGTGATGAGAATATTTTAACAGCAAATATTATCAAATGCTGGCAATGAAGAGGCCATATGAATGACAATAATTAGTGTATATAATCACAACCCAAATTCAGATTTTATTTGGTATTATGATAGCTCCTAAAAAAAAATTATTTAGATGGTCGAATAGCTTCTATTTTTTGTTATAAACCTATAAACCTTGATATTATTGAAGAAAAGTATCATGTTTTTCACTTAGAAACAACTTTTCATTTATTTTACATGCAAAAATCTTTTTTAATTAAATTAATCTTAATCAAATATATATTGTTAAAAAACTATTTTTATAAAATTATATTTTTAACTATAATCATAAAATATACCGCAACATCAAACACGTGTTTATTTGACATTGCAATCCATCCCTAAATTAATGCTTTTATAAATGTTTTTTTTGATAATTTAATAGGGTAATGTTAAAAATTAATATATATATATATATATTAATTTAATTGAAAAAATCTTTAGAAAAATACGGAATATCAGCAAACACGTATAGACATGCTGAGTGTGAAAATCACCTGGCATAATAGCAAGTCAAACACATCCACTTGACTTTGAACTGTTTAAAGGTTGAGGTTTACTTGATGATTTCCAAAGTATTCAAAATGTCATCAAGCAGTTATGAAGCGAACGGACCCACACCCACCACCAAATCTGATGAAAGAGCCAACTCAGACTACATAGTTCGTACTCGTTCGGGAACATTTCATCATTACCATTGATTTCCATCACCTGGCTACTTTCTAAAGAGGGAATAAAATGACAAAAAATAAAAAAGTGAAATAATTGACCTGTAGCTCCTTGAAGTTTTTGAGATTAAAGTTGTCAATTCCGTTTTCCGTTTGAGAGGTGTTTTATTTTTTTAATTAGAATAAAATATTTTAATTTTGAAGTATTTTAGCGTGCTGTTTCAGAGTTATACTATTCATATATATATATATATTCAATAAAAATAATTCAAATTCAAGATAAATTAATTATAAATTATGCAATACAAACACAATACCAAATAATATAATTTTAAATTTTAAAATATTTCTAAATAGTTAAGATTAAATAGATCTTTAACTTAAAATAATTCAACTTAAACAAAATATCAAAATATTATAAAAGTAAAATATTTTAACAAAAATATTTTAAATATAAAGTTAGGTCAACGTTATCAAATAGCTAATGGAATCTAAAGTATCTTTTTTTTGCTCAAATTCCTACAAAGTATAAACATGAAAAAACAACAACATGAATATAAATCATAAATACTAGTGATAAATCTAATTTTAAAAAATTAATATTATATTATTGTTAATGAAAATAGTAATAATAATTTTCAATATTATTATTAATTTCATTGCTATTAAAAATAATAATAAAAAAAAAGTTTTTTTATAATCGAGTGGTTTAATTAATAAAATTAAGCAAGATTCAATAGCTTTTCAAAAGCGGAACAAAACATGTGTAATGAAACCGAAACGTTTCGACCGGAATTTAACTGAAAAATCCGGAACGGACCAAGATTTAAAATGAGATGAAACTTGTTCTGTTTTGTTCCGTTTTTTGAATTAGTATAGAATGTTTTGGCCATTTCAAGCGAAACGAAACGGAATTGACAACCTTGTTTGGGATCAGAGTCGTGGATGTTATGAGTTTATTATTTTATCGGTTTGTATTTATGTTGTAAAAATATTTTATTTTATTTTAGATTTTTTTTTATGTATTCAAATCATTATAAAAATATAAACTTTAAAAAATAAAAAAATTAATATATTTTCAAGAAAAAAACACTTCAAAAAACAATAGTTACAACATTATCAACCAGCACATATAGATTATTGTATATCCTTAGGGTTTTTTTTTTTTTTGGTTAAATAGATATGAGTATCAACAATTTTAATTTATTTGATTAAAATGTAATTTAAGAATACTCTCTCTGTTATATAGTTCATGGTAGAACGAACATTTACCATCATCATTTATGCATGGAAGGATTCGTATGCTCCACAGCTCAGAGCACAAGCCAAGCAAACAAACGGAAAATCAAAGAGATTTCTATATATTTTGGTAAATAGCACAACAAACAACCCATTGTACACTTTCTGTGCAAAATCCAGGCAACGGAGATAAAAACACACAAGCATTATAAAAAATATTACACGAGTAGATCAATTAATAAGATTAAGACAGTGTTTGCTCCCATAAAACATGTTTTTTCCTGGTAAACAAACACACCCTAGGAAAAAAAAAAAGGAAGCAATGGAGGATACTCCGTAAAAACCGCATCCACCTATGCTTTTGTCATACAATACTATTGTATATTTCTGTAAATAACGCTTATAAATATTTTATAGATAGATGGTCATAAGAATTGTGTATAAAGTGAAAATAAATAAATAAATAAAGACTGGGGTTTACCATGTGCGTGGTGGTCTAGTGCCTGTCCGTCCACCGAAGGGATTTTCTCCTTGAACAGTTACAAAGACTCCTGCAGTTACAATAGCAACACTTTTACTATGAAAATATAATTGTATGTCACAAGCAGCACATGTTTTTAATAAATTTAATTTTTTTAAAAAATAATTAATTTTTTTATATATATTTTAGATTATTTTGATGTGTTAATTTTAAAAATAATTTTTTAAAAATAAAAAAAAATTATTTTAATACCGCAACCACGACCCTTAATACAGCTTTTTACATCGAATTTCTGCAAATTTTGAATTAATTTTTTTTATATTTTCTTAAAAAAAAAATACTGTTTTAATATATTTTTAAATAAAAGATAATGCTAAAATCGCAATTCTGGTTCAAAAATATTATAACCGTAAGTGGAAAAATCAATCGATATCAATGCCGTCAGTAATGGAATAGCGTGGACTAGTCCTTGGTCTCCGTTTTCGTGAGACTGTGACACGTCGAGGAAACTACCTCGACGGCATCAAAAGTTATAGACGCAACACTCAGTGGTCCCACTGATTTGATTAAAAATATAAAAATAACCTAAACAAAGATAGCAATAAAATAAAACAGCCCTCACGGGATACCCATTTATCAAAAGAGAAGCCACTTGGCAAGACATAAATGGCCATTAAAACTCAAATTTCCATCTTAATGCTGAAAAGAAAAATCGTACCTTTTGTTTGGCGGGGAAGGTTAGTTACTTTTGTGTTTATTCCCTCCAAGTCCTAGAGAACATGTTCTTGAGACTAATCCCAGAAAGTCTCTGCAACGCTTTCTTAGCACCGGAAACCTCCATCTCCGCCAGCTTCTGTAGATGCTGGCAAGCTCCGGCGTCCAACAGCCTCTTCCTACACCCACCGCTCCGTCCACTCAATAATGCATTCACGATCATCACCGGAAACTTCTTGTCAATGAGCTCATACTTTGGATCCAACATCTGCACCAGCTTCATCAGACTCTTTTCATCCCTCACCAATTCTTTCTTGTTCCATCGGGCTGTCAACAATGACACCAACGCAAGCGCTCCTGCCTCTTGTAGACCCACTGGCTTCGGCGACTCCATCAGCTTTACCAATGAACCCATGCAGCTAGCTATAGCTCGCTTGTTGCGATCACTAATTGACAAATTAGCTAGTAAAGATGCTGAAATTTGCTGTAAAGTCATGTTTCCATGTTTTATAAACTCGCCGAGATGGATGATTAGAGCAGTTGATGATGACAGAACCTGAGCTGTGGAATCTGAGACCGAGAGAGAGCTAACTGCACGCAGAACATGTTCTATTGTATCTGAACTTGACAAATCTTGAATCAAATGCATTAATCTCTGCAACCCCTTCTCTTGGATTATCAAATCGCGAAAATAACCCCCGGAAGAGGCTAGTATTGCTATAGTATTAGCTGCCTTTTCTTGTGCAGCACTTGAACCTGAAACAATCAAATGAATAATAACCGGAACAACACCTTCCTCTGCTAAAGCCATCTTGATGTCCTCTACTCCTGCAACATTTCGAATGGCACCCACTGCGTGTGTTTGTGTCACTTGTGATCCACAACGGCAAGCTTCAATCAGCACTGAAACACCACCATATGCTGAAATAGCCCACCCATTGTCAGGATCGCCGGTGATTGCTTCAATCGCAATGGCAGCCTTTTCTTTCAAAGGCATTGACCCTGTTTCAAGAATCCTCAACAAATGTCCCAATCCACCCTCTTCGAATATAATCTTTCTTGATTCATCGTTGGACGCAGCCAGTATTGACACGGCCGAAACAGCTTGTTCTCGAATCAACGGCTGATCGTTAAAATCGAGCAAACCGGTCAAATACCCAACATTTCCTTCCTTGACAACTAAACTGGCTGATTTTTTGTCGGTGTTTAGAATCTGAAGAAGTGACTCTAACGCTTTCCTTTTAAACTCCACACCACCGACTTGTAATCTTGTGAAAAGATCGTGGATGAAAAAAACTAAGTCCTCTTTGTCGGAACCGGGACCTGGGTGAGACAGAATAATTGCATTACAGTGGTGAAGCACTCCGGATCTGAGAAGTAAATCGAGGTCGTGGAGGTGATTGGAGAGGCAAGAGGAGGCGATGTCAAGGTCGCTTTGGAAGAGGAGCTTGCCGCCAGGGAAGGGGCTGCTAGAGGAGCATTGGCGGGAGAGGGAGAGGAGGCGTTGGAGAGTGGAGAGGAGAGAAGGGAGGAGAGTGTGAAGAAGAGGGTTTTGGGACCAAAGAGGGGATTCGGAGAGAGAAGAAAGAGAGGACTGGAGAGAGGTGAGTTTTGTTCGAAGTACTTGCCACCGTCCGATGAAGGATTGGACGGTGATGGTGGAGAGGAGGAGGAGGGAGAGGACGTCTGTTATTAGGTCAACGAGTGTTTGCGGTGGTTCGTTGGTGGTGGTGGGATGCATTTGGCCTGGGTCTGGGTTGGTCAGTGTCAAATAATGTTGAGAACACAGGACAACAGAGAGAGTGGGTTTGCTTTGAGAGAAAGGAAAGGAGAAATAGAGGTGGTGGTGGTCTGACAGTTAGGCTGGAGTCGAGCTCTACCGGTCAGCTTTCAGGCCATCTCTTCGGGACCTCCACACCACATCATCCTTTTCTGCTTCTAATTATTAAATTAGCCTTTGCTTTCTCTTCTGCTTACTTTTCCGACGAATAAAATAAGAATAACAGACATCTATCTATACAGTCTCACCCTGCCATTAGTTAGGAAAATTGTAGAGGATAATTACTATCATAGTTTATGTAGAAATGGCAGAAAGTCTTCCACAATTTATGCGAAAAATAAAAATAAAAGTCAAGACATTAAAGAAATTCATTAGGGTTGGTTATTTTTCTGCCTGCAGTGCAGACTAGGTGACGAATGTGGAGCCTTCCCTACCTTCAAAACAGTGGATTTTATCTCGAGTACTTATGAGGTGGCAACTGCAGAGATGTCCTGTGATTGGGAGCTGCCGAAACAGACGTCGTTTTAATGGTTAGTAAATGGGGCAGAGTCCAGCCCACTTAGATACATCACAAACAAACTGAAACATTTAGGTATCCGTCCGTTCCCCTCCACCGCAGCCTCTTCAAAGATACTAAAAAATCTCGTGATTTTATTGTAGCATAATCTAGGAAAGTTATTGCTTCTTTATTGTAATTTTTAATATAGTTTTTAAAAATAATCTAGGAAAATAACTGTAATAATAATTTTAAAACTTAATGTTTCTTGAATGGACTGGAAAAATAAAATATTATGAATTGTAATAGTATTTTATGATTTTTTTTTATCACCTGATTTTTTTTAATATGATCTTTTTATATTAGATTGATGTTAAATTAACTGAATATTTTATTTTGGCTGGTTTAGGGATAAGTTACGGTGATGTCAAGAAAAAAACACTCTAGAGAGCTTGGTTAGTGCTTGAATTAAAAAAAAAATAGAATTTAATTTTATTTATTTAAAATAATTGAAACTTGAGAGATTGAATTTGAAACTAGAACAATTGTTTTAGCTCCTGTTTTATCACTTTTTTTTTTAATTTGATCATTTTCATGTATTGTTGATATGGGATTGAACTTGATGATCTTCGCTTGGATTGATTTTGAGTTCTTGTGGTGCCGCAAAAATTTTTAGGGTCTTGGTTAATATTTAGTGTGGTAAAATAAAATGCAATTTTATTTATTTGAAAAAAATTAACAAAAAAATATCTATTTTTTTTAAAAAGCTCTTATATTAGTCTCTTCAGGTTAGAAGAAACTCTTCCTTGAGTTCAAGAAGTTATCCTCCATCATGAACATTCTTTTATGTATGAGTCGTCCCATTGTGGGCTTCTAACACCTTTATGTTGACCACCTTATCATGGATTCCTAACATAATATCTTTGTGCAAGTAACTCCATCATGGATCCCTAACATAACACCTTTGTATAATGCATCCCATCATTGATCCTACCACTAGGATTTTCGATGATAAAAACTGATAGAGAATGAAACAATACACCTTTGTATAAATTTTGTTGTCATAGCTACTACTCATACCAAGCTCTATAGGGATTTTAGATTTCCAGATATATTCATTTCTCATGAGGTACTTAAAACTGGAACTTTTACTATTACTATTATCGATGATACAACATGTATGAAAGGAGCTAGGATTTATAATTATAGGGGGTGAAAATACAAAAACTATTTCTATAGGTATTATCACACAAATAACATTTTTTTTATTATGTAATATTGAATTGAAGGAAAAATATTACATCAAAGTTGAATTATAAAACATAAAATACCATTTAAATGATAATCTCATATTGCATTATTCTAAACAAATTATTCTTTAGTAGACATGACATGGAGTAATGGGAAATCTCAAATTACAGGGAGTAAATGTCTAGATAAAAAGGGGCAAATTCAAAATCATTAAATTATTAAAGACTATCATGAGGTTTTTTTAAAGAAATAAAAGGGAAATTATCTCCTTCTCTTACACGCAACTCCATCCTTGGTTGTTTGTATATGGGTATGTTGTGCTTTCTAGGAGTTTTTTGGGAACTTAGCACAATTAAAAAAGATTTTAGTAAAATAACACGTGAAAAAGTATTTAGAGATCTAACACACTTGATTGAGTCACTATTGGCATCTACAACACTCAAGTCGCAGATACCATCTGCGACTCGATTATTAAAGATCATGTTTGCGACTCGAGTGTAATAGATGTTAATAGTGAGACTCAAGTCACATATAAGATCTGTGACTTTTGTAATAGACTTACCTTGTGATAATTTCTTATGCCATTAACTCTATGAAAAAAATAAATCGCATATTCAAATAACCAATTTTTTAATATCAAAATATAAGCAACATATAATATCTTCAATTATACGTAACAAATTTAGACTGTTGATTAACATAACACAAGATTTTATTAAAATTAAACTGACTATATATCTATTTATAATTCTCATGACATACAATAACATGTAACTATTTCTAATAATTACCCTAACTTATAAAAGGCTCTGAAACACTTGAAGATGAGTCTGAAGCATTACCCAAACTCATCTAACTCTAAAACACTTGAAGATGCTTGATAACAGGCTTAGGATGCTTATGGAAGGATTAACATCCCTAACACTCTCGTGAAGCATTTTCATCTTCGATTAATGATGCTTTAAGATGCTCAACCTCTCTAACCTCTTGAAGCTAACCATGATATAAATTGAGCATAGTGTTGGCCACAGTACATCCTATCTCATCGACACCTTCACAAATAGTCGTTACTGCTTTTCGAGCCTATTGTACCAAGTAATTAATCTATATATTTACATTAAAGACCAATTAGCAGTCATCATCCATAATAAAATAAATCTAATATTTAATACATGTTGTATGTAAAATAATATTGCATATTTATCGATTCTATCCCATATATCAAGGCATATAATGCATTGAATTGTATGGATGTCTTAGAAAACATAACTAGGTAGGTGGAATGAAACGACATGTAATGGATATACATCATTTTATATAGGTATCTACATCAATCATCAGATGTTGCTCTAAAAAACACAATCTCTCTTAGCATCCCAGAGATCTAGATAAGATGCATGAATCATCAACCAATTCCCATCACACTTACCCTAGTGACTAATATTGTGCACTTCATCATCGGTATCAAAATAATTTGATATATGTTTAGATAGTCTAAACTATTGTATTACCTAATCTGGACAATGTATCTCAAGAATGTCGAAGCAGTGCAACAAGACCTGAGCTACCTTGTGCTAAGCGAAGTTGAAAGTATCAAGTCCTCTGTATATGATATTTGTTATAATTTATTAATATCTTAGAGTTAATCAAAGTACATTATTTATCAATAAAATCATAACAGTAATATAATCAACTAAAACCTAAATTCATTATATTAGTCAGTGAATACCTACATTCATTAAATTTCACTACCATAGCAAAATCATTATTCAAATTCATCTATTTGATAGCTATTATTATTATTTTAATATAATTCGGTATAATCCATAATTTAATCTAAATCAACACTAATTATTCCATCACATAATTTTGTTAATTCACAATTAACAACCCAAAATTATTGATTATTAAACAAAATAACCTAATTATCAATTTATATTATTTCTAATTAACGTAATTCCCAATTCAAAACCCTAACATTCAATAAAATTAAATTAGCATATATTAAGCATACATTACATCAAACTAATAGCTATGAATCTAGGGTTAGAAAGAGAAAGATAGGTGATATAGTGTTACTGGTGTTTTTTGGGGGGGCCGGGGGGGGGGGGGTAAGTTACAAAAATATTCGTAACATTGTGCTGGATATCATATTATTTTATCATTGTGTTACTTTAACACTTTTTTTAACTATGCTAAAAAAAAAAAAACACCCCGCATTCTTGACTGCATGTTATTTTCATTTGATTTCTCTGACAAGAAACAGTTGTTGCTTACAGCTATGTTGAAACGGTGAATGCTCAGAGGTCCATTCCCTTGGGATGGAGGTATTTGATAAATCGATATTCATTATCAAAGACATTTCTTTTCTGGACTGTTTTTTGCTTTGTAATTTCAGTCTTTGAGAGCCAAATAGCAAGTCTGCAGCCTGAGATAATTTAAGAACTGCCATAACAGACAGAGATGCTCACAAACATGTTACTTGTGTCCGGTGCCGTCCTAGATGGGTCTCTGTTTCACTTTTGTGGCTTTAATGCATTATTGTTAAAGAAGTATGCTTCTGTTTCGCGTGATGGATTCTTTCCTTTGTCGTGCCTGTGGATGTAGAAAACATCTACAGTATGGCGAATGTCGCTCCTTTCAATATTCTTTGTTGGCAGAACTTTGGATGGGCTCCACAAGAAGCTAAAATGCAGATGGTTACTTCAGAGGTGCTCGGGCCAAACCCTCGACTTCTGTTTCAACTTTACTTGCTAGAACAAAGCAGCTATTACCAGAAGTAAGAACACTCATTTATTTCTTATTTTCTGACAATTTCTTTCCTCTATAAATAGTGGTTGATGCTTCAATCAATCATAGAAACTGTTTCTTACATTATTATGTTGTGCAAGATTCTAACTCTCACATTTACTGATGTAATTCAAACATGGACAGCGTCAATGCCGACTATGATATCATTGAAAATGGAAGTGTCGTTGATTGGATGAAAAAACCCATGATTTACTAAACCGTAGTGCCTGTTAAGAACTTTGTTGTTTCTGCATTTTCAACTGCAGGGTCCTCGAAGAAAAGGATAGCAGATTCGAGGATATTGTCGACGCATATTTAGCATTTTTGCAGGTAAGATTTGTGATGACATCTGTGCAAGTGCTCATCTTGTTTTCTCATGTTATCTTGGTTAGTAAAGGACTGAAGCTAATAATTAGTTAACATGGCTAATCTATAGGTCTAGCTTGCCTATTCATGACTATTACCTGATGTTCTTAATTCCTTGAAATCTCCGAACACTGGACTGTTTTTCTCCTGTACCTCTATGTTCTACATTTCTCATTTTGTTACTGTTGGCTAATTTGCTTTTTATATGCAAGAAACTATGTTATTTTGTAACCACTGGCTTATTTTTGATGAGTAAAATGAATTACGTGTCACCTTTTCTTGCCTTTTCTGCCTTAGCCTCTCATTCCATTAGTTCATTCTTTAGTCGTCAAGAAGAAATGTGAGAGGTTGCCCAGATGACTTTGAATTCCCTGTAAATCTTAGGGCACCAAATTATTCTGTCATTTTGAACTGTAATTTTCCTTTTCTTTTATCAGTGATGAAATTCGTTACTTGAGTAGCCGACAGCATGTGTGTATCCACAAGTAATACCGGTTAGTTTTATTTTGTGCTATGCTCTGCCTCACCATCTCCTTTGTTACTCATTGTAGGTTACTGTGGTGAATCCTGCCATGGATAAAGAACTGGAATTCCTGCAAAAGCTTGCCAGTGATGCAAGAAATGGAAAAATCCCAAAAAACAGGTTATGTTATGGTTCTCCTTGGAGGCATCCTTCAAAAAGAGACGACCCTACCCTGTGCCAGCAAATTAAGGGCAAAGCTTCAACTGCTGGATTTTGTTCAGTCTCTAGTAAATACCGAGTTTGGGGTAACACATTCTCCGTTTATTTTAATTTTTTTCTCTTACTTGATGCAGGTAAATTACCTAGGTGATTGTAGCTTTTAGATAGTTGATGATCCATGCACTGTTGCATTATTAGAGGTGGTATTATTATTATTAATTATGCATCCATTATTAATTGTTTAATTTTGAATTAAATTTTTTTCTCTTACTTGAGGCGGGTAAATTACCTAGGTGATTGTAGCTTCGAGATATTTGATGATCCATGCACTATTGCATTATTAGAGGTGGTATTATTATTATTATTATTAATAATTATGCATCCATGATTCTGCTCTTCATTCCTAGCTCTTTTGTTTTTTTTAATTGCTGGATGCTGACCACATTTTAAAATCTTCTTTGGAATTTTTGGAACGGTTTGTTTTTATATTGAATTGTGTTTTATGATTTTTTTAAAAAAATTATTTGAAATTGTTTTTTTATGTTTTTTTTATTGTTTTGATATGTTGATATCAAAAATAATTTTTAAAAAATATAAAAATATTATTTTCATGTATTTTCGAGTAAAAAACAATTTAAAAAATAACTACTACCATACTTCCAAACAAGGTCCATACAAACCATTACTTGATCTACCATTCAGATGAAAACTTTTGTGAAATGCCTAGTGGTCTGAAAAAATAATGAATTTTGGTAATTTCCCTAATTTTGTCACTCAAGTTTTGCTAATTTTCTTCATGGATAACAGCTAAAATACATGGATTCGTTAGCCATTAGTTTACTTTTAGTACCCATATTGGACTAATGTTTTTCTTAGATAATTAAGCTCACTTAACATAATTCCTTGGATTGGTTTGCTCTATGCTCAACGCGACCCAGCATTCATTCGTCCCATATCTGAAGGTATTCAGAGATGTCTTGTGAGATGGTGGTAAGTTCATTCGTCCCATATCTGAAGGTATTCAGAGATGTCTTGTGAGATGGTGGTAAGTAATCTTCTCCCTCTATATCTTATCACCCAAAATAAGCAAGAAAATGTTGTTTGTTTGCACATGTTGATGTCGGCTCACAGGCATGTCCATGAACACACGATCAAAATGAGTTAATTTACAGAACCTGCTCCAGTTTCTGTGGCAGCGAATTATACGTGGCCGTAGTTACCGTCATTTGATGTTTTCAAGTGAGCTACAAATACCAGAAAAGGTCATCAGTATGTGTTGTCCTTAAAATCAACATTTCTCCTATGTTTGTTTAAATTTTGTGCAACGACAGATATTCAAAAACCTGAGTGCTCAAGGGGATTGGCGCAGTTTCAAATACTGTATGGGATCTTGAACCAACTGACTGATTTTGATTTTTTGGTGCTTAGGAAATACTTGTTTGCGACAGTTGCTGCAAATTTGAGTTTTCTAGAGGCTAGCTGTTACCTTAATTACACTACCTCCCTAGGTGGTGGACTCCGCTGCACCACAGATATATCTCGAGCTCAAATGTGAGCAAAACAATATATGATTTTCATTTGTTTTTGTTGTTTTTATCTTGATTCTTGCCTCAGTTATGGGGGATGCTGGTTGCAATCATGGCCTTCTGGATTCCAAGAGAGACATAGCATAAACAAATAAAACTTTAAGATTCTTCTCCATTTGACAATTTATCAGTTCTAGTCATGTATTTACTCATTTCATGCCTTGATTTGGGAGTTTATGTTTCTTGGATAACACGATAATTGTGTTACAAGTTCAATAGATAAACACAGCTCAGTTTTGAGCATCAAGCCCCTCATAAAATGATTTTATTTTTTATCAGTGAAGTTCTTACAGCTAGGTTGCTCTGGAACAACCCTTTTGGCTTTGACTGGTGTTGAAGAATCCATTATCCAGATACATCTGGCGAATGAAGAATTGTCTGTCTTTTCTATATGAAGAGGCGAGTGTGATCATCTCGTCTTTCATGGAGTACCCTAGTTATTTGGTTGAACAATTTAGCACCTCTCAATTTCTCTCAACATATGATCGTATGTAAGTGTATTCGATAGCAAAGAGGACAAATGGTAGAATAGATGGCACGGTTCTGTCACCTCTAATGGTTTTTTTTTTAACGATTTACTCGTCGCAGGAACATAAATAAATTACTTGTGTTCGATGCTCTCATTTTTATATGAACCAGCAATCACCTTATCAACAAACTCTTGAAATCTATATACAGTTTGTCAAAAATTTTAATTCAATTTTAAAATTTAAGTTATTAAATAAGATTTTAAAATTTTAAAAATCTAATAATTTATATTATTTTTTAACACATTTTTTTAAAATGAAAGTTTTTTTAGCTTTTAAATTTATATATATATAAATATTATTTTATGCTTAATTTTTATCAAAACAAAATTCGAATTCGTGACTGTTTATCATCAAAACTTCAATATTATATTAAAAAACCAATTCAATCAAAAACACTTAAACTATTAGATAAAACTTTAAAATATAATTTATATTATTTTTTAACCAATTATATTCCTTCACATGCATGTTATAACTTAGTTAGCTTAACTTTTACATATATATATATATATATATATATATATATATATATATATATATATATATATATGAATACTGGCTATCTTTTTAAGTTTGGTTTGAAATTTTGTCTCATGAAACTGATGGTTTGAAATTTTGTCTCATGAAACTGATGTTATATTTAGTATGATTTTTGTAATTGACTCAAGTTATTTTCTTGACTTTTGACTCAAGGTAAATTTTGATTTAATTAAAATTAAAATTTTTAACTTTTAAAATAAAAATACTTTACAAAATAATTAAAATCATAATCTCAAACACTATTTTTATAATTGAGCTGGCGTGGGCTCGTGGAGATCCAAAGTCCACGTACCCATGTTAATGATCATCATTACATGGAGTGGCTAATCATGTTTGCCGGCTACTGCTTCTAACCAAAAGCTAAATTTTGTATGAGCAATATTATCAGTCAAGTGGGTTCAATGATTTTTACTCGAATCAAATAAAAGATCATGATATAAGCTTCATGTTACTTGGTCAGACCCATCTCAACTGATAAATTTTAAGTGTGGTAGTGGTAACCATCAATACTTTTTCTACAAGAAGGAGATAAATACAAAGAGAAAAAAATATATATATTTTTGAGTCTAAGTAGAAATATTCTATCATGGGTTTGGATGTGTTTTTTCTTTTCTTTTCATCATTTATATCTCCTCAAAGTAGATTCATGAAGTATTGATATACAAGATTTGAAAAGGGGAAAAAGAAAGCCCAATTACAAGAACTAGCTCATAATTTCAGTTTATGTAAAATCCCAACAAAATCCCATAAGATCCGAGTAAGATCCTGGTTTTATTATGATCTTATGCAAAGACGATTTGTCATCGGATTTGAGTTATTCAAGGCTGTTTAGATGGTATCATTTTACAGTGCGTACCGGGAATTATTTTTATCTAAAAGCCTAGCGGCTAGTCGCCCCCCAACTCCACCCACCGGGTTTCGATCGGAGGACATGTCTAGTGTGAGCATGGCGGTAGATCCACTGTGTCGGAGGGGAGGATCTTAGTAACCATGATCGCATTCAGCCTTCTTTATTTTAGCAATGTAGTCAAGTGTTCTTCTTTATGGATTAAGCTCTGTAACATCGAGCTCAGCTTTAACACTCCATCGTGGATTCTTTAGATTTCAATTGGGAAAAGAAAATGATGCTCTTCTGCTTTATGAACAGGATTCGAATTTCAGGCAGGTGACCGCAACTACTGGTACCACATAGTTCTGGTTTTGTATGTTTATTTGACATGCGGGGAATCCAACAAAAAAGAAGGAACAGAATCATAAGGAGTTCCTCTTTTTTTTTTTTTTTCTTCTCTGTGGTCAATTGTTAAGATGTAAAATCAGGAAGATGAGTTATCAAATTCAAATTTGACATTGAGGGAAGAAAGCTCGAGAGATGTAGATTTTAACAAAAGTGAGAGGTGCATACCTAACTCGAGATTGCCGGAAGTCATGGCTTTTGACTCAATTAATATCACCCACCGGACACAATTCCATGATCGCTGGTGGGCCTCTTCATCATGGAGAGAAAGGTATTAACTCGTGATTTTGGTCCTTTAACACATAAAATGTTCTCTCTTTCCTTTTATATATGTAGCAGAACTGTAAAGTTAACAAAGATTTTGATGACAAATTGCCAAAAAACCCAAGAGGCATGGCTGTTGTTCTCAGGATATTTCAAATCGAATTGGAGGGAGCATACTGAGTTTTTGTTTTCTAACACTTACCAATGGCCCTTGCAGCTACATTTTGGGAAACAAAAACAAAGGGAGAGCAGTCTTTATTTGGCCATTGCAGCTTTGTCTTCCCCTAGAAGGCTAAGGTTAAAGGGTTTTGATAACAATGCTACTAAAGTGAGGGACTTGCATTGTGAATTCGTAAAGTTTAGAATATCTCTCTCTTTTTTCCTTTTTTAATTTGAGTATAGTATTATAATATATGTTGGAGTGCATGAAAAACTATCTTTTATTTATATATGTTTATAATAGAGTTGTGTCTTTTGACTTTAGATGTAAGTTAGTATTAATAAACCAATGCTAGCACTAAAGAGAGATTGAGCAAGTTTTTTTAAAAAATTATTGTAATGACATTGCTAGCACTAAAAAACAGTGATCAATTGTTTTAGAATTTGTTGGGATTGTAGTTGTTTTTTAAAATATTTTTTAAATTAAAATATATTAAAATAATAATTTTTTTATTATTTTTTAAAATTTATTTTTAAGATTAGTGCATTAAAATAATTCAAAACATAAAAAAATATTAATTTTTAGCAAATAAAAATTAAATTTTTTAAAAATATAGATTGGTTCGCGTTTTCAAATGCTTATAATATCAAAATATTGATCCTCGTATTTATATTTCAAGTTTTTTTTTTCTTGTAAACAAGTAATGAAAATTAATTTTTTTTATATTTTGATTCATAAATATGTTTTATGCTTTATAGAAACTAAATCATTGAATGAATAACAATATTAAAACAGTTTAAAAGTGTTCCAACAATACCGATAGCCATTCAAGTCACTAAATTTAAATAAAATGTCAAATTTAATAATCTTAATGATCATTGACATTGATAAAGCGTTAGTATTGTAGAAATCCCTAATTAATTATGAGAGAGAGAGAGAGTTCGTGCCATCAGTATCTGCTTGCCATGATGTTAAAACTTCTAGAATGAGATTTTAGCTTGAAATCGGGGAATATGTGCTTAACATTATAGTAAAATAGCATTTACAACTATAAGTAAATAAAAAAAAATAGTTATAGTCTATTACAGTTATAGTATCTGTTGACACTCCATTAATTCAGGTTGGGAGTGTCTATTTAGGATAGAGACCAGACGAGAAAACCTCGAAGAGTTCTGTAATCAAGAGAGCCCCCAGTCTATCAGTGGTTTCCAAGTAAGTGAAGCTGCACTTAACCATAGATTCTCCATGATTTTGCTTGGTTTGTCCCTTGCTTTTCTTGAATATCTTATAATGCTTTCGACCACTCGTGCAATCTTAGTCAAACAATGTACACTATCTTCACTCTATCTTTGCTTATTTCTGGGAAATGATAGAATTTGAGCTTGCATCTGCAGGGGTATTTCAGTTCTTGGCTGGCAGGAATTAAATTACACAAGGTACGGATGCAACCAGGCTTGGATGAGATCACAATGACGGGGTGGAAGAATCTGAAGCAACGGCTGTCATTCAAGGGCCTGGGTAGTTGCTGCGGGAGCACAAGCTGGATTTCCAGAAGTACCACCCAAACCATGCCCTTCATCGACATAGAGGAAGAAGAAGAGGAAGAGCCCATCACGCAAAACCAAGCTCAAAGAGGAGCAGCAGCAGCTCCAGGTGCTGGGATGAATCTGGCAATGGCATTAGCTGCTGAGCGCGATTTAGGGGTTTCAAATGTCAAGACATTGATGAGTTTGATCGAAGAAACGGAAGGTGTTGATTGGAGGAAGAAGAATAACAGTAATAACAAAAGCAGGAGGGACAAGGAACAGGAACAGAAGCAGGAAGAAGAGAAGGATTGGGTATGCTGCGTTTGCATGGAGAGAAATAAAGGAGCAGCTTTTATTCCATGTGGACACACCTTTTGTAGGGTTTGTTCAAGAGAAATGTGGGTTAATCGAGGGTGCTGTCCTGTCTGCAACCGTTCCATTCTCGACATCCTTGATATCTTCTAGTAATCAGCAGAGGCAGAGAAGATTCTTTCAATGTCTTGTCTTCGGGTTCAAACCCAGGTTTGAGCTCCATCATTTACTGCATTTATTTAAGGAAGTGTTCTAAGCTTTAAGTTCGATACATGATTCTGGATAACGTACGAAAAACATGTTTCTTGCCTGGTACAGGTTCAGAATATATATTTAGTAGATTGTTTCTTTCCAATCTTCCAAATCTCTTTTCTTTTCCCTCATAACGAAATCAAGAACGAAGAAGATGCATGAAAGCAAGCACAAGCATGTTTAAACTTTTTCTCTTAGTGAAAACAGAAGGCTGCGGTTGTATTTGTGGCATGCTCTCTTACAGGCCATCCTACTGGTTAAAGTGCTCTGCTTTTTATCGTTTCTCGTTAAGAAGGGAGACAGAGCAACGTTTTGTTTGTTTCTTAAAATTTGTTGTTTTCCTTTTGGTTTAGACAATTGGCTTTTTTTTTTTCATGATTTAAAACTAGGGAGACTCCAATCTGAGCCCTCAAATTTTTTAAACTTTAAAAACTCAAGATTGGTTGGATTGAATTTCATAAAGCTCCTTTAAACGAGAGATTGGGACTCAAAACTTATTTAATAAGCATTATGTATTTGAGATTTAGGGTCCGTTTTGATGTGGAACAAAAGAAACATCTAAGATAAATAATAAAGAGGGAAAAAAATGCATGATTTGTGATGCATGTTCTGTATATAATGAGGTTTTTTATGTCAAAATTAAAGTTAATATCAAAGTTTGATGATATAATTGTTGATCTTTGAGTCATATATTAATATTTATATATTTTAATGATGATAATTAATATGTGTGTCTAATAAAGATGAATCTCCCCCTATATTTTGTAATATAGTCCCTTTGAGACTTTAATAATTAACAATAATCTATACATATATGTTTCTCTCTTTTAATCATATAATCATGTTTTATATATATTTTCACAAATTCTTTTTTTTTTTGTCATCAATGAAAAATAATTGGGAAGGAAGGATAAACCATAACCAATAGATAAATAAAACATAAAAATATGCCATAATGTTCAAAATGTAATATCCATTACAAGTAGGGAAAGAAAATACAAAAACATAAAAAAATAAAATCATGAAAATATAAAAATGTTCTTGATACAATCGTCTAAGGTGGCGTATATCAAGAGATTAGATTTGTCATCATAGTCTTGATAACCTATAATTTGTCAGCTATGATGCGCGCGTAAGTGTCTTAAAGATAGCTCACATCCATCTCAATATGGGTTATGCAAATATTCCAACCTAAATCTCCATGAATTAGAACCTTTTTTATATGAGGAAGTTGAAGGTGGTGTCTCAAACATATCAACAAACTCATTATTAACACCGACATTCTGTTCTTCTCGCTAATCATGCTTTTCTTTAAAATGAACACCAACTTGGTTTTTAGGAACCCAATCATTGTTTTAAGTTAGTACATATTTCATCTTGTTAAGGGTTTTAGAGTCTATTTCCATTGTGTTTGAGTACAGTTCTTATTTGTATCATTGAGCAAAACCTCAAAGTACTTAAAACTTTTAGTGGGACATTAACCATAAGGCAAATACTATTGTTTGTTTGTTTTTTTATCATGTGTCATGATCAAGTTTTTTTTTATCATGATATAGGGAAAGTTAATTTGTTAACCTTTAAATATGCAATCAATTAAGTATATATCCATAAAGTTTACTTCATTATAATGCCCTTTCTTTGGCAATATATTATGTGCAATGATTCCATAAATAAGCCTATACTTTAAGATTAAGTCCTGGCTTTTAATCTTAGCACTTGGTGTAAAGTCTAACTAACCAATATGTTGAGCCATGACTTTATCATACACAAAATCACCTATTATGGGTATAATTTTAACCTTGATTACTCTAGGTCATTCACTATTTATACCTAAAATATTACCTAGAGTTTCACAGTCAAATTCAATATGTTTAGTTTGCAAATGACTAACTATCCTAGCCATTGATACGCATGTTTGCAAATAGCGTTCTAACAAACTTATGATATATGAGTTTCTTCAAATAAAACAAATTATACCAACCTATATAATCAAATATTGTATCTATCCTAAAATTACTTTACTTCTTAAACCTTTTTCAATTGCAATTGACTGATTTGCAAATGAATTCATAAACTTCTCTACATTATCACTTTGAGGAAAATTAGGCTCATTTACCCATTTTCTCCTTGATTCAACATCTCTAATATATTTTTTTAGGTGTCATCTAGCTTGAATTTTTAAAACATTTACTCCAATTGAACTTGGTTTGGTAGAATTAAAGTGATTTGAGAGTGGGGTTTTTGTTTAAGGTTAAGGTTCTTTAATTTGGGGGGTTTTGTCTCTGCTGGAAAATGACAAAAGTATTTATATTATTGAGCAACCAGTCAACTGTTTCATTGAGTTAGTTAAACCAATTAACCAATTTGACCTCAGCCTTGAAATTTCCAAAATTCCTCTTTTGATCCATCTTATACAATTAAAAAAGGTCCTTTTCATGTAAAATTTAAGTTCAAAAATCAAATAGATAAAGGGGTCAAAGTATGAAATTTTAGGCAACAACCAAGTTATATGTGCTATGTCTCAATAGGTTGGCTAGTTGATCCAGTTGTATGAATCAGTCGATCAGTTTACACAGAACTCAATTTTTTCTGTATTTTCCTTTTTAGATATGTTTTATCAGTCCAAATATATCTTTTTGTCC
Source organism: Populus tomentosa (assembly GCA_018804465.1). Taxonomy (NCBI): domain Eukaryota; kingdom Viridiplantae; phylum Streptophyta; class Magnoliopsida; order Malpighiales; family Salicaceae; genus Populus; species Populus tomentosa. Next base: position 10,872,148 of record CM031995.1, read on the forward strand.
AATTTATAGACTAAAAAATTAAACCTAACTAAGACGTCAAAATATTATTGTTCACATAATAGTAAATACTCTGTTTCTTTACTTCAATCGGTCGGTTCAATTGGTATGATAAACCAATCGATTGGTTCACTTTGGAGCTACACTTGTAGTGAATTTTGCAGCAAAACATATTTTTCATGCTAAGGGGTATACATTTTATTACTTAAATGTGTCAAACTTAATTCCAATAATGTATACATATAAAGATAAAATCTCAAATGTCATTAGCATGAATAAAGCCTAAATTCCTCGTTATTGCACATGAACAAACTTTGAAATACAAGATGTTAGGTTTTCTACCTCTCCAAAGCTCATAAGGAGTCTTTTTCAACTTCATTCTCAAGGTAATATGATTTAAAATATAGTAAGATGCGTTTACGACTTTTGTTCAAAAACAAAGACTCTTTATGAAATTGAGTTTGTAAACATAAAACATCAACTAGCAGATATTTTTACAAAACCTTCGTGTAATGACCCTAAATTTTAAACCATTTTATATATGGAATTCAAGATCATATGGATATTCATTTTGTCAATTTTTTTTTGGCAAAGTCTCCCCTATAAATAATCTATCCTAAGTTATTGACAATTTCAACATAACACCAATCATTCATTATACAAACAATTTAATATAAGGAAATAGACAACATGACACTTAAAAATTACATTTAGCAAGGACATAATTAAATTTTAGAACTAAAGATTCAAGGTGTTAAGCACCTACCTGATACTTACGTTCCGCTAGCTGAACATGTTTGCTGAGTGGATTCTGTAACCTTACCTGCACCTACAGGTTCATCACATCATCAATTTATTCACTACATCACCAATTAATTAATGGACTCATTTCTTAAATCAAAACAATGACAAATCATCAAACAATAAAAAATTTCAATAATTAGATTCTACATTTCAACATTTGGCTGAAATACTACCTAGTGAAAAAATAAAGGATTTTTTTATTTTTTTATTTTCTTTTCCAATATAATTATCCATTCTCTACTTATTTCACCTATCCCGATTTCACGTAACACTAATTATTTGAATTAATTCCCAACATTATGCTTACATTCATAAAATAACAAAAAAAAAATAAAAATAGGATGTTTATATTCTCCATTCAACAACATCAATTCAACTTTCTTTTTTCAAATCCTTAGATACCCTTATAACTCACATCCTAACAAAATTAACATCAATTATTATTTAATTTTTATCTTCCCAATGTTTTTTTTTTCTTTCCAAAACCCCACAAGAAAAAGGGATTAAATTTTTTCTCTTCTATTTCACAAATGGGAACATGACACACTATTATTTCATCTATTTAGACATTAATTCATCAAAACTTTATGAAGTAACACACCGAAATCACAACTCACATCATAATCATACTAACACAAGCAATAAATCACCATACACCAAAAATACATTAATTTAATTAGGAGAAGAGGATTTGTCAGCTTCCAACTTAAAAAAAATAAAGGATTGAAACCTTTGAAATCACCCTAAAAATTCTTTTATTCCTCCCCCCATTTCCCTTTATCAATGTCATGCCCCTTGATAAAGAAATTCCTTTATTTCTTTGCAATTTCCTTGCTCAAATCCCCTCCTAGTACACTATAATCACTTTATCTATCCTTTTTTAATGAATTTTAAGGTGTGTTCTAGTGGATTTTTCACTCAATCTTCCCCCCCTCTCAAACCCTAGAATGGCCGACCAAATTTTCAACACTATTCATGCTTAAATATTATAATTTTTCCCTTTATTTTACTAAATGACCTCTTTTTCTTGTTTGAACAATTAAACCCATTTATTCTCTCCCATTTCCATATAATGTTTTTCCCAATTTCTAACTTTTTTAATTTTATCCTTGTCCATCATTAAACTTCTTAAATAAAAATTTATATTCAATCAATTATTGTTGTTGTTGTTGTTATTTTACCAAAATTTTAACTAGTTCACATGAAATTTACTCAGAATTTATATTCTTCCCTCCTACAAAAAGTTTGTCATCCAAATTTAAATTCTTATTGGCATTTAAAAATAACCTTGGGTATTTGCTCCTTTGTTCCACCTTCTCCCAAGATTTTTCTTCTATTTGAGAATTCCTCCGTATCACCTTGACCATGGAAATCTTCTTGTTCTTGAGTACTTTTTTCACTTAGGGCTAGTACTCTCATAGGTTTTACCTCCATAGTTAAATCTCCTTTAATTTCTATCTAAATTTTAGGGAGCACCTGAATTGGATCTATTTCAGCTTTTCTTAACAATCATTGATACATGAAATATACCATGTATTTTGGTCAAATATAATATATTCTTTCTAAGTTATTATAAAATTATAAGTATCATTCAAAAATTAAAAAAATATAATAACAAAAATGTTTTACTGTAAACAAAATACTCATAATTTTTTATATAAAAAAATAGTTAAATTAAGATATTTTAAAGATTCGAAAAGGAGTATTAAAAAGGAAACTCAAAACAAAATTGACTAAAATTGAATGGTGTAATTAATATGGTTCATGTTCTAAAATATAAATATAATCATGTGTCATTTTCTTATATTCTTTGTGCAATTTCATTTAAAGTTCAAAATTTAATTAGTTTTTCAAATAATAATCAAGAGCATTTTGACTATACAAAAATGTTTTTGTAATAATTTCTTAAACATGGAGGAGTTTTTTGTCAAATTTTTGAATTTTTGAATGGTATATATAATCTTGATTATTATATATATAAAAGAAATCCAGCAACAACAAACATAATTTTTAAAAATCACTTTGTTTGATTTTAAAAATCTTTGATAAATGGTTATGGTTTTTTTATTTGTGTTTCTTGAAAAAACAAAAAAAAAAAGTGTTTATGTTTTTAAACTTAATTCTTTAGAATATAAAACAAAAATGATACTTAATTTATGAATTTTTATAAGCAATTGAGTTTAAAATTATTATGGTCCTTGAAATTAGCTAAAGAATTAGAGTACAAGCATTACATAAAGTTTAATAAAACCTAAAAAAGATAAGGTTTTCATTTTAGATAAAGACACAAAAACACTATGAATTAAAATAATATAATAATATTTTTGTTCTTCTCTATAAAAACTAATGGCCTTATTAATGGGGTAGTAAGGTTTTTTTCCCGTAACTCATTAATCATTACTAAAATAATTAGGACAAATAAGTTTTTTTATTTTTTTAGTACAATAAAATTACTTAATTAGTTGTAAATGTAGAAAAAGGAATAAATTAGTATCTAGGGGCTTATTCAGGCCTTGTGTTTTTTTTTTAAAAAAACACAGTGAAATGATAGACTTATCTTTGTGTGTAAGGGATTTTTTTTGTATTTTTAACTTATTTTTAGTTATAATCAAGTTGAAATAGAGGTAATTTAATATTTTATATAAATATTAATTAAAAAGAAAAATGGTTGGGGTGGGAGAGGCCTTAGTCATTCAGGTGGTGTATGAAGCGTCTTCCAGCGGCCTAACAATGACTTTTAGGGCATCATTTGAATTGTCTTGATGGTTCTTTATCTTAGGGTGGAGTAGGTGTCCAACAGACCATCGATTTAGCGTTGATGATATTTTCTTCTTATTTTCCCTTTCTTTTCTTTCCCATTAAGTTCCTCGCATGCCTTTGTAATTTTTCAAAGCAGTTCTTCATTTTGTTTTTCCTTCAAGTTTCATCTATGTTCATTTTATTACTATTTGTTTTTAGATAATTTACAAAATTAGAATTGTTTTTCAGTTTCAACATCCTTTAATTTTTTTCCATCCTTCATATTTGGTCATCATTTTTTTATTGCTATTTTTTAATATTTTATCCTTATCTTGATTTATTTTATTTTTAAAATTTTTCTCTCATTATTTTATTTCATTTAGTTTAATACCAAATTTGGTTGTCATTATTTTGATCGTTATTTATTTATTTTAAATTTTGGATGATTAAAAATTTTGTTTTATGATTTTTTTGGCTTTGTATTTTATGGGGTAACTCGATCTCATATCTAGGTAATGAGTTTTGAAGATTAGCCTGATTTGACTTTGGTTTTTTTTAAGGTTAGTTTTAAATTTTGATTTTTTTTTTCAATTTTATCCTTTGATATTAGGTTACTATGCCTTTAACTTCTTGTTTTTTGTTGCTTTTTCCCCCCTCTATGGAGTTATTCTGGTCTTATATCCTGTGTTACGTGTTAGTGAGCTAAGTCAGGTTAAGTTGAGTTTTATATATATATATATATATATATATATATATATATATATATATATATATATTTAATAGGTTCTTTTTTTCTTTTTATTTTCACATTTTTTTTATTTTTCGAGTTAACCTATATTGTTTTATTCAATTTCTTATATACAAGGTTATCTCAACCTCATAACTAAGTCGCAAATTTAGCATGCTGACTCGAGTTAGGGTTTTTTATCCTTTTTAAAAATTATATTTTTTTCAATTTATCATTTAATGTTTGATTTGTTGGTAATTGAGCTTTTGTTTTTTTCCCCTCTTTATGAGGTTATTCATGCTCATTTAATTCATGCTTTTATATATATATATATATATATATATATATATATATATATATATATATATCAAATGTGATCGTTTAGACCTTTTAAGAATATTAAAATGATATATTTTCATAATATTAGCAACCTTCGAATTTTTCGATTAGCATTGTCTTTTTTTTTTTTTGGATGTTTTCAATAATCATGATGTTAAATAAACAACGCTTATTGAACTCATTCGAACGGATCCTAAATTTTTCTTCCTCTTTTAATAATAATTTCTTCGCTTGAATATTTTTTTTTATATTAAAAAAAATTTAACTCAGCTCACAGTGTAACGCGAGCCATTTCTTTAAAAATAATATCTTCACTTAAGCATTTTTTTTTTAATGTGAGGAGAAATTTAACTCAACTTACTGTGTAGCATGAGCTAATATTAGCAATCATTGATTTTTTTTTTTGTTGGTTTTGTTTTTTAATAATCATAGTATTAAATTAACTAAATTTATCGAACTCATTCGAATCAATAACCCGGGTCCTAAATTTTTATTCCTCCTTTAAAAATAATATCTTCACTTGAACATTCTTTTTTATATTAAAAGAAATTTAACTCGGTTTATAGTATTGCGCGAGCCACTCCTTTAAAAATAACATCTTTACTTGAATATTTTTTTTTATGTTAGAAAAAATTTAATTCAATTTACAATGTAGCGCAAACCGAGTACATAGTATTACAATAAACCAAGTCAAGACGCGGGACCATAGTAGCATATGCTCGATGGAAACAATCACTTGCCAAATTGCCATTCTTCATTCATCTTAAAAAAAAACATCATTGATCTGAGTGGAAGTGCTTGGTCCAATTTGATTGGGCAAAGTATAAATGGGGTCAAGTTTTCTCTGAAGATCGGCTTTTTGATTGATCCATAATAGCATATGCTTGATGAAAAATTTGATTGGGCAAACTCAGTCTCCTTCAATGGGTTAGCCTTCCATTTCACGATCCAAGTTCCTCATGTGGGCTTATGGTATTAACCTAATCATGTTGAGCCACTTGTACACACCAGTTTAATCCCATTGGCCCAGTTCATCTCACTTTTTTTTTTTACTTTTTCAGTAGATCCAAATCGCCAGACTCACAACTGTCAGCAAATCTTAGGAATCCCATTGGCTCAGTTCAATGGGGATGTCTTTTGTTCCCCTTTCACTGGAAATTATAATGCAGCGTTTAAAAGGAGTAAACTACTGCTGATTACTTTTGAGACTTCTAGAGGAAAAGATCATTTAAAAATCGATTAACAGATCATCAACTCTCTTAATGATGATCAGGGATTTCCAATCAGGACTTGGAATTGGATTGAGGCTGTGAAGCCGGTATTTAACGTGGGTTTTCAGGAATTAGGTTTTCTTGGACTTTGTGTATATAATTGACTATTCTTAGAAACATTCATGAGAAGAAGACAAGACAGACACTCACAGTCGATGGAACGATTCACGCACGTCGTCTCCAGCTATCCAGGTCCAAACATTGCTGGTAAAGAAGTAATAGTTCATGGCGTGGTCCTTGCCAGAAGCCGTGATGAGCGGGGTCTTCTACGAAAAAGACTTGACGAATATTTGCTGGAAATAGTAAAATTGGTCAATATATATATATATATATGATCGTGAATAGTGTGGTAGTTTTCAAAACCCATCAGCACACATCAACCTTTGCTTGCATGGAAAACACGTTCTCCGATCTAACTTGTCTAGAAGGGAGACGAAGGACATGCACATGATACATCCAGGAAATTCCTTGCTAGAATTCACCCAACTTTTACTGCTCCATAGATGCACTGGTTAAATTCCATGTCCCTTCCCGATTGGTATGGCTGTGTCAGTAGGGACTTGAAATGGATATGCGTTAATATTTCGGGTCCATCTCCGATCCAAAAAAAAAAAAAAAGGAAGAAGGAAAAATAATGTTTTAATTTCCTTTTCAAATTTCAATAGTCACACAATAATACGAGAAAAAAGGAAAAAAAAAAAAGTGGTTATGAACGATCATAATCGAAATATGGTCCCGAATGTGAATAATGCTCCATAGCCTCCACTTTGCTTCTCTATCAAGTAGGGAAGGATAAATCACTAGCAGGGCGTTTCGGAAATGTGTTAAACCGTGTTTTATTAAAGAAATTTTTATTTTTTATTAAAAGTTATTTTTGATATATATTTTGAATCGTTTTAATGTGCTGATGTTAAAAATAATTTTTTAAAAATAACAAAATATTATTTTAATATATTTCAACATAAAAATCACTTTAAAAAACAATTATAACCAAACTTCTAAACAAGCTCACGTAACTATCACATTAATCTTCATCTGTATTTTCCTTGAAGGCTGAAGCTCTTAATTTGGTCCCCAATGTTGAATCCTGATTTGTCCCCAGTTTTGAATGCCTTGACAATGAATATTTTTTTAGCACATGCATATGTAATATGAGCACTTTTATTATATATTCTTAACCTTAAAAAATCTTGATCAAATATGATAAGTATATTCAATTTAACAACTTTATTGGTGTTTGAATTTTTTTTATTTAAAAATCTGGTTGAAATTGTTTTTTTTAAATTAAATTTTATTTTAAAATTAAATTATATATATATATATATATTTTAATATGTTGGAATTAAAAATAATTTTTTTAAAATAAAAAACATTTTAAAAACTCTGCTACTAGATAGATAGTAACTTTTATGGCCCCACTTCTCAATCACGCGCGTCTAAACAGTAAATATCGTGATAAAATGTTCCAAGTGAATTCCATTCGAGACATTGACAGACAAAAAGAAAATTCATTCAAATGTTTGACTGTCCTAATCTGACCGACTGGATACGCAATACCAACGATGATAGATGCGACCGGAGAAGTTGCAAGGTAAGAACACTATATTTTCCTTCTAATTTGTGGTCAAAGGAAGTGCAAACCACGTAATCCATAAAAGAAAACGAGGATGCAACCATACCTTTGTGATAAAGCCTTTTTCTTTTTAGTGGCGTTTAGAAATTATTCGGTCGTGTTGTCTTTGTAAGAAATTATTTCTTTTAAATGATTACAAGAGAAGATCATTTTTTGCATTTTTTTAAATAATATGTATGTTTTTAAATAATGATTATTTCATTCTTTTTTTCCTTATGCTCACCATGTCATCACCAAAAGTACTCATCAATGACCGAAGTATAAAAACTCATTTCATTATTAAAAAAGATAGCATGTTTTGCATTTTTAAAAGGTATAAAACTTGATGAGTTAATTTTTTGCCAAGATTTTTATAAATAATTTATTTTTAAAATCAAATAGATTTGGCAAATATGCTACACTCAAGATATTTAGACTTGACAATCAGTCAAGTCTAAGGTGACGTAGGACTGATTTACATGCAAGACCCAAGATACTTGGACTTTGACAATCTGTTAAGTCCAAGGTAACGTGAGTTGGGCAAACAATGTCAAACCCAAGACATTTGAACTTGGTAATGTGCTGAGTCGAAGGTAATATGGGTTTGGCAAACGTACTAGATCTAAAAAACTTAGACATTACCAAATTTTAAGGCTTTATGCTTGATCCTAACAATCCTCTACAATATAAGTGTTAAAGACATAATACCTCTCCATATAGAATAACTATGTTCATATTAAGTTAATGATTTTCCTATACTTATAGGTGTATATACTTACTATCTCATTAATGATATATAAGAGGTATTTGCCTCTCATCAATATTGCTGAAAGCAGAGGACTTTCTGACCTTTTCTTTTTATGGAAACAACAAGGTTTAAAGGGTGTAAATACCCCCTAAATTATCTAGGTAAAGGGTTCACAACTTCTTATTTCTTAAGATAAATGTCATACCCTCAAGAGAGCTCAACGTTGCGGCGACCCTTCCCAGAGCGAGGAATAGATTTCGGGGTCTTTATTTTGTGAAAAAAGAAGTTGCCACCTAATATTATGGTAACTAGGAAACCTAATTGGTCTTTCAGAGATTCTATGACAAGGAATTGGTTGCGTAAAAGAAAGGTTTTAGCACCCCTAGTCATAGTTTTAAGACCCGGCCAGATCTAAGGCCCGGGTTCCGAGTTTTGACTGAGTCGGCCGGGTTAATATTTTTTTAAAATAAAAACGATGTAGTTTTTGTAAGAAAAAACAAAACAAAACAAAACAAAACAAAAGTCAACATGTTTGGGGCTGAGTCTTGACCGGTCTGGTCGAGTCAACCCGTCGGGTCACACCGGGTTTTTCCTTCCTTCTTCTTTTTATTTAACCCGGCCCGGTTCTAGCCTCGGGTCTCAGGTCGACCCGCAGGGCCGAGTCGGGTTTCAAAACATTGCCCCTAATACGCCCTACCTAAGGTAAGTTGCTTGGTGTTTGATTTGCCTTATAATTGCTATGGTGTTGATGTTCTCTAATTCCATCATTTTTCTAGGATAAGTATGCTCTGATGAACGAACTTGGGTTCAAAGTCTAAGGGAAAGAACTCTTGGCCAATACGAATCATACCTTTAGATATGTCTATAGAGTGCAAAAAAAAAAAAAAGTGCAAATCTCTTGAAGTCTATGTTTGATTTGAAATAAATTCAGAATTTATGAATTTAAAGACAACTAAGATAGAAATCTAAGAACATTCAATGTGCTTAAGAGCTTATTTTTCCTTTAATATTTCAAGTGTTCACGACTCGTAAATCACAAGGAAGAGAAAAAAAACTAAGTTAGAAATTTAAGGAAATTCAAGGTGCTTTAAAAGCCTATTTTTGCCTTAGTATTTTATATTTTCCATGAATCATAAATTATGGAATCAAAATTAAAAATATCCCTAATTATAATTGACGCTTCTTACAAGGATGTGCAATTAAATGGTTCTAAATAAAATTTTAGGCATAAATCAGCTCTTATGTTAAAACTAAACAAGTTGTATTCCTATTAACAATATTTTGGACATTTACCTTTCATAGGTTTATTTGTCCTTATATTATCAAGGGATAATGACTTTATTGTTCCTAGAAAAATATTTTTGATATTTACCACTTGGGGTTTCTTTATCCAAATATTAACAGTGAACAATAGCGAATTATTCCCAATAATATTTTAAATATTAACCCCTTTAGGGTTTCTTTATCCAAACATTTGTAGTGAATAATAACAAATTATTCCTAATAATATTTTGGATATTAACCCCTTTAGGATTTCTTTATCCAAACGTTACGAATAAATAACAAATTATTCCTTATAATATTTTGAATATTTATCCCTTTGGGATTTCTTTATCTAAACATTGATAGTGAATAAAAATAAATTCCCCAAAAAAAAAAGATTTTTATATTTTTGAAATATTGGCCAACACCCTTTAGAATTTACAAACATGTTGTAAAATCCAAGATGCAAGAAAATAATTTTCTGTGTTTAAGAAATCCATGCTAAAACACATTTTTTGAAACCTTGAATATTTGCTTTTTTTGAAAAAAAGAAGAAGAAAATTTAAAATATGTTAGGGTATTGGCCATATGCATCACAAAAAAAAAATTATTTTTTGATTAAAAACACTATTTATCATAACAATTAAATGCAAACATCACAGTTTAAGCTAGCAAACAATCACAAGAATAAGTTCGTCACATGGGGGGATCAAAGTTCTGAAACTAACCTTTTAGACTCAAAACGACGGCTAATCGCAACAATTAACACAAGCATCCAGTCAAAATTATTAAACCATCATAAGAATAAACTTGTCATGTGAGGCCAAAGTTCTAAAAGCAACATTTTAAACTCAAAATCCTACGCCAGTGTCGATGCCCCACGACCCCTCCTCTAATATCCTAAATTTTGAACACTGCCATGCTCATGAAAGGAAAGAAACTTGAGGGGCATACTTTTGTCCTATGTATTAGAAACCAATGGCCAACTATTTTGTTTTTTAAAAAAGAAAAGGTGATCTGAGAGTCTAAAGAAGAACAACCCCGCCTGAAAAGGAAACTTCCCTCTTGCCCTTTTTACTTTCTCCTCCCAAAACTTCCCTCATGTTATATACTTTCTTCACAAGCCAAGAGCTTTGTTTAAAAACAAAAACTTCTCCTCCTGTGACAGTCTATAGCTCCTGTTTGCAGAAAAAAAAAATGGAGATAAGGTAGGATAGATTAAAGTTAACCTCCTCTCTTTCATTGTTTCCTATTATCTTTACTCCCAAGCCTTCTTCTTGTTCTCTCGGCTCTCTCTCTTTCCTTTCCTCTCTATTTTCCCCTTCTCTTTTATTTTGTTGTTTCCTCCCTTCGTTTTTTCCTGTCTGTTTTTCTTTTCTGTTTTTGGACTTTCTCCGTATCCCCTAATCACTTTGTTTTTTCTTCTTCTTCCCCACATAAAAAACTGCACTTTTAAACCACTACCACTCCTATGTAACATTCCCCGATAAGGAGACACTTAAGTAGAGGGAGGAAGAGGCAATGAAGACCATAAATGCTCACGGTCTCTCACAGAAATAAACCAAAAAAAAAAAAAGGCATGCAGCTTTAACGTAAACAGTAACCTAACTAAAGATCATGGAAGAAGAGTGGGCAAGCATAAAACCTTATGTCCAAGCCAAGAAAAAAAAAACTAGATGTTTAAAGCAAAGTGGGGAACAAATTTTGGATAATAAACAAGCAACAAATGCCAAGTTTCAATACAGCAGAAACTGGCAGCTATATATGTGGATGCTGCTAGGCCATAAACTCATGGTCTCTCATAGTAATAATAATAAAAAAAAAAGCATACAGCCTTAACATAAGATCAAGAAAAAACCACAACTGTAACATAGACAAATAATCTAAATTATAAAGCATGGCAGTGACAGTGGGCAAACACCATCCTTTTGTTCAAACCATAATAAAATGGAACATCTAGAGCAAAAACCATAAAAGAGGTTTTGGGAATGAACCACACAACAAATGTCAAGCTTAAATAATAGCAATGAAGCAGAAGACTAGGAACCATACCTGCTGATGTTGCTAGTTCAAATGCAGAAAATGAGGTGCAGACAGGTGAAGACCTTTGCTTTTCTGCCTCTAAAACTAAATAAAACCTTCCTCTTTTTGCCGTTAAGATTTTTTTAAAAACCCATAGGTTTGGTGAACTTTTTTTTGACAATGCAGGATAGATTAGAGATGATTTTTCCCTCTTGTTCTCTTTGTTTTTCTATGCTGGCTCTCTTTATTTTTTACTCTTCTCCACCTCCCCTTCTCTTTTTTCCTCTTGTTTACTTAACAACTTGCTTATATAGCCAAGCAAACAACTGGAGACCTCTCTCATGCCCCCTCATCCTAGCCATATCTATTAGGGATAAAATCCTAGCCCTTAGATGGTGTGATGCTCCTCTTCGTGTCCTCTTCCACAGTTAGCAAAGAGGAGGCACAAAAACGTCTTCTTTGGACTAGAGCTCCTACATTATAGCTGCACATTTGCCGTGCAAAGGAGGGATGTCCTGTGCGCTAGGTTGCAGGATGCAAGGATGAAACATTTTAAAAAACAACAGCAACAGGTTACAGAGGAGAGAAGGGAATGCAAACAGGGTACAATACCATGCTAATTATATTTTCAGGATGGGGTTGTTCTCATACGGAACCATCTAGCTAAAGAAGTGAATTAATGTAAAAGACAGAGACGGTTTTGTTTAGAAAGGTAGCAGAAATGTAACCAATCGTGGCAGAGTTTCTGTCATTTTCTAATCCTATCCCTGCCTTTTCTATTTCTTTCAAAACTCAGCCAAGTTTCTTCCAATTTTTATCTGCAATTAACTCCCTTATTTCATTTTTTTTTTCAATTTAGTCCTGCAAACTTGGGGGGTAAAATCCTTCTTGCTGTAGAATTTTTTTTACAGCAGAATTTTTGTTTCCTCATTAGATATTCAAACATGAATATCTTGAGCTTTTGATATCGAAATCAAGCGATTCAAAAACCAAAATTCATCTACACATGTAGGAATACAACTTTCATGAGGATTCAAGGAGAAATAAAATTGTTTTGAAGAACAAAATCTGGCAGCAATTTGGTTGGTAAAAAAGGGTCACCTGATATGATTCAAAAACTAAAAAATATTGAGCGTCCCGATATGATTGAGAGTATAACCTAAGAATAAAGACGAGCACAATCATGATGGAAGCAGAGCCTTTAGTGCAAAATTCAGGTTATAATCCTACTCGCAACAGAAATCTTTATTTTCACGTTGAGATATTCAAACAAGTATATCTTGAACTTCTGATATCGAAATCAATCGATTCAAAAACCAAAATTCATCTACGCATATAGGACTAAAACTTTTATAGAGAATTAAGAATGAGATAAAATTTATTTTGAAGTACAGAAACTGGCTGTAACCTGGTTGGTCAAAAATGATCTCTTGATTTAATTTAGGAAACTGACGATACCAAGCATACTATTTTGACTGAGAGTCTACCATAAGAATAACAAACCTTAAGACCCAATAAAGGTGTAGGTCAATTCTTTAACATGTCATGAGTGATAAAATATAGCCAGGATGGTCGGATATTGCACGAAACCAGATCAAAATCAAAGCCTAAGTTGGAACAAAAAATTGCGACAACAGCAGAACCAGTTTTTTTAGTGCAACTTCTGAGGGATGTATCCAACCTTAGAGACCAGATAATAAAGGAACGAATTTAGCATTGTAAAGACTCCTAATTAGTTGAAGAATCCTAACAATTTCGACAACAAAAAGGGAAGGATAAGGAGAGCAGATGCCAACTGAAACATGGTCCGAAAAATATTTCCTTCTTCTTTGTTTTTATCAATCTCCCAGCAACCTTGAACTAAACTCTTGCCTTCAATTTGAAGGGAATATACACCATCTCCATTAGCACGTATAGCTCAAAAAATAAGTAACAACAATAAGAATACTTAGATTTCATAGCATTAACAAACTTAAAACTTAAGAAAAAACATCTTTGTTTCAAGAATTTAAGGCTCTTTTAAGTTATTTAATACATTTCTTATAAAGATACTAACTTTATCATCAAAGGGTCTTTGAGTCCCTCCAATTAGGATTGTTTTTGCAGGTACTCGAAACTTTAATTATAAGCCTAGAGTTCCTTAGATTAATAAGAAAAATAAATCCAATTATGTGATTAATTAACCATTATCACAAACACTAAATAACCTTTTATTTATAATATTAGATTTAGAGACATCATCAATAGCGTTGTCTATGGAAAACTTTACAAAAAGTTGTATATAGCTTTATTATATAACTGTTTTTCCCTTAATATCATTATCAATGGTAGATAATCAGGACACATCTGGAATAGAACAAGTAACTAGTCTCCTTGTCGTGGTAGATACTTCAATCCCCACACAACCAATTCTTCATCAATTAATGGAACAAATACAACTCCTCACCTAGGTAGTGTTTGGGAATCAACAAGCTAGAGAAAGCCTACCACCTCGAATTTCAGCTCCTCTTCAACAAGTTATTCCATCTTTACATTCACTTTCATGACAACAAGCCCCACCTAGTGTCCGTAGATGACTACATTATCTAGAAAGATGTGAACAAAAGAATCCAGTAGATGACCCTTAACCTCAGAGGTCTTCAAGCCATGTCAAAAGTATACACGCTCTTATGCTACTCAGGCGTGAAGTGGTTATTCTAAGCATCCATCTGGACAACATAAGAAAGAAGCAGTTCATTTATCATGTCATCCTACACCATAGACATCAAGTTCCCCTAAGCCTAATAGGTATAATAGTGGCAAACAACTAAAAGAAGAACTCATCCATGAGGATGTCTACATTTATCATCAGATCATAAATTCCCTTATTTCCAGATATGTGTTGAACACATGCATACCCATAAATTATATCCCTACCAAAATAACCTTGAACAATTATGATGGGTTTACAAACCCTAGGGAACATATAAAAAATATACATAGCAGTCTAAAGTTGGTCATTCAAGACAACCATACTATGTGGAAGATCCTTCCAATGACTTCCAAAAGTGCAATAAGAGCATGGTACAACAATATAAAACCAGGTGCAATTGCCAACTTCAATGACCTCTATGTACATTTTAGTACAAGTATTTCACCCAAAAAAAGTTTCAATGAACTCTTTGAAATCACCTAAATAGAGAATTAGTCTATCAGAACATACCTCAAAATACTTAACGAGGAAATGCTTAAGGTCAAAGACTTGTTTGAATAGATAGCTTCTGAAGCCCTTATCAATGCGGTAAGAGAAAAAACCTTGTGGAGAGATTTGTACGCTCTACTAGATAAAAGGTTACTGAAGGTAAAACAAGCCATATAAAGTCACATTTGAGTAGAGAAAGCGAGTACGCTATACCATGGGCCTCCTTATTTTACCAAGAACAAACAATTAGAGAGCTCCCCTAAACAAGGTCATTCATCCAAGCGAGGCCATTCTTTCAGAAGAGACAACAATCTCAATAAGAACTAGAAGAAACCACTTAGAGAATGTCTAAGTTATCCTAAAGCACGTGCTTCTCCATTAAACGCCTCTCTCATTGAAGTCCTTGTATCCATCCAAGGTAAAGAGTTTGTCAAATATCTTTTGCTTATGAAGTTTCCTCCTAATACACGCACATCTAAAAAAATATTGCTTTTTTATATATATAAAGACAAAGGACATGATATAAAGGATTATTATGTCTTGAAAAAAGAAATTAAAAGACTTATAGCTAAGGGTTATCTTCATTAATTTCTAAAGAAAGATTCTCGTCCAAAGCAAAATAAAGAAAACCCTGATCAATTCGCTACAACCTTACCTGACAGCCATTTGTAGAAATGACAGTTATGCTTCCCATTAGCCATTTTCATAATGAGGAATGGATATTTTAGGTCCATTCACTAAGGCCATAGGTAAGAGACAATTTGTCCCAGTAGTCGTGGACTATTTTACCAAGTGAGTTGAAGTAGAAGCTCTAGTAAAGATAACTACCAACAAAGTGCTTTTTTTTTTTTTGAAGAATATCGTATGTTATTTTTGGCTCCCTAGAGTTTTGATCATTGATAATGGAACGTAGTTTGATAATTATAAAATGAGAGAACATTATTAGAGGCTTTATATAGATCAATGTTTTTCCTCAGTATCACACCCTTAGACAAATAATCAAGACGAGTTGACTTGCAGGGTTCTACTTAATAGACTTAAGCAAAAGATAAAATAAACCAAGTCAAAGTGAACATAATTGTTGAGTGGAATTTTATGAGCACACAGAACAACTAAAAAAATATCAACTGGTGAAACCCTATTTCTTCTCACATATAGGACAAAAGTTGTGATCCTAGCTGAAATTACGTGTCCAAGTCATTGAGTAGTTCACTATATCTTAAAAGGCAGTGAACACGGTCCTAGGACCAATCTCGACATCCTAAAAGAATTATGTTTGATAGCTGCAATTAGGAATGAGATCTAAAGGCTAAAAAATACTCAATATCACAATATAAAGGTTAAAAATTGGAAATTTAAATTTAGACACTCGGTACATTGAAAATTAGAGGCAACAAGCAATAGAGAGAGTCGGGGCGAGCAAACTAGTTTCAAAATAGGATAACTCCTTTAAAATTATAAGAGTTATCAAAGCCAATACTTACTATTTATAAGATATAAAAGGAAAGAATCTTCCTTATGCCTGGCATTTAAACCATCTAAAAATGTATCATAATGGATAGGAATATACATTTTTGTATATGAATATTTTCCATTTCTTTATCATTATGTAGCCCTAATAAATGCCACCCAGTGTTCTCCATGTAGGCACTCTCTAAGGGAGATGTGGTATCTTTAATGCTATATACACCATTAGCTAGGAGATAATATATGTTCTCTATGTGGGCACTCTCCAAGGGAGACATGGTCTTCCTAGTGCTATATACACCACTCCCCATGAGATGTTATGTATTCTACCCCCAATACATTCATTAAGGGGATGCTCAGCAATTTCCCTAAGAATAATAATCTCAATTACAATGAACACCTATGATATTAATGTGGTGATTGTTTCAATATAGTTCTTATTGGATGTTGGTTCATAAGAGATTTTTCTACGTATGAAAGATCTACTCTTTTTAATACTTGGTGTTGGACCTGTTTATAGATGTATAACACAACTTGTTAACACATTTAGGTACAATAATAATATAAATATTGAATAATATGCAAGTAATATATCATAAATTTTAATAATTTCAAAAATACAATATAAGCTTTACGACCAAATTTAAAGCTTGAAGAACTCGAGAACCTACATCTTCCTGCCAAGTTCCTAGGCCAAAAAGACTCTACTTTTGGTTGAGGTAGCTTTAATAGGAAAAACATTAGCAAAGTTCAAGATTTGGCTATCTGGAAAACTCTCAATAAAGTCAACTTGTATTCATCTAGACAAGTTGAAGAAATACAGGTTTGATATGGCCAAGAAAAGCTTGTCTCCTATTTTCTCCGTTAAAGATATGGACTTCCCATATTCAAACTAAAAAGCATAGGAAGAATTCTTTAGGTTTTCCATTCTTTCACAATATTTCTAAACCCTCTCCCTAGTTATCTTTAGCTCTTCTCTTAGGGTATCTCTTAACCCCTAAGCTCAGCTACCCCTTTCTCTAAGTCAATCATCTCTCTCTTTAAAAGGTCAATATGGTTGTAGACCTCGACCAGCTGTTGTTCAATTGATTTCAAGGTATGGGTCTAAGTTGCCATATGCCCTGTAGCCCGAAATATACAATTCTAAAAGAGTCTATCTCAACATCTTGAGCAACCTTTTCTTATCTAACTCTGTGTATTTTAGACTTGTCAACTCGATGCTACTCAATGACCTCTTTCATAACCCTTTTCTTCTTTAAAAAAGTCAGGCTCCCTTGCTGTCTTTTGAGCAATCTTGTTAGCAAAAAGGTCAGGTGCAGGGATGTCTTCGAAGACATCCTCAACTTGGATTAGATTATGGAAATCTCCTCAATATTCATTTGAATAGAAGACCTAACCTTTTATCTTCGTTCTAATAATTGATTTTCTTTGAAAGAGGAGTCATTACTAGGAGAAGACGTAGTGACGTAACTAGGCATTGATGGGATAGACCTACTGTATTTGGATGCAGCAGTCATACGTATATACTTTGTATAAAGAAACAATCAGGGAATGAAAGATTTTGAAATCAAAAAACAAATATATGAAATCAAAATTACCTAAAATGCCATATAGCCCTTAAGCCATACAATTGATGTTATATTCAGTATGGAGGTTGGACAACCTATTACAAACCCTCTCATCCTCTAGGCCTAAGAAAGGCTTTTCATTTACACCCGCTAGGGCTATCTTTTAATAGTGGGTACAACCCTAAATTGATATATTTCATGGGTCCATTCTGTCTATTGATGAAAGTAAAGAACAAAGAGATTGAAGGCCCCTTCTTCAATGCTACTAATCAGGGTAAAAAAAAATGTCTAAATACCTTGATCGAGGGCTCCTCGTCTAAAATCCTCAATAGTTATAAGAGAAGATCAATTTTTACATTTGTTTTTGAAATAATATGTTTGTTTTTATATAACAAAACAAGTTTTTTTTCTCTCTTATCTTGTATTAGCTCACCCTACTATCACTAATAGTATTTATCAATTGCCACTAGTATTGAAACCCATCCATTATTTAAAAAAAAATAGATTATTGTATATTTTTTAAAAGTATAAAACTTGATTAATTAACTTTTTGTTAAGATTTTTATAAATAAAAATTTTTTTAAATCAAATGAGTTTGGAAAACATGCGAGACCCAATATACTTAGACTTGACAGTCAGCCAAGTCCAAGATGACATGGGCTTGAAAAACATACCAGACCCAAGGTACTTAGATTTGACAGTCAACTAAGTCCAAGGTAATGTGAGTCTGACCAACATATAAGACCCAAGGTACTTAGACTTGGAAGTCAGCCGAGTCCAAGGTAACGCGGGTCTGGAAAACATGTCAAACCCAAGGCACTTGACCTTTACAGTCTACCAAGTCCAAGGCACTTGAACTTGACAGTCAGACAAGTCCAAGATAACATGGGTAAAAACTTAGACATTACCAAATTCTAAGGATTTATGCTTGATCCTAAACAATCTTTTACAAAAAAAGTGTTAAAAACATAATAAATTGTCATGCCTCTCCATCTAAAATAATTATTCATATTAAGATAATGATTTCTCTATACTTATAAGTGTATATAAGATCTATATAGATCCACCATACTGACAATTTCATTCATGTAATGTAAAATATATTTATCTCCCATTAATATCATCAAAAGCAAAGGACTTTCTGACTTTTTTGTTTTATGGAAACAACAAGATTCAAAGGGTATAAACACCTCTTGAATCATCTAGGTAAAATATTTATAATTTTTTTTATCTCTTAAGATAAAAATACTTAGATATCAAAATATTAGCAAACTTAAAACTCAAGAACAAAAATTTTTGTTCATAAAATTTAATGCTATTTTAAATTATTTAATATATACATTTCTCATAAAGATATTAATTTTACCATCAAATGAGTCTTTGAGTCCCTCTAATTATAACTATTTTTACAGTATTTAAAATTTATATTGTAAGCTTGGAGTTCCTTATATTTAAGTAATCTTTTATTGATTAACCATTATTTTAAACATTAAATAATCTTTTATTTATATATATATATATTAGATTTTAGAATATCATCATCAAAACTTATATTTAAATGCCTAATTGTGACCAAAGAAATTAATTAATAAGCTACTAATTATAAGTTAAGGAATCAGAAGATAGCCACCAGTATAGTTTGACTAAATTTATAGCCACCAGTTTAGTTTGACTAAATTTATAGCCACCAGTATAGTTTGGCATAGGGAAATAAATTTGACAAGGATGCTGCGTCTCCACCGTATACAAATAGTGCTCGGAATTGGAAGTCCCCACATTCGACCGGATAGCCCCAGCTAGCTAGCAAGGGGTCCGGATGGAACTGGAAGTCAAATTACTAACTACTTCTATCTAAGAAAGTTCTATGTTTCTTTTTACACGTGAATTTTAAGTGAAGTTTTTGTTTTGGTCAATGAAAGATGGAATATATGAATTATATGCTGTAATAGTGATTATTTTTTAAAATATTTTTTATTTAGTAAAATATCAAAATATATATTTTTATTTTTAAAATTTTATTTTTAAAATTAATATATCAAAATAATTTAAAAATATTAAAAATAATAATTTCAAATAAAAATAAAATTTTAAATTTTAACAAAAAAAACTGAAATCCACTTTCAAAAACCCTTTAGAACCCATTTATAATAACAATCAACTACCCTTTCACATTTTCAATAACATTACGGAATACATCAATGTTATTCTAACCCGGTTATATTTTCACTAACATTATGGAATAAACATTTCTTTAATTACATTTTATAATTAAAAAACTACGATCACAAATATTTGAAGAAAACTATGTATGAAATTAGAAATGAGCAAAAAAACTAAAAAACCAATTAAACCGAGAAAATAAAAAAATTACTGAAAAAACCGAACTGTAAAAAAAAACCGATTAAACTGATTAAAATTTTAAAGTTCAATTCGGTTTTGGTTTTATAAACCTGAAACCGAAAAAACAAAACCAAACCAAACCCAAACTGGAAAAAAAAACTGAGTCAAACCAAAAAATCAAGCAAAACCAGTTTGAATCGGTTTTTTTTCCAAAATAATCGAATCTAAACCGGTCAGTTTAAACTAGTTTTAGTTTGATTTTATTTTTTTAATATAATTAATTTTTGTTTTTTTTTTTTTATAAAAACTAAACAGAACTAAAAATAATTATTATGATATTAGATATATAATTGTTGCAAAAGGTATATTCCTATATTATTATTATGAGTTTAAAACATAAAGATAAACTCTCTATTTGAGAAAGCCTGTTTTTTCCTTCTTTTTTTTTTTTTAAAAAAAAAAAGTCCAGCTAAAAGAGAAATTTAATTTCACTTCCCATACCTATATGCAACTCTAGAAAAGTGGGCTTATCATCACATCCACGGCAAATTTTCCTTGTACGCATGTACGATTCCTGGCCAATTTGATACCTCTACCTAAGAATTTTATTCCACACGGTATAATCATTAGGTTTGAAAGTCTACTTTTAATTAAATTTCAAGGTAAATGCCTTAAAGGTGGGATTTTTTTTTTAATTAGCTCAGTCAACAAAAACATTTCACAGAATAACGTTGATTTTAAAAAATATAGTCAATACCATACCATGTCATGTCTACGAAATAATCAAACTATGTAATTATGATTCAACTTATTAAATCCAATTATATTAATTGATCAACTGTATTATATAAAAATCATAAATTTATAAAGTTTTTTTTCGAAATATTTCTTATAAATTAAAATATATATTTTTATCCAACTTATAGATTAAAAAATAAATTCCAATTAAAATCTCAAAAAGTTATTATTTACAAAGTAATAAGTTGTTCTGAGTAGTTAAATATGAGTCTATTATAATTAAATAAGAATCTGTTTCAAATAGATTATATAAATGACCTAATAGATACATTTATGTACTAGTAAGACATGTTTAAATTTAAGAGAAGATCTGATCATGTTAAGTCAGAATAACAGCTCAAAATGACCATAAATTTTGATCCGATCGTTAGATTGTGTTTAAGTTTTACAAGAATTTTCAAAGGTAGTTTTTCCTATAATAATCACTGCGTCACTACGCAGGCCGTCAAATATTTAGATATCAAAAATCTCGTCAATGTTTTTTAATTTTAATAATTTTAAGATTTTTCTTATTATTTTCAGAACTGGTTTTATTAATCATTATAAAACACAATCAGTTGAGTTAAAAATAATATAGTTTGACCATGTCATGTTTAAGAAACATAACATTTACTGGATACCACTATTTCATCAAATCTTTTTATCTTATATCAATTCGTCAATTGTTTTAATTTTGTGTGCTACTCATCCAATTTATCCCTAAGGATGTAATTTAATTTCCAACCATGACCATGAGTGACAATAATGCAAGTTAGACGCTACGATCTCGATATGAATGTATTGTGCGCGATGGATTTTACCCGCAGATGTTTATCCATATGAAGGAGTATAATCATGAACATGTATGCATGCTCAACAGGACATGCTTTTAAAGCAAAGGATGAGTCAGATGCATAAATGCATGCATTGATGCCCATACAGAGTGACCAGGGTTGCCTATGGGACATATACTCGACAATGTCTCTTTTTCCTTTTTCCTGTTTTTCTTTCGGTATCTTTTGAGTATTTTACGAATTCTTGATTTCATAAAAAAATAGCTAATATTTGAAAATCGAAGGTGACCATTGAAACAGATAGTGTATATTTTTATACACACATATAAACTATGATTCAAATTATCCAATATATTACATTTTTCTTGCATCCCAAATAGTAAGAAAAGAATTCCTCCTCAACGACATAAAAAATTAAAATATATTTAAGACTTTCTGGAAATTAATTTTTAAAAAATTACTTTTCAAACTTTACTGTGATTATTTGTTATTATGAAGGTTGGTCAACGGAAAATATTTTCTGGTCAACAAAAAACACTTTTCAGTCAAAGAAAAATTTAGTTTACTTTTCAGGAAAATATTTTCTTTTTATTTTAGATGGAAAACACTTTCTGGAAGTTGTAAAAAATTTAAAAATATCATATTATTTGCTGATTAATTTTTATCTTCATTTTTATAATTATTATTTGATTTTTCCTTATCATTTTTTAATTGAAATTTTTATCTATCAAATTTGGTCCTCATTCTTTTGATTTTTACTTATTTTATTTGAAATAATTTATGAAATGTTAATTATTATTATTATTATAATTTCTTCATCTTTCATTTTTTTTAGATTTAATCTCTATTATTTTTATTATTATTTATTTTATTTAAATAATTTATGAAATTATATTTTTTTCAATTTCTTTCTCATTCAACTTTTTAATTTGTAAGATTTATTTCTTATTATTTTAATAAAATTAAAAAAAATTAAACATTAATCAGTTATTTTCTCTCTTATTTTTTATAACATAACCAAACATTGAAAAAAAAATTTAATTTATTTTTCATTACACAACTAAATATAAAAAATAATTTATTTTTTTAAAATTTACTTTTTCAAAATTTACTTTATAAAAAAAAACTATTTTTCAGTAAATAAAGGATCTAAGAAACAAAGAGAAGGAATTTGTACATTTTTTTTTAAAAAGAAAAGATAAGAAAAGAAACGACGTGCAGGTCGGCAGATGTCCCATCTCTAGCATAGCCAAATGGGTGTGGATTGTCGGAAGCTTTCCAAAGTGGGGTTTGCCCAAATTGGATTTCCTTTACACAGAGGACTCATTACTGTCCACATGGTTTCATCCGCAGACCTCCATGCGTGCTGTGGCCAGGCCAGGGCTTTCCTTTCCCATGAAAGATTAAGAAAACTCATTGGGATCGCCTAAATACTATGAACACACTCACAGTAATTCCATCTTTTTTCTTGGGATGCAAATGTTATTGTCAAACATACAAGGAAAATGATGTTCAACTTAAAATTTTTTTAAGGGATGATAAAATTGATAAATGGCTCTTAAAATTTCAACATGTGAGGTGGCTCCACCCTCTTTATAAGGCATATAAATCCATGTTAGGTGAAGAAATGTCATCTTTACGTTATCTTTTGTTATGATGTTGGAAGTTACACGAAACCCCTTTCCACTTGAGGTAACGCTTATGGTAATCATGATGATTGTTGGCAGATGGTCACCTTATCTTTTTCTTTTCCTCTTCTCTCTCTCCTCCCTCTTTGAATTTCATGCTAACCATTAAAAGAATTCAAGTTTGTTCATATATTTTATGACTTTTTAGGTTTGACCCTCAATGTTTTGATATTTAAGTTTGATTTTTAATTTTTTTATCAAATTTTAATTTGTTTTAAATTTAATCTCTGGATCCATATTGTTGATATATTTTTTTTAAAATTTGATCCTCATTCTTATTCTATTTATTTTTATTTTTTGTTTTGGATTCTTTTGTTAGTTTGACTTTCTATTCAATTTTCCCTTTAGTTCAAAATGTTAGATTTCCATCTCATTTTATTTGAAATTAGATTCTTATTCTCTTAATTGATTTTTTTAATTATTCAACATTTATTTTACTGGGAGTTGGTCTTTGGTGTTTCTATCATTTCCTATGGGTTTTTATTATTATTGTTATTAAGTTGGATTAGGGACAATCTAGTCTTTTTTATTTTAAAAAAAAATTTTCAAAAAAAAATTGTTAGTTTGTGTTACACACGTGCGACATGTGACTCGTTGTCCGGTGGAGGAACGCCAACTTCTGTTATGGCGTTGGAAGCTATGAAGCACCCCTTTCCACTTTTGTTATGGAGGTGGAAGCTATGCAACACCCTCTTCCACTTGATTGTCGTGGTGATAGTTGGTCATCGGTCACCCCTTCGCTCTCTCTCTCACCCCCCCTTGAATTCCATGCTAGCCATTAAATAAATCTAGTTTATTTTCTTATTTTATAACATTTCAGATTTAGTCCTCAATGTTTTGATTTATAAGTTTAATTTTTAGCCCTTTTATCAATTTTAATTTGTTTTTAATTTTATCATTTGATCTATAATGTTGATTTTTTTTTCAATATTTAGTCTTCATTCTCATTCTCTTAATTTTTATTTTATAAAAGAAAGTTAAAATGACATTATTTTAAAAAAAAAGAAAAATAGTTAACGAGTTTTGATTGGGTTTACCCCGGGTTGACCGTGTAAAGGGTTAACCCAGGTTTTTTTTTTTTTTTTTATCATTTTACACTAAGTTAATTATCCTCAAATTTCTTTTGAAACCACGCCCGGTCTAAGCCCTAGGTCATCCATGTCACGGGTCAACCCACCAAGTCGAGTCAAGTTTTAAAATGATTTATTTTATAGATGAGATGCTTCTAATTTAGTCACTAGCTAGGGTCATGAGTTTGAAAAATAAACTTTGTTATTTTTTTTTTGTTTCCATTCAATCAAATTATCCTCATCTCATGATCTAGATAGCAGGTTTAGGTGGGTTGCCCAAGTTTATTATTTTTTTTTTTGAGGTTGCTCTTCTTTTCATTTCTTTTTTTAATCTTTTTTAATTTTATCTTTCAAAATTATATTCTTTTTAAAATTAAGCTTCACATTTTTTTTCGTATTTTTTCTTCTATTAGCCTATTTCATTCGCATGATCTCACTTATGAGTTTTGGCAACCTCACTCAGATTTGCGGGTTCTTTGTTTTTAAGACTTCTTTTTATTCACTGATTTTTTTTTTATTTTATCTTTCTACATTTGAATTATTGGGGATTAGCAATCGTTATTTTTCTAATTTTCTTTATGTGATGTTAATTGATGGATTTTTCTTTCTTTCTTTATAATACACTGATAACAGTTGGGCATTGTTTTTTTATAATTTAAAAAATTTGATCTGATCTACTGCAAAACATAATCCATCTATCTAGTACATAAATTATAAGATAGTCTAAAATATTGACATCAATAAAATGTCAATGTAGGTTAGAATATTGAGTTTGAATTCAATTAAAATTCTAATTGTCTAAACATCATTGGCATTTTTTAATACACTATTAAATTTATAGTCAACTAACATCCATAAAAAAAAAAAATTAAGATGTTTTTGGTTTCGAGCCTTTGATTATAATGGTTTTAGAGTTAGTTTAGCTAATAAACACAGCTAGATTGACATAAGACGCAGCAAAAATGTGCCTTTTTCAACAAACTTTTAACTCAAAAAATAAATGGACCTTACAATCTCCTCGAGTTAGAGAGAAGTCATATTCTAGATGTCCAATCAAAAGTTGTCAACCCTTTACATGCTCATCTTTTTTGTTAGAAACATCATATATGCTAGCAACATGCTTAGCCTTCCTAGAAATGAAACTAATCTTAGTACTACATTGAGGTCCATGTGTAATAACTCTTATAGTTGTAAGGACTAGACAATCACCAACAACATGTGCGTTGGTTTCTCCATTAGAAAACCTTTTGCACACCTACTTCACAACTTTTATTTGTAGTTGAAGAACATTGACTTTAACCCTATCAATTCAAGAATTCTCCTTATGCATATATGAGGAGTATCTTCTGCAGCATGCTTCATCAAAAATCACCTCCAACTTATTAATAATGACAGTATTGATGACTTCATTATTATTATTAGTGTCATTGTTTATGGTATTATTATCAACATAACCATCATACAAAACAAACATTATAAATTGATGGAGAGTATCAATCTACATCTATTTCACCATAAACAGGATCACCAACATCTCCATGATACTCATTACGATCAAGAAGTTATCTCATGTACTCATAACTTTAAAACTGGCTATGAATCTGTGGTAACTCTTCTCACAATCCTCAGATTTCTCTTCTTCATATATACCAATCGACTGGATAAATGTTTAGCTTACCTCTATGATTTTATCATCAGTAATTGATTGGTTAGTTTTATAATCTGTCTTTACATACCTTCTATCAACAACTCCTGAACATCTCTTATAAGAGGGAGAACCTCCTTAACCTTTCTTTCAAGAGCATGTTTTATTATACGACCATCTCTTATAATCATGGTTATTCAATAGCACATAACAATTAACCACCAAGATTCTTTGAACTCTGATACAAACTGACGCAAACAAAAACAATATAAGAAAAACAACAACAATAAACAACACAAAATTTTGCTTACTAGGGTCAACATACAAAAACTTTAATTCAATATGTCATAACTCAATATTGTTTCTAATCAAAACTCAATGTTAAAGATCTTTTAGGATGCTTATATACTAGGAAAAGACCTTAAACAAAACTGAAGAACAAATAAAAGAATTCTATGCAAAATGAAAAAAAAAATCCTAAATCAATTAGTAATATATAGCAAATTTCAAACAATAACTTGTAAACTTTATTTGAAAACCTTTACAACTCTGATAACAATAAAATATTACCTTTAAAGAAAACATAGCTTTTAAAATCTACTATACATATTTTAACTCAATCAAATTATCGGATCAAGATTTATACCTATTAATATAAAACCACATTTTAAAAAGAAAAAAAAAATCTTACATCATAACCCCGTTTTTAATGTACTCATTAATCATATTTTAAAACAAATTGTAATAGATTTTTTTAATGGAGCTTTTTTCTTCCTTTGAAAAATGGGTTTTAAAGTTGATTAAAAAAAAAAGGATATATTCAATCACATCAATGGCTTAAAGGAGGAAAGAACGGTCTGGAAAGAAGAAGACTGATAGGAATGAATTTTTATATTTTTTTGCCTTCCATACGTTTAGCATCTTTGTTTCTCCATTGCTCGAATATCAGCATGAATTGCATAATAAAATAATGTTGTTCACATTTCAATGTTTCTTTGTAGTCCCCCACAATGCAGACCAAACTTATCTAGTCTTTCATGGACTCGTACCCGAATAATGTAATCTACGAAAGCTACCCTCCCTCCCCCTCCGTTGTCTGTTAATGTAATTAAAGATTATTAGGTAATTTACGAATATTAATTTTTCGTTCGCATAGAAATAGAATATTTATTATGACAACTTTTCATGTATTTCACTTTATAATTAATATCTAACAATACCTCTAAAATCCAAAAGAACATGGGATCCATTGAGTAACGAAATGGCTGGCAAAACCCTGTTGTTTCCCAAACAAATTAACAAATTAAATGATCTTTGTAATATATATACATATATATATATATATATATATATATATATATATATTAAGCTCATATTATAAATAAAACTATGTTTTGGACATTTCACAGCAATCTTACAATTCAGTCTCTATAGTCCATTTCTTTTAGTTTTGGTCACTAGCTAATTCTCAGCGACACGACTGCCTAGTTACAAGTGGTCGGAAATCATCAACTAATGCATTCATAGATGATCAGCACAACTTCTTTCAAGACAACTTGGACAAGATGCATGAGACTAAGCTGTGATTGACGTTGAAACAAGGAAAAGGAGCATGACGTTTATATATAAATGTTTAGGTTCGATGAAAATCACCCTAAATAAAGGAAATCCTTGTTTCATAAGAAGCAAAATTCAAATAGATTTCGGAATCCTACTAATTAAGCAAAACTATTAACTTATTTTCAGATTCAATCCTCGATATTTGTGTTTCTTTTCATGTGTTCTACTACAACTTGGGCTTTCCAATTTGAGGAAAACGGCTAAAACATGCGCTGTGATTTGTAACGAGACTGGCCAACAAGAAACTGAGAAAGGATCGTAAAGTTGCGAGTGCAAGGTCAGATATAATTCTCTAATGATCCTATTTGAGACGTAATTCTTAAATTCTTAATGATAAATTCTTAGTGATTTAGCGTGATAACATTGGATGCTTAACAAATAGCTCGTCTTCATGAAATATGTGTTAATTTTAAGCACTAAATTCACAATTTATTTATACACGTAAGTGGACAAATTATCCATGCCCCAAGCTAACATCATGGATGCATGGTCGATAATTCCCTTCCTCTTTATTAAAATATTTCCCTCTATATTGGAGAGAGGTGATGAGGCGGGGGGGGGGGGGGACTTGAAAAATCTTCAACTCCAATTTACAATTACACCTTTGTTATTTATTTATAAATTAGTCCAAGGACATAAATATGAACTAATAACCAAATCTCTTATTTTGCGTTCTTTTTCAATGAAAAATATAATTGTATCTTCCAAGCAATATTGGGATTGTTTGTTGAGTTACGTAATTCATGGGATAATCCACAAAAATGAGTGGCTAAGATTTGCTTTCAATTTGTATACGAGAAGTGCTTAAAGGGAAGGAGCTAGGCAATTTCCAAGACATATAAAGCATCCATGTTTGAAAATGTCTTTCCTTAATGGGAGCAAAAAGAAAAGTTATATAAATAAATAAATAAAGAGTAAAGCATGGAAGGTGGTGAAGGCACGTTGATTTTTTGGGTAAAAATCGGAAAGAAAGAGATCAGCCACCAAAGTGGGTCCAATTGCACACTATTAGAGGAGTGATGGCTGAACAAGGAAACCAAACATCCATTATCAAAACAAAAAAACATGTATTATATTACTCTTCCATTTGCCTTCGTTAGTAATTTTCATGCTTTTAAATTTTTATCTCTTTGGCCCCACCCCTACTTCACTCATCTTCCTTGCACCCCTATAAATACCACCACACCTGGTACCCGAAAGAAGCAAGAAAGAACTAATTAAGCTTTTACTTTGGAGAGAAGCTGCAGAGTGAGTAGAAGAGAGATGGAGTTCCCAGTGATCAGCATGGAGAAGCTAAATGGCGAGGAGAGAGCAGCCACCATGGAAAAGATCAAGGATGCCTGTGAGAACTGGGGCTTCTTTGAGGTATGTCTAAACCTCCTTTTCTTAAAAAATGCTATCTCCCAGCCTTCCATCATTCCTCTTCTTCTAAAAACGGGTGTTTTTTGTTTTCTTTTGAACTCTTTTAGCTACTGAACCATGGCATACCCCATGAGTTCTTGGACACCGTAGAGAGGATGACAAAGGAGCACTACAAGAAATGCATGGAGCAAAGGTTCAAGGAAATGGTGGCAAGCAAAGCCCTTGAGGGTGTCCAAACAGAGATCAAAGACTTGGATTGGGAGAGCACCTTCCAGTTACGCCATCTCCCTAAGTCAAACATTGCTGAGATCCCCGATCTCGATGATGAATACAGGTATATATATATATATATATATATTAATATTTAATACATGTATCTTAAGGAATATTTTCATCGGCTGTCTTGCAGTTTTTTTCCGTATAAAGAAGGGTCAGAATGTGTCCCTTCAAGTTTTTTTTTTTTTTTTCTTCCCCTTCAAAAAAGAAGCTAAAAGAGTCATGATTGGTAGTTAATGGAGGTGTTTGTCTGGTAGTAAATGTTAATCTAAATCATTAGTATAATTATTGCTATCAGAATTGTTAGTTGCTAACGTGTCACCTTGTGACTCAAAAATAGAAGTAATCGCGTGGCCTGAAGGGGCATGATTAGGTATAACACAAACACACCTTGATATTTACCGCAAAAAAAAAAACTGATTGATGCAGGAAGGTGATGAAAGAATTTGCATTGAAGTTGGAGAAACTGGCAGAGGAGCTCCTGGACTTGTTATGTGAGAATCTTGGACTAGAAAAGGGGTACCTCAAAAGGGTTTTCTATGGATCAAACGGTAGTCCAACCTTTGGCACCAAGGTCAGCAATTATCCACCATGCCCCAAACCAGACCTGGTGAAGGGTCTCAGGGCCCACACCGACGCTGGTGGCATCATCTTGCTATTCCAGGATGACAAAGTTAGCGGCCTCCAGCTTCTCAAGGATGGCCAGTGGATTGATGTGCCCCCAATGCGCCACTCCATTGTTGTCAACCTTGGTGACCAACTTGAGGTATAAACCCTATAATCTGCCTAAACTACTACTGTAACCTAGCTAGAATCAAATCTAGCTTACATTTTCTAGCCATACTAAATTCTCTGGTATGTAGGTGATCACCAATGGCAAGTATAAGAGTGTGGAGCACAGAGTGATTGCTCAAACGGATGGCGCTAGGATGTCAGTAGCTTCTTTCTATAACCCTGGAAGTGAAGCAGTTATCTATCCAGCACCAGCTTTGGTGGAGAAGGAAGCAGAAGAGAAGAAAAAAGTGTACCCAAAATTTGTATTTGATGACTACATGAAGCTGTATGCTGGCCTCAAATTCCAGGCCAAGGAGCCAAGATTTGAAGCCATGAAAGCTGTAGAAACCACTGTCAATCTGGGTCCAATTGCAACTGCTTAATCTTCTTCAAGGAGGATTTGGAGTCGTCTTATTTTTATTTTTCAAGAGTCGTCCAAGGTCATTCTAGTAGATTCTGTTGCTTCCATGAAGATATCAGTTAATTTCCTGTAGTACCGAGTGTCAATTTGTTCCATGTAGAAAATTACCTTGATTACTATATTATAAATAAACATTATTTCACAGAAATAATTTATATTTTACTGCCCTTTTCCTTCAAGCTATCCTTCTATTCGTGTGTAAAGCCATAAGCTCCTTCCAAGTTCTTCCTATTAAAAAGATCTGTATGAACTCTGCCAAAATCAAGCAACAAATTCCTATCAAAGTTTAGCATTCCAACTGTTACAAATCTTTTCATTTATTGTAGAAAATAGAATTATGGCAAATGTCCATATATATTAATTACCAAAAACAGACTCTTCTCTTGTATATATTTCACTCAACATTACAATAAAAAATATGTGGTTTTGTCTATCAATTCCGTGAGTAGTTGTTTGATTGTTTATGGTATCAGAGCTTATTCTCTCATGAGCAAACAGATCCTTTTTCTAAAGTGTTGGCTTCTCCAAATCAAACCTCTAAAACTCACCCAAACACTCACCCCATCTCTTCCACCGAAAATGCACTCATTGCTCCCACCATGACAACACAAATCAATAAGAAACTACGCCTAGCACCTTTCCTCAATGGAGAGCACAATTTGAAGCCATCCTTATAGGATACAACCTTCTTGACTATGTTCATGGAGTTTCCCAGTGTCCCTCCCTAACTAGCACCTTTCCCATTGAGTTCAATAAAACTCATTGGGTTCGTCAGGATAAATTAATCCTAAGCGTTATTCTGGCTTTTACCTCACCCGCCATTACCCCTCTCATCACTAGTTCTAAAACCTCCCATAAGGCTTGGAAAAAACTTCATAACATGTATGCCAGTAAATCCAGAACCCGTGCCATGCAACTCAAGGAAGAACTTACCTTGATTCAGTGAGGAAATCGCTCCATCCATGCTTATCTGCATGCGGTGAAAGCTCTTGCCGATGAGATCGCACTCATTGATCATCCAATATCTAAAGATGATATTACCTTTTTATATTCTTAACGGATTGGGTTCTAATTTCAAAGAAATTGTTGCCCTGATTTGGACACGGGAAACATCTTTGATGTTTGAAGAGCTTCATGACATTCTTGTGGGGCATGACAGCTACTTGCGGTGCTTGAAATGCTAAACATCGGTAGAAAGTTGTTGCTTGATTTTAGCAAAGTTTATGCAGATTTTCTTAATACATTCCTTCAACAATTTGATACATATATGTTGGTATATATGGATAATCTGAGTATATTTAAAAAGGCATTCTTCATGTCAAGCATGTTCACACCCAAGATCAATTTGCAGATCTACTGACAAAACCGTTATCTCAGCAACGTATTGCATTTTTTAGATTCAAGATTGGCCTCACTAATAGGAGTCCTATCTTGCAGGGATGTATTAAGAAAATCTCCATAAACTCTGCCAAAATCAAGCAACAGATTCCTACCAAAGTTTACCATTCCAACCGTTACAAATTTTTTCATTTATTGCAGAAAATATTTTGCCAGAATTATTACAAATGTCCATATATATCAATTATCAAAAGCAGACTCTTCTCTTGTACATATTTCACACAACATTACAATAAAAAAAGAGTGGTTTTCTCTATCAATTCTCTGTGAGTAGTTGTTTGATCATTTACTTCCCTGAGGAAACACAAGAATAGGGCAACCTAGCGGTACATTCTGTTACTATAAATAAACCATCAAAGATAACGAATGAGATGCACGAGATGAAGGGTGAAGGGAAAGCAAGCACAAACACATGTGACAGTCACTTTCATAAAAACTTCATTCCATTCGTTACATTTCATTTCCTAGGCAAAGAGTTACTGTAAGAGTTCATCTTGAACCATACGAAACTCTCAGGTAGTTAAAGAACATATATCTATTGATGTTTCCATCTTATTCAATTTAACCTATAATCTATCAGAAAATGAATGTTAAAATGTTTCAGTTAGCAACTAATTCCGTAAAAAAAGATCAATCGTTTGTATGGATTAAGATGGCTGCAACCCAAATTGCATCAAGGGGAAATCATTATCAATTATAGGGAATCTTTGCTTAATTTATGAGTTGGGTAGAAATTCTTATCCAAGCGATGTTGTGGTCTGCATCTTGCAGAGTAGCAGCACATACATCACTAAATTGCTTGTGACCATTTCATGGGACAGCCATGGTCTCTTGCCCAAGAAAGCAACCGTCACTACAAACCATTGTATAGTTAAGCCAAATAAGAAATGGAAAAATCTAGAGTCCACAATGGTTCATGTCCAATGATTGATGTTTTCCGTAGCAACTATTCGTAATATATAGAATAAGTTAATGACAAAAGATAATATGATTATTTAAGATAATTATTTATGCTTCCCACCCAGCAAGATGACGGTTTAAGTCCCACAAAAAAGCTTCTTTATGTTAAAGGAACTTGCAATCCAGTGGAAAAGCGAGCATGCATCCATGAGAATAAAGACTACTCTGCACCAAACAAAGCCTCTCTTTTGCTTTTAATCATAACTGGAATCCTCTCAGGTCCACTCTCAAAGACAAAATAAATTCAGAAACATATCAGCGTGTTTTAGTGTCAGCATTATCATTGGCTTTAGGATATGTAATGGGCCTCTCCGACATTAAGGCGCACCACACTTTACATATTCTTACGTTCGAGTTTTCTTTACTTGGCATAGTTTAGTCCACGTTATATTGTTATTAACTCTCTATCTTCTTGCTTTGATATTTAGATCGTGCTGTTGTAACTTCTACTAATTGGACGGTGAGCTGTAACTCATTGACATGCTACCTACCATCTCTGTCCATCCACACTTTCTGCGGTACTCGAGTTTGGGGTCCATGAATACAAAAGATAAGAAACTTGGATAAGTACAGCGTTTATATCTTTGATTGAATATGAGTAATCCAAGGAAAGTGGTATAGTATCAATTACTTTTACTTCCACAGTTATTATTTTCAGTTTTCTTATAAATTTGAAAGAGACCAAATACAGGTAAAGTAAGCACATTCCTTCAGCAATTTGATAAAGCTCCAATCACCATCGCGTCTTGTCAGATTCTCCCATCATTTACTGTCTCCCAGTAGCTAGAAGTTGGAAGCAAATTTCAGGAATTGCCGTCTATCATGCTATTATTGTACTTCTGTTAGGGGCCTGGGTGCAGCAACGAACACATTCTTGGAAGACGTATGGAGCACTGGTAGCCCGCGCGGACAGTGGCAAAATCGACAGTAAGCGTGCAATGACTTGTATGAGTAATGAGTTCGTGTTGAAACGAATGTGGAGTCGGGCGACGGATTATCCAAGTCAAGTGGTACTAACAGTTGGCTAGTTGATTTATGGGTGGCAAACCGAGGAAGGTACAACATAGATTAGTGGGTGGTTGTCGAACAGTTACAAGCAGCATGATCAGTTGTGAAGGAAAATTGACCAAATCATGGTGGCCTTGTTAACTGACGGGGGACATTGCTGGAGGTGTCCTAAAAACCACCAAGTTCATAGGAATATGCGGTGAACTGCCCAAGCATTGTTTATTTCCTTGGGTGTTCTTCTTGTTTATATCGAGTGAGAGTGTAGAAAACCTCCATCGAGATGTGAAAAACTTAGTTCTAAGCAAGCATATTAGCGAATAAATGAGAAAGGGTTGAATCTAGTTGGGGATAGTTTGACGCGCAGTGCGTTGAAATTCGAGTAAAAAAAAATTCACCCCTATTACAGGTGGTATTATAGTGCAATTCTGCCTTGAAGCCTTGAAAGCTTTGTGGCACAAGTTCGCATGCCATGTAATCACGTGACTAAGGAAACAGTTTGAGAGAGACTCCAGACACATCTTGAAGGCTTGATAGGGCCTATTACAAAGGACGAAGATTTCTTAATAAATGGTAGGCTAATCATAGCCATGGAAAACACTGAAAAGGCTTAGAGGTAGTTGATCTTGCGACAGAAACAAGTCGACGGTTGCTATCTGGAGGAGGGCAGTAGCAAATACCTCGGGTAGTGTGTGCACTTATGGAAGATTGCTACAGTTATAGAAGATGTAAAGTTGTGGTGAAAGACAAGGTATGTGTGTGTGTGTGTATAAAATCCAGTTATCATTCCTATAATTAAGCCTATAATCCTACAATTAAGCTATTATACCATATATATTGGTACTAGAAAGGGCAAGAATCACCACATAAGAAAAGAATCATAATATTTCGACACGGTTCTTGTTTAATAATACTCCTTGACTTGTATACGAAGACTTGAAGATGTTGAAGCGAGACAGATACATTAAAGAATATATCAGTAATGAGTTTAGCTCTCTATTTGATATTGAAAACATGTCTTAAGAAGTTAAGTTGTTTAACTTTCTACCAGGACTCCAAGTAGAGGCACAAATGAAGTTGAGAAGATAGAAGGTGAGGGATTTATCCTCTTCTATTGTATCTGCTGATGGGTTGGTGGATTTTAAGAAAACCAATAGAGAAAGAGATGTTATAACCTCCTTAAAGTCCAAGGCAAGATAAAAGGAGTACAAGAAAAGGAAGTTTGGTGGGGGTGGTTCCAAACCTATTACTAACAAAGAAAAGGCAAAACAGAAACAATGCCAAGTCAAACACAAGAAGTTTATTTTTGGTGGACCAAATTACACAAGGGAGTATCCTAAAAAGGAGAAACTCAATGCCATCTTGGTTTAATAATGGTTATCAAGAGGAAGTCGTCATGCATATTAAACAAATACGTGTATTAAATTGCTTATTAGTTAAGTGAGGGGGTTCAATTATGGTGCCCAACCTTGTTGACTATGATTTGATATAGATTGATGCATGAAGCAAGGAAAATCGATGCTTTCACATTCTGATATACGTGAGGATCAAGATAAATAACAAAGATATTATTGTTATGTTAGACTTAGATGCAACTCATTCTTTTATGTCCAACAAATTAGTAAGAGAGTTTGACTTGTGGTTGAGTAATAGTCACACTATCATGAAAGTAATTGTAAACTCATAACCTAAAACTGGTAAATTAATATTAGAAATGGTAAATTTTTGATTGAGAAATGATCATTAGAAAACGAAATTGTTATATATAAAGATAATAACTTCTATAAATTTGTTAAAATTTGAACAAAATAAATCAATATATCGAATTTCAACACAATGACAAAACTTATAAATTCCCTAAATGGATGAAATAATTATCTAAAGAAAAATTTATATACATTACAAAGAAAAATACTACTACTACTACTACTAATAATAATAATAATAATAATAGAGTGGTATTTAAAGAAAAAAAAATAGTGTATGATTTTACTTGCAAAAACGTTGATTTCTTATATAAGTCTTGCGTACAATCATGATATTTTGATAAAAAAATGATGAAAATTTTAGGCAAATTTTTATGATGGTATTGTATGGGAGTCATTGATGAATTAGTTTAAAAATAATGATGATGCAAGTAATAAAATGGTACATAAAATTTAGATTTTTTGCTTAAAATTATCCAACATCTAATTTTATGGTATAGATCATATATTTCAATTTGACAATTGAATTAGGTTAAAGTATTACAAGTAGCTTTCGAAATATTATTCTAATTTTGGTTAAATTTTTAGGTCAATTGAGATTCATAAAGGCCTCGTAAAAATACCAGCAGACCTATATTTGATAAAATGAACATATAAATATTTATAAGGGGCATTGTGGTCTTTTCATATATTGTGATAAATATATATGAAGTAATAAAAATAAAAATGATTTGAAAAGATGGTAGTGCTCTTATGTGTATTATTATGAGTATTAATGTTTAATGGACATTGTAGTCTTTTATATGTGTGTGTGTGTATGAGTATAAAGTCACAGAGAGAGGGAAAGAGGAGATCAGATGGAGAGAGAAGAAATCAGATTTTGAAAATAAAACCATAAGTGAGTGGAAGAGAAAGAGAGAGAAGGTTAAGATAAATAATAGAAAAATGAGGAAGAAATGACAAAAGAGTTGAGAGATGGATGATGCAGGAATTAAGTGTTAATGTAAGAATGAGTTTTGATATGTATGATAAATGTGATGTTGATTTTGTTGGGGTTTCTAAAGATTTTTTTTTAAAAAAATTGATTGATGATTGTTATGGGTAATTGTTATATTAATTGATTTGGGTGGATTGTTAAGAATAATGATTTGAGATTAAGCTTGATTAATTAATGTATTGTTAGTAAGTAATCTTATATGAGTTGTAAAGAAATCTTTGCTGGAAAATTCTAGGCAAAACTAGGTTAAAGATTGAAGATGATCAAAATTTAATTTTGATCTTTAATTTGTGTGAATTATAGTTTAGTCTCTAAAACTTTAAAAATTTATGATTTGACCCCTGAGACTTATTCCGGAATTATGGGCAACAATTGTTGGATTAAACATGATAAGATTCAATTTAGTCATTGATTTATAATATTTTTAGTTTAGTCCTTCAATTTTACAAGAATTATGATTTGACCCTGAATTTTTGAAAAAATTGCAATTTGGTCCCTAGTTGTAAAAATGCTTTTTAAGATGTTTTCCAACAAGTAATTAAATTTATGGATGGTGGATTATTAAAATTTAATTAATTTTATTTGGATTTGAAATTGATTTAATATTGAGTTTGTATATTGTTTAGGTAAAGGATGAAGTGGAATGTTTATAAATTGAATTGTGATGTGCCGGACCATTATTGGTATATTTTAGAAGATTTGATACGTATAATTGTTGCTGGAAATTATGTAAATTATATGTGATAATGATGAATTAAGTATGCAATGGTGATTAGAATCATTGTAAATTATTTATGATATGTGGAACCATTATGGATGTGTTTTGGAAGATTATATATGAGAAATTAATGCTAGAATTTTTGTTCTGGATTTTATGTAAACCATATGATATAATGATAAATTTAATATATAGTTTTCATTGTAAATTGATTTATGATGTGTGGGATTATTGTGGTTATGTTTGGAAATTTGAGTATATACATTTCTTATATAAAGGATGGTTTAAATTAATTAGACATCATGTGTTATATAAACTATGAGAATGATTATATGTTGATTTTGATGAGAAGAGAATAATTATAATGTTTTATGGAGATAGTGTATGTATCATTTTTATGTAAGAAATTAGTTGACTTGATTGTATTTGAAGTCTTTGATGGTCAATACGTAAAGTGAGATGTTTAATGGAGCAAAATTTTAAAAGATGAAAAAAAACCTTACTTGGCCAAAATTATGAATATTGTAAAGGGAAGGATTGGCTTAAACAGGATAGCAAGAACTATGTCAAACTCGGCTTCAATTGTTATGTGGAATTAATTGATGAAAAATCAAGTCATTTGAACATTGAAAATCGTCAATGAAAAATTAAGTTAGTTGAACATTAAAAATCATTGCTGAAAAATGGAGGTATTTGAACATTTAAGGTTAGTGTAAAAATATATTAATGTAAATGAATTAAAATGATAAACAAAAAATAGTATATTCGAAATGATTACGTGAACTAGTGAATGTGATGAATGGACTAAAAAGGTTTGAATATTGATTTGGAATGTTCTAATGAAATGTAGGAGAGGCGTTCAGAGTGGGACCTGATTTCTAAGGAGTATATATAACATAATTTTCAAGGTAAGGAATTTGACCTTCCCTTGTCTTTTTAATTATTTATACATGCTTTTATAATTTTTAGAATTGTAACGGTAAATAAATTGAATAGTATATTATTGTTGCTATGCTTAATGAAAGCCATTCGACTTCGAGATAGAAATTAGTATGTAATTTGTAATTAATCACATATGCGATAGTGTGAAGTACATTATGGGATTTGATTTACCATAATGACGGAAAAACCTTGTATTTATACTTTTGATCACAATGGTGGAATTGTTATACAAGAATTACTATCCATCGTATTAGTCGGATTCAAAGTATGATTTGTTACCAATGAAACAATAGAAATCACATGTAATTTATGTTAGACTCCCCCCACATAAATTAATGTAAAAAAAAAATATGTGTGTAATGAGTGAGTGTGTATGTGTGTTATGAGAACTCTAAAAGAACTTATATGTTAGATAAACGACAGGTGAACAGATATTGTATGGAAACTAGTTACCCTAGTTAATAGGACCAGTGTCTTGGTTAATAGGTAATTGAAGAAACAAGTTATAGTTAATGGACAATTTAAGAACTAGTTACCTTGGTTAATTGGACGAGTTCCTTGGTAATGAGAAATTGGAGAAACCTGTTAATGTGGTAATGGAATAAATGTCTGGTTTGGACTAGAGAGGATATTAGTATATCCTTAAATTGTTCTAATTGTATTAATTTATAAGGTTCAGAGTAAAATAAGGAATTAACTATTTAGTCATTGATGTGGTAAATATATAGAACAGATGATAGTAAATAATTATTGTGTATAAAGTTGATTTTATTTGGTATTAAAAAAAAAATTAGGTACCTTACCGCATTGTGTTGGGTATTAAACCATGATTACAGTATTGAATAGAGATTCTGATGAAAATATCGATAACTTGGTATAGTGTATATTAATTTTTTTTAAAAGATAGTTATGCAAAATTGTATCCAAATAGCAAGAATTGACATATAAAGTGATTAATAAGTTAATTGATAACCATTTGACAACAATAATAATATGTAAAAGAACAACATGTATATGAGTTTGACTCTATTGACAAGTTAATGATTAAATATTATATTATCTCTACCGATTAAGTCTAATAGAAAAGAAAAATGATTTGAGCATGTCTTATAAGTATAAAACTAATGGATGATTATGTAATTAATTATAAATAATAAAAATGGACATGAATTAAGTGGAATGAATAATGAATCAAGAAAATTTCTCAATATAACAAGGGTGTTATATGGATTGAAGTGTGATGTAACACGGATGCAATAAATGCTAAGAAAATAAAATGATGATATGAGTTAATATGTTGTGAATTAAATAACGATGTGAAGTAGGTATAATTACGCAATGGGTTAAAATATGTAATAAAGGTGGTTGAGAGAGGAAAATATGATATGATTTATGTGTTAAAAAAATAAATTGTTAGGTAAATTACATGGGTTGTGAAATAATAATATTAATATAAGTTGAATATATTCATGAAATGAAAATAGTTATGAAATAATCTCGATGTAAAAAGGAACATTGTATAAAAGTGTTTGAATGAAGCCAGTCAATTTTAAAGTTGTAAAGAGTATAGTGATATTTAAACTAGATTGATGAATGAAACAATTATTATAATGCAAGGATGATAATGTGGTGAAGAAAATTTATGGGGAATAATGACAAATCTAAAATGTTGGAAGTTGATATAAGATCAACATTCTTAAAGAAAAATTTATGAAATTGGTTTTCATCATATAATTATTAGATATTAGTAATTAGGATGATGCAAATGTTTAAAATAACTTATTTTATAATTTGATGTATGTCACATGTAAATTTCTCTGAGAACACTCATTTTTTAGGGTCACTGAGCTACTTAGTGTTATTTATAATAAAAAAAAAAAATTCAGAAAAACAATCTTATAAATAGTTAATGTGTATTTAATTTTAAAAAGAGTTCTAATAAATTATGCACGTTTATAAAACTTTTAAAAGGTTGTT
Source organism: Populus tomentosa (assembly GCA_018804465.1). Classification (NCBI taxonomy): domain Eukaryota; kingdom Viridiplantae; phylum Streptophyta; class Magnoliopsida; order Malpighiales; family Salicaceae; genus Populus; species Populus tomentosa. Next base: position 10,912,356 of record CM031995.1, read on the forward strand.
GAGACTCCCCCCCCCCACACACACAGACAGATATATATATATATATATATACCTGAATTTCAACGTACTCAGTCATTGAAATTAAGTAAAAAAAACAAATATGAAATTACTGGTGTTACAGTAATGAATGCCAAGGCATAAAAGATATGATGTATTGTCGTACCTAACATGACCTTCGGACCTTCTGAATTAATAAAAAAAAATAGAAAAAAGTGAGTCGTCATCTAGTAATTGAAGGAGATTAGAAATCTTAAAATAAACATGGTCTCAAATATTCAAATAATGAGTTAATTGTGTTTAAGGGAAGATAAGTATTACCCATAATGCATCCTTAGAAACAAAAAGGTTACTTTCATTATGTTTTTTCTTCTAAATTTATTCTACACATGTTATTCGTTCTTTAAATTTGTTTATAAGATTCTTCATAATTTATTTAAATTTATTAAGAAAAAGTGATGTTAATCACTAAAAACAAAAGATTTCATCGATGTTGATTTTTTAATGAAAAAACTTGACATTACTCCCTAAAAATATGAGATTTTATCGATATGACCTTTTAACAAAGAAAAATAATGTTAATCCTTAAGAATAAGATATTTCATCGATTTTAATTTCTTAACAAAAAAAACTTGACATTAATCTCTAAAAATAAGAGATTTCATCTATTTTGGATTTTTAGTGGAAAAATCTAATGTTAATTCCTAAAAGTATAAGATTTCATCGATTTTGGCTCTTTAACAAAAAAATTAATAGTAATCTCTAAAAACAAAAGATGTCATTGGTTTTTTTTTTACAACGAAATATTTTGACATTAATCATTTATGAAAAAAGCATTGTTCATGGCCTTTGAAATGACAATGTTTCCTATTTATTATTATTTTATAATTTTTTTATCCCCTAGTTAAAGAAATGATATTGTTTCATATAAAACTCATTATTTTATTTAAAACACAACATCGTTTTAACCATTGCTTAAATTAGAGTTTTTAATTAGAACAAAACAACACTATTTTTTAATCCTATTTGGTCTTAGAAATTTAGCGCATTTTTGGTTTTATCTCTTGGTTTTGCAAATTTTCAATTCAAACTAAATTGGACTTTTATCTTTAGATTAATTTTTTCCCTGATTTAATTGAACCCTAATATTTTTCAGCATGTTTCAATGAAGTCCTTAGTTTCCTAATTTAAGTGTTTATGGTTAAATTAACCCTAAATTTTAATTTCACTCTTCACAAAAACCCTTGATTGAAAACAAAGGTTGCTTTTCATACCTTGACAGCATCATGATTATGAATGAGGTATGTCCTTGTTTTGTTCATTGTTACAAGTTTTTGGAGGCTAATGGTAATAAAAAAAAAATGGAAAATGATGGTTTTAGCCTTTGATATTGATAAAGCTTTGAGAAATGGTGGGGAGGTGTTTTTTGTAATAATAACGTATAAGATATCGAGCTAGTGTGGTGAGGTGTTGAGTGCTATTGCACGAGTGCTTAGGTAGTATAAAGATTTGATTCATTTGGAGTTGTTGAAAGAACTTCCACAATGATCTTTGAATTAAGTTAGTGTAAGGAGCGACACCACCATTTTATACCTCACTGGATATCACTAATATAGTTGGCTAAATTGAGGAAACAATTGGAAGAGTTGATTGGTAGTGGATTCATTTATCCTTCCAAAACACCTTTTGATTTCCTTGTTTCGTTTCAAAAGAAGATAAATAAAAGCTTTAGGATGAGTGTCAATTGTCAAGCACTAAATAAGGTAACCATCAAGAATAAATTTAAGGTGCATTTAATTCAAGATTTAATGGACATGACGTGAGAAGTGTCTATTTTTACAAAACAAGATTTACAATCAAGTTCTTGGCAAGTGAAGATTGTTGAAGGAGAGCAACAATGTCAAGGCCCGATAAATTTTTATTTATTTATTTAAAAGAGTGGTCTCTTTTCAAGTGAATATTTTCTAAAAATTTTGGCAGAGTCTCTTTTGTATTTTCAATACTAACTTATCGACTCAAAATCAAAACCTACAAATAATGACCACAAACTCATCCTTGTATAAATAAACATTTCAACTCCACTAAACATAATAATTTCCAAATCCCCTGTAGTTTATATATATATATAGTTAACATTGTATGATTTCATATACAATATTTAAAACTAATTTATTTACAATAACATTAATTTCTTAGGACACAAATACATTCAAATATAAATATAACAAAATTATATTACCAATTAAAGCAAGGGCATTGTTCTTAATTACATACCCGGCAAAAAAATAATTTAAACATTTTAAAATTTCTTAACATACATGCAATATAAAACATAATATCAATACTTCCAATACAAAAATTAACTTAAACAAGGATTTTCATTTATGCTTCTACTTTCCAGCTCGAGGATACGATGTACCTAACAACATATTCATATAACATGTGAACATTTGGTAAAAACTAGAAAATTTATTCTTATTAATAATAATACACAATTTACATAAGGGCTATTTGAAACATACACAATAATATACGAACTAACTCATTAAATGAAGCACTTATCGTCAATATATATTAATTTAATCTAAATTTCATTCATCTTTTTTTTTCCTTGCCAATCCTTTACTAGATATCTTCTTCATTAACCAGGATATGACTTTCTCAAGTTATCCATCAATTAGTACATTATATCTGGAGTTCAGGTAAGAATGAAAAGGAAAATAGTTCAACCAATGTGCCCATTTCAACAGGGCATTATTTCCATTAACTAGGAAATAATCTTTCAACACGCCCATTTATTTAACAGGGCATTATTTCCATTAACCAGGAAATAATCTTTCAGCAAGCTCATTTAACAGGGGATTATTTCTATTAACCAGGAAATAATCTTTCAGAATGTCCATTTAATAGGACATTAATTCCATTTTTTTTTATTTCACAATTTCTACATTAAAACTGCAATCAAAGGAAATTTCTTCTAAAATAATAAATTAAACAATTAATTTATTATAGGGTATTTAACACCTACCTGGTGTTTGTGGGCGTGAAGTGATTTCCTATTGCTGATTAGGTCTTGCAACCTCTTCTGCACCAGCACAAAAATTAACATGTCAATTATTATTTATAACCAAATAATAAAGATCTCATTTCCTTTTAAATTAAGAAGAATAAAATTCTCTTTTTTAACCTTTCATCAAAATTAACTTTTTAATTCTCCAACAATCCTTCCGATTCATCTAAAATCAATCTTTTACATTAACAAAAATCCAAGTCAAAATTCTTTTTCTCCTTTTTATGTGTCATGACCGAAATTCCTTCAAAGAAAATGGTGAATATTTTATTTTTGTAACATCCTTCAGCATTCCATTTATTAACATTTATAAGCCATAAATTCCCATAATTCCTAAACAATTGCATTAATTTCTTCAATCTCCCAAAACTTCTCCTTTGCCGACACCATTAACCAAAAAGGGGGAGGGGTTTGTTTTTTCCATTTCTAAATTAAACACTTACCCATTAATAATTTATGCATCCTAATATAGTTCAATCATAAATTGCATCATTTCAATAATTAACACCATAAATCTCCAAACTCACATAATCATAGCAATTTAATTTCTTCTTCAAAACACAAAATTATAAAAATTAATCATTCAAAACATGTTCTTCAACTTACTTGGGTAAAGATTAAAGGAATGGATGCAAGAAAATTCAAGCTTCCTTCTTCTCCCTTTTTAAACCCTAGCTTTAGATTTCTTTCTTAAAAACAAGTTCCAAGCACTAAATCACCTCTCTTAATTCCTTTTTTCTAAGTGCTAATCACTCTAATTACACTTCTTTTTTTTCATGTATAATTTGCGAGAAAACAACTAAAAATCACACAAATCATTTCCCTCTCTTATGGCTTCTAGCCATCGGCCAAGCAAAGAAAAAAATGGGCATTTATATAGTCCCATCTTTTAAATTTGCACATTTACCCCTTTTGTTTAGCATTTTCTAAATTTGTCCCCATCCTTTCTTTCTCAATAAATTAATGCCTTATAACTTTCTTTTGTTTAATTTTGCCCCTCCAATGCTTGCTTACTATTTATCTATTATTATTATTATTTTTGGTCGGGTTAGAATACAACCGGCTTTTACAAACAAAAAATATATGTGTAACGATATATGGTGCATACAAGTTTTTGTTTATCCTTTTTTGTTTAACTAATACTCCAGGTATATTTTGACACTTGATGAATGATGTATTGTATGATTACTTAGATGATTTTTCCCTAACCTAAATAAAAAATATTGTGATTTATAGTTGGAGATGGAAGTTCACATAACACATCTTTAAAAAGTGTTTATGTATTATAAGGGAATATAAATTATATGTAAAAAAAAATGTGAGTGTGTAAGGTCAGAAATTATGTTCTTCGGTCATATAATGGGTAAGGGTTAGGTGAGGATAGAATCATATAAAAGTACATGTTATTTTAAATTGGCCAAAGCCAAAGATAATTTCTTAGTTGTGATCTTTTATATGGACAACAACAAACTAGTATTAACAACAAACTATTTTAAATAATAAGATAAATATCAATGAGCTTTCAAAAAGCTCAAGACAACAGTGAAATTTGATCAAATGCTAAGGATGCCAAATTTTAAACTACATTTCTAGGTCTGTACAAATGCTTTGAATAGGTAAATTTATGGGTGTTGGTATGAAATGATATCTTTGGCATTTAAAAGTCAAAAACTAAATAGGGTGGAACAAAGATACTATACATATAAGAAAGAAATGATTGCGGTGGTGTGTTATCTTAGTGTTTGGAGAGTGTATATATTATAGCATAAATTTACAATAAAAATGGATAATAAGATGAATACTTTAAAAAAAAAAAAAAACTTTGAAGAAGTTGTCGTAGCAGCATGCTCAATTATAGGAGTTTCTAGCCAAAAAAAAAATTTATATAGGAACATAAACCGGGCGACTCAACTAAGTTTTGGATGCACCAAGTATGTGGAAGGTTATTGCTATTTTATTTGTTATTATACAAATGAAATCTGAAATGCTAAAGAGAGAAAGACACAACTTGCATGAAGCTAATTAACCTCATAAAAAATAGAATAATATGAATGTATTGGTTGGAAAATATCCTTATTTATAAAATAAAAGGTCGAATATATATGCCTAAATGGAAATAAATGAAACAATTAATGATGGAGACTTATGACCTAAAATAGGAAGGTCATTCAGGAAGGGAAAGAATGGTAGCTCTCTTATCATAAACTTATTATTGGCAAAAGATGGAGGAGGAAATATAGTTATATATGTAGATATACAATATGTGCTTATAAGGTAGGGTGTCATACAAAAAAGTAACAGACTTGTTACAGACATTACCTATATCATAGGGATTATAGGTGTTAGTTTTGATAGATTATAGTGTTTTGTATATGGATGTTGTTATGGTGGTCAAGTACAAGTTTACCAAATATATAGTGTCCATTACTACTTCTACAATATGCATAGTTGAGGTAGCTGCTAGATTGTTTAACCTAAATATGTTGAAGTACATTGAGGTTCCATCAAACATTGTTAGTGATCGAGATGTACGACTCACAAACATATAATAGACAATATTGTTTAACTTGATTGGGACTAAGCTCAAGTTCTCTATTATTAATCATCCTTAAATCAATAGGTAGACAAAGAAACATAACATCTTATTTGAGAAATATTTGAGGCATCATGTGATTACGATGCAAAAGAATTTGTTAGAGTTATTGGATGATGTTTTTTTTATTATTATTACAACTTTCATAAGTTTTTTGCAATGGAGGCAAGTCCATTTAAATTACTAAAAATTTGGTGGAAAGAGTTTAATTGCATATAAATTTGCAAATAAAAAAGTGAGAATTGTTTGAATAGGCTCAAGATAACTTAAGTAAATATAACAAGTAAATACAAAAATATGCAAACTTGAAGAGAAGACCCATGAAGTTTAACAAAGGTGATGATATGTTACTTAAGTTAACTCTGCAAATATGGAAGAAGATCATTGGCAAGACTAGGCATCAAGGATTGGTTTAGAGATATGATGGGTCATTTGAAGTCATGGAATAGATGGGAATAATGGCATATAGTTTTAAATTAGAGGCTGAAATTTTACCCTATATTTCATGTGAGCTAGATAAGGAGAACCGAGAGATGAGCAAGTCGCAACACGCACCTTTTACGACTAAAAAACAATTTAACAATAGAATTGTTAAAATTATAAATCACTGTAGACTTGGCCAGCATAAAAAAATCAACGAACAGAGTTCTTTGTAAAATGGGAGTAGAACCAAAAGGTTTTGTGGGAGAAATACCTGAATTTATGGCAGTTTGAAAACAAAGTATAGCATTACTTGATTCTATTTCAACGAAAGTAATGAAATCTTATGGTGAGGTAGGTTTGTTAGAGGGCTAGGTGCAACGGCTCGCCAACAAACACATTACCTGGAAGATACCTTAGGCACTGGCAAACCACGAGAACATTGGTGAAATCTATAGACAACATGCAATAGCTAGTGTGAGCAATGGGTTCATGTAGGCACAAATGTGGGCATGAACAAACTATCCAAGTCAAGCAGAAACACAGTAACTCTAACAGCAATGGTGTTAGCAATTGGCTAGTTAGCTTATGGGTGGCAAACCATAGAAGTTACAACAAAATACTCGGTAATTATAAGCATGACCAGTACTTGTGGAGGAAAACTAGCTAGATCATAGAGGACTTGTTGAATGATGTGGGTTATGGCTCAAGGTGTCTTAGAAGTCACTAATTTCATGGGAAAAATGCGGTGAACTGCCCAAGTGCTTGCTGGAAAGTGTTAAGATGATTTTCATATGTAATTTCCAACTATACGTAGGTAGTGAAATAAGTTGGGTAGCATACAATACCTTATAGGCAAAAGGTATTTTGTGCCTTTACTACTAAAAACAGGGGCTATTAGCATCTGAATTTAGCAACGGATAATTCCGTTGCTAAATTCAGTAACGGATTACACATGCATTATTTTTTAAATATTAGCAACAGGCTTTAGCAACGGAAAATTCATTGCTAAAGGCAACGTAAAGTTAGCAACGGATTATTTGTTGCTAATTGAAAAAATAATTATTTAAATCTTAATATAAAACCAAAATTATATAGACTGTTCATTACTTTTGATATGATAAAATCTCAACCGTTTAATTTTGTTGTCATTGCTAATTCTACACCTGCAGTACTCTCCCCCCACACCCTTAGAAACATAAACATAGAACAACGAAACCAACAATTAAAAATTAATTAACTTATAGTCTTCTTTGCCCCTAATAACATTCATAACTGTAGAAAAATCACCCTCTTTTCATCGATTTGATTTTTGTTTATCCCAAACTTTTCATCTTCTTCTTATTCGTCTTCAACATCGCTAAATTTTTTTTCTCCATCTTCTTCTCCTTCATCTTAACAATTTCAATCTTTCTCTGTAAACCACCAAAAACACAAACTCATGGCAACTTCGCACCAGACCCATCATTATCACCATCGAACATCCTGATTTACCCCTTTTTTATAAACGGATTGGGTTTTGCACTCTTTTCTTCAACAAATCAGGTAATTAATTTTGGATTTATGTTTTTCTATGTTGCAATTTAACTTATATGAAAAAGTTTTAACCTAACTTTTCCAATTTCAGGTGTTATTCTGTTGTGTAGATTCATCACCTATAACTCAAGAACACAGGTAATTTTTTTTATCGATACTTTGAATAATGGTTTTAGGATATTAATTCGATAATATAAGGTTTATGAAATGTTTTTACCATAATCTATAACCTAATTATGCATGTTTAATTGAAAATTTATCAAAACCCCCAATTTAATTTTTAGGGTTACGGTTCATAAATTGAATGATTTTAGGCAACTAGACCAATGCTTGCGATTCATGTGTCTAGAAGAGAGTAATTGATGGAAATTATGTATGTTTAATTGAAAATTTATCAAAACCCCCCAATTTAATTTTTAACTAGTCTTATTAATTTTAGATGTTCTTTGATGTCTACAAGTCTTTTTGTCCTCCTATGTGCCGACACCTAGGTGTCTTGCATGTATTCATATGTTTACATATATATAAGGAATCTTGCTTGTTGATGTTGTGTTTTATTGCTATTTTATTTTTGTATCTTCATTCATTCTTTTTTTTCTTCCTACTTGCACTCTCAGTAATGTTTGGAGGAAGGCAAATAAAGTAGCAGAATTGGGCATTCAAAGAGGTTAGAATTCATGGCTGCCTCCTCCTTGCATGGTGATCAATCCACCAAATGGTTTAGGTGGCAGGCTTTTAATTCAGTTTAGATAAAAATATTAGATGGTATCTAATTTTTCTTTTTAATCCTTCCTTCCCCCTAATTAATATCCGTTATTCTCACCTTGCCTAACTAGACCAGCAACCCACCCGTAACTAAATTAAATGTTAGTTATTTTAAAATTTCAAAATGAATCATGTTCAAGATTGAAATTTTTCAAGTTAGATCTTAGAAGAAAAAAAATTGTTATGAGAAGACAAGTGCCAAAAAAAATATTAAAAATTAATAATTTAACTTGGATATGCTTTCTATTTTTTATAGTTTAACTTCGATTTGTTTTAAAGACTAGCAATGGTTATAGTTGGATGGGTTTAACATATTATTTATGTTTTTTTATTTTTCCAGCAATATGAATGGCTTATTGGATCACAATATAATCCAATAGAGCTGGCTAAGTCTGATCGGGTTGCAATAAGAAAACCTCCACCTTGGACCTTTAATTCTTGGGGCTTAACTAAGTCTATTTTGCTCCATTTTTATATGGTTGTTTAATTATATCATGCTTAATTTGTCTGTTGGGCATGCCTTTCATTGGGACAAGATAATGCACATTTAAATTTATTTTCCTTATAGATTTTAGTTTTGGAGGTTTATGTGAACATGATGCTGGATATATTCAATTAACTTTTCTAGACATAGGACTGTCTTTTTTCTTTCCTTATTCAATGATAGTTTGTATAAAAAAACTAATTGAATGATTTTCTTTCATTAAATCTAATATTGAGTTTCTTTTGGATGGAAATTATGAGACCAAAATGAAATCTAAAGGTGGCTGAAATAATATATCAATTAACTACAAATTTATTCTGATTGTTGCTGGGAAGTCAGTAGTTCCTTGCTTTGAATTCTTGGTCCTATACTGCCTTTCTATTGATCTGACTTTTGGTTAGCTAGGTTTATTTACAGCTAAGTTATTTCTGTTATGCTTTTTGTACCTTGTTGTCTTGCTCTTTGAACTAAAAGCATATCATTGGAATTTCCTTTTATGTAAAGGCTCTGTTTTGTAGAAAAATTATGTCCTAACCATACAAATTCCTATTAAGTTATAGGTTTTAAGAGATAATAATTAGAGTAAATTATAATTTAGTCTATGTATTTTTTATGATTTTATAAGTTAGTCATTATGTTTTTGAAAACTATAAGTTAGTTCCTTGTTATAAATTAAATGAAATTTTTCAAGTTAGATCTTATATGAAAAAAAATTCTTATGAGAAGACAAGTGCCAAAAAAATATTAAAAATTAATAGTTTAATTTAGAATTGAGTTTTTTCAAACCAAACAGACCAATCATTATTTCACTAGTAACATAAGGATAAAATAATAGTTTACTCTAATAATTAAAAAGGAAATGGATAAATAACAATATTGTTTAAATTTGGATTCAATTAATAACCTGTTAGAATTCTTATATTTCAAATAAATTATTAATTCATGTCATTGAATTCAATTTTAATGCCTAAAACAATGTGAAAATGAATTCAATTAGAAAGCTCTACAAGATTTATGTGCTGAAGATTGTTAATTAGTATCACCTCATTTTTTAAATCATTTAATCCTTGTCTAGAACTCCTTGACAACCTTTTCATAGCAATTTCTTGTCCATCTTCTAGCTTACCCTAAAAGAAAATGTTTATAAAATACCAATTACTTATAGCACAAAAAGTTTCCCTCCTATACAAGAAGCATAACTCTACTGTTTCAATAAACTGCCAATAAAATCTATCAAGATCTAATGTCTCATGTTAGAATTGTTGTAGAGTTTTAAGGTTATTAAATAAATTTGCCAACTGGAACAACAATGGCCTTAAATAGTAGCCCAGTAAATCTTAAGAACATACCCATGAACTCTAAAAGTACTAATTTCTTGGCTATATATATATATATGTGTGTGTGTGTGTGTGAGAGAGAGAGAGAGAGAGAGCTGGACAAATAATTAAAGTTTGTTTATATGATACATATTTTATTTTAAAGGATTGTTTAAGTACTAGTAGTTAAAGAAGTATGCTTATTTCTAAAAATGCTTATTGGTGTTATCATGTTAATTAGATTAACATGGATGATCGATTGTGGATGTATCGTTGTCTTATGAATGGTCGTCTTTGTCCTGAATACATTACAGGTGTTAAAAGATTTATCAATTTTGCCTTTTCAATTGATAAAAATATATCTGGGGAAAAAATTTGATGTCCTTGTGTGAGGTGCAAAAATCAAGTCCTGTGGTAGCAGAGGAACTTCCAAATCCGGAGGCAACTATTTTTTTTAATCTTTTGAAAGCTATGGAGGAGCCTTTGTGGGATGGGTGTACCAAGCAATCCAAATTATCTACTTGTATACAATTGCTTAATATGAAGTCAACTTTAAATTTGACTCAGACTACCTTCAACAAGTTTATTAATTTTACAAAAAGTTGCATGCCTAATGATGAAAAATTGGTATCTAATTTTTATGATGCCAAGAAATTTATGCGGCCACTTGGACTTGGTTATATGAAATATGATGTGTGTCCTAATTACTGTTTGTTGTACTATGGGGCAAATGCAATGAAAGTAAATTATGATTTTTGTAGAAGTTCACGATACAAACCTAGAAATCCAACTAGTAAAAGTTCCAATAAGGCAGAGAAGCAACTCCGATACTTTCCCTTGACACCAAGGCTTCAGAGACTGTTCATGTCTCCATATCATGCCAAAGATATGACATGGCATCATTTTCATAAGTCAGATAATGGGGTTATGGTGCACCCATCTAATGGGGAGGCATGGAAGGAGTTTAATTGTATCCACTTAAGCTTTGCATCAGATCCGAGAAATATTTGATTAGGGTTATGCGTTGATGGGTTTTGTCCAATTGACATATCTTCAAATACATACTCTTGCTGGCTAGTAATTGTGACTATTTATAATTTACCTCCGTAAAAATGCATGCTTAGACCATTCATGTTTTTTACAATGATGATTCCTAGGCCAAAGAATCCAGGGAAAAAGCTTGATGTTTTTCTAAGACCTTTGATTGATGAGTTAAAGAATTTCTGGTATGTTGGTGTTGAAACATATGATGCACATAGAAAGGAAAATGTTCAATTACGGGCAGCTTTGATGTGGACCATTAGTGACTTTCCAGCATATGGCATGTTATCGGGTTGGAGTACTCATGGCAATCTATCTTGTCCTTATTGTATGGAGCGTAGCAAGGCTTTTAGATTAAAAAAATAGAGGGAAAACTATAATTTTTTTATTGTCATCGACGATTCCTACCCATGAACTACCCATATAGATGCCAATATGATAAGTTTTTGAAAGGAGTAATTGAAAGGCTCCCTCCTTTACCTCGTCCATCTGGTTTGGAAATGTTAAATGAAGTGTCCAAGTATACTGAGGGACATAATGGAAGTTCATCATATAATGATAAAATTCATGGCTTTGGTGTTAAACACAATTGGGTGAAGAAGAGTATTTTCTGGGAGCTTTCATATTAGCATACAAATTTGATTCGTCGTAATCTTGATGTCATGCATATTGAGAAAAATATCTTTGACACTATTTTTTATACAGGAATGGATTGTCCTTATAGAAGCAAGGACAATTTAAAGGTTAGGTTGGATATTCAATTGTATTGTAAGAAGCTAAATTTATATTTGCAACAAGATACGAATAGTCGGGTTTACAAACCTAAAGTCACTTATTGTCTACACAAGAAACAACAAGAAGAAGTTTTATCATGGATGAAGGAATTATCATTTCCTGATGGTTATGCTTCAAGCATTTCACGATGTATGAAAGAGGCACAATGTAAGGTTTCGGGGATGAAGAGTCACGATTGTCATGTCTTCATTCAAAGACTTCTTCCAACCATTTTTCGACCTTGCTTACCTAGGCCACTGCAGGATGAATGAACTATACTATCCGTATTTTTTCGAGATATATCTATAACAAATTCAAATGCCCAACACATGGAGTTAATGCAGATGAATATAATTGAAATAATTTGCAAACTTGAAAGGATTTTTCCTTCATCCTTCTTTGACTCCATGGAACACTTGACGATACATCTACCTTACGAGGCAAAAGTTGGTGGACCAGTTCAATATCGATGGATGTATCCATTTGAACGGTATGTTCTCATACTATGTTAATTTTATTCCTTTTTTATTTTAAAAAATAAACTAACTGACAGAAATGATATAGGTATATGTTTTATTTGAAGAAGAAAGTGACCAATAAGCTAAAGTTGAGGGTTCCATATGTGAAGCATACTTGATTGATGAAATTACCAATTTTGCATCTCGTTATTTTGGTGATGATGTGCAAACAAATTAGAATCGAGTTCCACGGAATGATGATGGTAGCCTTAAAAGCCTAGATAGACGTCTCTCTATTTTTTCCTATCCAGGGAAAAAATTATCCAAAAGATTTTATAGAAGACAGTTGTCACATGCTGAAATGCAAATTACACATAACTATGTGATATTCAATTATCAAGAACTGAAGCCTTATTTAGAGTAAGTATGAAATATTATTTTGTACTTAATTTATAATAATTTATTATTAACTTTAACATTTTAAAATTTTAGGCAATGTCATCAAGAGCTAAAGTCACAACAACCAGATGCAAGTGATGTTGAAATTAAAAAAATTATGCGAAGAGATCTTTCCAAATTGGTTAAAAAAATAATGTAAGTATTTTAATAAAATTAATTTATATTTTATGTCAATTAGTTACTTTAAAAAAATTACTAATCTTTTTTAAATCACTATTTCTTATGGAGTTAACTATTATGCTAGGTGGAATACCAATCTAACGGAATTGAAAATCAACTCTTTGGACTTGCTATGGGCCCTTTAATTTCAGTGAATTGTTATATTGGATATTATGTGAGTGGTTTTAAATTTCATACTCAAAGTTATGGGTGTTTTAAAAAGATAATGAATAGTGGATTTTGTGTGAAAGGAAGTTGCTATGATGATAATGAACGTGATTATTATGGAATGCTTAAATAAGTTGTTCGGCTAAAATACTTGGGGAGTAAGTGCAAGTTATTTATGTTTAAATGTAATTGGTATGATACAAAACGAGGGATTAGAGTGCATCGTTCAAATGGTTTGGTTGAAATCAAGCATACATCTCGACTACATGGAAATGAAAATTTTGTGTTAGCACAATAATGTCAACAAGTCTACTATACATATCCACCTGGTAATAAATCCTCTGAATGGTGGATGGTTATTAAGACAACTACTAGAAGTCATTATAATGTTGACATGGATGAATTTATTGAAGATGCCAACAATCTAAGATCATTTGATGTTGATCAATCAGATGAGATTTCTCAACCATGTCGTGTCCTTCCTACTCAAACACTTGATGATCCAAATATACTTGTTGAATCATCTTATTATGAAGAAATCGATCAACATAAATTGCTTCAACTTGACATAAATTGGGGAAACAAAGATGAAAAGGTTGCGGAAGAAGAAGAAGAAGTTGATGATGGTGGTGGTGGTGACGATGAGGATGATTGTTGTGGTGGTGGTGGTGATGACGACGAAAACATGGTTTTGTGTGATGCTGATGAAATGGTTAGGAGTGATGATAATAATGAGTAGCACAAGTTAATTATATTTCGTAGTATATGTAATGAATTATCTTTATTATATGTATGGATAATTTCATATTATTTCCTCATATTACTTGACAAGTTTAGGCTTTCAATGTTATTTCTTTATTATTTTATTCAAGTGTGTGTTATGGATCACATTACATATACCATTTTCATTGACCTTTGAAACCATTTCTAACCTTTCAAATATCAATCTTTAAATTGTGATTCTGATATTATAGTTTATTTTATGATTTGTTTTCTTGCTGATAGATGTTGAGGCATGAATGAAAGGGTTCTTCCTACTCAATGTTTTTATTTATAGGAACAAACATTAAGTTAAGCATACTCATAATTTTGATTTCTGCTTAATTAATTATTCAGATTATTATTATTATTATTATTATTATTATTATTATTATTATTATTCATGTTAATTGGCTTTTGATAATTTAAACTTCATGGCTGATTTTTATTATTGCAAGGACTACTTTGAGTTCCAGATTACTATCACAGGATAAGGAGTACTTTGTCACTGTTTTTGTATTGGAGGATAAAGTTCTTCATGACTAGGTAAGTCAATGGATGGAATCAGGCATGTGTCTGATAAATATGTATAGCAAAATTATTGAAATATTAGAATACAAAAATACCATTGCTATGATGGGATCAGTTTCTTTTGTTAACATCTTGTGAAAATACCATTGCTATTATGTATAATTTCCTCCATAGTATGTAAGTTTTTTTTTCAACCTGGTGAATCAAATAAACAGTTTAAGGTCTTGATGTTATTTATATATTTGTTTTTGTTACAGTAATCACTTTATTTGAAGTATAATATTTTTGGAAGTGATGGCTATTAAGTGGACAATCCATATTGATTTTGAACATCATAAACTGAATATTGTTTGTAATGAAGCTGCACTTACAAAAATACATCTTAGAATTGAACTAGGGGATTTTTTTTTATAAAGTTAATTTAAAAAAATTGATCACCAATAATTGAAAGACATGTATTTGAATTGGAAAAAAAATAAGATTTAACAGTTTGTTTTCATTCTAGTTATGGCACTTTTAGGAAAATATCTGTGAATTTTTTGTTCCTGAAACTTTAACTATGAGCTAATTTATTGTTATGTTGTATATATTCATATGATAATGTATATATTTTTTTTCTGGTTTTTAGCATGCCTCAACGAGGATCAATATTAGATTTTAGAAGTGACAGGTCCATTTCATCCAAATCATTTCAAACTACATCAAGGCATAATAACAAAGGATCCACATTTCATCAACATGTGTATCAAAACACAAATAAGTATTATATACCTACTTTGGGGAGTATACATTCTCTTCAACATGATTGTGGGAGGGTTGAAGCATATCAATATTGTAAGGGCTTTCACTTCCAAGATTTGCTTCAAACTCAAGGAGGTTTCTCTTGAGATAACCAACTTGTTTATGCAAGACATAATTCATATAGGAGTTATGAGAGAGTTGATGGTGATGATGGTGATAGTGATGATGATGTGAACATTAGAGATGAAGATGAGGGAGACGGTAGTAATGAGAGAGGTGTATGTGATGAGAGAGCTGGTAGTAATGAGAGAGGTGTATATGATAAGGATCAAGATGGTGTTTCATCAAACCACGATTCAACATCTTCTCCATACAATTATGATCAAAGTGTTAAAATGAAGGGTTTTGACACACCAATAGATCCAATTACAAGAAAAAAAAAAGAGCTTTGTTTGTATGGAACAACAAAGTAAGTTGAAACTTTTAAAAACTAACTTATTAAGGTTATATTTTCAGGCATGAAAAAAATTACTTATTATTGTGTAATTATTTGTTTAATAAAAGTTTGTTATTATATATTTTCAGGTTCAATAATGCATCATATAGACATGCAATCGGAGATATTTTGAGGTCCAATTTTAAGGGAGCATGGCACTCTTGGAAAAAAGTAGATTCAATGCGCAGGGATGAACTCTTTAAAGAGTTTAAGGTAAGAACCAACACTAATTGCCATATTCTTTTTCAATTTTGATCACTTTAATGCAACATTATGAAAATTATCAACTGAATAGCTATAAAAGTGTGCTGGTAATTGCCTTGTTATTTATAACCATAAATCATCAACTGAATAACAGGGACTAATTTGTATTATAATTTGTTCTTATTTCTTGTTTACTCTTTAATATCATTTAATTTCTTTAGTTATTACATCATCTAGCAAATTCTGAACAAGATAACACAACATGATTAATTATTTTTTTTCTTTGAAATTTTATGCACTCTTTTTACTTGGTATATATATTATTTGGTAGAAAAAATATTCCTTTCATGAGGAAGATGAGTCGATTGTTCATAATATTTGGAAAGATAAGGCTAGGATAGCTTTGAATCAACAATTGACACAAGCTCGTAAGAAATCCATGTCAAAAGAAAACACTATAAATATTATAGATTGCTTTGATAAAGGTCATGCTTGGATAAACAATGACGACTAGAATCAAATGATCAAAGATGTTTGGTTCACCCTTGAATTTCAAAGGAGGACTGAATCTGCTAGGAGGAATCGATTTACCAAAACAGATGGCAAAATAAGCACTCATTATGGAGAAACAGTGTCATTTGCATCATATCGAGCTAACATGGTAAGGATTATTATTTTTTTATGCTTAAGATAATGAATTAATTTTTTTATATTTATCTTTTATAATATTTATTAATCTTGAAAGCAAGAGGAAGTTGGTGGAAAAGAACATCTATAGGATGATGTCTTTTCAGCTTTGCATCAAAGTACTAAGCAGTCTGGTAGCTTCGTCGACAACAAGTCTAAAAAAGTGGTTGTATGTATTTTTATTTGATTATTTATTTATATAACTTAAGTATTATTTAACATTCAAATGAATTTATTATTGCATGTATTTTATTTGTAGAAAAATTATAAAATGGAGATGATTTCAAAGTATGGAACTAATCGGGAAAATCATCCTTCATTTGATGGAGCAGCTTGGTGTGGCTTCAAGAGGAGTTACAAAGGGTAGGGTACATGGTGCACCTCGTATACCAAAATCTATAGTTAATACAAGCTATTCATCACATTCCTACTTGGTGGAGTCATCATATCCCAGTTCATCGTATCGAGCATTGCAAGAGGAGATAAAGAATAAAGAAGAGGAGATAAAGAAAAAAGATGATTTTATTGGCTAAGGTATGCCACCACCTTTGACCCCATCAATGCCGCCACCTATGGCTCCCCAGATAATGATACCTATAGGTCCCACATCTCAACCAATTTATCAACCTACACCTCGATTATTATATCCTGATTCATATTGTGTCGATCCACGATATCATGGTTCATCTCTGCAACCAGCACCATGATTGTTTCTTTTGTTGTTTTTTTTTATTGTATTTCGGCTTATTTGTATTAATGCAAGTTTAACTAAATTTTTATAATATGGATATTATTTTTATTCCATTTTTTATTAGTGATACAATTATTTTTAATATTAATTTATGTTGGTTATATATATTCTACAACTTTTAAAATATCCATAAATAATTAATTAAACAAATTAAAAGTCATTTTGATAAATAAAAAAAAATAATTTAATAAAAATAATATAATGAGCAACAGATTCTCCATTGTTGATTGTAAATAATTCATTAATCAGAAACAAACAATCTGTTGCTGATTCACAAAACCAGCAACGGATTTTTCGTTGCTAAAATTAGCAATGAAAAATTCATTGCTGGTTTGTTAGTATCGGATTAACCGTTGTTGATTGTAAGCAATAGAATTTTTATTGCTGTGAAATCATCAATGAATAAATCCGTTACTGAAAAATAAAAAACGATGAAGTTATATTTAATATTTGTTGTTGCCGATTCAGTTTTTAAATTGTTTTGGCGACAGATTTTACTATTATTTCCGACGGAGTAGTGAGTTGCTCATTACTTAATTTTTGAGTAGTGCTTGTCATCCTCCACAGCGGCCTCCCATGTTGGAAAAACACCAAATGGATGGGCTTTCTTAACAGAAGAACCATTTCGGTCCAGAGTAGTATTCCTCGAGCACTGGACAGCATAACTCAGCGCTGAAATTTCTGAAAAAACACCAAATGGATGTTCAAGTTGTAATTCCTACCAAAGTTGAACTAGCCCTGCTTGCCTGTTAAAATCTTCAAGTATTACAACTTGCTTTACAAGAGAAGCCCGCAGCTAATGTTTCTCAAGGATCTCAAAAGATTTGCAATTAGGTCATTGTTCACCAATATCCTCTGCGAATAGCTGGAGGCCAAACCTGAGCATAATAATCATATGCCTCCATTTGACATGAATTTATCGCCCTGCAAGAACTTCCAACAATCACCAGAAGCGCTATGTTTCTTTTTTTTCTTTTTCTTTTTATATTGGAAGTTTGTACAAAGGTCTAACATCCATCCCATCGTCAGCATGCCGTATATATATTACACCAGAGACAGTACGATCTATCACTCAACCCTGCTAAGCATTAATGGAATCTAATTGCTTCAATGATTCTATTATTTGTTAAAATACATTAAACGAAGAAAATCTTTTTCTTTCCATCTTTGACTAAGCTGCTCGAAATCAGTGTACACTCTGCCTGGCCTGAAATAATCATTGGCAGGAGCAGCTAAGGGGGAGGAGAGGAGGAGTTGTTTTATTCATATTCAGAATTCATCGTCGTCTAAAACCTTGAGACAGGCTAACTAAGAGCTTGAAGCAGAAATCCAGATTGATCTACAGCGACAGTTTTTGGATGTGTACGACATGCCCACTGCCCTCAAGAGTTATTCCTTTTGCCGCAGAAATGGATCCAGAAACTCGCCACCTTTCCTATTCATTCCAAAGCAGGACCTAGAATTCTCTTCCACTAACAAAGAAACGATAAGCAAGAAATATTTAGTCCAGCTAGTGGTTTACCTCTTCGAGCATGAAAATGACATTGGCATATGCTTTAAGGTAGAAACATCAAACAACTCCATAAACCTTTGATCCGAAACCCTAGCCTTCGCAGCTGCAAACCGCTGGTACTCATCAAATATGGATGAGAGACACCACTTTTGCAATTTTCTCAGGCAACCCACAAGACAACCAGTTCGGTGCTGGATATAAGAAAAAGCAAGCATAACTCAGAAGGTGATGACCCTAGAATCAAGTATGAACTCCGAGAAACCACTAGAGGACATACCTTTCCTCGTTTACAATGAATCAAAACTGGATGATTCTTTGCATCTGCATTGGAAACAAAGATGAAAGGATATTTTTATATCCCTCAAATAATAGCAATTAATCAAGACAGATATGAAACAAGATAGTTTGGGTGTGCTTGCATTACCAAGGACCACTTTCAGTGCTTCACGAATTGTATCCTCTGGGATGTTTACGAATGGCTCCTGGATGCATAGTTGAAACATCACGTGGCAGCATAGAAAACCTCTTCCAAGACCCCCAATATAATCAATAAAAAGAAACAGTAACCATGAAAAAGGTGACCTCCAGTTTTATTCTTTGAGACAAACATGTAAATGATGCACAAATTTCATCAAACTTGTCCTAATTTTCTACTGATTCTATGTACTAATTGACAATCTCTGACTTTTTGTACAAGCCACACACGCACAAGGAAAGCCTTCTAACATGATTCTGTGTTGTGTCGGTCAAATCAAAATTACAGTATGTGTTTGTTTTGACCTGGAACCTTTTTTGTGCAAAGTCATCTCACAGGGACCAAATATACACTATGCCCTTATCCAATTGTTCATGCACCAGGTCATATATAAGGATTACTGGCATGCAAGAATTTTTCTGGCTCGCCACTACCATAATATGACTATAGTGTGCTTCGAGCATTGCCCTTATCGGAAGCACGACTGCATAGCCAGTAGACATTCAATTTCATGTTTGTTAGTGTTCGGAACATGGTACAGGGTTCGGGAACTTTATACGCACATGTGCATTTGTGAGACGTGTAGGGGGTAGTTCCGTGTGCTAATTCAGATCGGAGTGCATTTTAGAAATCTATTTGAGTTGTCGGTAATTTTGAATACCACTAGGGTGTATAATGATAGATGGAAGGTAGATTGTATTTGATAATCAAACTTCTCATTCAAATTAAGCAAAGCAATCTCGTAAAAAATGCGAACCCACAGATGACATCTATAATACTGCACTTTAGCAGATGGACAAAAACCACACATAAACAAACATGAAATGAGGTAAACTGTACTAAAATTGGATTGTAGTCATGCACTGCTGATAGCCAATAACCTAAGACAACTATTGGATTGTAGTCATGCCAGAAGATGCCAGAAGGGACCTGTGGATTTGTACACACAATTCCCAAAAGGAATTAGATTTAGATTCACCTGATTCGGATATGTTCTATAACAATAGCCATGATTTGTGTTTCCATTTGACGATAACATATTCATGATCCTAAATGTCAGTATTTCTTGTTACTTAATTATTTCCATCTCAGCCACAAATACCAACAATCTTAGGATGCTTCAATTGCAAGAATTTGGAGAAAGAGCTTAATATTCATGCCTGCGAACTGTATCAAAATTTTGGCAACGTCTCAGGAGGAAAAAATATAGAAAGAAAAAAGGTTTCAAAAGTTCTTCCACAATTTAACTAGTTTCGGAAAAAATAATAATAGTTAGTAACAAAATAGATTTCAGACTTTGAAAAAATAAAATTTAAAATACCAAAATATAAAAATTATTATGAAAAAGTGCTAGAAGGAACAAGATAGTACAAAGACATAATTTTTCATAAGACACAATTAAGGTCATCTATAGTGTTGGATATAATTAAAAACCTTTATAGCAAAAACAAAAAACTTGGTCTCCACCGAATTTAACAAGTGCATTGCATATTGTCAAAATCAGATAATACAGTCATCACAATTCAATGAAAAACTGCAGGTGGCAATTAATCATTCGGGAAAAAAAAACAAGAAGAATAAATTCACATGTCTACCACCTGAAAGGATTCTGTATTACAATGATTCTCATTTTTTTTTTCAATTTTTCTTATTTTGATGATTTCCTTTTTGTCAAATACAGAACTGCTGCTACTTCTGAAATGTATAGATGTACACATAGAAAGGATAGGACTACCCACATATAAGAAACTCCTAGGTAGAGATGACAACCATACTGTTCTTTCTCTGAACAATCACCTTACGAGTAAGAGAAAAGAATGGCTTCTGATATATAAATAAGTTGTGAATAATGCAGTAACCCAGGACCTCATGAAAAAAACCTCTTCTAAAATCTCCTAATATTCCATGTCCTCACACGGCCACATTGAATAAAATTCTCTATTTAATTCTAATTAAATTTCATTATCAAATAAAAAAATTAATGAAAGATCGAGATCATTACGTGAACTCCAAAGCCACTACTTGAAAAAAATCAGATTCAAAACGAAGATTGATCTAGCTTAAATACCTTGTAACCTTCGATCCCAAATTGATAGAGCCTGATTCCACCATCCTTTAGAAACTCCGTGGTCGCCTCTGGATACGGCTCAGGACATAGACATCTGAAAAAAAACCCTAGCTTCACTAATCCATATTATACGAAAAAAAAAAAACAAAACTAACTGAAAAGTAAGAAGAAAATGCTTACATGATAGAGCGGAGGCCGAGAGTTTGGAGAAAAGAGAAGTTAGCAGAGTCAGGAAAACCAGACCTAAAGATTCCATTATCTACCATAGCAAAGTTTAGAGGTGGAATAAGATTGAGTTCGTCTCCGACAACCGGAGAAGGAGAAGTGACGACCGGAGGTGGACTGAGATCGCGGCGGTCAAAAACTGCCACTTCGATAGTCCTGCAGATGGTAGTGTCACCTCCGTTGGTGGCAGAGGTGGTGGAGTTGTGGTCAATTTTCATGTGAGAAGATTTTTAGAGAGAATCACGAGGGATGTTCTGTTAGGTACTGTACTGCTACTGCTACTGCTTTTGAACTTTTTGTTGTTTGGCAGTTAAAGAAGGGGAGAGAGAAGAGAGCGAGAGAACAGTGAGTTGCTTTTGCCGAAAGGAAAGTTAAAAATGGGTGGCGCTGGTAGTTATAAGAAAAGTAGCAAGGTGACCATGGGTATTTATAGAGTTTTTTTGGAGCTCGACTCGTAGACTTTTCCCTTTTTTTTTCGGAAAGAAAAGAGAGAAAAAAGTGGAAATATTTAAAAGAAGAAAAATTAACAGACGGCAAGTTCAAAATAAAATAATATGAGTGAAAAAAATATATAGAGTATTGGAATGATAATAAAAATTAAAAGGAGAGAAGAGAAGGAAACAACAGGAAAGCACATAATAAGAAGTCACCACTCACCACACACGCGTGCTGTATGCGTGTCGTAACGAAACTTCGATGGTTATTTTTTAGGGAAACAAGAAAAATATAGAAGCTCGTTTATCTGGTTCCGGCTCTTTTCACGCCTGAGCTGCCAACAATTGAACCATGTAACATTTTATTAAATAATAGCTTGATACAAGCAAACTTCATGCAGTTACTGCCTGTACTACATCGTTTTGAAGGGAAAAAAAATTAAATTAAACTAAGTTTTTGAACAAGCTATGAGTTAAACCATCAAGTCAACTTCAGCTTCAACTCTTTTTTGAAATATGGTAGGAGACAGGTAAAGTTTAATAACACTAAATATAACCATCAAAAAAAAATCATATTTAAATTTATAAAAGATAATGAGAATTGTGAAAAAATTATCTCAATTTAATAGTTTAAGTGAAAACCCTTTAAATTTAAAATTTACATAAATCTACATTAATTTGTACTTAATTTTTATCAAATAAATGAGTATGGTGAAATTTAAACTCTTGATCATTCGGTCATAAAAACTCTAATAACATGTTAAAGAACCATCTCAACCCAATAGCTTAAGTTGTTATGTAAGTTTTCAAGATATGATTTATATTATTATCTAATAAATAAACAGATTTATTTTTTTTTATGTTTTTCTCTTTATATTTATTTTTGTATTGAATAAATATTAATAATGAGCGTTTACACACTTCATTGTCTTTTTAAATTCAAGAATTTCGAACCAATCTTTCTTTTGTTATGTAAACCCATGTATTGATTGGCCAATATATAATTTATAATTAACTTGTAAGATTCTCCATTAAATGCCTATTATTATAAATGCCATCTATCATACAAACCGTGCTATGAAAATTAGGTATTTTCGGTTATATGTAAGAGCGAAAATGTCAAAGAAAAATAAAAGTCAGAAGATGGTTTCGCTTGAAAGAAGATGCATCTCTTACATCTATATTCAACAGTCAAATTGGATTTGTCTAATTTAAGACAGTTGCACGCATTGACAACAACGAAATAATTTGAAGTTTTTCATATAAGTTGAAAACTTTATCCATAAGCCAACGGGAACTTTAAATTAATTAAATGCTGACAAATTCAAATATATTAAAAAAAAAACACAATAAGCTGCTGGGACCTTGTTTAGTCAAATAAATTTAAATAATATTTTTTTTAAAAATTAGTTTTTATATTAGCATATCAAAACTATTTAATAACATTTAAAAAATAATTTAAATCAAAAATAAATCTTAAAATTTTAAAAATACATTTTTCAAAATCTTGTGAGTTATATATATAATAAAAGCAGACAAAAAGGCAAAAAAAATCGTGAAATACAGTGGATACAACCCAGGTTTAATTTCTAGGCAGAGCGTAGTTCCAAAATGCTTCAAAAGAGCGTGCCTCCCTCTTCGAGTCGGCACCTCTCCCTCAAAATGACAAGGGTATGTTAGCCTACTCATCTCCTCTTTGACAACTGAAATCACAACGCTAGACGACTGTGAAACCGCCAGCATCACACGTGTTAAAAATATATTTTAAAATAAAATAACATATATTTTAAAATATATTTTTATAAAATAACAATATAAAAACACTAAAAAATAAATTAAAATTAAAATTATATTTAAAAAAAAAAAAAAAAAGAGCCCAACTACCGTCCCACTTCTTGAAATTACCAGCTTGGTGGGTCCAAGTAATGCACAATACAACGAGGAACGCCAAAGAGCATCCGAGTTCATGGAAATAATAATAATATAGGAGTAAGTGTTTGATAATATTTAAATTGATAATAATTTAGAGGAGGGGAAAAAAGAGTACATTCGAAAGAATATGCGGGGAGAGAATGAGCGACTGATGGGAAAGTATTTGGAGGGAAGTGGTTTTGGAGATGCGATGCGAGAGCCCTGCGCCACGTACTTTTTTTCTTGGTGATTTGTCTGTGCACAAATCCCACGTCAGAAAGGGCACAAAAAGTGTACTAAAACAAAACAATATGGCCCATTAATCTCTCTTTTCTTTCTTTCTGACCTTTCCTCGTTATTTCTGCTTCTCTCTTTTTCAGTGTTAAGGTGTTTATAATATTAATAGATTTTATTTTTGTTTGAAAATAAATTAAATAATATACATTTAAAATATATTTTTTAACATCAACATATTAAATTATTTAAAAATAATAAAATAATTATTTTAAAATAAAAAAATAAAAATTTTCAAGATTTCACGGTAGTTGCATCATCCAAATAACTCATAGTTTTATGAATTCTTCATGGTTTTCTAAATTTTTTTAATTAAATTTTATTTTTATTTCTCTTCTAGAAGGTTATAAACCTGCAATGCTAGTGCAAATGGTGAACGAGCTGGATCATTTTTTATGATTTTGGGTTGATTGTTTTTAAGAAATGTGGCGTGATGATAAAGGACTTGAGATTTGCATAATAAATCTCGAGTTTAAGTCAGAATATTTATTTTTTGTAAGAATCTAGAATAATTAAAGTTTTTTTTTATTTATTTAGATTTATAAATTGCACATTTTAGAAGATAGGAATTCCTCAAATTCCAAAAAAAAAAAAGTTTTGGGTTGATGCATAACGGAAAATGGGGGCATGCTCTTAGGGAAAAATTAGAGGTGGTGGAGGCTGTCGCCATGAATGTTTAATTGAAAAAAAAAAGAAAAAAAAAAAGAGCTTTAAATAATTAATGATTGTGTTTTGTTTGGGCATTTGAATAGCTGAATGTGCGAAAAGATGAGTGACTTGATATTGATGAAGAAGGCACTTTCGATGAAATGGCTAAGGAGACACAATTGTTCTGATGAAGAAGGATGTGTCAGGTGCTGAGTCATTTTTCTTGGAGCCCTGCCATAAATTGGTTCAATTGGTCGAGTGACTGGAAATTGGAAAAAAAAAAAAAAAAAAAAAAAAGAAGAGGACAATTGGCGGGCTTATCGACCACCTTCTTGTCGGAGAAGCTTTCTGGAGATGAAATTTTCAGTATAACAAGAAAAATACCGATAAGACAAATTTATAAACATTATAGAAAGTCAATTTTGAAGATGGTCACATGAGGCTGAAAGGTAAGCATGTTGTTGTTTTTAGACTAACATGAATGACTCACTGCAAGCTTTAAAATTGATTTTTTTATAGTATTTATAAATTTATTTTGTTGATATTTTTTCTTATGATACTAAGAATTTTATCATTAAAATTTCGGTATCTCTAACATCCTGAAATAATAGAAAATCCAGCCCTATCACAAATTAGTTTAATTAGTCAAGTGATTGGGAATTGGAAAAGAAGGACAAATGGGTTGTCAATTGCGCTGTGGATTAAAATTTCTTCAAACATGAAAAATTGTCTAATTATTAAAAAAAAAAAATCAAATTATTATTAAACTCAATATAACAATTCAAACTTAAAAAAATCTCAACTAAATTCTTCGTTTAGCCCGAATGTTAAATTAAATCATGAGAAAGATATCTTCAAATAACCTTGTCGACCGAGTAAATTTAAAGAAAAAATCAAAAGTAAAAAGAAAAAAAAACAAACTAGGTTTATCCTAGTTAACTTGTTAAATCTATAACATGAATCATGAAATCTTAGGTTGAGTTAATTTTTTTATTTTATTATATGATAAAAATACTAATATAAATTTATAATCAACTAATACTGAACAATAATTCAATAAAAAAACAACAATTCAAGATAGAATTGGTAAAAAAAAACAAAAGAATAAGAGAGATCTTAACCAAATATTGTACATAGCCCCAGTTTTAAATTAAGCTATAAAGAAGTTATCTCAAGCTGATCTTGTTAATTAAGTATGTCTAAATAAAACAAATCACGTAAAACACGTATGTAGGTTATGAAATCCATTAAATAAAATTAATTTTTTTAAAAAAGTTATGAGATAAATGAATTGCCACGTAACAGAAAATGTTGTCAGAGTTACCAACTCTACAACAGTGCATGATAGCTAAGAGAGCCATGAAACAAATTTGTTAACAAATGATTAAAACAATATATTTTCATAGTTTATTGTTTATATAAATAGTTAAATCAACCTCATGCCTTTTAGGCAGTCTTTATTTAAAAGGTTGGGTCTGTATTTAAAATATAGATGCAACTTGTTTGATATTTAAAAACATATCAGTTACTATTCATGAGTCCCATAAAATATTGGTCTGAAACGCGAGAAGAAAAAAATAGCTAGAAGTTGCTTCTTGCATTGGAAAAACACTGAACCATGCTCCACTTTTCTAGCTGAATCGTGTTCGATTCAAAACTTAAAATATATTAAATCGAGTCTGATTCAATAAAATAAAAAATTATTTTTTAATTTTTAATTATATTTTATTAAAAAAATTAGTGTTTAATATTATTTAATGATACTATATAAATTAGATGAAGAGTGCTTGAACGCATAGTATTTGTAGAATTTGATCGCAATCCCAAATTATAAAGAGTTTAGTGGAACAATAAAAAATATTTTATATAAAGTATTATTTATTTCATAATGTAATATCAATAGTTAAATCTACAATATTTAAATTAAAACCATTAATATTATTATATATGTTTTAAAATTATTTTATAACTTTAATTTCAAAAACATTCTTAACCATACACATTAAACTACTTTTTGTTCAACCTCAATTCCAACCACAATTTTAAACAAACATACATAAATACTAAACCAATTTCAACTAAAAATACTTTTTATTTTCAAACTACAACCACAAAAGCTACCACAATACCAAATACATTCTAGGAATTTCATCCACTCATATTCCAATCTCCTATTTAATGAGAAAACATTCCAATCTAAAATTGTGAACTTGAAAAAAATTGTAACTTATTTTATTTTACTTTCAAATTTTATTATAAAAATTAATGGTGTGTTTTGTAATAAAAAAATATTTCTCTTTTTTACTATTTTTAATCAAAAATTGAAAAACATGTCCATTTATTAAAAATGAAAATGATTTTTTTCATCAAAAAGAAAATAAGAGATACATCAAGATTAAAACTATTTT
Organism: Populus tomentosa; assembly: GCA_018804465.1. NCBI lineage: Eukaryota > Viridiplantae > Streptophyta > Magnoliopsida > Malpighiales > Salicaceae > Populus > Populus tomentosa. Next base: position 10,939,741 of record CM031995.1, read on the forward strand.
TTACAAAAAATAAAATAAAATATAATTTAAAATATTCATTTTAATAATTTATATCCGTGATATAGAATATTAATTTTATTTCATTTAAATTAAAAATTATCCTAAAAGACTATATAAAAACAAATATGTATGTTAGATTTATAATAAGAATTAAATTTATGACAATAAATATAAAAAAATAATTTGAATTTTTTAAATTGTTAAAAAGTGCTTATATTGTTAATGTTTTTTTTATTTGAAAAACAATGAAAAAATGTGGAGAACTTCTGAAATATATTTTCCAAACTTAATACATATTTAGAGTTTTCACTCTATTTTGTTTTTTTTAATTAGAATATAATTGCGTTTCCTAACCAAATAAGATTTAAAATAATTCGCTATGAAATAGTCTTAGTTTTATTTGTCTGCTTTTCAGAGCTTTGGGTTAAAGAGGGTTCTTTAAAAAAATTAATACAGTTGGGAAAAAAATTTGCAAAATAGTACAGTTTAAATTTATTTGAAGAAATAATATAGTGTGGGTGATTTCGCTGCTAAAACTAACTCAACAATTGATAGGTTTCTCCATTTCCAGTGGCTCACCCTAATATTTTTTAAAAAAGAACAAACAAAATTAATAAAAAAAAATTACGAAAGTTGTGCAATGGTTATAAAGCAACCTTAATATTTTTTTAGAGAGCATTTGAAAACATGATTGTATTTATGTTTTTAAAAAATTTAATTTTTTTTATTAAATTAATTTTTTTATGTTTTTATTATGCGCTGATATTAAAAATAATTTTTAAAAAATAAAAAAATTATTTTAATATATTTCAACATAAAAAAATATTTTAAAAATCAACCACAATCAAAATTCTAAATATAAATAAAAATATTAAAATTTGTGAATGTTGCGCTGCTCCTAGTAGGGAAATATATTGATAAAAATATTAAGGGTTTGGTTACTGTTTACATCGCCACTAATTAAATTGCAAAGCTAGAGGAGCACAACTACAGAAGTTATTCATTCTATTACTCCAATATTTTTTTCAAATTTTCTAGTTTGCAAATTATTTTGGTCACCTTTTTTTTTTAAAAAAAAAAAAAAAAACCTCTGGGACAAATGGTAACAACTAAATGTCTCTTAATATTTCTCTGTCATATAATGTCTCTTCTACTCTTCATAGAACTTACAAGATTATTGATCCGAAGGTTAGATGAGTTTTTTTAATGTTAAAAAAAATATCTAAGCATTATCAATATATTCTTTAATAAAAGAATTTTAACTATGAACTTAAAATATGATGCCTATTAAATAATATTTTTAAAAAATATTGAAATAATAATATATTAAATCGACTAGGTTTAACTTGTCAAATTTATGACTCGGATCATGATACTGTAATAACTTTATATAAGCAAGTCACAATAAATTACAGAGGCTGATTCCTAAACAATTCAATATTAAAAGATAAAATAAAATAAATAAATATTAAAGTAAATTTTTTTAAAAAAAAAACTAAAAGAACATGACAGTTTGAAAGGATCTCAAACATCCGCATGTCTTAGAGGTTATGTGGGCAAAATATATTCAACATGTGACATTCGAGCATTTAGTTACCGGCAAATCGAAATAGTCAGATTCACGATTACATTATCATGCATACCAACAAATCCATTTTGTTTGTTTCACATGCGAAGCGAATGGTAAAATTATTTTTTTATTAAATTCATTTTTTAAGTGTTGTTTTATATGAATATGTTTAACAAACAACAGTCTTTTTTTATAGACAACGGTTCTTGGACACGAACCAAGATTGATGGAGTTTTTTGTATAAACACATGTGTGAAATGGTGATTATAGGAAAGGGGTGCAGCATCTCGTGGATAGCCGAGCTCAATATTTTGTGGTTCGTTGGATTTCAACAATTTCTTTTTCTTAAGTTATTATTTTTTTTAATATGCTAACTTTTTTTTTAGAAAACATAGAACACCTAATTATAAAAGCGATACAGGAACGATCCTTCGACCTATCAAGAACTCGATTCAGATTTATAGTTGGAGGCAGAATAATCGGGCATATCTAATAGAAATCGGTTATACGGTATTTCAAACACTATTACCGAGAACTTGCGAACAACCCGAAGTGTTTCAACCATTGAATGCTCACAATTAATTATGAGCACTCAAACTCCAGATTTTGTGGCAATTTTAAACCAAAGAGTTGAAGCTTGAATAACCCATATTATTGTTAAGACAAAACGACTTAGTACAGATCGAAGGTCGAACTCCGCTAATTATACATGGAGTTGAAATCATAAATAGGTAGTACATGTGTTTCCTCATATTGGCATCATGGTCCCGCCAAAGACTCGCCTCCTCTTCTTCCCCAACCCCTCTATCACTACAAGATTTAACAATTTTACCGACGGAATTTTTTCATTGGCGTAAGACACATATTCCGTCGGTAATTAATTTACCGATGAAAACACCGACGGAAATTATCCGTCGGGAAATCTTTCGCCGGTAATTTTTTTTCCATTGGTAAATCCATCGGTAATAAAAAAAATTTATTACCGACAGATTTAGTGACAGAACAGACGCGTCGGTAATAATATTTTTTTATTACCGACTGATTTACCAACAGATTTACCGACGGATATACCGACATTTAAAAAACATTTTAAAAAAATTCATTTTATAAAATTATAAAATAATTAAATTAACATAAATCAACACTTTATAATATATACTAAAAATGCTTGGAAACAATAATAAGAAAATCAACTCTAACAAATTTGCAACAAATAAATAAAACAAAAAAATAAATTCAACTAAAAAAATTCATATGAAAAAAATAAAGTTGCAATTGCTAAAAATTTAAAAATTCTATAAATAAATCAACTAAAAATTGATCTCATATGAAAAAAAATCTCACAACAACATTTATACAATTATTAAGAACAAAAACAATTAAAAATAAAATAAAAAACAAATATAGTGAAAAAAATCATGAAAAAAGAAGAAAAAAGAAAAAGCTTACCTTAATGTACTTGCAAGTGAAGCTAAGAAGAGAAAAAAAAAATTCGTAAAGCATATTAATTAAAAGAAAAACTAAGAGGATAAAATAAGAAAGAAAAAGAAGACATACCCGAGCATGGAGGAAAAGAGAAAGAGATGAGGAGAGAAAAGAAGAGAATGAAATAGATATTGATGTTTTTTACATGTAGTGAAGAAGAAGAAGAAGAAAAAGAAGTAGAAGTAGAAGAAGACGAATAAGAAGAAGAAGAAATGAGTATGTCTCCTGTGAAATAAGCGGATTCAGGTTTTTTATTGGGGCGCGTTAGCGACGGATTTACCGACAGATAATTGAATATTAATATTTTTTAATTATTCCATCGGTAATTCCGTCGGTAACATTTAATTTAAATTTTCAACTTCGTAAAAAGTTTTCAGAAACCGCCAACAATTACCGATGATTTTTCAATCCGTCGATAATTCCGTCTGTAATATTTAAATGAAAATTTTAAATCAATTGAATTTTTTCAGAAAACCGTCAAATAACACCGACGACTTTTCAATTCGTTGGTGATTTTGTCCGTAAAGAACAACAATTAACAGTGCAATTGAAAAATGAACAGTTCTGGAGTTCTCTGAAAATACCGACAGAAAATTCCGTCGATGATTCCCTTTGTAGTTGACATGATGAATAATGTTCACAGTTTACCAATGGATTTACTGACGGATTTTAGTCCGTCAGTAATTCTGTTGATAAAAATAACACGTCATCATTTTTTTTGTAGTTGACATGATGAATAATGTTCACAGTTTACCAACGGATTTACTGATGGATTTTAGTCCATCAGTAATTCTATTGGTAAAAATAACACGTCATCATTTTTTTTTTTGCTTTCTTTTAATTTTTTTCTCACAGTAATTTCGTCGGTAAAATCCCTCAGAAATTTACCGACGGAAATATTCCCTCGGTATTTCCGTTTGTATTTATTGATTTTCTGGTAGTTTATTCTAGATAAATTGTAATTGAACTAATAAATTTTAAAATCTATAATAAATAGTTGCTTCTTAATTTAATTTAATTTAATTTCTTTTAATTATTTTCTACTATTTTTAATAGATTTTCTTAAAAATATATTTTTAAAACATTACTAATGATCTTACCGATAGATTAAGTCCATCGGTATATTCCAATGAGTTAAAAAAGAATTACTGTAAATGTCATTGCCACTATTTAATCACCAACAACTTAATTATGTCGTTGATATTTAAAAAATATCAATAAAATTACACATGATTTTTTTTATTACTGATATGTCATATTCACCGAGGGATATACCAACAAATTGAAACGGGTAAATTTTTTAGTTTGGCGCTCTTATTCCATTTGTAAATCCATCAATGATTATTCCACCAATGAAATTATAGACAAAACAAGAGTCATCAAGGAAGTTTTTTTGATGACCAGTATCCATTTATGAGCTCGTTAATAAAAGTCTTCTCGGTGGACTAAATGTCAATCAACCAATGAAATATTTCGCAAGTACATTTAAAAATTTTGGTAGTGAATCTATTGAATTTTTCTATTAACCTCTATCTTTTATGCTCAATTAGAAAAGGAGGACTTGATTGTATCCATTAAAAAAAAGGACTTAATTGTTTTGAAACAATAATACTTTTGTCATAACTTTTGATGGTGGAGTTAATTGGGCTACAAATAGATGAACAATTCAATTTAAAATTATTTTATTTAGAGATGCATTTGACAATAAGTGATAGTTGGACAATCACCTAAAAAATATCAAATTAAAGGCATATTCAAAGTTCAGTTAAAGTATAATTGATTCTACCAAAATTAAGGAAATAGCTAAGAGTTCTAATGACATGTGCTCTTATAATTGTTATCTCATTGATGATGTTCCAAAAACCAAAATATGTAAATAACACATCTCTTACATATACTAATGAGACAATAAGTATGGTAGGTCCCTTAAAAGATGTTATATACACTTATAAGTATATAGAAATCATTACATCAATATAAATGATTATTTTAGATGAAGAAGCATGATGATTTATCATGTCTTTAATATTTTTATTTTAGGGGATTGTTTGGGATCAAATACATGGCTTTAAAACTTGATAATGCTTAAATCCAAATGTTTTAGGCTTGATATATTTATCAAATCCATGTTTCCTTGAGTTTGACTGGCTACCAAGCTCAAGTTATTTGAATCTAGCATGCTTGCTAGACTAACACTGCCTTAGACCTGGCTGACTACCAAACCCATGATTTTTTGGTATGGCTTGTTTACTAAATTTAGGTTATCTTGGGCTTGATTGATTGTCAAACCCTGATTTTTTAAGTATGTTATGTTTATTAAATCTATTTTATTTGGTTAAAATTTTTTATATTTATAAAAATCTTAACCCAATATTTTACTCGTAACTTTAGAAATATAACGATCCAATGCTAGCTTTAACATTATACTTAATGGACTAAAAACTGAGCTTTTTTTAAACTAAAAAGAAGGGACGATTGTGGCTCTACCATCTCACGCATGAATAAAGTCATCATGTACAAGTCCTCCATTCGATGAAGTCGGATCTCACCGGAGATTGTTCCTCGTCCTCTAATTCATGTAAACTTTGTAAACCAGAAAGGTTATAAAAACACCCTTTCATTTTAATGGCGTGACTATGAGAAACCCTTCAAATTAACCAATGGTCCAAAGCTCTTGTGCTCCATCTAGCTCAGGGCATCATTATTGCTTCCACTACCAGAGGTTGTAAGAGCATATGTTTCTAATTCATTTTTACACACACAACCACCGGAAACCACTTTACGGGCCGCACTTTACTTGCCCAGTGCCAAACGCAACTATATATTAAAATCCAATAAATTCCTTCCAATATTTGGATTTCATACCTCACCAACGAAAAATATTTGGGATACATTCTTACGGGTTTTTTTTTCTTACTAGTTACATGCCCCGCGTGATACTACGGGTCAATTATTTTTTGCATTTTGAAAATAGTCAAGATCTAAAAGTATTAGGTTTTTTTGCAAAGTTATACCCAAGAATCTTAGGTTTGGTTGCAACGCCTGACCTAAAAATAATATTTATAATATTAATAATAACATTAAACTTGGGTTAACCCTTGACATAAAAGTATCTAGATTGCAATACCAGACCCAATAGCATTGGACGTGGGTCTGGCTGCAAGGTCATGTCATAAAAGTGTGATAATTAAATAGATTAGTTAAAAAGAAAAAAAAACTAATAAAAAAAAGAAAAAAAATATGAATTAATTGGGTTAACCCTTCAAACTAGGTTAACCCGTCATACTTTAAATTCGCATCGTGAAAGTTTGATAATTAAAAAGAAAAAAAACAAATTAATGGGTTAACCCATAATTAACTAGGCTAACTCGTCAAACCAAGTTAACCTGTCAAACTCGGAATCCGTATCATGAAAGTTTGATAACTAAATAGAAAAAAAAATTTAACATTAACAATTTAAATTAAATAAAAAAAATTAATTAAAAAAAAAAAAACAAAAGTCATCAGCCTTTTCATTGTGGACTGCACTATGCAGTCCACAGTCAAAGGCATAAAAATAAAAAGAAAAACTAAAGGTATCAGCCGAGAACTATTTAGAAAAAAATTTAATATTAATAAACTAAATTAATTAAAAAGAAAAAATAAAAGAAAAAAAACCTCTAAGAAGAAAAAAAAAACTAAATAGAAAGAAATTTAACATTAATAAACTAAACTAAATGAAAAAAATAATTAAAAAGAAAAAAAAAGCAAAAAAAAATTTCAGGTTAACTCGTCAAACCAAGTTAACTTGTTAAACCCGGGATCCGTGTCATGAATATCTGGTAAATAAATAAATAAAAAGTGAACATTAACAAACTGAACTAAACAAAAAAAAATTAATTAAAAGGAAAAAATATAAAAAAAATCTGGGTTAACTCATCTAACCATGTTAACCCGTTAAACTCAGGATCTGTGTTATGAAAGTCTGATAACTAAATTAAAAAAATAACATTAACAAACTAAATTAAACAAAAAAAATTATAAAAATAAAAATAAAAAAATTGATTGGTCAACCCAAAATTAACTAGGTTCACCTGTGAAACTCAGGATATGTGTCATGAAAGTCTAATAACTAAATAGAAAGAAATTTAATATTAACAAATTAAACTAAACAAAAAAATTAATTAAAAAAAATAAAAAGCAAAAAAAAATCTAGGTTAACTTGTCAAATCAGGCTAACCCGTTAAATCCAGAAAACATATCATGAAAGTTTGATAACTATATAAAAAACTCTAACATTAACAAACTAAATCAAACAAAAAAATTTTGTTAAAAGAAAAAAAAACAAAGAAAAAAGCAAAAAAAATCCCAAAAGACATAAAAAAATAGTTAAAAAAAATAATACAACTTAAAAAAAAAAAAACCCACCTAAAGTCCATAGTAAAACACTGACTCTTTTTAGCTATTGACTCTTTTTAGCTATTGTTATAATTTTTGTAATTCCATGTAATTGGATCGGATCAAATCAAAAGAAATCATTTACAAACTAATTTCTTGTGTTTTTTTAATTTATTAGGATATTTATTTGTATTTTTTAATCTATAAAAAAATTTAAATTTCATGATATATTATGATTCTAAAACATAATATATTAAATTACCACACTTTTACAATAAAACATGTATAAATTGTTGCTCCACAATAAAATAAAATATTTTACTTCACCAGAATTTAAAAAAAAAAACTATAAAATTATTATGTTACTGTGCTAATTGTTTTTTATTTTTAAAAAAGAATATGTTTGAACACCATTATTCCATCAAATCATGGTCGTCGAATTTTGAATCCAAATCAAGAAACTGTCACCTCCAAACAAATATCAAAAGTCTTTAAATGAAAGATCGTTTGTCTCCTCTTTTGGTTTTCTTTTCAAGATCAAATGCTTATCAATCTGGGTGGCTAATATTTAAAGGTCGGCACCCATTCACCTTTTCAAGTTAGCACTGACACAATTCATCTATGAATTAACTTGTAGAATTTGATTTCTTATAATTTGCCTTCTAAATTTCATCACCACCCCCATAATTTTTAGATCCGGTTTGATAACCAATCTAGTTTAAAGTTTAGATATCAAATTAATTTTAAAAAAATTAAAATAATATTATTTTAATAAAAAAAATTAATAAATTATAATCGAATTTTTTATCAAGTCTTGTCAAATTATCAGATTTATTAAATTATTTTTTTTATTATTATTTTTCAAACTTGATAGATTGGATTATAGAACAACCTACCAAATCGAATCAGATCTCAGAACTATGACCACAACATTCAAATTTATTAACCGAATCTTTATATTTCTTTCTTTTTACGTGCACACAACAGTGCATTTATTGGCATAACCTACACCTGTCCGTGTTGAATATTTGAAGCTCACGATTCTTAAATCCCTATTAAAGTTACTATTGTGTTTTAACTGTATTTTAAATTATTTATTAAATATAGTTACATTAAAAGAATTATAATTTCCATAGCTGGATCTTTAATGGGTACCTCTTTATCGGTTATCAAACACACATTTGAAAAAGGAAACAAACTAAATGTTAATATTAAAAAATAATTTAAATTATATTATAAAACTTCACCTAACAGTTTAATACTTTATATTTAATTTATTTTTTAAAATAATATCAGAAACTTAATAATTATATGATTACAAATTTGAATTTTATTGTTTCTATATATTTAATAAAAATTAACTATGGGTAATATAAGTTTGTATAAGTTTTAAATTCAAATGATTTTTATTTAAAAAAATATGTTGGAAAATAATATAAATTATATTTTAAAATCTTATTAAATAATTTAAGTTTTTAAATTATATGGTTATTTTAAAGAGAGAATGTTAATATCAATTATATATGTCCAAGATTTTATGGCTTGTATCCCCTTGGCCATTACCCATGTACCAAATAACATGAAAATAAAGATAAAAACTACAATGACGTGACATATGAATTAAAAAATATATATATCGTGGCAGGATAACCTCGTGCATGTCTGAATTTATTCAACATGCCATTGTCATTTGATTTAACCATTGAAAGCAAAAATTAGATGAGAAAAATGTGTTTGAGTACACGAAAACCCACAGCCAAAATCATTGAAATCAATGCGTGAATCTATATTATATTTTTATTTTTAAAAAGTCTATAGGGAGATAAACATATGATATAACTCTGGCCACCCAATGATCCTTGGGCAATACCTCGAAAATCAGAGATGGCCATTGGCTAAAGCTAGAGTCAAGACTAGATATCGTTAAGGTCATACAAAAACGGGGACTCCATATTTGTATAATTTGCTTCAACTTGCGTGTTGTGATGTGATGGCAATTATCTCTCCTTTTTTTTTTTTTTTTAATTAAGAGTTAGTCTGTTTCACTTTAGTCTCCTAATTCTTTCACGTGAAGCTGCTGAGCTTGACCTTCATGGGAGTGACTGCATTTTCTCGCATGGACTTTGGGGCAATGTCAGAGGTAGGACCAATAGCGGAGAGAAAAAGAGCGAGTTCCGTGAGAATAATATCAATTGATTTTTTAGTTAGTAAGTTTACCAAACAAGCTACACTTGCTAATGGATACGGGGCAAAAACTAATTGGACAAGAGAGGGGAAAATCCATTTTATACTGCAAAGGATGTAAAATCACTCATGAAATTTTATAAAATATTTTATAAATAATAGCATTCCCATAATATCATTAAATAATTTCAACAACTATAATTACCCATCATTACCAACTTTTTCATTTTATTACGGTAATTTTCATTTCTAGCACTATCATTACTGCTCTATCATTTTATCTTCATTGTTGACATTGCTTCTCCACCGTGACCATTCCCACCCTCAACAATGTCATAATAATTACCTCATTACATTAACATATTATTATTATTTTAATATTAATATATTTTTTCCATCATTACTCATCAAAGATGATAAAAAAAAAAATTATGTAAAATATTTTATGCAAAACAAACATCCATTTGCATAAAATATTATATATAAAAATATATTTTTATTGTTTTTTGTATTTATTTCTTGCAAAATATTCAACATAAATATTTTATTATCAAACTTTAAACTTAGTGAATATATAAAAAATAATCTACAAATAATAATCTACTTATAATATCATTTAATGATTTCAAGCATCTTTATTTTATTATTATCATAATTACCCGTTGCTAGTATCACCACTACTTTCCACTCATCTAAATTTTTATTATTATAACCACCGCCACTTTATTAATATAACATATAATCATAATATCTTTGTATATATATTTATTTTTCATAATAGTATTTACTAGAAACATAAAAAGAACTTTCATGTAAATTGTTGTGTATAAAACATTTTATATGTAAAATATTTTTCATCTGTGCATTAGTTGGCACAAAACAAATGTACCCTTAAGCTTTAAGACCCGATAGAATCTAAGCATAAGGCACAAATCAAATAAGGGGCAGATCGAAGATAGGCATCAAAAAAAAAAAGAAAAAAAAAAAGAACATTGTTGGAATTGAATAAAAAACAAACATCAATTGATAATTAATTCGTGCTGTATTGTGAATTGAATTGAAAAAATAATATAAAACATAATATTTCGATGTCATTAATGTTTTTATCTAGTTAAAAAAAAACGTGTGGAGGTTAACTATGTTAAATAACCATCTCAACTCAATAACTTAAACTGATAGGTGAGGCTCCAATATATGATTTATATAATTCTCTAACATGCCCCTGCAAGTGAAAATTATTTGGGCTTGAAACTTGCATAAATTCACCATGTCAAAGAATCAATTTAACCTAAAAGTTTAAGCTATTATGTGAGATCCCATGATATGATTTATATAATTCTCAAACAAAATCATTATAACCAAGTTCACTTAACATGTCCAAAGATAACCCGAATGACCGATAAAAATGTAATTTATCTCAAAGAAATTTCAAGTTGACATTTTATATATATTAAGATGACAACATATAAATTGGATCGACTTGGATCAACTCGAGTTAATATACCAAATTTACGACCCGAGTTATGAAACCATGATAATCTCATAGAAAGCAAATAAGAAAAATTATGAAGCTCAATTCTCAATCAACCCAACGCTGAATAATAAAATTAAAAATAAAAATAAAACCTAAAAAAGATCTGAGTTAACATGTCGAACCTATAACCCAGGTCATAAGACTAAGACCAAGAGAACCCTTTAAAAAACCAAATCAAAATAAGTTACAAGGTTCAATTTTCAATCAACTCAATGTTGAAAGATAAAATTATAAAAAAGAAATAAATTAAAAGAAGAACATAAAAAAGATGACTCGGGTCAATCCGTACAAACTCATGATCGGGGTTAATTAAGAGACCTAAATAACTTCATATAAGAAAAAAAAAAAAGATAATTCAATTTAACTCAAGTTAACCTATCAAACTTACGACTTTGGTAGTGAAACTGAGATAACCCTATAAAAATTAAATCAAGAAAAATTATGAAGCTCAATCCCTAACCGACCCAATGTTGAATGAAGATTTTTTTCTAAAGAAGATTCAATTAAAAAATAACACAAAAAACAACCTAAATTTACCCGGGTTAACCTACTAAGCATTATTTTCAAGTCATGAGATCGGGATAACCTAATAAAAAGTAAAGCAAAACAAATTGTGAAGCTCAATTTCAATCAATATTGAATGATAAAATTGAAAAAAAAAATCAATTAATAAAAGAATATAAAAAATAACTCAAGTCAACTTAGCTTAATCTACTAAATATTATCCTCGAGTTATGAAGTTAAGATAATTTAATAAAAAATAAATTAAAATAAATCATAAAACTTAATTTTCAATTAATTTAATATTTAATGATAAAATTAGATAGAATCAATTAAAAACAAAGAAAAATAATTGAATCAATCATGTTAATAAAAATTTGTGAGGAGTACAGTAAAATAACTCCCGCTTCACCTTGCAGTTATTAGTTTATGGTGCCGAGAAAGGTGCACGTTTTGGTGGGGAATTCATCGTAATTTATATCTTTGATGTCAACAACCATGCTTGACATGCCTCCAAATTTCACCCGAGCTTGAGAACAGTTCCGCTCAAGTAGCCCAGCCCAATTATTTTATAATGAATTAGCCCAGCCCATAATTCATCCCGGTGATGCACCATAAAAGGGCCCTTAGGAGTCGAGGCCCAGTTGCAGCAGTTTTCCTTACATGCTGGTAAAAAAAGAAGAAGAAGCTAGTTTATGAATTTCTTTAACCAATCATATATCTTAGGCTAATTGGTGAAATGACTCCATAACTATTGGTAAATCCAACTTAGCCCATGATCTTATGATTATCTGATTTTAGTCCCTCCAACTACAGGTCAAAGCAATGCATCATCAAGACTGTGCATGATGGTTTGAAATTAAGAAATCAAAAGGTCATAACCAATAGTTGAAGGATCATTTTACAAATTATCCTTTATCTTATCAATGGGTACTTGTCAATTGTCATAATATTTTCTCTAATAAAAATGTGGGAAATAGCCAAATATCTGTCTTGAATATCCGCTGTGATTTAATGAATATAATTTAAAATGATTATTGTAGTGTTTTCAATTTATTATAGATTTTTTCATACTTCATATTATACTTGTATTTCATCACCTAATTAATTTAAAATCTTGTCCTTTTTTTTTGTCTTGATGGTATTTTACACAACAATTTTAAAGGAAAATGGATGGAAGGACTAAAATGAGGAATTTCTAATACTTTAGGGGGCCAATTGAGAAATTGTGTTGAATTTAGTTAGTCATTTTATTCGAGGATTGTTAGAAAATTAGTCTCTAATTTGAGTTTTCCCAATATTTCATCCATAGCCTTTCCTTTAATAATAGCTTACAACACCAGCCTTGCTCGCCATGAAAGAAGCCGTCTTTATCTGGCGGGTAAATGAATTGACCATTTCTGTAAGTGGAAGCACCACACCCATGGGCCATGACACAGCCATGGCCGACTGAGTCACTGCCGAGAGAAAACATGGACCCGGAAACGAATCGGTTGACATCGCATGACGCCTGGGCTTCATGATGACCAGACATTAATGACAGGCCGGTGAGCTCAGGCATCCTCTTTAAAGACCCGGGCAGGCTCTGGCTCTGGCTCTGGATACGGCAACATATTTGGCAAAAGCAAAATATATATACAGCCAAGGCAAACATGCACTGGACCTAGTACAAACTCCGGCCTAACTAATAAACCCTAGTTTTCAAATCTTTACATCATCAGTGAAAAGATTAAAACCACTGTTTTTTTCTATTTTCTTTTTGCTTTGTAGTACTACCATCCACAGGCAATTTCATTTTCTAAAGGGACATTAAATATGAGGCCCATGCTGAGATTGACCTTACAATGCACGCAGAGTGCAGACACCATTCATTTTCTGAGACTGCAGTGTATAATTATTACACGACATGGGAATTAGGGCTTTGGACTTTGTTAAAACGCAGACAGGAACAAAACGAACAGTCAATAAAGTGGAACTTGTTGCAATGGCCCTTTTGTATCTAAACTCCTAGGGTTCTGTTTATGTTCTTTCCTTTTCTTTCTGTGTCAGCAATGGAGGGAGAGAGGGGGGGAGAGAGAGAGATGTGGACGGTTTCCGAAATGGTTGGTGGGCAGAGCTTTCATTCATCAGGAATTTGTAGAGCTACTAAATCAACGGTCAAACGTAACAGTGCTTGCATTGTGAAAACATAAACGTTCTTATTTCCAAACCCCAATGTGTTTTTAATTTCTCTCCAGTCTGCATGAAAAAATTGAACGAGAAGAGCAAAAAAGGAAGCCAGTCCCAGCTTCGATGTGTGATATTTTTTCATGAAATTTAATTAGACACGATGAGCATTCATGATTTCCTGTTTACAGTGATCTTAATGGTTACTTGTTTAATTCTTCCCGAATCCCAATGCAGCTATTGCGAATGAAACTAAAATAAATTGGAACAATCATATAATAAATAATTTGGTGGTAAAAACTTGAAATTAAATAAAATTTTTTTATGGTTTTAAGTTCGAGCGCTGTGATTATTAATATGATAGCCACTAGAAACTTACATAGTCATTAACTTTAGAGCCCGTAAAATTAGTTAAAATATACGCAAGTTGGCCCGGATATTCACATAAAAAAAAAAAAGCAGCTTGAGAACTCAATTTAGGAACGTTGGCATGGTGAAGGATGGATTTGCTTTTGTGTTAAAGAAATTTTTTTATTTTAAATTAATTTTTATAATTTTAAATCATTTTGATGTGTTGATATAAAAAGTAAAAATAAAATATTATTTTAATATATTTATAAATAAAATTCATTTTAAAAAATAATTAATTGTTGTAATAATAAATATTACCCAAAAAAACTTTTAAAAAGTGTGTTTAAAAACAAGGGGGCTTAAGATAGAGGATTAACTACTACAAAATAATTCCCCTACCTAAATACTTATGGACCGACGTTGCTTTTTTAACTAATTGATTGCATAATAAGTGTTATCTTTGGTTTCATGTTGTCCCATTATTCATATTCAAAAATATTTAATATATTATATTGGAAGTAAGGTTGTTGCTGAATTTACTAGCTTTTTTGTTATTTTCATTGTTTGATTTTTTAAAACAACTAATGTACTTAGTTATAAAAAAAAAGACCAATGTACCTTTAATGATGACATAAAGAGATTATAATTATTTTTAAAAAGAAGTTGAGGGAATAATAGTTTTTGTAGTGAATTTAGCACCAAAACAAATGTAACATAAAAATTTCATTAAATAAAAGGAAAATTATATTAAGCCTCTTATAATTTAAGTTTTACTTTGATGTGTTGAAAAATTATATTTTGCATTCTCGGTCAAACTAAAATTTCAAACCATGTTAAATAATGCTACAACATTTATATATAATATATTACAAACCTTGGAAATGAAAAAAACATTAACTCTCACTTTTGATTTTCTCTTTCTCTCCACGGCATTCTCTTTCCACGGAACTAAAAAACCCCAAATCAAAAAAGTATATTTAACCGAATTATGTTTTTTAACCAAATCTCTTAGAATCTCGTTACGTTTACGGTCGAAGAAGAAAACATTGTTCCTTAAGGTGTTTGAAAGTATGGGATTATTTAACATGTATTTTCCTGTTTTTTAACTAAATTGAGATATCAAATTAAAATTATTAGATTTGTGTTTTGTTTATGTTAAATACTATAAATTGGTTAAATTATATGTTATTCTCTCCCTATTTAATTATAAATTGCAAAATGTTTAAGGATTTGACCAGTACACAATAAGCCTCGAATAAATCATAATTAATTCATTTTTTTCTTGGATAATGACAATATTGACAAACCAAACACGTGTTAGTTATTGTTTAACATAATTTATTATGTGTTGTTAGAAATCATAAAAAATAAAATAAAAAACCTTAAAGTTTAGGCTAGCTTGTCACTATTCACCAAACCCTAATGTTAAAATATTGATGCAAAACATGATTAATTGATATATAACCATTAGATAAAATTTGTTTTACCATTTTTTAAACTTGATTAAGTAAGTTTAATCAAAAAACTTTAAAAATCCCCAAATTATAGGTAACTAGTCAATGTTCATTAAACTCTAATTAAATAATATAGATTGCAATTTGTTCAATTGATGTTGAACCCTACTATAACCTCTGTTTAACCATTGTTTAACATGATTACGCATATCTTAAATATCGTTAAACGTTATGTAATTTTTCGTTGGTTATTATTTTAGGATACAAAATATCATCTATTGTTGCTCATAATGATAACATGTTGTACATTGAAAAATATTGTTGCTATAACTGTATGACTTATATGAACATATGCAAGCAAGTCTTTGACGTAGACTTATATAGTTTCAAAAAGTGCACGTGTGCTTGAAAGTTATGAAATAGATATTTGTGAATGGATGTAGACCTTTCATTGTCATTGATGAATTTCATCTCAAAAATCCATATAGAGGTGTTTTATTGTCAGTAGTTAGGTTAGATAATGAATTTTTTTTTTTCCATTTATCTATATTGTTGTGGAAACTGAAAACAACATCATGTGATGATGTTTCTTATATGCCCTATATGAACTCATTAAGAATGGAGTAAATCAAAGATCATTTTGCATTATGTCTAAAAAGCAAAAGGTATACCATCAAAGGGGGTGTGAGAGCTAGCAGAGGTGGTGGGAGAGTTGTTGGTCTATACTCTAAACCCTTGGCTCAAATATATGTGAGATTTCTTTTAAAATAACCCAATTTTGCTTAATTTAATGATATTTATTATTATATTAATAATCAATTCAATTTGAAATTGCACTCTGGTGTTGAAACTTTATCAACTCAACACTTAACCTAGACTAGTTGTATTGATTAAAGTATGTATAAGAACAATGTATGGAATGGATGGATTTTGTTTTGAGTTGTTATTAAATACTGTGAACAATATTTTATAGATCATTTGTTGATGTCATAACATGATTAAACATTGGATTTTACATTATCTTTAATGCAACTCAAATATGAATTTATTAGTGTTATTCATTTTATTTGATCATGATAAACAATATTGTAGTTAAGAACATTAAAATTACACATACACTAAATTAGCTACCAATAATAACTTTACACTTGTAAAGCTAGCATCCTTGTTGTGATTCTTAATTCAAACCCTATATAATTAATCTTTAATTTTCTTCACTTCATCTAGTATTCAATCGATAGCATTAGCACTTTCTTCCACTCTAGCAGTTAATTCAATATCATAGATAGGTTTTCACCAATCAATGAATGTATTGTCATGCAGCTTGTCATCTCATTTGTGGATTAGCTTGTTTTTACTTGCATCTAATTTTGATATCCTAACAGTTGCTTTTGTTGTGCACTTTCTATTCTTGAACTTTAATCCATCCAAGTTGTTATAAGTTTATAGGCTATTAACATTTGATGAATATGATGACATGTATTCAATTATATGCCGTAAAATTTAAGGTTATTGTTGGCGGTGTGTTTTTGGTTGTTGTTAGTCTTAAGTGAGTTGGATTTTGTATTGGCACTGTGTGTTAAATTACACTAATACAATGGTGTAGGGTACCTTGCTTGAAATGGTGAAGAATTGTTGAGAAAAATTTTGTTGGTGTGTTATTTAATTAGATGATTGTGTTTGCTATAAATATTGAGGGATGAAGGAAAACATATATTAATGGTTGTGTTTAATGTTGAGGGAAGAGGGATTGAATTTGTTATAAACATGAATATGATGATATTTTTGTAAATATGAAGTCATTGTCAAACAACTACTTTTTTAAAATATTTGCTAGCAGTTATATATGGTATCAATTTTGTTATTTTTAAATCTGAAGGATGTAAAGTGTTATAAAGTTATTAAAATTGAGAATGTAAAGTTTAATTTTTCAAAACACGAAAGTAAAATGAAAAATTGATCAAACTATAGAAAGTTCGATGTAATCTTTCCTTAAATAAATTACTACTAAAATCACTCAGTAAGAAGACAATTATACTATATAATTAAGATTTCCTTTTTGTTCCATGTATATATAATTTTTCTTTTATGAAAATTTTATGTGCTTGACAATTGCATTTTAATATAATTTATTCATTATTGTTTATAAAATATGAAGGATAATATTAATAACAAATATATAGGATAATTACAAGCATTTTGTAATTAACAAGATACATAAGAGATCATCATATACTAGATCTAAAGAAACATGGCTCCCTATAAAATTTATTTAATTTAATCGGCATTTCAACCTAAGATTGAGACAAGACGATGATCATTCTTTTGAGTACTCGATTTTTAGTTGTTCTTTATTATGAGCTCAAGATTAAGCATATCCAAGCCCACCACTCATGTGATTTGGGTTCATGATAGCTCTTAAAGGTCCACCAATCCAAGCCAATGAGGGCTCAGGTTGGGCTCGAGTCCCATCAACCTGAACTCACACCACTTTGGTGGATTTAGAATAGCCTTGTCGAAACCCATCACTTAATTGGTTTGGACTCAGGCTAGCCCCTTAGATGACCCACTAACCTAAGCTGAGGGTTTAAGGTTAGGCCTAGGTCCCACAAACCTAAACACACTTTATCTTGGTGGGTTCGTGTCAAATATTTTTAAGCCCATCATTTTAGTGTTGTAGATTCGGGTTAAGCCTTAGAAAACTCATTTTTTTTTTTTGTGCTTAATTGAACTCTAAGCAATTCTCCATTGGCATGACTCATCATCGTTAAGAGATAAAAAAAAAAAAAAAAAAAAAGAATGTTAAGATAAGATTGTGTCAAAGTCTGGTCCATCTGAGCATCCCGTTTTACAAGTCAATAATGTTGTTACTCATTTGAACATTTGTTTTACAAACTGAAAGTGTCACTGCCTATATAAAAGTCTTGTTTTACAAATTGACAACGAGACCCTTATTGAAGAAAATTATTATGCGTGATTATCTCTGAGAAAAAAAATACCCAATTTATTTGCATCTTTACACCTCACATCATGCAAATTCACGTGATTTATGAATATATAAAAACACATGAATCATCTAAAATGCAATAAACTTTAAGCTCATCTCTATTCATAAACACATATAGAGAAAGAAAGAGCTCATATTTTTTACCTAACCTCTTAATTATTATTTTTTTCATTCTATATCAGTACTAATTTAAATGTTAGAGAGTCTTTTAAATTTTTTTTATTCATAAATTTCAATTCCAACAACCACCTTTAATTGCTCAAATTTCAAAATCCATCAATCAGATCTAGAAAGTTCAATATCCTTTGAAGCTCACCATAGACTCGTAAGAGAACATTTTTTTCTTTTCTTTTTGAACCATAGAACATCAACTTGAGTCTTGGTTTCAGATTTACACGGGGGAATAGTTTTCGAAAGCCTTCATACTATAGTTTGCTGCTTTGCTACCGAATCCCAGGATAACATATTCCCATTTCCCGTCCGTTTTGTAGCCGCACCTTCCTATGTGGAAAATGACACATCAACCCACCTGTTTTTCGAACAGCCATTTATACCCTCGACCTTTATTTCATCCTGAGTCCACATTTTGCATATAAATAGCAGCACCATCTTCCTCATATATTTCATGGCACTGTTCAGCAAAAGGTCAAATCCCAAGAGCCATTATTGTCTCCAAAGCTTTGTCCTCCCCCCCCCCCCCCAAGCTCTCTGGTTCCCACCATGGCTCAACCGGGAACTGTAGCACCAATGTTTGTCTTGAGTCAAGGTGAAGTAAAACAGAGAAAGATAATGTTAATATAGAGGTCATGGCTATATCTCTCCTGAGCTTATCCTTCTTATATATCCTTTCTTCTTTTTTCAAGCCCATAAAGATGGCTTGAGTTTTCTTGACCTTGCAAGTCCAAGAATATTGTTAGCTTGGTCATTGTTAGATCCTCATGCTTCGAGATGTGATTCTCTCTTTATACTTCTAATTGCATTTAACTTCAATTATTTCCTTATAAACTCTCTGTGTACTTTGCTTTAGTTCTTTGAATATGAGCTGTTATGCTTATGACATATAGTCCTTATAAACCGTACGTACCATGTTTTGGTGTCCCTCTCCAGTCTTCTTTTCAGTTTTTTTCTATGGATGTTATGGGTTTCTGCTTGTTAATCAAGCAATTTGCTCGTTGGCTGCATATCTTTAAACATACTCGATTCACTCAAGGAAAGAAAATCTACTTTAAATACAATTTGCATGGAAGGAATTTCACTACTTGTGTTCCCAAGACATATAGTCCTTTGGTTGTTTCTTTTCTTTTTCTCCACATTATGAGTACTATATATATGTGCGTGTGAGATGAGAAATATGGGCCGGCTATGATGAGCTTACTCTCCTCTTTTCTGCCTCTATACCTCTATAGCGGCCATGGTGAAAGAAAACTATTTCACTTTTCTTTTTTTTCATTTCATGCAAGGGAAAATGATTTCCCTCTGCACTCACAGAAAGCTTTCGCGAAGGCTGGTGCTGTAGTAGCTGTAAGGGCTGTTTGCTCTGCCAAAAAAATAAATAAATAGAAAACGCTGCCTGTAAAATTGCAAATATTCTCTTAGTTTATTGACAAAAGGTCGACAGCCTTCCGCTGCATTTAGGGCCGTTGATGGCCAAACCATCTGATGCGTTTTCCTGGTAAAGTTAGAAACGGTCCATAAAAAACCAGTCTGCAGATGCGTACTAATTAGTCGAGAGCCGTGAGCATGCTGAGTTGAAATTTTAAACAAAAGCCATGTTTTCAGATAATTCAACCTATTTTTGTTGTTACGGTTTAAAAAAAAATTAAAAAAAAAAAAAAAAACCCATCTTCAGCTGCAAGAGCGGAGAGAATCATTTCCAGCTACATCTCCATCGATTCTGAGAGGTCAAATACAAGGTACAAGATGATGATGATGATGATGATGATGATAAAAAGATCATGTTAATTACTGCACTAACCAAAATTGTCCACATGAACCAAGTCCGCGTGATAATTATTTTTTCATACAGTTATCCGCCAAGAAATAACAACATTTATTTACATGATCTATGAGATTTACTTAACCCATGAGAAACCATTACACGACCCTGTTGCAGCACCCAGTATTCATGTTAGGGTCCGCTGCACCAACCAATCGCAGTCTTGATCCGCAAGAAACTGGTTGTGTAATAATTTTTCTTAAGGTAATTTTCCTTAATTCACAGCCTCCAGAACTGTAAAACCCCGACAAAATTCGTCATGTTAAAAAACAGAAGAACCACCCAGCTTCAGGCTCCAATTTACGTCCACAAAACAGTGAGAACTGTCTCCATTACAATAGAACAGACAATTCCAACACAAGTTCTTTCTGAGGTTGTATTACTTTCATTTTTTCTTGTTTTTATAATTTTTTCAAGCTGCAAGAACCAATACTTTTATTGTACCCTGACTATTTGCAGATAGCATTGTAGGACAATCACTCTTCCAGCAAACAGCACTGATGAAGTAAGATCCTGCATCCTCATCAGCATCATCCATCTCCGGGGAACCAAATCTATGCCAAGTCACAGGTTTAGAGATTTCCTGCAAAATAAAAGCCAAAACGTCACTTTGATGAACTTGGAAATGAAAATTTACTAAGGCTGATGATTATTTATAGCTAACCTTATGGTAGACAAAGACCTCATTTGTTTCACTCCCACATGCAATATATTCACTGCTTACTGAGAGACCCACAAAGTTTTTCTCGTTTGTGTGGCCTCTAAAGGTACGAACCTGAAAGCATAACTCAAAAGGCGTGACTTAGCTATTCAACTTTGCCTAATATATCATTTAAGCAATAAACAAAAAGAAACGATGCCAATCACACAACGCCAAGGGGAATACTAAAATAACGTGGATGAAAGTTAATCTATTCAAGCAAGCACAATCTTCCAGTAATTTATCCAACAAGGAAAATTTTCAGACTGGGGGATAAGAAACTAATCCAGATTTAGAACTTAATCGGTTCAGTTATTGCAGATTTTTTACGAGGACCATCATTTGAAATCGATTTTCCATGTGTAATTCATGAACGGACTCATTTTCCCATCAACAATTTGAAATTATGAAGTCCCAAGTCAAAATCCAATTTAGCTTATGAGAATCGATAGTATCTATGTATGAAGACTCAAGATATGAAATGCAAGAAAGAAATAATTCTTTTGGGAAAAAGCAAATAATATTTGATCTCTTTTGGGGCTCAAACATTACATTATTGCTAGTATAGAGTATTTATATTGAAAAAGAAAGGTGCAACCATAACTGTTTCATGAACAGATTACTTACAGGCAGATTCTCTTTTACATCCCATAACCTTAATGTGCTGTCTGTTGACGCTGAAGCAAGCTCGCTGTTAGATAAGAATTTTACATATGAAACAGTTTTCCTGTGCCCGCTGAACACATAGAGTGGATGGGTGACATTTCTCAAATCATAGTAGTGAATCTGGTGGTCTGCTGAACCAACCTGAAAATAATTCAGAACTCATGCATAAGGTTATATATATTCTGTATGGAAATAAATAGCAGGAGTTTGTCCATTCCAGAGAGTGAAGCTCCACGGTGTTATGAATTTGTGATTTAAATAATCAAAGGTACCTCATGACAGATGTGCATTACACACATCTGATTAACCCAGCCTTTCTTCAAGGTCACATTAAACAAATGCTTTCACTAAGTTGCATTTGGTATCAGATAAAAAATTTGGAGGTGAAACATTTAAGAGGTTTAAGTTTTAAAAGATTAAGAGTGTAATAAACTATTAACTGCGAAGTGTTAATGGTGTATGGTTGGATGTGTTGGAAATAAAGATAATTGATGGGACCCACATGTCAACAACGCCCCACTTTTCATAAGGAAAAAAAATTGACGTATTGAAAAACAGGAGTTTTCAAGGGTACAACTTACTCTCAATGCACCTCACTTTTGGGGTTAAATGCTCCCCACCACTCTTTTTGTGTTCTAAACAAGATGCGAGGGGTGGGAAGTTACTAGGCTAACTATTCCCCCTCTTTCACCTCCTAACAAACAAATCCTTAAGGTTAAGATTTTCATAAAAGGTTGGTAGGCCACATCATCCCACTCCCTTATCAAGTGTGCAAGGCCCAAACCCAAACACCAAATAAACCCAAAAGTGGATTTCAAATAGCAGAATGCCTTAATCCATGCACGAATGCTTGCTTTCGTATGGGTACAGGGATTTGGAGTATGAGACCAAGTCAAGAATAGTTATTTGTCTCTTCGAAGGAAAAAAAGAAAGAAAGTTGTTTGTTGCAGGAGCATACCGCAATATAATTGCTAGATCCAGGATTGTACTTGACACAACAAATATTTGCTTTCATGTCAATGTTTAGAACGCTAGCCTCCTGCTTTGTGCACCAGACTTTGACCTGGTTTACATAGAGCACGGATTCAAGATATTGTTAGTAAAAATGTACCTCCCTTTGAATATAATACAGCTCAAGAGGAAGACTATGCCACCATATAATATTTTTACTTTGGTGTTGTTTGTCTTGCCAGCACATGCTTCACAACTTGAAATTCACACATAAAACTGTTTCCATGTAAAACATAGATTTTCCATTCATCACAAGCACTTTGCTAATTTATCTCGAAAAATAGGCAGAAGCATAACCCAAATTATCATCATTCAACAGCTCATCACAGCTATTCAATACCAGTGTTAATGCACAGGAACATGCACCTACCTGTGTATCTGAATTTTCCCATGTGACTCCAGCAGTAGAATTTTCATATTAAATTATTTTCTTCATGTCCACAATAAAACACAAATAAAACTTCATATTTCTGCAAAAAAGATATGGAAGGGCACCTCTGATCTCTTTGCAAGCTTACAGAGGAAGTGCTTTAATAACCAAACCAAATAAATTGCCTAGGGGATTTTTTTCATACTAGCAATGACAAAAAAAAAAAAAAAAACTCCCATGAAAATGCAAGAGTTTGAATGCTATTGAAAATTATAGTATCATTACTGCAATTGGAAATAATGCAAATATGAAAAAACAGTACAACCAACTCAAATTTGGTAGAAAAGTAGAGCAGAATTTTCCAGAAGTACAGAGTACCAAATAAAATATACACAATAATACCACAGGTTTGCCTGGTTGTTCTGGACAGCAATCCCATCCTAGATATTGCTTTATTTTTTTATTTTATTTTTTGGTAGAGATTCTAGACTGTGCAGTTGTAAGTAAACTAGACTTGATACAGATTAGTTTTAGCATACCTTACAATCATCACTACCAGATACAAGCATAGAAGGTTCTGTGCGAGAAAAATCAACACTCCATGCACGTTTTTCATGCTCTTCGTATTCCATCACACTCTGCCAAGTTAATACATGTTTGTAAGCAAACTATGGTAATAGCACATAAGTAATAAGATAGTATTAAAAGTTGACCACAATACTTCAATTAGTACCTGCCTGGTTGTCACATCCCAAACAGTTACTATTCCCTCGTAATCACTACTGGCTATATGATTTTTAGTAAACTTGTTCCAACTCAAGCAGCTAAGTTTAGAACGTGTAGACATCTCCACAACAGGGCAGTGCACATCGGCAGGTTCTTCATTCACAACCTGGAGGGAAATAGCATAATCAATGATAAATAACCAGCTAAAGAACACAATGATTCATGTTCAGACTATAATGCAGTAACTCGAACGACCAGGAAGTATTATATTAATGCTCTCCTCTGGTAGATTTCCTGAGTTCCTATATGGTAAAACCACCAGACCACGAGATGTGGACAAAGTGGAATATATGTCCAACAAAATTGAATATGGCTTCCAGTGAGTACCCAAAAAATTATTAAATGAAAACACTGCTCTTCATGTTTCATAAGCACAGAAGTTTGGCCTGATGTTTAGAAGGGTGTGCTCCTTCCTTAGCTACCAGTGTTCAAACCTCAAGCTAGAGAAGCAAAGTTTTCATAAATCCCCTAATCTCAATGTGGGTTACTGGCGCTCAAAAGTTGCACTCAGGATACCCCTGACTGCAAAACAAGAAAAAGAATGTTTCATATGTGCATGTAGAACCACAGAAGAGTATTCTGGTCAGATTGAATCTAGCTCTCAAATGTTAGTGAAAATAACCATAGAATTTTTGTGAATGAAGAATTTTAAGATGTTAGTGAAAATACACCCATCAAACACTTGATCAGACTTTCTATTATAA
Source organism: Populus tomentosa (assembly GCA_018804465.1). Classification (NCBI taxonomy): domain Eukaryota; kingdom Viridiplantae; phylum Streptophyta; class Magnoliopsida; order Malpighiales; family Salicaceae; genus Populus; species Populus tomentosa. The sequence goes on from CM031995.1 coordinate 10,964,603, forward strand.
ATCCACAAACTACTCAATGGAATATGCCCATGGATGGTAAACACTCAAATACTACCATGATCAAACTGCAGGACATAACTCTGTCTACAGCACATTTCTTTTTCTTGTTTCCCTAGACATTTTATGCAAAAATGAAAAGGAGTTTGAAATAAAAACTGAGACCGTTATCTTACTGAAGAAAAGTCAAAGACTTTGATTCGCCGTGAAACTCCAGCAGTAGCAAAGAATTCATCATCACGGTCAAATTCTATGCTGCAATCCACATTATAAGTTGATACAATTCAGAAGAATTGAATAAAATGTAAAAGTAAACATAAAACACAAGACAAAAGACAAAAGAGAAGATAGATTGATAACTCAAGTAAGAGTTTACTGGATCCATTAGAATAATAACATGTTCAACAAATGCTACAGGTAGCATCATGAAAACCAACCCTCCACCACTTCAACCAGTAAAGTACACCAACTACCAATTATTTTAACCATCAAAATGTTTTTGTAGATTACTTGCTAATTATTTAGGGATACCATTCACCAAAGACAAAAGCTACTTTCCTTATGAAGAAACACCACTTGTATATTTACAACTGACAGTTGCTCCAGCACAATTGTATCTGAAATATAATAAAGTATTCAAGTATCCTAAAGAAAAGTAAAGCAATTTGTCATCCCAAATTCACCTAATCTAATGGGCATTCAATAGTGTTAACTAACCTTGATACTATATTGGCTGAGTGAAATATATCCCCGTGCCTGAGTTCAGCAATGACCCTTAACCGACTGTGTCAAAACACAAATGAAAAATACACATGAACCACAAACATAAGAGATAAAAACGTGGTAATATGCCAACATAGAAAAATATTTCAAAAATGAAATGAAACTTGGTATTTATACCTGTACTGAGTAAATGTACTCAGCACAGATTGAAAATCTGCAAGACCAGCATTGTAGCCCTCTCTATGAATGACATTTTTATCCCTTTCTGACTGGTTATGTGGATGATTTGCCAACTGGCGGCGCTTTTGCAAGTAACAATCTTGCAGGTCATTGAACTGCAATGAGAGAAAAACGAATCAAGGAGAAAATGAAACATCATTTGAAAGTTTCTAAAAATGGTTCCTAAAAAGGAATCCAGGAAATCACACCGCAACAATAATATACACATAATCAGCTCAATGTGAGTAGGATGAGATTCTTTCATGTTGAGCAGAGCTAGATTACTAGCTGTATTGACATCTAAAAACCAATGAGGTTGACCAATAGCATTAGGTTTTATGCTTTTGTCTTTTTGTTATCCACGCAATACTTGTATATTGAAGAGTCAGAGTTATATACTTCCCATTAACAAACATGCAGCATACTCCATTAAAGATTACCAACCTGTGCATGCACGCGCTTTTTCTTTACTGCGGATAAACCTGAGTGATTATATTGCGGGTCAGACCCACCCGATGTATCCTTTCTCTGGAGCCCATGAGAGCTTACTTGAGCCTTTCCATCCACTTTCTTGGTTGGAATATTCCCAGTAGTCAGCCCTCTGGCATTAAGAGCACTGGTGACAACACCACTGTGGTTCTTATCAATTGTTGAAGGCCATGGTTTTCTCACAGTGAGATCATCTCCAAGCATTCGCAATTTCATAGAGTACCTATCCCTGGCACGATACAGCTCAATTCTGTGTTTCTCTACAGCATCTATGTCCTCCTTAATATATCGAAGATCAGTGCGTACCTACAACAGTAAGAATCCATCCATCAATCTATTTATCAACAGATATAACCATCTCAACAAACATTATGGATGGCAGGTCCATCAACAATCAAATAAGTCAAAAACACACAAACACAAAGGAAGATTGGAAGATATTAATGGAAAGTAAGAATCCATCCATCAATCCATAATGGAAGGGAAGGGAGATGAGGATTGAACAGGCCAAGCATTTAGAAGCATACCTCATTCAATTCATCCACCTTTTGCTTCCGCAAGTAGTGCAAGAAGTCTAGCAGCACCTGCATATTTCTCTCAGCTTCTTCTTGTTCCATTTTTCTCTTCCTCTCAGCAAGAAGTGACATGAGGGTGTCCAGGTCCTTAATTGAAACTTCACAACCCTGACTAACAATCACGAGAATGTGTCATTTTCACATGCATGTGAAAGGAAAAATCAATTTTGTGCATGACTTAATCTGTTTTCTGAATCTAAATAACCCCACGAAAATTTCAGAGATTGCAGAATAATCAATCACACATCCATATAGTTTTTCAGAGTAGCAAAAATTTCATGCAAATTTCTTACAATTGTTAACAGTGGTAGAATATCACTAAACTAACGACTCAAAATACAACTATATGCATTCGGTCCAAGGAGCTCTTTCGCCACTCTGGTCTTATCGGAATTATGCGAGTAACAAGCAAATCGCCCTTCCAACTCTATGCAAAGCTACAATTCTCCTAATCCTCTCATTTAAAATCACAAAAAGTGATTTACAAGGTGAATACCAAAATTAAAGTGATTTAGAATGCAATGGACTGACCTGCTGTAAGGATTGGCGAAAATGTTCAATAGGCGACGCATTCTTGGATGTTTGACGAGCAGAGGCCTTCTTTAATAGCTACACATGTGAACCGTACACAACAACTCACAATGAGCTGCAATTTCCAAGTGAATATCATTTCAAAAATTTTATTTATTTATTTTAGTTTTCAATCCCTTTTTTTCAAAATTGACAATTAATCAGTGTTAAATTAAACAAATCGATAATTTCAATTATTAGAGATATTAAAAGGCAAATAGAAGGTGGAAAAAACCTTTTGGAGCAAGAAATTAGGGAAGAGCTGATTGGTAGTGAGGTAATGGCTACAGCAAGGGCAATCGTTCTTGTTACGGAGGTGAGTGGTGATGCACATGTAGCAAAAGCTGTGACCACATACTGTGAGGAAGGCATCTTTTATAATCTGCATGCAAATCGGGCAGAGGAAATCCTTCTCTAGCTCAGCTTCTTCTGCGCTCGGGGTGGAGGAGGGCTCAGGCGACGCAACTGCGGCAGCCGTGGATGATGAGGGTTTCGGCTCTGGCTTTACCGCTGGGACGATGGCCCCCGTTGAAACCTCTTCCATTTAAAAAAAAATATATAGCTGATCTTCGTTGTTTGTTTCGGACTTCCGGTGTAGTGTAAAATAAAACAAAATCTGTGCTGTCTCTGTGCTTTTCTTTTGTATTGCATACTTGCATTCGGAGTCACAGAGAATGAGATGATGGGGAGTAGATAGAGAAAGGATGTGGGGTCCAGTCCAGTGTGAGTTTGGGAGTTGTGAGGGTGAGAATGGTACACGTGACACGACCGCTTCTCTCGGGTTTTTTAAAAAAAAACAAAACAAAAAAACTCATACTCTCTTAAGGAGATTGAAGGCATGGTACAGTTATTTTTTAAAATTTTTTAATTTAAAAATATATTAAAATAATATTTTTTTTATTTTTTTAAAAATTATTTATAATATCACACATCAAAATAGTCAAAAAAATATTAATTTAAAATTAAAAAATTAAAACATTTTTAAAATATAAAAATAAACCGATCTAATTTTATTATTGGTGATATACTGAAATAGAATTAAAAAATAATTTTAAATATAATAAAATATATATGAATGTTGTTAATGTATTTTTAAATTTTTTTATTCATTAAAAAAGTTTGTTCACAAGAATATTTTTATTGGGTTTTAAGTTAGTTTTTAATATAAAATTTTTATTATAAATATATTTTTATTTATTATTTTTTTAATTGAGAAACAAAAATATATTTTTTATATTTTATAAAATAAACTAAAAATATATAAATCAAACTTTTTTTTGTTAATACTAGTTAAATATTAAAATAAAAAACTAATTTTTACGGTAGAAATAAAATATGGGTGTACTTACAAATGTTTTACACTAACTCTTCCTTTTATTTTAAAGGTTTTCATTTATTTTATTTTAGTGGCTAAATATTGTTATGAATAACAAATGATTTTGGTTTTTATAAAAACATTATATAAATACAACTAATTTATATAATTTTTTTCAAAAAAATTCAAAACAAATCAAACTAATCTCTTAAAGTACTATATAACTAAAAATATATAAAAGATGAATCATTATTTAAAAAAACAAAGTTAATTCAATTTGATTGGGAAATAAGAGAAAAAGATTGAGACAATATTTAGTATCTAGTAAGGATTGTGATAGAAATGAAGGTTTAAAATATTTTTTCATTTAAAAATACATTAAATTAAAAAAAAAATTCGCATCAGAATATCAAAATGATATAAAAAATCATTTTAAGCAAAAACAAAATTAAAAATTTATGTGATTGTAGTTTGTGTCGCTTTTATAAATACATCTTTAAATAAAAACAATTAAATAAATGGGTTAGTTTTTTTTTTAAAAAAAAAAGAGGTTAGGTGTTGATAAATTAAGTTTGCACGCATGAGTTTTTTTTTTTTTTTTTATCTTTGGAATAGAAAATGTGTTTTCTTTTTAAGATAGACAGTCTATATTTATTTAAATAGTTATGTTTTTTTGTTTTTTTGTTCACTTTTAAATACTTAGAAATTAGAGTTTATGTTTTTGAACTCTAAAAACTCTATTTGTAACCTAAAAATACTTTCAAAACATTATATAAACCTAAAAAAACAACTTAACAATTCTAAATCACTCCAAAAATCACTTTTAAAAAAATAAAAATCATCCAAATTAAAATAAACCAAATGAACTTTGTTTTATTTTCTTGACATGTTTAAAGAAAAATAAACAACCCTTAACTCCTTTTAAAAAGAGAAATTAATTGACACAATTCTTTTTTTTGGTGATCAGAAAGTGATTGACCTACAGCTTTTTCTCTTTTCCTTATTGTTTTCATAAGAGTTTCAACTAGTTAAAAGTGTGAATGGATTATGTAATTGTATTTAGGATGACGACCTATAAAATAAGATGATCCTTTCAATAAATAAAAAAAATCATATTTGTTGTTTAAAGTTGTCAATTATTATTGTTTTAAATTAGTTATCAAACTTCAGTACTATCATTTAATTTGATGAGTTTCAATCACAATTGTTTTTTAAATTTTAAATTTTAAATTTTAATAATTATATTTTATTTTCATGATAAAATATATCTATATTTAATTTATTGTAAAAAATTAATATGATTAAATAAAATTTTAATAAAAAAATATATATTTAAGGTATAAACCCTCTTAACCATATTTCAAGATATGCGTACTTATTTTAAAGTACAAGTAAGCTTGTCTTGAGAGAGAGCATATGGGAGCATGTGTAGAAACAAAATTGTTTTACCAATTAAATTTCATAATTTATTATTTTTATTTTTATATGAAAGGTAAAATAAAACCGGAATAAATAACATGAAAAATAAAAGAGTATTTTTTTATATTTTTATGATGGAAAAATTAGGATCTTATTTTTTTTACAAAAAAAATAAATTTTAATTTATTTTACCTAAATATATATAATAAATATTATTATAATGCAACTAATATATTAATTCAAAACACTTATACATGGACCAACAAATATAAAATCAAATCAAATAAAAAATTATCACTAGATCCCAATTTTTTTATTTTTAACAAGATGATGAGTAAAAATATTTTAATAATTTTTTTATTAAATAAAATTTATTGAAATAATGTTTTTATATAATGATAGGAATATAACAAACCAACGACTTTTTCTTTACTTCATATTTTTATACAACTTTTTCTTTTTTCTCTTAAACTCAATAACTAAAAAACTAAATAAAATGAATTTTTTTAATTAAAATAAAAAATCTAAAACTTTAAGATTGGTCCGTCATACATTTTTTTTAGTCCTCTCTTTTAATTTTGAATTTCTACTATAATTTAAAATTTTATCTCAAATTAGATTCTAAAAGAATTAATTAAAAAAATAAAAAAGCTGCTGCATCAATTTTTTTTAGAAAATTTTTAGTTTTAAATTAAATTTTTTATAATTTTAAATTGTTTTAATATATATATATATATATATATATATATCAAAAATAAATTTTTAAAAATATATCATTTTAAAATATTTTAAAATAAATTACATTTTATAAAACAACTACGACAGTGAGAGGCTGAGAGTCACTGACTTGTTCCTTTCCTAGGAAGAATCGTTTCCCTCCATTGCCTCTCTCTCTCCAGCGAGCAGTGACGGGCAGCAGAGAAAGCGAAGAGCCGGTGTATATTCTCTAGCTCGCTCCTTCTCCAAAAAAAAAAAAAAACTATCTGGGCACGATTTCTTCTCATCTTCTTTTACGCGATTATCGATTTTTTGCTTATCGTTTCGCTCAAGCTCGGTTCGTTTTTAAACTCCATTTTACCTTTTGCCTATTTTTTTAAAAAAGATTCTGGCCTCGTTTTGCTTGAATCACAGTGTCTTTAGTGGGACCTTTTCCTATTTTGCTCTGCATTGCCCTTTATTGCTGTGACTATGCCGGTGTTGGTGTTTCTCTTGCTACTGCGTATTTTGTTAGCTAGAAATTGTTTATTTATCGTGAAACTATTGATTTTAAAAGTAATTTGTCTTTGCTTCTGTTTTGCTAGTATTGTCATTCCTTTTTATTAATTTTTGTTTTTTTAAAATTAACAGCAATTTGTTCTTCTCGTTTTCTTCCGCATCTAATTCTCTACTCTTTTTTGTGTTGATTTGGTAGAATTTCTTTTTGCATGCCATTGTGGCTCTGATTCAATATCTATTTTATTCTGAGTTTTTTTTTTGTGTTTTTGTTTTTGTTCTTGTGGCTGAGAGATTTTGCTTTTCTTTTTTCCAAAATTCGTGTATGATTATTACGGAAATGGGTACTTTAATTACTTATTTATTTATTTAACTCATGTTTTATACTAATCTTATGATTGTGGGCAGCAAAATAGTTGTCTGTTTCTGTTGCTGTGCTTTTACTTAAGTGCTGACATTATTATCTTGGCCCTTTTCAATTTGTTCTTCCGCTGGAGTTGTTATGGCCTATCTCTCTCTCTCTCTCTCTCTCTTTTTTAATCCTTCTTGCGTTTGAGGTGTTCATCATCTTCTAGATATTTCATTATGCCTCTCATTTTTATTTTTATTGTTTTGATTTTTTTTAATACGTTCTGTTTGTGTCAATGTTGAAATTTAATGTGTACTGTACAGTTTGAGAAAATGTTATTGCAGTGTTCATATAGTAATGCTTTTTGAAATCTTAATCTTCTATTGATGTTGCATAAATGTATACTTCAGGCTGTTGGTTCAACCAAAGGATGGAGAAAATATCAGGTGGATCTCCACCCCCACGTCCTCCACCATCAGTACCAGCAAATGTGAACCCAGAATTGGTTGAAGTTCTCCGGCATCCAGAACGATCAGCCATTCCCAAATATTCTATGACCAGTAGGCGTGGGGTTGGGACTAGTGGGCGTCACATATCTTTGCTCACCAACCACTATAAAGTTTCTGTCAATGTTCCAGATGCAGTATTTTACCAGTATAATGTATGTTTACCTTGTCTTTTCTCTTATGTTCTCTTGGATTCCCCATCTTGTTGTTCTGAAACTTAGTGTGTGTGGCATAATTTGCAGGTTTCCATTACCTCAGAAGATAATAGAGCTGTTGAAAGCAAGGGAATTGGGAGGAAACTGATCGATAGGCTTTACCAAACTTATTCCTCAGAATTTGCTGGTAAAAGATTTGCTTATGATGGGGAGAAAAGTTTGTACACTGTGGGCCCTCTTCCACAGAACAAGTCGGAGTTCACAGTGGTGCTTGAGGAATCTTTTGCAAAACAGTGTGATTTTGCCACAAACTTCTCTGTTTTTTTTATATCTTTTGTGTTTCTGCATTACATTGCATTCCCTTTCGTGTGGTAGTGAAAGTGGGAGCCCTGGTGGTGGTGAGAGCCCTTCCGCAGCTGTTAAGCGATCAAAGCGCTCTTATCGGTCAAAGACTTTTAAGGTAGAAATAAGCTATGCTGCTAAAATCCCCTTGAAGTCAATAGCCCTTGCCCTCAAAGGAATTGAGATAGACAATAGCACTCAGGATGCACTCAGAGTGCTGGATATTGTCTTAAGGCAGCAAGCAGCTAACAGGTTCTATAGTTGCCTTCTCATACTTTCCGTTTCCTTCTATAGCTTGACTATGGTCAGTTGCATAATAGTTTTGTTGTGTGATCCCACTCTCTTGAAATGTGGAAAAGGGGGTGCCTTTTGGTTAGGCAGTCGTTCTTTCATGATGATTCAAGGAACTTCAATGATGTGGGAGGTGGTGTAACTGGTGTTAAGGGTTTCTATTCTAGCTTCCGTACCACTCAGGGTGGCTTGTCTCTTAACATGGGTACTCTTTCTGTTCCTTCTTTTGGGTTGTTTTTGGATGATGCTTGAATGAGTCGAGTTGAGCTGTATATTACAGCTGTAATTTTTAACAGTGCAATCCTTTGTTGTGGACTGTTAATTAATGTTGCTACCATCCTTTTCTTTTCTCTCTTGTAAAGATGTGTCCACTACAATGATCCTAACTCCTGGACCAGTAATTGATTTTCTGGTAGTTAATCAAAATGTCCGGGAACCTCGCTATGTTGATTGGGTGAAGGTAAGAAATTGCTAAACTTCATCCTCAGAATTCAATACTGCTCTTTGTCTGAATCTCAATTTGTGTTAGCTGTAATGTCAGGCCAAAAGGATGTTGAAAAATTTGAGGGTGAAGACGAAGCATAACAACATGGAGTTTAAAATAATTGGTCTGAGTGAGAAGCCATGCAATCAACAATAGTATGACCTTCTTTCTGAGTGCCTTTTCCTTATTTTAGCTTCCATTCTCATTTGTTATACCCATGAAAAGAACTTCTAACTTCAACATTATCCTCTGTCATAGTTTTCCTATGAAACTGAAAAACAGGGATGGAGCTAATGTTGAAGCACAGATTGTTGAAGTTACTGTATATGAGTATTTCACTAAACACTGTGGCATACAACTTGGTTATTCTGCATACTTACCCTGCCTTGATGTTGGTAAACCAAAACGTCCAAACTACCTGCCACTGGAGGTCTGTGAATTTCTTTTGCCCAATAATTGTTCATAATCTGTTACACTTTGAAACCTATCTCACTCTTTAAGATATTCCTTTTCTTTTCACTGCGTTCCAGCTTTGTTCACTTATTTCACTTCAACGGTATAAAAAAGCCTTATCTTCAATGCAAAGAGCATCTTTGGTTGAAAAATCACGACAAAAGCCTCAGGAAAGAATAAAAACTGTGACTGAAGTAAGTATCCCTTATCACCTGTATGCTTTTCTTATTTGTTATCCTGACTCATCTAAGTCTTCATGTAATCTTTCAGGCCGTGAGAAGCTACTGTTATGATGAGGATCCTGTGCTTTCTTCATGTGGTATTTCTATAGAAAAACAAATGACCCAGGTTGATGGCCGCATCCTTGAAACCCCAAAGGTAGCAATGTTTGTGCATTTCTTTCTTTCTCTGTTTTTTTCTTGGGATGTTGGTTGTGGGGGGGTTGAGGTTAAGGAAATTCTTAATTGGTTCTCGACAATATAATGTGTGTCCTTGTAATTCACAGTTGAAGGTTGGTAATAGTGAGGATTGTATCCCACGAAATGGGAGATGGAACTTTAACAATAAGGTGCTGTTTTGATATCCTGTTACATTATTTTGTCATTTCTGCCTTTTTTTTGGGGTTGGAGGGCATTAACTGAGGTTCTCTGATTTAGTAGCTTTTGAATTGTGCTATGCAGACACTTTTAAACCCCACCAGCATCAGTAAGTGGGCCATTGTCAACTTTTCTGCTCGCTGTGATATTAGTCATATCTCCCGTGAGCTTATCAACTGTGGAAGGAGAAAGGGCATTGTAAGCGAAAACACTTGTTGATTCTGTTCTTTTGATTTCTTTGTTCCATCAACTTTAACTTTTTAAAAATCTCTCTTTTAAAAAATGTACACATCCTTCAAGAATATTGAACGCCCACATACGTTAATCGAAGAGGACCAACAATCTAGAAGAGGCAGCCCTCTTGCTAGAGTTGAAAGGATGTTTGAGCTGATCAGAGAGAAGCTTCCAGGGCCTCCTGAATTTATTCTTTGTGTATTGGCAGAGAGGAAAAACTCAGATATTTATGGTATGGATCTATCCAGTTTCCTAGACCCCTCTCTCTCCAGCCAACATCCACTGTCATTTGTTGGAGTTAGCTCGTTTAAATTATTTAACCAACTTGTGTTTCCTCTCATTTTGAAGGACCGTGGAAGAAGATAAGTCTCAGTGATTTTGGCATTGTTACACAGTGCATATCCCCAACTAAGATTAATGACCAGTATCTTACAAATGTGCTTCTTAAGATCAATTCTAAGGTATTGATTGGAAAATGAAGCTAAAAGTATCTTTGTATTTGTGTCCCAAGGATGGTATTGATGTTGCCTTTGCTTTTACGTAGCTAGGAGGAATAAATTCTCTGTTGGCAATTGAGCACTCACATATTCCATTGATAATGGATACTCCTACAATGATTCTGGGCATGGATGTCTCTCATGGCTCTCCAGGTCGAGCAGACATGCCATCAGTGGCTGCGGTAATTCATCCATGATATTCCTTTGTGTCATGTTGACTTCCCAATTTGTTTGGATGGTGCCAAATAGGATGCTGTTGCTGATTTAATTTTCTGGAATTTTGAGGTTGTTGGCTCTCGATGTTGGCCACTGATTTCTAGGTACAGAGCATCTGTAAGAACGCAATCTCCTAAGGTGGAGATGATTGATGCTTTGTACAAGCCTTTAGCAAATGGGTATGATGATGGTATAATAAGGTATTACACATGAGATTCTTGTCTAGACAGTGTCTTTTTTCTTTTTAAAATCTTTTACAGTTTACACAATGTAATCGAGATGCCAGCTGTATTCATCATGACACTCATGTTTTAGTTTTCGCCAATCCTTTGTTTTTAGAATATCCGTACATCGATTGCTATATGTCAGCCCATGAACCTAACTGTGTCCATAATATGAGAATTTTTTATCTTAGAAATTCTGTTGGTGGTTGATTCCGAACATTTTTAATAAAGGCATCCTCCAATTCTCTCAGATGATGCTTTCATCAGTATGAAACTATAAAAGAATCAATGGTACATTTTTGAGCTAAATATGAAAGCAAGCAATCGAATTTCTGCTTGACATTGAATCACCTTGTTGCAGGGAACTGCTCGTGGATTTCTTTCAAACAAGCAAGGGGCACAAACCAAAACAAATTATTGTGTTCAGGTATTACTATATTATTGTGGTAGTATTTTTTGCACTTTGTTTACCATGACTAAATAACTAAGATGGTTAGAAAATCTGATATCACCATATTGAAACAATTTCCAGCTATTAACTTGGGCATCCTACATTACTGTTTTTAGTGGTATATAACCAAATGATATTCTTCTAGAATAAAGATTGCAATGCGATTCTTTTAAACATTTTAATTTTTGATTAAGCCTTTTATTATTTGTGACATATTCTTAGTGTTTGCTTGAAGTGTGAACACTGAACCGTGGATTTATCATAATATAGTTTTCCTCATTTAGATTTTTGTTGTTTTTTACTGCTATGGCTGGACTTTTTAATTACATCAAGATAATTGTAGCTGTCATCAACCTCTTCAATGCAGCCTTAAAAGAATTACTTTCTTTTCTGGTATGCTCAGTTGTACCAGAGATGCCTTTGAAATTGCATTTCATTTCAGGTTCCCTTGAGAGGACTTGATTAAACTAAGAGGCAAAGAATTATCATTAATGAAGATAGTCTTGTTTTTATTCATGGCTTAACAATGAGATCCAAATACCTTTTTAAGTCTTGCTGTGGTGAGATAGCAGCCTATTTTTCTGTTGGAATCACTGCATCAAGCATCAATCTGTTGCTTTTGACAGATGTTGTGGATTTGTTGTTGGGATTTTCTTCTTTATGGTGTGTTTTCAAATACTGAAATCTTTAAATCAACTATCTTGTTTCTGTTTAGGGATGGTGTCAGCGAGTCACAATTCAATCAGGTGCTGAACATTGAGCTGGAGCAAATTATAAAGGTTATGCTACAGTAATATACAGTGCTATCTTTTGTAAATAGCTACTGTAATTTTTAGTTTTCAAATAATATGCTTACATGAAACTTTCAATATTCAATTTTTTCATACATTTAAAGTTGATCCTTCTTGATTTCAAAACTGCTTATTTCTATTCACCTGTATACTCAAACTGTGGTATGTTGTTGCTCATTTACGATGATTTAGATTAAATAGAGTTTCTGATTGCAGCATAAATCCTCTCAGCATCATTTTTTCTGCTAGGATGTAGTAAACTTCACAGCTACTTGAATTCTTCACTCCTCTATTCTGCATTCATGGCTTTGGTTCAAGAGCCTGTAATTTTTGGGTTGCCCTTGGATTGCCAACGGGATATGAGCTTTTTGGTTCTTTATTATTATCAGTTTCAAGATTATCAATTTTTGTTATTACAGGCCTATCAACATCTTGGTGAGGTTGACATACCGAAGTTCACAGTAATTGTGGCTCAGAAGAATCACCACACAAAGCTTTTTCAAGCTGGTGGTGGCACTGAAAATGTTCCTCCTGGTCTGACACTTTCCCATACTGTTTATTTTAATGTTTTACACGGTGCTAGATGTGTTTACCCTCTCTCTTTCTCTCCAGGGACAGTTGTTGACACAAAGATTGTTCATCCTAGAAACTATGATTTCTACATGTGTGCTCATGCAGGCATGATTGTATGTTCTTACTTCATTTGTTCTTTCACGTGGTTGGATAGGTGCTAGGTGGTCATGCATGTCATTAAATGACATATTTGCACATTCTGTGGTCACATATTTATGTTAGTGTCTCGTGTTCTTCTTCTCCTTTTTTTTTTTTTTGGGTTGGGGGGGGGGGGGTATAAAGTGGTTAAAGCTTCCATTCATTCCTCTTTGCTGTATATTTCTGAAGCTTAAAGGTCACTAGCCAGTTGGAGTCCTCAAAACTGCTGCATCTGCTGCGAGCCTTTATCACTGTGCCCATAATCATAACTCAATATTCCATAATTTTCCTTAATTTTGCATCTCGTTTTTTTGACAGGGAACTTCAAGGCCAGCACACTATCATGTCTTGCTCGATGAGATTGGTTTCTCTCCAGATGACTTGCTAAATCTTGTCCACTCTCTTTCATATGTGTAAGCCTTCAATTTCGAATAGCTCCATATCCACTTCGGAAATGTGAAAACCAACAATTGACAGGATTATTATATGATTTTATTTTATGCAGGTATCAAAGGAGTACCACTGCTACTTCGATTGGTAATTTCATCAATCATTCCTTTTTTTCGTCTTCAGAAAGGCAAATTGATATGATATGCTGCATCACTTTTTATGAACCCATCTCTCTCTTTCTTTTTTTCCCCTTACAGTGGCTCCCATATGTTATGCTCACCTGGCTGCAGCACAGATGGGGCAGTTTATGAAGTTTGAGGATTTTTCTGAAACCTCTTCGGGACAGAGAAGCATGACATCAGTTGGTAGCACCCCTGTTCCAGAGCTCCCCAGGTTACACGAAAATGTTGAGGGTTCAATGTTCTTCTGCTGAGGTGCTGCTGAAAGGTTGTTGTAAATACTGTTATCTTGCTTAGCTTTCCTACAATGTAGATACTCGGCGATAGGAATGTGATTCACTTAGACAAACCCTAGTGATTTTGGTAGGGTGGAGAAATAGGTGTAAGATTCAACAAGCAAGCCTCCAATCTCTTGCAGATAGTAGGTAGTGATACTAGTCAGTTCAACACGTCAATGAGTTGACATTTTATAGTTTGATCCGCCTTAGTTTCCTGACTGGTAATTGTGCTTAGGTCCCTGGCACTGGCCTTGGAAATTTTGTTGATGATCCTGATCAAAGAGCTACTTGTATCGAATGACCATTTTTTAAGAGAATTGTTCTTTCAAATTTCTTGCACTCAACACACCATCGTTTTCAACTTATAATCTTATATTTACTGCCTGTTATTTGCTTACCTTACATAAATTAGAAAGGTCCGTAGAGGTTGATTGAGGCACATGATACTTGAATTCTCTATCTTCAGACCCTTAGTGCCATCTCTAACTATATGGACATGCTCGGAGACTTGAGTTGGGTTTTCGATAATGGATTAATTGTTGATATAAATGCAGCTCGTTGCCAACAGTTCTGTGTATGGTTAATGGTCGAACCATTTTGGCCTGGGCCATGTGTCGTTCAGGCGGTCCTCTTAACGAAGCTCAGTGAGTCAGGATATCTTGAGTGCCTAGATCTGAAAGATGATGGTCCAAGCTCAAATCTCTGGACTCTGTCCATAAGATCGGCCACATTCAGGCTCTATTTAACCAAATAGCACGGTCACCAGGTGTCTTGGGTTAATGAACATCCAGTAAGGGATTTTTTTTTATTCTACTGTAATTTCAGAAGAATTTTCCCTATAATATCAATACAAAGTAATGGACAACACAATTAGTAAGTCATTGTAATTAATAATATATCCATAAGATCTAACTATCTTAAACTTTATCCATCTCATAATTACATCTAATCCCACAATTTAATCGCTTCACATTTTTGCACATTTTATATAACAATCTCAATAAGATAATGATCTAGAAAAAGTAAAATAAACAAATTTATAGAAATCATTATAAAATAAATCCATGCATTCTTAAATCTATTACATATAAAAGTAAATTCATAATATCTTAAAAGTTTAATGAGCAAATACTAGTTCAATATTACATGTATCATTAATTCTAACATTGTTTACTAGTTCAAGATTTATATCTTCATTTTCTAAAAAAAAGATATACTAAGAACATTTATTACCTCGCACTAGACTATGATGTATTTGAAATTAATATAAAATATAGTATAAATAAACAATATAATTAATTAATATAGTTTATTTTTATTAAGTTCAATAATATATTTTTAAAAACTAAACACAATTATAAATTACTTTTTCAAGCCAATCTTATTGCTTCTCTAAATATTTTCACCAAACTAAGTATTCAGATCATTAGTCATACTGACATCACTGGCATTACCTAGGGTAACCAATCAATTAAATTCATGTTTGTTAGACATACTAACGTCACTAGCACTAGCTTGGGATAACTAGTCAAATACAAATCTTGATTGTCACATATACTGAAATCACTAGCCCTATTTAGAATAAATAGTTAAATACTAATATCTATCATTAAACAAACCGATACCACTAGTCTCATTCACTGTAACTAGTCATTTTTCTTCGTCTTTTCAATGCTTACATCATAATTAATATAATTGCGTAGCACATTTAAAGAAATTGCATTTATTTAACATTAAGAATTAAAAGAATAATTGGTTGTGGTGCAAAGCATCTACTTGATACTTGTGCTACTGTTCCTTGTTGTTGTCCCGATCGGACAACCTTGTACCAATAGGAATACCATAATCATAATAGCCATGTTAACCATCATACACTTCATTTCAATTTTCTAAATAAATTTACATTTTCAAGGCACTAACAAGGAAATCTTAAAATTTCCAATATATTCATACTTTTATGGCCACATTTGTTCTTAAAGGTTCATATGTTTAAATCCTTGTTTAACAACAATTCTAAAAGGATTTAATCAACAAATTGGATCCTCTTACCCGCGTCAAGAATTTCATCCAAAAGTCTTTTCATAGAAAATCATATGTTGTCCTTTATTTTTCATTTTGATAAGCCATTTCAATTTTATTCAAACACATTTCAACAAATATTTCACACTAAAAAAAATATATGACTCAACAAACCCACCCTTTTTCTTTCCAATGCAGCCAAAACTTTAAAGATAGTTTCCTTGAGTTTCCATTCAAGCTTCCTAGTAGTTTAACCATGCAAACACATCCCAAAATCCCTATTTAACATAAATATCACATAAGTTCAAGACAATAATTCTATTTTTTTATATTCTTAATTTTGGTCGAACCTAATGATTTAAAAAAAAAGGAATGTAAATTACTTTCAATTTACCTCATTATCAACTCTTATCACTCCTAATTTTACTCAATCCTTCTCATGATTCAAGACAATTAAATCAAATGAAATTAATTTTCAGTGTCACTCTCTTCATTAAATTTTCTATAATAAAGGAGGATTCATTTTCTTTTTAAAAAACATACTATTCTCACATCATCCAACCCTTTTTCACATGTAATAACATATCACAACATTAATTAATCAATCTCATTCATTCTTCGAAATAGTCTCAAGGTCGAATACATTTAATAATAAAGCCATATATTTTTCTTCATTTTTCATACAAAACAACCCTCTCTCATACTTCACATATCTCAAATAAACACAATCGAACATAATTTTCATGTCAATTAACTCAACAATTTTCAATCTTTTTTTCTGGTAATGGCTGAACTATGCTTATAAAGGGAAGACATGAGTTTTTTTTTCCTTGTAATTTAGTCCTCACTCTCACATTAAATCCTTTAATTAACACCAATTAACACATATTTTATGTTAATTAAATCAACAAATTCCACTTCCTACTCAACACTTTGGTTAACACATGCATAAGGAAAAAGTACCAAAACTTCTTTTAATTTCTATAACCCACCTATTAGTAAGTCATTTTACCCCTAAACCAACACAACTCTACACAATTTACATACCAACTAAGTGAAACAAATCCAATTCCTTGATTTAAGATTGGTCGAAACCCTAACTTTTAAGTTTTAAAATGCATGAACAACCCAAGTTCTCTTCACTTTTCCCTTCTTTCCTTAAATCCCTCTAAAACCCTAACTTTCAAGTTTTAAAACTCTATAAACCATCCAAATTTATCTTTTTGATTACTTAATAACTCTTTTAATCACTCTAATTTAGTTTTTTTTTAAGTGACCTTATCAAAAATTAAGAAGGAGAAATCAAAGAGCCCTAACCCCTTTTTTTCTTCTTGAAAACTGTTGGCTATAAAGGGTGGGAGGGAGTATTTATAGTTTACTTTTTTGTTATTTACATGTTGACCCCACTTTGTATCCTACATTTCATTTTGTCCCCACTAATTTGTTTTTTGAAAAATTAGTGTTATATTATCATTTCATTTCATTTCACCATTTTGCATCTAATAAAGTTTTCTTAGTTTAATTTAACCCATTTTATCTCTGAACTAGATTTTAATATTTTAGTAACTTGGAAAAAATTCTGACTGGGGTTTACATCAAGTCTCTATTAATGTCCCTTTCATTTAATGAAATGAAGGCTGCACCTCTCATTCAACAAGACATGACATGATATAGAGCTAGGCTTCTTTGGATTGCTCCAAACAAAAGCATTCTATGCAACACTTTTTACTAAAAAAGCCTACTCTTTCAAATGAAGAGTTTCTAATCCGCGAAGCAATGGATAACTTACTCATCAAATGTGTGGATAAACTTGACATAAACAAATATAAAAAAGAGTAAAGGCACTTAAAAAAAAGAAATAAAAAGAACATGAATGGACAAGATATATGGATCAGGATTAGGTTTAAGGCCTATTAAGAAATGAGCCTAGTCTAAGGCTTCATATTTAGGCACATCATCAATAGGAGGTGGCTGACCCAGGCCCGGGATGTTAATTTCTTAGAGAGTTGAAATTGCAAAGAATCTATAAGCCTTTATAACATGAAGTTAACCATCACAATAGTATATTATTTGTCATCTATAAAAGACACATAATACTCATAACTTAATTAGCCTCGTGCAAAAATGGTGGTATAAGTGATGATTTTATCCAAAGGAATGTCTCGTTTTAACACTTATGACGTGTAACAAATCATTATGAACGGGCTTACCACAAATAAAGGTACACAATGACCCCTATACTTTTAGGGTTAACATAAATACATTCCTCAAGTTTAAATACTAGCAAAAGTAACACCTAAAAGGGCATTCTTTTCACCCTTGATATCTATTAAGAACTTGTACATTCATTCAAATATTGATCGAATTATTTTTTTATGAAAAAATTTCATATCAAATCTTTTGAGTTAACTTAAGTATTAAAAGGCCTTCTAGATTTAGAAGGAGCTTGTTTTGCATGTTGTGTTTTGACTAACTCAATTCAGTAACTTAGCTTAACAATTCAATATCAAGCCCATCACGTTACTAAATCTAAGAGACCTCAAGACAAAAGGAAACACGACCTTACTGGTTAGCACAGTTTATGAAGATCATGAATTAAAGCCTATCCACGTCCATTAAAAAAAAAGCATTATGTTACAATAAACCATGATCAATTCTTATAAAACACTTGAAAAAAGAGAGAGTCAATGATCTTTATATGGAATGGGAGCCATATAATGCACTGGACTTAACATAATAAATAAAGGTCCTTGTAAAAGCCTTATCAGGAGTGATATAGAGCTTTATTATATAAGCACTCTTAGATTCTCACCCCTCATGTAACTTGCATAAACATCTCTAGTTTATAGAAGAAATAAGGCAAAATAAGGCTAAAAAGAACATGTTAGGCCATACGAGTTGTCTTTATAGATTTGGGGATTATCCTTAACTAAACACTCCTGATATAATTCTAAAAAATAATGAGAGGGGGCATAGGTCTCCTAAAATCACTCCAAACATTACCCGTCTCCTTTAAAATTATCTTGCGAGAGCCATGAATTGAAGAAATAATGTAAAAGCTTCGGGTTATCCACTACCTAAGTAATAAACAAACCCAAACTTGGTGAAAGGCACTTTGTCATCATCGTAAATTCTAAACACACGTTTACTAAGGGATTTTATTAAAAAAGGATCTGAAAAAATATTAAAGTTAAATTGGTCTAATCTTCAAAACCTATGATCCAAGTCATGAGACGTGGATTACCTTATAGAAGGTAAACATTAAAAAATCATGAAGCAAAATTTCTTATCATTCAAAATAAAAAATAGCCCTCAAAATAATGAGAACCAAATCTGGTATAAAAAATAAATGAAAGAAAATAAGGAGGGTCTAAATTGAAAAAAAAAATAAATCAAGAAAAAAATAAAAAAAGATAAAAAAATTATCAAATTGGATACAACAATTAAATGAAATAAAAGGCTAAGGGATGAAATTAAAACAAAAAAAAAAAAACACAACTTAAAAAAGCATTATAAGTAAAAGCAAATAATAATTAAAAAAATAATGATAAAAATTGATACAAATATAAACTGACATAATACATTTAATTTTTGGAAGGGTTGAGTTTAATCCAAGATGAAGAAAAAGAAAAGGAGGAGGCAAAGAAAAAAAAGAGTTCATCGAAGTCGAATTGTTGCTCCTCAGTGCACACGCGCTCGACTACCTGGAAGAGGATGACAAGATGCTTCCAACACTATCAAGGAAGATAATATTTGATCGTTAGGAGATGTTGCATGTGTTGCTTAAAAAGCACGGGTACCTCCCACTTTCTGCCGCGTGTTGCTTTTATTGTTTTAATCATGTTTATTTATATTAGAAGACTGAATTACCCTCATGCAAATTCATTATAACTAAAAAATCATGATAAAAAGATGAAAAAGCTCTTGGATGTTTTTTTATTTTTTTGCTTTTAAAGACAATGTTGTCATTTTATTTTGCAATCAAAGCATTAAAAGATCAAAAAGCCCTTGAATCACTTTTTTTTTTTTTGCTTTTAAAATTATTTAAATTATGTTATTATGTATATAAAATGTTAAATGATTGATGTGCTCCCGATCAATACGAGAATGCCAAATGAATCCTATGAAAAAAATCATTTTGTCCTAGTATCTAGTTAAATAAGTTTGTATGAGAATGAAAAAATGATCATTTCATCTCTTGATGTATAGTGAAAGATTTATTTATTTTAGCCTTTGTTTTAATTCTACTTTATAACAAGTTCCACTCAAATTCAACACAAACTATTATTTAAAAGAAAACACAAACTAGGGATAAAAAAGTTAGTGCAATGTGATGCAAAGTTTTTTTTAATTGAAAATATATTAAAATAAATTTTTTTATTTATATTTTTATTTTTAATACTAGAGTATCAAAACTATTAAAAATATACATAAAAAATCAATTTAATATTTTTTCAAATAAAAAATAATTTAAAAAGCATATTCAACGAAGTAAACAAACAATTCCCTGTATAAACTAATCCTACACTACACCACTAGAACAACTTTTTAGCTAAGTAGATCAGATAGTGCAATCTAAACAAATTTGAGGGGAATATCTGATGGAAATCTTTTTTTTTTTTTTTTTAATTTCGATCTGCAAATTAGCATCCATAGCCAATGCTATGCTTGGATCGGCAGTCAAGCTTATTCATCCGTGTTCACACGTGGACAAGTGAAACTAGAGAGAAAGCGAACGAAAGGATTGGTCGTTTTAGTCAGCAATCACAGGACTGACGGAAGCCAATGGCAGTTGAAGAAGAAGAAGAAATCTCCTTTTTTGTATTTTAAAAATATTTTATTAATTTTTACTTTAAATTAATTTTTTTAATGCTTTCAATTATTTTGATATAATAATGTCGAAATTTATTTTAACAAATAAAATAAAATTATTTTAATATATTTTTAAATAAAAAATACTTTTAAAAAAATAATTATCCAAAGCACATAAAAAAAATATATTCCTGTGGAAAAACTGGATCAACCCCCAAAAAATATCGAGAGAAATGATTATTGGTCAGGTCAAAGTGGCAGCGTTTCTCACCAGGAAATATTGTTGACGTGTTTGTTAGAGAGGTCATGAGTGTGCTCCGCAAGGCAAAGAGAATTCTTTTCCTCTTTCCAACACAGTCCCAGGTAAATTTATCACGGTATCGTTAGCGGTTGTTTTTATTTTTTATTTAAAAATATATTAAAATTAACTGTTTTTAGTGTTTTTCGGATTATTTACTAAAATAAAATTTTAAAAATAAAAAATATTATATTAATATATTTTCAAATAAAAAATATTTTTTTAAAAAACTAAAATAACATTATCAAATATGCTTTACTGAAAAAATCAATCTGTATCTGTTTGACACGACGCGTTTGATGAACGCAATTGCATTTACTTTTGGAGGCTCGGTACGATTAGTATCTACCTCCCCCCTCACTAACCTGACAACTACGAAGTAATTTCACTTTTTAAGGACCCACTTCATGTCCTGACAGTGTCCAGGAGGGGGCAAGAGATTTCCTGGGCCAAAATTAATTCAGCTGGACGATAGTACCCTTTCAGGATCTTGCCTTCATAATTGGGTCCAATTTTAATTTCTTTTCTTTATTTAAAATACTTCTCCTATCAAATCAATGGATAATTATTTTTATTTAATAATATATTAAATTAAATTATTTTATTTTTAAAAATTATTTTAACATAATTATATTAAAATAATAAAAAACATGATTTCACCTATATTTGCAAATAGTCCCTTAAACTCTTAATTAATAAGGTGTTTGAAAATATCACAGCAGTTATTTTTTTAATTTTTTTTAATAAAATATATTAAAATAATATTTTTTAAATTTATTTTTGATAAATAATTTAAAAAATATATTATTAAATGTAAAAAAATATAATTAAAAAAAATATTTGGAGAAGTTAAAAAGAAAAACAGGAAGGACAAATAAATTAACGAATTAATATAACGGGTGATATATTAACTAGAATTTGGATTTGCATGAGAGAGCTACCATCCCATGCGGTGTTTAATCTTGACGAAAGTGAAGGGTGTTAGGGTTGGCGCTATGACAAGTGTAAGTGTCTTGTCCATGTTTTGGTGGGAGTGGAAGTGCTTGCGTGTAACCAATAGGCTTTAAATGCATTACAGTACATGGGATGGGAACACGCTCCAATCATGAGTCGCCACGACCACATTAACTAAATTAGGGACGGCCTTTTCGTGGCATGTGGTTTAGAAAACCATAATGACCATTTCACCTTGTGGTCCCACAGAATGGGGGGTTTTCAAAACGAACGCTAAACGGCCACTGTTCATAATTTCTGGTGCCCATTTGCTGCCTTATCATCTATAAAACATGAGCCCCGCCTCTCCTGCTCATCCGATTAGCATTTCTCAGGATTATTTATTTATTTTAATTCGATATAATTGACAGGTGGTTTGATTTCCCCCATAGTAATTATTTTTAATGTATTTTTAGTTAGAAATATATTAAAATAATATTTTTTAAAATTTATTTTCAGCATTATTATTATCTTTTAATGTATTTTTTAGTTAGAAATATATTAAAATAATATTTTTTAAAATTTATTTTCAGCATCATCACCTTAAAATGAAAACCCGGAAGAAATTAATTTTTTAAAAAATATATTATTTTTTAATTTTGTTTTAAAACATAAAAATGAAAAATGCTGGGTTGTTTAAACGGCGCCATCTGTTGCCCGTCGGTTGTTAATTCGGCGAGTAAATTGGCCATAACAATCTGATAAATGTCGGGACCCACTTCCCTCCTCCACGCAGCGAATCCGAGACAAGCTCTTTTCTTTCCACTTCCCAGGGATCTATGGGTCCCATTACCTCATTAAATAAAAGAAAGAATTTTAGATCCAACGGTCCATGTCACTCTCCCATTAACGGCAACGATTTTTCACATTTTCTCCCTACAGCCAGAAAAAAAAAAAAACCCATAGATTAATCGACGAGGAGATATTTTTCAGTGATTTGGCGCCTTTAACGTCCTCAGTGACGCAAATACCCCTACATCACCATCTTCTAATAAGGAATAACTGTACTATGGGGATAGTATTGTTATTTCTCTGGGAATCAGCAGTTGGAACTTCACTCGGGTCCCACCAGGAATTTAAATCCGATGGCCCACATCTCATCGCCGCCCCCCGAGTTCGCGCGCTTTGACGGTGACGATTCCCGTTTTTACTAAACCGTGATACCCACGCCTACTTTTGTGTCCATTTATGTCAAGTAAAAAGACATGAATACCCTCTAGCTTTTCTTGTTGGAGTATTTTTATTCATGATGTCATGTTAAACGGTAGCTGGCCTCCTGATACACTCCTGTCTTTTTTCCTTTTTTTTTTTTTCCAGTATTTTTTTCACATTTGAACTTTCCAAAGCAATTTTTTTGTGGTTGACCTAGAGTTTCTAGAACATCAATAAATATTGCTTTTAAATTTTTTTTTTAGGTTTAAAAATATATTAAATTAATATTTTTTTAATTTATTTTTGATATAGCTAAAATAAATTTTAAAAAATAAAAAATTTTATTTTTTTAAATAAATTAGACCGCGTTTCCAAACAAATTTTAAAATTATAATTTTTTTTATTAACTTGAGTATTCAGATTAGATTATTCGTATATCAACCAATCTCACTGGTCATAAAGTTAATGACTATATAAGTTTTAAATAATTTTAAAATTTATGAGATTCAAATTAATAGCTTTTAAAAACCAAACATAAACCGCAAACCTAAATCATCTAGAAAGCACATCATTTTTCATTTTAACATCAGAATTTTCCTATCAATCATTAATGACTTGCAAAGAGTTACAAGGGATTAAAAATCCATGATTAATTAATTATTTGAGCACACTATATTAATGTAATGTAAGGAAATATTTTTAAACTTATTCAGAAAAAAATGTGTTTTGCATAAACAATACTTACTATTTGATAAAAAAATTTCACGTGAGAAGAAATAATAAAGGATAAATTTAAGCACCAGCTTTTAATAATCTTCTTAAAATGTGTAATTACTGCTGCTGATAAATATAGTACAGACAGTACCAGGGCTACTATGGTAATCTAAGACTTGCACGCAGGGGATCCATTTCTCACGAAAAGAATCAACGGTCGAGAGGATTTCCTTTCACAGAAAGTAATAATCAGCAGCAATTCATATTCTTAAATGACTGTAATAAAATGAGAGCACGCCGAGGAGGAAAATCGTAAATTCAAGATCCAAGAGAAAAAAAAAAAAAAAACGTAAAATAGGAGAAGCGAAAGCAAGAAACTTACTTTGATGTGTATACACGCACACGTATTTGTTTGTTTGGTTTCACACACATTCAAAGAGATCCCGACTTTCCTTCCCCCTTCATCATCACTCCACCCAAAAATAAATAAATAAATAAAATCAAATTCACACTCTTAAAAGAGAAAAAAAGAAGAGAATTTTTTCTCTTTTGTATAAATCTAATTGGAATATATTTCTTAGATTTCTTGACTATTGGATTCTTCTTCTCCTTCATTTACCTATTGTCATCCCTGTGTTTCACTCACATTACCTCCATAACTAGCACCACACAACACATCCTTTGATTTTTTTTTTTCATTTTTCTTTCAGAATTACACCCATTTTTCCTTTTCTTTTGGGTATTTGGGGATTTGTGTCAAGGAATGAAAAATTGGGTTGTTAATTAGGGGGTGGTTTTGATTGTTGATTGTAAGTGAAAGCTGAAATTTACTAATAATTTAGTGATAAAATAAACGCTTTTTTATTGTGTTATAGAAACTGTGCTGTGATGCCAGACCACAACAACAGGCAGGTTAAGAGCAATGCTGTGTCAAATCAATCCGCTGAAAACATTGAAGGTAGGTAGTAGCATCATATTTCTGTGCACTCTTTATTCTAAGCAGAGAAGATCTGCTTCTTCTTCTTTTTCCTTTTTGGGTTTTTCTAAAGTGATGTGATCATGGTTTGGTAGTTTGCTTCTGTTGTTGTCATCAGCAAATACAATGCTTTAAATGCTTGATTACAGAACATGTTACAAATTACTTTTATTTTTGTCTGGGAAACTGTAGTTTTATATTCGTGTTTTTTTTTTTTTTGTTTGTGATGATGTTAGATGTTTTAGGCCAAGTTATTGAGTTTCTTATCAAATTTCTTGATCATTGGTGGGTTTTTGGGTTTTAAGAGTTTTGGGCTTTGATGTCATGTGTATTTTGATGAAATGAAACTTTTGCAGATTCCACTTTCTTTATTGTGATCCCTATTATGATCAATATGTTGATGAAGCTGGAAAGTTTTTTTACTTGCTTGAATGATTTGAGTTTCTTAACAAATTTTTAATTTAGGCTTCTTTTTGAGGCATTGTTGTTTGTTATTTTGTGAATAGTAGTATAATCCATGTTATAGTTCTTTTCGTTTGGAAAGTACAAACTTGTTACAAATGGAGTGCGTTGAACTTTTGATGTTTGGTTTCCTGTGGGTTTGTGGCTACTGGTGCCGTAGTGAATGATGTAATCCTTATGTAGGCTGTGAGTGGTTTCTAACTTGATTTTCTAACCTTTCATGTGTTGCAGAAGCAATTTGGCGATTGAAAATACATGATCATCAAGAGCAAGGGGGTATGGCTCAATCAAGTCCATACCCAGATCGTCCTGGTGCACCAGATTGTGGATATTTTTTAAGGACTGGATTATGTGGTTATGGAAGCAATTGTCGCTTTAATCATCCTGTTTATGCTGCACTGGTAATATGCGTTGTTAATTTAGAAGTTGTTATTCTCTCTTTGGCTCATATCTGTGGTTTCAGTGGGACTTAGCAAACTTGATTTATATTCCATCTAATGTGCATATCTTCTACTTTTGACCTTGATTTCTCCTTATATTTTGTGGTTCTAATTTTGGTATTCTCTGTACAGGGTGCGCAATTGAGAGAAGAACTTCCAGAGAGAGTTGGACAGCCTGACTGTGGGGTAAATTCTTCTCCGCTCAGTCTCATGAAAAAAAGCTCACCCCATTTTGAGCATCATGTGATTGATGACCATGGGAATTTTCCATAAAAAGAAAAACAAAAAGATTTGGCTTGTTTACGTATGTATATTGTGTTTCTCTTTTATTACTTCTCTCTTGCTTGCTATCTTGGTAAATTGATAATAGTACATTTTTGTTGTGGCTCCAATGGAAGAGGAGAAATTCTTATATTACCATGGGCATATATTATCAACCACCTGTCAGTTCATTTGTTTATTAAACTAGATCAAATCATACTTGTATTGCGTGACATTTTTGTTTGATATTTGCTTATCCACAAAGGGATGGCCTTTTGGTTGTTTGAGATACCCATGATGGCTGATGTCAAATACTTCATTATTCTGCCAGAATAATCAGTGCACTCCTTGAGCCTTTCTTTTTAGAAGCTCATGAAGTTTTAGTTAATAATAAATTACACATGATTTAGAGTGAAAGAGTTTGATTGGGCTTGATCTTCAGTACATCTGTTTGGAATTCTATGAGATTGAAGTGAAGCTCAACAATTTATCAGTGGTTATTGGTAAACACAAGGAATTCCTCCTTGAGGGAGTACTTGTTAAATTCTTGTAAGAGATAATGCTTTCTAGAAAACTTTGTAATTTATTACTTTCTGCTTCAAAATGTCCATTGCAGTATTATTTAAAGACAGGAACTTGCAAATATGGATCTACTTGTAAATATCATCATCCAAGAGACAGGAATGGTGCAGGACCAGTTTCATTTAACATGTTAGGTCTTCCTATGCGTCAGGTGTTTCTTGACATCTGGATTAAATTCGTTTTTCCTGGATTTCCTAATATTTATTAAATGCTTTAGACAATATAAATTCACTTTCTAACTCAGAAATATTTACTTTTAGGATGAAAAATCATGTCCTTACTACATGCGGACCAGATCATGTAAATTTGGAGTTGCATGCAAATTCCACCATCCCCAGCCTGCGTCATTGGGAACTAGCTACTCCCTAACTGGAGCTGCTGCCTTTGGACCTACGGGATCACCAATTGTGCCATCTTCAGGCCTGCCTTATGTAGGTGGACTTCCAGCATGGTCGTTACCAAGGGCACCACTTATGTCTGGCACAAATTTACAAGGTCCACAAGCTTATATGCCTGTTGTTGTATCTCCTTCTCCAGGCATCGTTCCTGTCCCAGGCTGGAACACCTATGTGGTAACTAGATGATTTCTAAAATTTCTTTTGCCATAAATGATTAACATAAATGTTTCATGCTGACAAGGAAGGTTATGCTTTTCAATGATTTGGCATTGCATCTTGGTTGCTTTACTGTTGAATGGAAAAACTGTTAGCGTTAGAGACAATGATTTGTCATTGCATCTTGGTTGTTTCAGAGTTAAATGGCAAAGTTTTGCTGGTTAGAATTTATATTTTTATATTATGATGCCAATAATCAATGCATGCCATTTCACACTATGTTCTAGTTCCCTTTGTGTGATTGAATTTCATTGGTATGCTGTTTTGAAGCAGCATGAACTGTGCCATATTAATAAAAAAATCTTGAAAGATCTAATGATCTGGTTTTACTATTTTTGAGAAATAAATATTTCTGCTTTTCTACCAATTTCCTCTCTTTGGTTTGGGGTTTGATATATTGACTTGGAGTTCGTACCTAAGAAGATCAATGCAAAACCAGAAGTAAAATTAGTTACTTGAGCCTGTTGTGCTGACTGAATTGGTTTTTGAATGAGTTGCATTGTTAATGTGAAGAAAGTTATAGGTTGATACCTCTACATCCAACATCAAAGAATTAATTGCCTATTTGCTATTCTCTGGCAAAGGCAATTGTTTCGGAGGTGTGAAGTGGTTGGGTTTCGGGCTCCATCTCAAACAGTATTACTTTTAGGATGGACTGGAACACAAAAGTATAAAGGATTTAATTTTTTTTCTCATGTGGGTTTGAATTGAAATCTGAGTATGAAAGGGAAATTATTATTTCTAGATAAACAACTGATCTGTCTAAAGATTATGGGATGCAATAAATGATAATCATCAGGTGGTGCTCTGTCTCAAAAAGCAATAATAAAAAACCCTGTGGAAAAAGTTGCGAGCTTACTCTGAGATGTAGTAAATTAGTACTGGGGCATATGCATGCAGCAGCTTTACTGTAACGTGGCTTTGATGTAGCCAAAAGAAACTTTGATACCAACTCTCTAAATTTATTTACTCAGTGGCTCTTTTAATATTGCATCTAGTTATTCCTTATCATTGCGTTTTGTTGGGGGAAGTGTTTTGTTTATTTCCTCGTCACAGTTTTATTTGTTAATCAGGGAAACTTGAATCCAATGTCCTCTTCCAGTATTCTGGGATCCAATCGTGCTTATGACTCCAGGAACCAAGGTGACTCTGGTTCTGGTGGGCAAGTGCACATGTTATCAACAGTCAGCCCTATTCTCCCCGAGAGACCTGGTCAACCAGAATGCCGGCATTTTATGAGCACCGGGACCTGCAAATATGGTTCTGACTGCAAGTACCATCACCCAAAAGAAAGGATTGCACAGCTAGCAACCAATACAATGGGCCTGCTTGGGCTTCCCTCGAGACCTGTAAGTTCTCTATATAATTCACTTTTGGTGGCATGCAGTCTGTACATTACATGAAATAATACTCCTGGATAATTGTGGTCGTTTCAATCTAGTGGGCATCCTAAACTTATTGGTGAACTATTTATATATTAAAAAAAAAAGTTTATATGACAAAACACTGAATGTTGTTGCTATGATTCCTTGCTCTTCTTTTATGTGCAGGGGCAAGCGATGTGTCCAGACTTCAGTGTGTATGGAATCTGCAAGTTCGGACCAACCTGCAGATATGATCACCCCTTACACGCATATCGTTATAACTATAGCTTGAGCCTGCCATCTTTATCTATAATGGATTCGTCTCCGATAACTTATCCAAGAATGGCACAAGCAGCTCCTGTTACCTTGTCGAAACTCCCTGATTTGATACACAATCCTGATGGTGCAAGCTACAATAAGCATCAGAATCCTGATACAAGTACAAAGATTTCAGATGATCCAACTGAGCAAGCTGGTTCCCCACCACCACACTCTTCACAGGCTTCTTCAGAACCGTCACACGATTAATTCGATTCAGTTCGAGTCTCACCATTTTGTTCTGGTTTGTATTTTTTTTTTTTTGATACTTGGTACTCTTAAAAGGAGATTTTTGTCACAAGTACCTCCAGCTCCTCTTTTCACCTGTGTTTCTCCGGAGTGTGATACGTGGTTTGAAAATGTGTTGAGCAAAGATGATGGGAGTATGGAAGGGCATTTTTTGTTGTGAATAAAATGCAGGTGAAATTTGTAATATTCGTCCCTGGATGTATTCTTCTTCAGTGATATCCATCAGAAACAACGTTCCACTGCCTTGCACAGATGAAATGTTGGCCTGTGAATCGGAATACTTTAGCTGCGGTGACACTAAACGGGAGAACCAAGTACAACCTTTAGGATAATGACCTGGTTTTTGGTCGCTAAAATATATGAGCCTCTATTTCTCTATCTTAATTTGTCTTTTGTCGCTGACGGGGATAGGAAAAAAAGCGTGCATAATCTGCGATGAGGAGCCTAGGGTGTGTTTAGTTAAAAAAAAAAAAAAAAAAAAAACTATGGAGAAATTTAAATTATGTTTTCTATAAATTTAGAAAACTAGTTTTCCTAGAGAATAAGAAATTCTAATTTATCCTTTTTCAACTCCAATTTAACAAAAACTTTACGTGTTGTTCTATTTCTTTTTCTATGAGTCCCTTAACTAATTGGTCTGAAAGCTAACGAGTTGTAAGAAATCTTCGGTCCATGGTTCCTTTTCAAGTGATAGATAAACTGTTTTGGATGATGTGGGCTGCACCGTAGCGTTTAGCCTTCCTTTCAAGCGCCTGTTTATTTTTTTATTTTAAAAATATTTTTTTAAAAAAATTTAATATTTTTTACTTGAAAATAATATATTTTTTAGTGTTTTTAAATTATCTTAGTATACTGATATTAAAAATAATTTTTAAAACATAAAAAAAATTATTTTAATATATTTCCGAGTAAAAAGTATTTTAAAAAATAATTAAAATTGTATTTCTAAATACTTCCTAAGCCAAGATTCTAATATGTATGTCATATCAATATACTAATAAATATATAATTTTTTGAAATAAAAAAATAATTATCTAATAATAACAAAAACTAAGAATGTTAAATTAAATATTATTTTTAAAGATTAAGGTAATGAGTTAATTATATCACACTTTGATAAATATAAAACACCTGATAAATATAGAACTTTTTGAAATTAAAAGAAAAAAAAGTAATTATTTAGTACTTAAAAAAAAAACTAAAAATGTTAAATTAAATATTATTTTTAAAGAGTTAGTTATGCTAAAGAAAAATAACCATCATTTTTGCTGCATATTTTTAAACTAAAAGTTACATTTACTATGTGTTTTATCTTAAATATATTTTATGAATGCTATTTATAATTATTTTCTAAATTTATTTTGTGACTTATTTTATTTCATTAAAAAAAAATATTGATCTCTAAAATTAGGACTCGTTGATAAATTTAATATTAATCTAAGATTTTGTCGAATTGAGATTTCAATAAAAACATTTGGTGTTAATTTCAAAAAATAAAATATTTCAGTGATTTTGATTTTTTAATAAAGAATTTTGACATTAATCTTTGATTTATTTTTATTCTAGTTTGAAAAAAAAATACGTACAAATTCATGTGTGTGTGTATAAAAGCAAAGACATAGCTTTATGAAGTTATATTAACGCTATTTTGATGTCATTAAAAAAAAAAAAAAGCATGAATGCATAGTAACCCATTTCCGATGATGAATTTTTACACACATGCGGACATAAGAATGAAACATAATAGTTTCAAGAAATATACCTAATGCTATTGCGAATCCAGTAAAATTAAAATAAAAAAAACATGCGTGAAAAATTATAGTGAAGAGCTTCTATGGTGGTTGATGATGGCCTCTGGTGGCGGAGATGGCGGTGGTACCAGAGGTGGAGAGGTTTCTAGGTGTATTCTCTTTAAGACGAAGAGATGCACATTTAATTGCTTACAGCTTAATTCATTTTGCTTCTGCATGAAGACTTGTGTTTTGAAACTGGATGATAAGCCACTTCACCTGGTCCTATTGCTTTAAAAAAACAGGGGAAGGAACAGAGCATGCTCATCTGTTGCTTTGATGGACAGTGCTCTCTAGTTAATATCTGCTAGTGTTAAACTGATAAAATGTGAATGATGTTGTTTCCGCATGCTTCTGAGATTGCATGCTTCTGGGTTCAAATTTAAATACTGATGGGTAATGTGGGGCTGTGAATTATTTTTTTTGAAATTTCGGGTGTAGATCTTGTGCCATGGGTGTAGCTCGTATTTATGATGTTTATGGGCATGAGCTGACAGTTCAGTGGGTTGTTCACTTTGATAATGGGCAGGGCTGGATTCTTTTCATATAAAAAAGAATTTTAGGCTGGTTTTTTGGACCAATCGGGTGGAGCTGGCCGGGCATCTCTATAAGAAAAAGTTTGGGCTGGGTTTTTGGACCAATCATATTAAGATGGGCTGAACCTGAGCTCAGTTCACATGACTAGGCCGGCCGAGCTTTTATTTTTGTGGCTGGTCAAAATTTTACTAAAAAAAAATACTTTTTTTTTTGTTTTAAAAATGTGTTTGTCAAGTACAGTTTTAAAACACTTTTATGCCTTTAGTTTTTGAATAAGGGCATGATTAGAAAATATACCATATTATTTTTTTTTAGAACTAATTTATCTATTATTTTCTTGTTTTATCAAACAAACCCCAAATAATTTTAAAGAATTCTAAAAAACTTCAAGGACCATTTTAATTTTTTTTTTAATCCCTCACATGTTTTTCCAACAATTTCACTCAATATTGAGACGGTAGACTTACATTTTTAAAATATCTAGTTTTCTTTAAATTTTTTTAAAAATACAAATAAATAAATAAATAAGTCCTTATCAAGGTTGTTAAAATTATGATTTTGACATGGCACGAAAAATACAATATAAACTCGGATTGTAAAAACAGATCGTAAAATCATAAGGAATTTTAAAATACATTAACAAAAAATTCATACTTCAAATAAAAATTCATACATAGTTCAAACACCTGAAAATTCATGCTTCAAATAATAGTTCAAGCATCTTAAAATATATGCTTTAAATAAAAATTCATATATAATTTAAATAACTTTTAATTAGCTAATAATTAACAAACTTAAAACAAAAAATTTGCTGGTGTGTCATGTAAACTAAAACCAACTTCAGTGCCTTTATTTTTCTCATTATTCCTCAGACATCCATCAATATCAATACCATCAAGAGGATTATTAGTGTCACTACTAGTACCAACACCAATATTATGAACATTAGTGCTACTACTAGTACCAACACCAATATCATCAATTTGAATCTCCAAATCATCTTCAGTGCCATGACTCTCCATTTCAACATCATTAGGAATTTCTTCTTCATCACTTTCATCTTCATTACCATTTTTTCTTTGTGTTGAACTGTCAATAGCACCAAGCAAATCAATGTTTGAATGTTTTTCTTCCTCGGTTATCCAATCATTATCAGATGAAAGATCATCTTCTACACCAAAATAATCAGCTTGTTTTTTGACTGGATTATTATTCAATTTCAGATTGCACATTATAAATATCAAGTCATTTTTTTTTTGTGCAAACGATTTCTTCATTTTGTATGAACCTAAATAAACAATTCAAATTTATAAGATTTTATCAAATATTTCAATATTTAAAATAATAAAATAAAAAACTCACAATTTTTAATGCACTCCAGTTACACTCACATCCAGATGAAGTACAAGTCAAGCTTAGAACTCGGATTGCAAACCTTTGTAATTCTAGACATTCATCCCCATAAAAATCCAACTATTGAGCTGGAGAGTTTTTTTTATATATATATCTTTTGCTGTCTTGACAGCCTCAATGCAAAACAACCTTTTTGCATCCTTGAATAATTCAAGTTGCAAGTCAATTTTGCACCTTTTACTTGCATTAGAAACCATCCTTTATAAGCATTGATATAATCCAATTTTAATGTTGGCATTAACCTTAAAATTAGGATTATAATGATAATGAGGATTCAAATAATAAGATGCTGCATGTAAGGGCTTGTGGAGTTGAAGTTCCCATCTTGCATCAACAATATTCCATATAGGTATATAACTATATAAAAAGAAACAATAAAAATATCATTACAATTTAAGAATATCTCAATTGAAAGTATCTCTAAAGGCATTCATATTAATAAATGACAATATTTGAAATAAAAATTAGTAAAATATATACTTTTTTTTTTCACATAACCAAAATTCACTTGTATCTTCTCTTTTGCTTCATCCATTGCTTTATATATAAAACCCATAGCTGGTTTCTTATCTAAATCAACTAATCGAAGAACTTTAATTAGAGGATACGCTGCCTTAATACATATAGTGACATCATGCCAAAAACTGCTATCCAAAACATAATTTTGAATTCGTTTCCCTTCTTCTATTCTTGTAAACCTACATGAACTCCACTGTTTGGAAGTAAACATAGTCATTAGCTGCATTTTATGATCATTCAAACATCCCAGAGTCAAATATGCAGTAGCAAACCGAGTGGTAGCAGGTCTAATCAAATCCCTTCCTTTCGTAAAGTGTCTTAGAATGAAAATAAGAATAGTTCTTAAATAAATATATGAGGTGATTTTCCTCCCCTTGGCAATGGTTACTTGATGAACCTCTAACTTCTTCTCAAAATCTTCTAATATAAAATCAATACAATGGGCAACATATAGTGTCCTGACACGACCAAAAGATTGATGTCTTCTTCCAAATGCAGGAGTGTTAAAGTAATAAATAACCCGGCAAGACCAGGGTCGAACCACAAAGAGGTTAATTATATAAATTATAAATAACAAGACAACAACAACAACAACAACAACAACAACAACAACAATAATAATACTAAGTACGTGGCGTTGTTATACCTGAGAATGATCTAAAAGATCGGGTCACAGGTTTCCAGCCTATATACTGAGTTTATGAAAAGATCAAAGAGATATATTATATAATATAAACAGAATAATAATAATAATAATAATAATAATAATAATAATAATAATACTAATAATATTAATAGTAATAGTAATAGTGATAGTAGTAATAATAATAGTAGTAGTAGTAGTAGTAGTAGTAGTAATAATAATAATAATAAAAAGAAAAGGAGGAAGAAATTAATGAGAACTTTGAGATGGAAGATTAATGTAAGGATTAAACAATGATAAAAATAAATGTCAAGGTTAGAGGATCCAATGGTATTTCAAACAAGTATAGTATAAACTCTTATTATTCAATTTGGAAACCACACACGGAGGAGGTTCCAATCAGATGATTTGTCATTAATAGCTCATTATAAATTATTAACATGATCATATTAATTATCTTATTTACATAACACCAAACTTTTAAATATTGTCAGGAATTCATGATGTTAACTGATGTTAACAACAAATCAAGTTCCTTTCATAGCCCAGGTGTAGGTAATACCACACGGTTGGGCTATAAGAGTGCCAAGCATTTGTTGTACCAAGTATTATACAACACAAATCTAGATTAACCATTTAACAAGCAAGGTATTAAGAATTAGTAAGATAAAAAGATAAGACATGTTAATATTAAACATTAAGGTCTATGTTGAGTTTACACCATACTTATTCTTACACCATTAGTGTAACCTTTTCACCTTGACATAATAAACTTAGCTAAACATAATGAAGAAGAGAAACATAAATAAACAAAACAAGAACATAAATAAGATACAAGTTAACTAAGGAAAGGAAAGGAAATGAAAAGCATAAACAAGATATTAATGAAAGCAAAACTTAAGAATTATAAAAAAAAAATATAAAGAGAGAAATAAAGAGTATGAACTTGATCTGAACAACCAAGCCCCTAAATGCATGGCAAATGCCTCCTTTTATAGGCCAAAATTCAGAATTATTGATTCGATGACTAATTGTTGAGTGGGTGGCCAACTTTTAACTTGGTGAAAATCCTTATCTTCTTGTCTGAATAAAACGAAAATGCTACCATCAGAACTGGGTCCACTGGAAAACATGAAAGTTGTAGGAAATTGACTTAACTTTCTAGGAAAAAACAATGGAGGTTATTTGAACTTCTAGAACTCCATATATGGGCCAAACACTGAACAGTGTTTGGGCTGTAGGACAGATTCAGACTTCTCCGTTGTTGCTATAATTTGGACTTGAAAACGGCCTTCTTAGATCTTAATGAAAACATGAAAGTTGTAGGCATATGTCTTACTGAATCTGTGTAAAACTTTGAGGTCATTTGAACGTCTAGAACTCGAGATATGACCCAAACACCGAACAGTGTTCCAGTTTGGACTGTTCCAACATCTCCTTTCTAAGTTTCACCCTTTTTTTATCTTCACAAATTTCAGTAATTGAATTCATCAATTAATCCTTTGATTTATATGATAGGCCTGCATTTAAGATGAATATTTACCATATATTAGGGTATTTTATAGTATTAGACTTGTTATTATAAAACATGCTTTAGTTAATGAGTTATTGATTCTTTAAGTGCAAAATGATGATATAAAACCTTGATAAATATGCACTTTTAAGTACTAATCATGTCCAAAACAAACTCTTTCTATTTTCCATCAATAATTGTCCCGCTACCTTATAATTTGCAGCATTATCGGTGACTACATGAGCAAGATTTTCCTCCCCAATTCTTTCCATAATGATATCTAACATTTCAAATACCTTATTAGCAGTCTTAAACATATTAGAAGTATCCACTTATGACAAAAAAACTGTCCCTAGACTATTAACCAAAAAGTTACAAATACAATGTCTTTTTTTATCTGTCCATCCATCAGACATTATTGAACAACCTGTTTTTTTTTTTTTTTTTTTTCCATTCTAGCTTGTACTCCTCAAGCAATGTCATTGTTTGATCCACTTCCTGCTTCAAATACTTCTCTCCAATATCATGGTAGGATGGAGGCTTGAAACTTGGCTCATGCTTTGTAACCAATTCAAGTGCCTTTACAAACTCAGGGTTTTTTACACAATTAAATGGAATTGCACTAGTGTAGAAAAACCTTGCAATTTATCAACATGCTTCTTCTCTAATATCTTTTTTTAGCAATTGATTTAGGGTTGTTTGTGTACTTCCACTCCCACTAACTACTCTCTTTCCTTTGTCTTTGGAGCTAATTTCTTTTATTTCATCATCATCATCATTTGCACTATATTGATGGACTTTTCTTTTCTTTTCATTTGCTTCCAGATTTTTCACCAAAACACCCAAAATCATTTGTTTAACATTTTTTGAAACTTGCTGACATTGCTTAACATCCTTACGAGTGCAAGTCAAATGCTGTTTGAAACGAAAAATACCTTCATTGATAATTTTTTGAGAATACTTGCATTGAACTTTTCTAGAATTCTTATTAATATATATACCATGTTGCCATCCCATATCAAGTCTATTACCAGAAGAATTTTTTCTAGACGCTATAAGTTCAAGTGTTCAACAATTCAAGAATCAACTCAAATCAGCCCTATAATCAATCCAAATATTTTATGATTGTAATTAACTTTTTGTTATACATAACAATTCAAAAAACTATATTACTGAAATGGAATCCTAAAATCATTCCACCATTCCACAGTATAAATGGACAGCCCATTGCCCCACAGTCCACAAAGCAAAAAACATGATTTAATGATTTCAATTTTCACCCGATTAATTCAATTTAATTCAGTCTAATTAATTCAGTCCCCTTACCCAAACTCTTCCATACTAGGAGATTT
This sequence comes from Populus tomentosa, assembly GCA_018804465.1. Lineage (NCBI taxonomy): Eukaryota > Viridiplantae > Streptophyta > Magnoliopsida > Malpighiales > Salicaceae > Populus > Populus tomentosa. The sequence continues at coordinate 11,001,290 of CM031995.1, forward strand.
TTTAGTGATCATAATACTAGGTGACGACTCCTCAACCATTAAAATCATAATTTTATGATTATTCTCAGCACTTCAAAAAACCCTCGATCCAGGAGGTAAATTCATCATTCGATGTCATGCATACTATGACACAACCTACTAGTTCAAAACTACAATTTATTTAGCCTAAAAAATCTCATTTTCTTATTTCTCTTTCTAACTTGATATCTTCTCTCTCTAGTTTGGATCCTCTATTTTCTTGCTTTCCCCCTCTATTTATAAGTAAGGATAAAGGTCCTGCAACCTTTCTAGGTGGAATGATCATAGCCATTGGCTTTATTAGGTCAATCTCGACTATCTATAATGTTTGTGACATTTGGCCAAGCACGCTGATTAGTACTTAAAAGTACATATTTATTAAGGTTTTATATCATCATTTTGCACTTGAAGTATCAATAACTCCTTAACTAAAACATGTTTTATAATAACAAGTCTGATACTATAAAATACTTTAATATATGGTAAATGTTCATCTTAAATATAGGCCTATCACATAAATCAAAGGATTGATTGATGAATTCAACTACTGAGATTGTGAAGATAAAGAGAGGGTGAAGCTTAGAAAAGAGATGTTGGTGGAGTCCAAACTGGAACGCTATTTGGTAATTGGGTCATATCTCGAGTTCTAGATGTTTAAATAACCTCAAATTTTTACACAAATTAGGTAAGACATAGGCCTACAACTTTCATGTGGAGTCTAAGATCTAAAAAGACTGTTTTCAAGTTCAAATTATAGCAACAACAGAGAAGTCCGAATTTGTCCTGCAGCTCAGATACTGTTCAGTGTTCAACCCATATCTCGAGTTCTAGAAATCCAAATGACCTTAATTTTTTTTTCCTAGAAAGCTAAGATAATTTCCTATAACTTTCATAGTATAGGTGGATCCAGTTCTGATGCTAGCAATGATATTTTATTCAGACAAGAAGATAAGAATTTTCACCAAGTCAAGAGTTGGCCACCCACTCAACAATTAGTCATCAAATCAATAGTTCTAAATTTTGACCTATAAAAGGAGGTATTTGCCATGCATTTGGGGGCTTGGTTGTTCAGATCATGAACTTGTTCTTGTTCTCTCTTTTTATAATTTTTTTTGTAATTCTTAAGTTTTGCTTTCATTAATATCTTGTTTATGCTTTTCATTTCCTTTCCTTTACTTAGTTAACTTGTATCTTGTTTATGTTTTTATTTGGTTTATTTATGTTTTTCTTCTTCATTACGTTTAGCTAAGTTTATTATGTCAAGGTGAAAATGTTATACTAATGGTGTAAGAATAAATATGGTATAAACTCAACATGGACCTTAATGTTTAATATTAACATGTCTTATCTTTTTATCTTACTAATTCTTAATACCTTGCTTGTTAAATGGTTAATCTAGATTTGTGTTGTATAACACTTGGTACAACAAATCCTTGGCACTCTCATAGTCTAACCATATGGTATTACCTACACCTGTGCTATGAAAGGAACTTTATTTGTTGTTAACATAAGTTAGCATCATGAATTCCTGACAATATTTAAAAGTTTGGTGTTATATAAATAAGATAATTAATATGATCATGTTAACAATTTATAATGAGCTATATTAATGACAAATCTTCCGATTGAAACCTCCTTTATGTGTGGTTTCCAGTTGAGCAATAAGAGTTTATATTATACTTATTTGAAATACCATTAGTGGATCCTCTAACATTGACATTTGATTTTATAATTGTTTAATCCTTACATTAATCTTCCATCTCAAAGTTCTCATCAACTTCTTCTTCTTCTTCTTCTTTATTATTATTATTATTATTATTATTATTATTATTATTACTACTACTACTACTATTATTATTGTTATTGTTGTTGTTATAATTATTATTGTTATCTTATTATTATCTATAATTTATACAATTAACTTTCCTGTGGTTCGACCCTGGTCTTGCCGAGTTATTTATTACTTCGACACTCCTACACTTGAGAGAAGACATCAATCTTTTGGTTGTGTCACATGCTTGAGTTGATCTTTTTATGCCATTTTTACAGCTGTTTTAGAGGGTAAAGGCATATATTTTTAGCTGAATATGGAGTATATCTGCATAAGAGGAGAATGATGTGTTGTTTGCAATTTTTGAATGGTATGGGAAAAAGAAACGAGTGACCAAAGTTAAAAAAAAAAAAAACATGCAAAACAAAGCACTTTTATAGGTATATCACAAGGAAGAAGGAGGACTATTTTGGAATTTAGCCTAAAATAACATCGTTTTGGGTTATGTTTTTTAATAAAATTGCGTCACTTTATTCAAAGAGAAGTTTTTTTAAAAACAAAATAGTCCTCCAAGTTTGATGATTTTGCAATTTGACCCTTTGCTTTATTTATTTTTAAATTTTTAGCTAATTTTGACCATTTTCTCAAGATTTTTGTCAATTTAGTCCATAATTAATTAATACAAGGTCCCTCAATATTAACATCTTTTCCAATCCAGTCCTTGACTTTCTAATTTTTTTTTTATTTTTTGCCAATTTCAACCTTTTTTTAATTCGCCTCCAATTGTAGTAATAATAGCCTTTCAATTTTACTGCCTCTTTTAATTTGATCATTGGCTCTCTAATTTTCAATTTTTAGCCAATTTCAACCAATTTTTTTATTGTTTTCTCATTTTCATCCTTAATTGCATTAAAAATAGCCTTTTAACTTTAATGACTTTCTCAATTCAGTCACTGACTTTTCAATTTTAAATTTTTAGCTAATTTGTCCCATTTTCTCTCAATCTCTTCACAATCTCATCCTCTAATTTGTTTTTTCTTATCCCTTAACTTCTCCGCCCCTTCCAATTTGGTCATTAGTCTTGTAAATCTTTAATTTTTACTTAAATTGGATTTTGTTTTTTATATTTATTTTAATTTTGCCCATGATTCGACCTAATTAAGCTCCTATATTTTATTGTGTTTTGAAGTGGAGTCCTTAGTTCTCTAATTTGGGCATTTGCGGTTAGATCGGCTATAAATTCCTATTTTTCTCTTCAATTAAGCCTTGATTGAATTAATAAAAAAACTTAAATTTTTTCATCTATTTCATTTCAATCCTTAGTATTTTAATTCTTCGAATTTCAACCAATTTCAACTTCTTTCTTATTTTTTCTTTAATCAGGCCCCCTAATTATCCCTGAAAAATTATTCCTGACCTTTTTGTACTTATCATGGCTCAATCAATGCTTTTTGAATTATATTGTTTGCCTGATTTTATCCTTTATTGTATTTTTATTTCTTTTTTTATTTTGATTATTTTTAGTAACTAACCTTTTATGCAAAAATCTATCAAAATTTGTATGTAAAATATTTTGATGTAAATTTCTTTTTAAAGGGAAAAAATTGAGCTATGACAAAATTGATAACTTTTAATGTCTTGTTTGTCAAAAGTGTAGTGTTTCAAAAACTTTTCAATGTTGCAAATCATCATAGATGGAGTAATAAACACTTTATTTTTTTATTTAGTTTTATAAGCTATATAAAAAATGGACATTCAAGAATAAATGTATTATTAAGATAAGGAAAATTCCTTTTAATCTCTAAAAATAGTTGTAGCTTTATTGTCCTTTATCAGAGCTTTAAAGATATCATCATGTAGAAGTTCTAAAACCTCATATAGCAAGCTATAATAAGAATAATTTCTAGTTTTACTCCATCAAATCTTTCAAGTTGTTCATGTTATTAATGTGTTTTCTTTTGGTTCTTTAATAAAGTAAAAGTTAGCATACCACACTAACAATTAAAGAATAAAATAGTCGTTGTAGAGCTTTCAACAAAACAGGATAGAGCACGACCATATTATCAATGAATTCATCTATGATAATAATACCTTATGGTTATCAAAGAAGTTATTATCAGAGTATTAACCATGGTTTGGTTGGAGAACAATGGAATGAGCTAGGAAAGGTGATGGTTAAAAGGTCTTGGTTTCACTATCTTGCCAAATAGAGAGATTTTAAAAACTATTTATATTAATAAATTCATTTCTTAACAAGAACGAGTGCAACTCAGTGAAAGATACCAGTTTTGCCTGAATTATAAGAATAGGAATTTATAACTCATAGATCTTGATGACAAGTGATGATTTTTTTAATAGACAAACTTGACATTGAAAATTAAAATGATGAGAATTATAAACAACTTTTTTATTTGTCGCCAAGAGAATTAAAACACGTGAACTAGGATGACCGAGTCGATGATGCCAAATATTAACAGAGGTAGACATGCTAGCAGACTAAACAGCTTGAGGCATTAAAGTTATGGAGGACTCTAAGAGGACATAAATGTCATCTTTACTTTGACCAGAAAGAAGAACTTTCTTGGTCATGAGATCATTGATATAAAAAATAGAGAAGTGAATTTCAAAAAAGACAGTTTTCACGATGAATAAATAGGAGTGGTTTTTTTAATCTGAGGCATATGTAAGACATTAGACAAAATAAATATGTGTTTTGGAGTACGTAAAATAGTGTGAGCTGTATTGGATATGACAAGTCTCTTACCATCACCAATATGCCACTGATCATTACCAGGATAGGGTTATGCACTTGTCATACTTGCAATATCCGGAGTAACATGCTGATTTGCAAATGATAGAGTTGGTTGCCGAAGCATTAGTGAAAGAGAAGTTGGAAGAGACTTAATTTTCGTGGGTCAATAATTATGAACACTATTATGCTGAGTGATAAAAAATGTTGCATAGTCGACACCTAACCTGATGTGTAAGAGGCTACTGACTTGGTGAAGAATTTTGGTTGTTCTATTGGTGTTCATTTCCCTTATAGACATTGTTCTGCTGCCAATAACCAACACTATTGCAACAATAATTCTGACCACCCGAAACAGGGAAAGATTTACGGGTATTCCTCCAGCAACCATGATATCCTCTGCCCTAATTGTGAGAGGAGACATTTCCATTAAAACCAAAAATACCACGCCAAACAACAAAAGTAAATAGAGGCTTTTCTAATAGCAAACAAACATAAAAAAGTTTAAAAAGTGGTTTTTCGGAAACTCCTTTTCAAAAAATAAACACACCCTTAATAAAACTGATTAATTTAAGAATTATATATTTAATTTCTATGTTATAAAATTATTATTAATTAAAGAAAAAACTAAGAGGTTTGGTATTAACATTATTCAATTAGAGAGTAATTACTATGGACTAGAATAGTGCCTTATTCATTTCTTTTTTTGAGTGCCAACTAGTTGCATTGTCTCCATGTTGTTAAGAGTATATAAAGCAAATGTGTTTGATAATGTTATAATTATAATTCAAAATTGAATAAATAAAAGTATTTAAAGGTGTGATGGAACCAATGTTATATAAAGTTAAAACAACTATGTAAGTTAAGAAAAATCAAGCGAATATAAGCTGAATCTAGTTTGTTGAAGAGCTTTATATTGTACAAAAATTGCAAGGGCAAAAAACTATGTAATTGGAGGGACCGATTGATTAATTGTTCTATAGCAAAAAAAAAAAAAGCATCATAAAAAATATGTATTATGTTAATGAATAAAAAAATGATGCCACATCAATGTTAAAGAGCAATAATGCATTGCAAGAAAGCCAAATAATGTGTTGTTACACCAACCAAAAGGCATGCAAAAGTCACCGGAAAGTAGGTTACAAAGTTATTGCATACATAAAAAGTGTATGCGATTCTATTGATGGAGAAACCTTACAAATGAAAAGGGAATCAATGGATTGGGTCACGGGTCAATCTAATAGGTCGAGTTAAGTTTTAAAATAATGGCTTTCTAGATATAGTGTTTTCAATTTAGTCACTAACTAGAGTCATGAGTTTGAGAAATTAACATGAGTAGACATCATTTTATGTACTGATTATATTTTTCGAAGTTAGTCATTTTAAAAAATAAATTTTGTTATTTTCTTCGGTTTTCTTTTCAATCAAGTTATCCATATCTTATGATCAAGGTAGGAGGTTTGTCTTGATGGTCTAAGGTTTTTTTAGTTTTTTTTTATCCTTTTTTAGTTTGCCCTTCAAATTTGATTCTTTTTAGAATTAGACTTTGTCTTTTTTCATATTTTGTTGTTTATTGGATTATCTCGTTCGCATGATCATACTTGTAATTTTTGGCGAACTCACCTCATTTTGCTGGTGCTTTGTTTTTTAAGACTTTTTTTTTCAATTTCATCCATCTACATTTTGGTTCTTAGGGATTGACATTTGTTAGCTTTTTCAATTCTCTTTCTATAATATCAAGTTTGGATATTTTTTTTGTTCTTTAAAACTTCTAATGGTTAAGCATTATTTTTTTACGTTGCAAAAAATCAGTTCAAGCTATAGCAAAATGCACGGTAACTATCTAGTGACTACTATAAGAAATCATTTAGTACGAAGCTACCAATCTCTACAATGTAAAGTTGTAAATGATTATACTAGGTTGATTTCAACACTTGGAAACTTGGTTTGCCCACATTAGAATAAAGCAACACAATTTAAAACAATTTCACACACCACTAAGCATTTTGGGTCATATATTGTGTCATTTTTGTTTTTGAATGAGAAAGTTATTGCTTGAGAAAAAAAGATCAACTTAGTAAGATCACCTTTTGTTTCCTTCTAAGGCCCTTTGAACCCAAAGAGTATTGAACAGTTAATTATTCACTGCTATTTTTTTCTTTGTTAGTGCAAGGAAAATAGATATATAGACTAAAAATCACATCTGATACGAACAAAAAAGGTACTATTCACACGTGTCCAGTAATATTTGATCCATGTTAACTTGCCATCGATGTTATCAACTCAGTCCCTTTACCAAAAAATTTCATACATCATCTTCTTTTTATTTTTAAGTAAAAAGTACAAATTTGTGATTGAAGTCTTCCTTCCCCTTTCCTAAAAATATAGCAAAATTAAACAACTTCCATATTACGCAATATGCTATGTTATATTAAATATTATACTACATTGTATAAAGTTATTCTAGGTAGTATAGTTTACCTTGTCTTCTATATGTTTTCCTATTTATATATAAAGAGAGAGGATGCTGCCACCTTAGGTTAAGCCACTTATTTTTACACAAAACTATATTCTATTATCTTCTTTAATTTGATATCAAAGTCTTTATCCTAACAGATTTTTTTCCATGAGCAATGGATTCTATCTACTAGTAAATTCCTACTACTGGTTTCGGCCTTCTTATCAGTTCTTATTCTCTTGATTCTTCTGCTTTGATAGTGTCGTTGCCCACACTCGGTTTGTCAATATCATCCAACCCTTTTCCTCCTTGTTATCTGATGCTACGATCTTTGTTCCCATTCATTTCATGTTTATGTATTCTACATCAGCAGTCTATAATCCATTAGCAACCATCATTCCTCTCTTTAATACACAACAAGTGATTTATCCCATGCTCCCCAACACGAACTATCTTTATTGATGGATGTAAATGAAAAAATATCTAATTAATTAGGGTGTTTTTTCATTTATTGATGGCTTATTTCCATGTCCTTGTCCCCACATCATGACAAGTGCTGATTATATTGTCCCTATCACCTTAAGTTCAATTATTAATCAAGATTTTCTCTCATTGAAAAAACAATATCAATCATCCTCGGTGTTCTCCTCTCTTCTCTTTCCACAAATATCCTCTATCTTGTGGTTAATTGTCCGACCTCTACTAATATTTGGAGCACACTCAAATACGCCCTTATTTCTTCATCCAATTCTCAAATTATGTAATTACATAGCTTCTTTCAAGATCTTCATCAAGGTAATGACACTGTCACCATTTATTTACAAAAAAACAAGGGTTTATTTGATGAATTAGCAGCAACAAGCCAATCCATCTCTCTTGTTGATTTTAATTTATATGTTTTTTGAGGCCTTCATAATGAATTCCATGATTCGGTCAAAATTCTATTGACAAAGGTTAAGCATTTTCTTTATTCTAAGTTTTATAATTCCGTCAACAGAAAACACTTTCCTGTCAAGAAAAACACTTTTAATTTGATTTTTATATTAACTTTGATTTTTATTTTTATGATTGTTATTTAATTTTCTCTTATTATTTTTTAATTGAAATTTTTTATCTATCAAATTTGGTCCTCATTCATTTGGTTGTTACTTATTTTATTTAAAATAATTTATGAAATTGTAATTATCATTATTTTAATTTCATCATCTTTTAATTTTTTTATCTGTTAGATTTGAACTCTATTATTTGATTATTATTTATTTTATTTAAGATAATTTATGAAATTATATTTTTTTCAATTCTATTCTCATTCAACCTTTTAATTTGTAAGATTTGTTTCTTATTATTTTAATAAACTTGAAACAAAAATAAAATATTAATAAGTTATTTTCTATAATATAACCAAACACTAAAAAATTATTTTCTTACTTACTTTTCATAACATTACTAAACAATAATTTATTTTTTCAAAATTTACTTTTTAAAAAAACCATTCTAATTTTTTTTTTACTTTAGCGCAATCAAATGGGGTGTAATTAAAAAAATACAAACAATAGTTGACTTTTCATTTACCCCAACTTCCCTTATTTGACAAGTCGTGGACACCTCGAAAATACAAGAAAAGGAAGAAGGCAAGAAAAAAAAGCAGGCACGAACTTCCACTTTGGCTTCCGACGTGAAGCGAGTCATGCAGGATGCAGCAATTGAGAAGTAGAGGGAGCTCACTTTTCGGTTCCCAATTGAAGAGGAAAGCTCTTAATTCATGGACTGCTATTCAGGATACCTATTTCTCAACCATGGTACTTTTATTTATCTTTTTTTCAGTCATTACTATGTTCTTTGTATACTTGAAACTAAACTAAATTAAATTGAATGGGCATCTCGTATCTGTAATTGTTTTTTTTTTTTTTTTTTTTTGTTCTCTTGTTCGTTGCTTGGTTTTGATGGGTTCCTTGAGTTAGTTTTAAAGTACCTTCTTTTTGTTTGGATTTAGAACGGTCTTGTACAATTTTTAGCCTGCTTGTATCTTATATTTTGTGTTTCTTCTATGTGTTAGGATATATTTGAGAGGCATAAGGTGGTATTTACTATTGGAACTTCTGTAGCGTCAGTTGCTACAGCTTGGGCTGGTGAGTTTTTGTTCTTAAATAATTTATGTTTAGTATCTTTGTTTTTCCCTTTCTTTAGTGCTTTGTGGGCTTTATGTTTCGTCTGAAGCGATTTTTAGGGTTTTCAATTTTCTATTAAGTTACCAGTGTTTTAAATGGGAGTTTGATGGTTCAGTGTGAAAACCAGAATGAGTCCCATACAGCCAAAAATCGTTACTTCAATTTAGCGTGTTTAGTTTGAGAAAATCTAAAGAATGAATTCTAATGGATTTTGCTATTACAATGGGCAAAATTTCATTAGCAAATGACAGCCTCAATAAAAGAAAACCTTCTTTATGTACCAAATTCATTTGGGAACATCCTCCTCTTCCAAGAGTTGCACAACTTCGTTTAAGTTTATGAACTGATTTTCATGGTCCATCCTCCATCCATTGATCAATGTGGTTGGATATTCCAAAAAGTTTTTTTTTTGAATAGTTAGTGATGGGCATCGTATAGAAAATTGAATAAATTATGTTGCAGGGTTTTGCAATTAATCTATATAGTTATGGCTATTTCCATAACAAAAGAAAGAAATGTTTGCTCGTATATATCAATCATGATCAACACATTTTGCTCAATGCATTTTTATTTTTGTGTCAAGATAAGTGTTTCTTTCCAATTTATGGGTGCTGAATATTTTTTCTTCATTACTCCAGAGTATCTTATTAGTACTCATAATGTGCAGGGTATTCTTTACGCCATCTCCATGATTCAAAAGTTGATCAAAGGCTCGAAGGAATTGAAAATGCTGTAAGTCTCTGTTACATAATGTTAGATAATAAATAGTTGGCGATGCTTATGTTTTTTCTTCTTTCCTAACAAAATGTATACTGATTCCACAGAAGAATATCTTGTAATCATGACTGGTAAACCCAACTTAGGTCAACTCAATGAGTATTAATTCCTGCTATTGAGAGGCATTTGAAATCCAACTTAGATCTGCTCAATTGTGTCTTAATTCCTACTATCCAGTGACACCTTCTTGAATTTTGTGAATTTCTTATCTTCTATAAGATTAGAACTGGCTTATAAGATGAGAGTACCATCTTGATTCATGTTCTCTCATCTTGTATCATGTCTGATTCCAAGTAAATGTACATGATCACTTGTGATATGCAGGAACCCTTCTGTGCCAGCCTCTTTGTTTGCTCCCAAAGTTTTAGTTTTTTAAAGCTAGGACAGACAGTTATACGGTTTCATTTACATAATCTTTTTTCTACCCTGCATGTTTTCAACCTCCCTTCACATGGTCCTTTTCGATGCCTTTGGTGTTGAATTGTTTTCTAATAGTACAATTTCTTTTTCCTTATTTTCTTACATGGCAGATGAAGAAAAACTATCATCTTGAACATGCAGAATTTAAAAAGCTTGTTGATCCAGGACATTCCAGTGTTGCTGCCTGCATTGCTACGGCAGGGACAGCATTTTTCATTGGGTTTGTTCCTAACTGCTTTTCCTTTGTTTATTGTGTTCTTGTTTCTGTTTTCTCACAAGTTTAGAGTTATACACAACATTCCCTGCTCCAAATTGATTTAATCACCTTGTCATTTGGTCACTTGCTTAGCCAAGCTTAATATTTTGAAAAGATGCACACAATGATAATACATGCTTCTCAGCTGGGGAAGGATCATGGAAAGTTGGTCGAGGGTTACTAAGGAAATTACATATGAGAAAATATCTCATGTATACCCAAGTCATTAACCGAAGCAATGTGAATTCTGTAAGGTCAGGGTGGTTTCATGCATTCCAAATGAGACTGGGAGCTTGCTAATTGGTTTGAATCTTCTTCATACTTGATTGGAATAGCATTGTACTTTGGGGGCAAAAACATGCTAAAATGAAATCCAGTACTTTAAGCAATAATCATATGTACTGCACTGTCATTATCTACATCTGGCTAGATCCACTGAATGCTATAGCTTTCCCTCCTCCTGGGGAAATCAACACCAGGAACATCATAATATTATCTTGGACATGGATAAGTTGTGGCTGTTATAGTTGGGTTCTGACAAAAACAAACTTGCACCTTGTTTTTCCTGGTAACACTTTCCATACTTTCTAGTGTGTGGTGACTTGGTAGAAACTACATCAAAAGAGTGTTTTCCAGTCAATGAAAAACATAAGGCTTTGACGGAGGGAAGTGTTTCCCTTGCTTAAGATTGGAAAAACACCTTCCATTTTGCATGTCTCATGTTAACATTATTGATGTTTGCGTATTTACCATTTTAAACTATATTGAAGTTTATTGTTGTCAGTTTTTGTTTAATAAAACTTCTTTATTTGTTTTTTTTAAAGCCATACCGCTTCTCATCCTCTTTTTTTTTTTTTTTTTTTTTTTATTGTTTTAAAATTTTAACTTGCAGTATTAATTATAAAATAAATGTATATTGGCTTTTTTATTGGCCTTGTCAGAGATTACTAATGCCATGGCTGGGTGGCTTGTTGAAGCTCTCTAATGTCATTGAGCGTTACATATTTGAACTGAATATTTGATCAATTCTTCCTCTGTATAATTACCAGAATGCTAGATTCTAAAAAATCTAGGATACCAAGAACACAAGATGTTCTGGTCAAATTAGATGGAGCAAGAGAAAACAAGCTATAAGTTATAAAGTTTACACTGTTGACAAAATACGTTCATAATGAATGTGGCAAATAATAAGGATTGTGAGATGGCTAGCCAAAGCTATTAAAGTGGGCAAAGGTTCCTCAGTTAGGAGCAGCACTAAACAAGGGCTGGGAGAAATAAGAAGGGAAAGTTTTGGAACTCTGTTTCTATTTGCAATGAGACAAATGGAAACAGGTGTGGAATGTTATTGTAGTAGAAAGGATTAGTAGTAATGAGCAAAGTCTTAAGAATCTGGGTGTTAGGTAAAACGAGAATGGATGTATTGACATAATTGATAAGGATTGGACATAACATATGGATTTATTGCTTGCAATGAAGATTCTTCCTTCATGGCCTGTGTTTTATCATTGTATGTAGAATCGACAATGGTTTTATGTGCTGTTGAGAATAATAACAGTTGAATATCCTTCATGGCCTGTGTTTTATCATTGTATGTAGAATCGACTATGGTTTTACATGCTGTTGAGAATAATAATGGTTGGATATCGGAATAGTTACTTTCTTAAGCCATGTCTGTCATGTGATATTCTGAGTATTTCACATTTAGTCTTCAACTGAAGAACTTAATTTGAATTGCGTAATCGTATCTTTACCCCCTTTGCTCAATTGCAGGTACGGTTTTGGTTGGCGAGGTGGAAGAAGGTATGCAAATAAGAAGTTCAGGAAGGAGCAGATGAAATTGTCAGGGCAGATAAAACCTAGAAGATGGCAGCTGCTAGGACGAATAAAACCTAGAGGATGGCAATTCCAATTTCTCAAAAAAAGATCACCAAGGTCCATAGCACCTGAAAATGCTGTTAAAACATCTGAAAAGATGGCCCTGTAATACATAATCCCGGGGAACTTCATCAGTCTTGTTAGTGTGATAGCATTTACTCTACTTCAACTTAGATATCCCGATATAAAAGAATACTTTTTTTTGATAGAGTTAGATACTCATTTAACATTTAAAACTGTTCTTTGTTCTAGTATTTCGGGCAAGTAATGAACAAATTGTGTGTCATTTTGCTTCTGTTTGCTAGTATCTTCTCAGATACCCTTACCCCCTTAATACTGTTGATTCAGACAGTACAAGCATAAGAGATATTATGCTAACAAAATATTCTAATTTTTCTGATTAGTATCTATGGTAAGCCTTCTTCTAAGATATGCTTTTCGATCATCACGGCACTTGTTGAATGCAGAGTTATCTTGCATCTCTTTGCTTATTTGATTTCTGCTTCTATTTACCACAACTGAGTACTGACATTGGTTCATGCTTTGTATGTGATTTGAATCTCTTAATCATGTGATTAATCGATCAAAAAGTAGATAATAATTGAAAAATTGAAAATTAAGTTGGATAATCTTGACTAGAGATAATCTTGCACCTAAGATAATCTTATACCTAAGAATTAAAAATATTAAAAAACAATTTGGACTAAAAAAATAACTTTGTATTTAAGAATTCTAAGTATGCGAATGATATTATAAAACTAGATGATTTTTAATAAGTTAATGTATGATTTTTGTATCTACAAAGAAAAGTTGCTTTGTAAAAAAATTAAAAAAAAAATTCATGTTTATTCTTTAACTTGTTACTATAATTTCCAGCCCAAAAAAACATAATATAGTCTCTTTTAATTAACCATAATAAACTCTTTTTGGGTTGCAAGCAAATAAGCCTAAAATAATAATCAACTAATATAAGTTTAATAATGAAATAAACTCATGAACAATGTTTAATGGATTAGAACAAATCCAAATAAAAAATAATTATTCAACATTAAATAAATAAATAAAATAGGATAATAAAAATAAAATTTTCATGCTAAAATTCTTCCATGTAGCTTGAATATTTAATTTTCGTATATTTTTAATCGATTTCAGTCATGACTTCAAACACGTTATTTTCTCTCATCTGGATGAATTACTAGACTTTCTGTATATGGTTGGAAAACTTGAAATGTCTAGTTTTCAGTCAAATTTGAATCGTAACAAAATTCCACATGTAGTTTTAGATGTGTTTCAAATAGTACATGAAGATCTAGTTTGATAGATTTGACAAAATTCGTTTAGTAACTTTGACCATTTAAAATATTATGTTCCTGAACTTTATTTAACTTGAAAATTTACCACAATATAGTTCTATGTATCTAGTATATTTTTATAAATCTTGATTTGATGTGCGGCTTGAGAGATGTGCTTGATTTCACAAACTATTTAGGAGATATTTTAAGATTAAATTCAGATGTGAATTGGTTTGCATAATCATGAGTCTCTTACTCAAAAAAATGAAAAAATAAAAATAAAGTGGCTCTAATTCTATGAGTGCTCTGAATCATCAAGAACATTGATATCCGTCACTGGCTGCATTCGAAACGTGATCAGTTGATCTGGAAGAGAACAATGTTCAGACGATGACATGATTGATTTTTCCCTCTGGAGTGAATGTTAGACCTGGAATTATTCGAATAACTTTGCTTTCTATTTGTGGAGGGAAATAGCTGGCCTCAGGTTTCCATGTAACTGCCATAACCACACCTTGTTTCTAATGATGCCAGAAACAGCTGTTACAGATTATCACCATCCTAGAAAACTGAGTTTTGCCTATTTTTCACCATGGCAGGGTCAATGAAAAGGCATTTGGAAGTTCTTGTTGCAATGTGAAACTTTCGGATGTGATGTAATATGATGCTTGTGCTGTTGTCTGAATTTGTGACGGGATATCAGGCCACCCTATCAGATTTCCTTATGCAATCTGTTGAATATAATAATGTTTTGGAGGATTTTCTATAATTTGATTGGAATGTGAGGTACTTAAAGCAGGAAAAGAAACGAGTGAAAAAATAGCAAATGCTATTACCTCAATAGTTCTACTTCTTTTTCTGCCAGTCGGTATATGGAATGCAAATACAGTTATTATCGTTGACAGGTCAGGGCAGTGTGTCTGAAGATAGCATTGCAAAACACTGGTGGAGACATATGGTTATGCTTGTGAAGAACATACAGCACTGCTGTCTTCTGTTACTATTCAGTCTAGACGTTCAGATGTTTATCCTAGGTTTTTTTTTTTTAACTGACGGGATTTCGATTGGTTGTAGGCAACAACAAAAGATGGATTTGTTCTTGGCCCATAGAGAATTCCAGAGGGGTGGGACTCTAAGAAAGAAGCCAGCAGTTCTGGTGGGCTGCTAATGGCACATGACTTTAATTGAACTGTTATGATTTCTGGCAAATTTGAATTGATAAATGGATACCAGATATACACCCTGTAAGGATACTGGTAACAGGATGCAGTCATATGAAAGAAAACATATCATAGGAACATGGCCAACAGTTTAGCCTTTGTACTTGCGTACGCTGACACTTTTCTGTGGGTTGGCAGCTGGCAGCAGGAGAACAAAGTTGTTTTCAGACAAAAGTCAAAATGGCATGGCTGCTGCATTGGCCCCATCAGTCGGTGATGGCGTTTGTGCATCAATGATCGAGCCACAAGATTATCTGCGAAGAACACACGGTAATCTGTTTGTATTTTACACTCTTCATTTTGTAAATGTGGCAACCAGTTGAAGACTTGAAGTGATGATTTATAGTGTGTAAAATTCCTTTGGGTTTCAGGTGACAACAGAAGATGGCTATATTCTCAGCTTGCCGAGAATCCCAGCTTGGTATTCATTATATATATATATATATATATATATATATATATATAAGAAACAATGGTGTTATGGCAGGATGGAATTACCTGGCTGCTGTTACCTCCAGATCAATCTTTGGCATTTCTCTTGGCTGATAATGGCTTTGATGTATGGATTGCTAACACTCGGGGAACCAAATACAGTCGCGGCCACGGGTCCCTCAGTCCAGATGACTCAGTAACATCTCTTCCTCTTTCTGGCAATATTTTGTTCTCCCTCTTGTCACTTGTTTCCTGTTCTGTATGATTCAATGATTCAAATGTTTTCTAGGTTTATTGGGATTGGACTTGGGATGAGCTGGTCACATACGATCTTCCAGCTACCTTCCAGTATGCTCATGATCAAGCAGGACAAAACCTGCACCATGTTGGACATCACTGGTGATCTTCTAATGCTTGAGTTGTTTTTAGGATTCTGCTAACAACAGTTTGCTCATACTGAGTTTTGAATTCTTTTCTAGGGAGCTTTGATTGCTCTAGCTGCCTTTTCAAAGAGCCACCTGGTGAATTCATTGAGATCAGCTGCCTTTTCAGATGTCCTCTCCGCTTGCAAGAAATGCTGCCAAAGATTTTCTCGCTGAGGAGAAAGCTTATTTTCTTGTTTCTATGTGTCAAGAATCTAATTATACAATCCAATCCAAGTTCCTGACAGTGATCTGCATATATATATATATGCTTGTTTAACAGGCCTTGCACTGGTTGGGTCTCAATGAATTTGATCCAAGAGGGTAATACTGCAAACTCTGCTCTTTTGACTTTCCTCAATCACTCCTCAACATACTGACAATGCTGGAGATACTTAAATTATTTGTTTTCACTGAAAGAGTCCAGCCATCACTGAGCTAAGTCTACATGTCTGACCTAGATATAAAAGCCTAGGCCCGCTCAGGCCTTGAAATCTAAACATGCGTCTAGTTTTTTTTTTTTTTTTTTAAAATTTTTTTTATACCGAGCGATAGATCATCTATACTGGTAGGCACCCTATTACTTACTATGACATTTTATGGTCACCTGAGATGAACGGAATATTGGGGGTCGAAGATCTTGTACCCCACAATATCATAAGGACCTCCATTAACTATCCACCATCTCCAAAACACCCTAAAATCACTTTAAAAAAACACAAATATCAACTAAATCTGAAAATCTAAATGGACATCGATTTATTTTGTTTTTTAAAAAATAAAAGCTAAAAATCATCATAATCAAATTAGAATAGAATTTTTTTACACAAAACTTAACTATTTTGGTTATAAAATTATGAAAACCAATAACTTTCTCTCTTGTATATTTTTTTTGTAACTTTATTTCTCATTTCTTAAACTCAAAAATTAAAAAATAATGAACAAAATTAATTTAATTTTTACATCAAAATAAAAATTGCTAAAATTTTAGGATTAATTATGTATTTTTTTTATATTTAACATTTCAGTCATTTATCTTTTATTTTGATCTCTCTAGCACAATTTCAAACTTAATCTCTTGAAATTAGGCTATAGAAAGTTTCAATTAAAAGAAAAAAGTGAAAGACATAATAAAATAAGATGAAAAAAGGAAAAGAAAATGAGAGCCAACTGCTACACTATTTATACGAAAGTGAACGAGCTGGGGGAAAACCCCAACTCTTTTAGTTTATACTAGTTACATGCGTCGCGCGATGCCGCGAGTCAATTATTTTTTGCATTTTAAAAATAGTCAAGATCTAAAAGTGTTAGATTTTTTTGTAAAGTTATACCCAAAAGTCTCAATTTTGATTGCATCACCTGTTCCAAGAGTAATGTTTATAATATTAATAATAACATTAAACTTGGGTTAACCCTTAGCATAAAAGTGTTTGGACTATAATACCATATCCAATAGCATTGGACGTGGGTCTGGCTGCAAGGTCGTGTCATAAAAGTGTAATAATTAAATAGATTAGTTAAAAAAAAAACCAACAGGAAGAAAAAAACTAATGAAAAAAAAAATGAATTAATTGGGTTAACCCTTCAAATCAGGTTAACCCGTCATACCTTGAATTCGCATAATGAAAGTTTGATAATTAAAAAAAAAAAAACAAATTAATGGGTTAACCCAGAATTAACTGGGCTAACTCGTCAAACCAGGTTAACCTGTCAAACCTGTAATACTTGTAATGAAAGTTTGATAACTAAATAGAAAAAAATTTAACATTAACAATTTAAATTAAATGAAAAAAAATTAATTAAAAAAAAGGCATCAGCCTTTTCATTGTGGACTGCACTGTGCAGTCCATAGTAAAAGGCATAAAAAAAAAACTAAAGGCATCAGCCAAAAGCTATTTAGAAAAAAATTTAATATTAATAAACTAAATTAATTAAATAAAATTAATTAAAAAGAAAAAATAAAAGAAAAAAAACCTCTAAGAAGAAAAAAAATACTAAATAGAAAGAAATTTAACATTAACAAACTAAACGAAACAAAAAAATAATTAAAAAAAAATTCAGGTTAACTCGTCAAACCAAGTTAACCCGTTAAACCCGGGATTCGTGTCATGAATGTCTGGTAACTAAATAAAAAAAAATAAACATTAACAAACTAAACTAAACAAAAAAAAATTAATTAAAAAGAAAAAAAAATCTGGGTTAACTCGTCAAACCATGCTAACCCGTTAAACCCAGGATCTGTGTCATGAAAGTTTGATAACTAAATAAAAAAAAATTAAACATTAACAAACTAAATTAAACAAAAACATTTATGAAAATAATAATAAAAAAAATTGATGGGTCAACCCAGAATTAACTGGGTTCACCCGTGAAACCAGGTTAACCCGTGAAACTCGGGATATGTGTCATGAAAGTCTAATAACTAAATAGAAAGAAATTTAACATTAACAAACTAAACTAAACAAAAAAAATTAATTAAAAAGAATAAAAAGCAAAAAAAAATAATTCTATTTTAACTTGTCAAACCAAGTTAACCCGTTAAATCCTGTAAACGTGTCATGAAAGTCTGACAACTAAATAAAAAAATTAAATATTAATAAACTAAATAAACAAAAAAATTTTGTTAAAAAAAACAAAGGAAGAAGCAAAAACAAATCCCAAAAAACATTAAGAAAAAGGTAAAAAAACTAAGACAACTTAAAAAAAAAAAACGCCTAAGGAATCAGTGTTTTACTATGGAAATGAAAAATTTAATTAAAAAGAAAAAAAAAATCTGAGTTAACCCATTAAACCTGGAATGCGTGTTATAAAAGTTTGAGATAGAAAAAAATTTAACATTAATAAAAATTTTTATTTTTAAAATATCCATTAAAAAAAAAAAGAAAAAATGAAGAAAAAGAAAAGCAAAAAGTAAACAAAAAAAATCTGAATTAATTGGGTTAACCCTCAAACCAAGTTAACCCGTCAAACCAGGGATTCGCGTCATGGAAGTTTGATAACTGCATAAAAAAAAAATTGACAGGTTAACTCATAATTAATTTGGTTAACCTATGAAACCAGAAAAAAAAATCTGGGTTAACCCGTTAAACCCGAAATGCGTGTTATAAAAGTTTGAGATACAAAAAAAATTTAACATTAACAAATTTGTTTTAAAAAAATATCCATTAAACAAAAACAAAGAAAAAATGAAGAAAAAAAAAACAAAAAGCAAAAAGTAAAAAAAAAAAAAACAAAAAAAAAAACAGCTCAATTAAAAAAAAACAATGAAAAAAAAGACTTAAAAAAAAACACTGATTCCTTTTAGCTATATATATAATAATATTGTTTTCAAACCCGGCAAATAACACTTAGATCTTGGCATAGTGAAATTATCACTTTACGCTTCATTTTTCTCTTATTTTATTTCTTCTTTGTTTTTTCTCATCTTATTTCTTCTTTATTTTTCCAATAATTTTAGATGTAGCTATTAGATATGATGTTTTTAATAGTCCAAATAATTATAGATTTATATCTACATATATATGATCTAACATATATGATATATATTTTTTTTATCATTATTTTATGTTGGCTAGAGGTTTGTTCAAAGATACATGATGGATCAAAGTATATATTTGTAGTTTTAAATGAATTTCTAGTAGTCTAGCTATCGAATCTGTAGAGAAAATAAGGTTTCGATACCTTATCAAACTTTTGTTACTTTCATCAATAGAGCTTAATGGTGTGGCCCATTTCCTCATTAACAAGTGGTGGCAATAGATTTCTAGGTTTGAGACATGAAAAAAATCACACATGGACAACCTAAAAAGATGCTCCTTGAAAGTTTAATAGTTACTGCCATAGTAAGCGAATCTTTTTGCACTTGATTAGAATTGAGTATTATTTTTGTAATTTTTAGCTTGAAAAAATAAGATGTTCAGGCAATGATAATGTTTAAAAAAAAAACAAAAAAAATCTAAGACATGAAACATTGATTTAACTGGATTTAATAAATTTAATAATATAGTTTTAAAAAAGATATTGATAGTAAATATAGTGAAAAAAAAATAATTAACTAAAAATGAGTTGTCAAAATCAAATTTAGATAAAAAAAAAATGATAAAATATTTGAAATTTATCACTAAAAAATCACAACATTACATATAAGACAATTAAGTGATTTTAGTTGGGCCCATTTTGTGATCAATCTAAATCTGATAAAATACAATATTTCATGTTACTTGATTTTCAAAGATAATTTGAGAAAAAAGAAAAAAAGAAAAAAAAGAAAGAATCTTTTGGGATGACCACAAAAATTTAGAATTTATCACCAAAAAATCACAACATTACACATAAGACAACAAACTATCTAAAATATATGTAATAGGTTTGCAATCAACGTAATGCAATCAACGTAATGCTTATAACATATATGATA
Organism: Populus tomentosa; assembly: GCA_018804465.1. Classification (NCBI taxonomy): domain Eukaryota; kingdom Viridiplantae; phylum Streptophyta; class Magnoliopsida; order Malpighiales; family Salicaceae; genus Populus; species Populus tomentosa. The sequence continues at coordinate 11,021,565 of CM031995.1, forward strand.
TTTTTTTTATCATTATTTTATGTTGGCTAGAGGTTTGTTCAATATATGATGGATCAAAGTACATATTTGTAGTTTTAAATGAATTTGTAGTAATCTAGTTAACGAATTTATAGAGAAAATAAGGTTTCGATACCTTATCAAACTTTTGTTACTTTCATCAATAGAGCTTGATGGTGTGGTGTGGCCCATTTCCTCATTAACAAGTGGTGGCAATAGATTTGTAGGTTTGAGACATGAAAAAAATCACACATGGACAACCTAAAAAGATGCCACTTGAAAGTTTAATAGTTAGTAAGCGAGTCTTTTTGCACTTGATTAGAATTGAGTATTATTTTTATAATTTTTAGCATGAAAAAAATAAGATGTTCAGACGATAATAATGTTTTCAAAAGAGCAAGAAAAATTAAAGACATGAAATATTGATTTAACTAGATTTAATAAGTTTAATTAATTTAATAATATGATTTTAAAAAAGACATTGATAGTAAATATAGTGAAAAAAAATAATAATTAACTAAAAATGAGTTGTCAATATCATATTTGAGATAAAAAAAAGAAAAAATGATAAAATATTTGAAATTTATCACTAAAAAATCACAACATTACATATAAGACAATTAAGTGATAGTGGATACACAACATTTAGTTGGGCTCATTTGTTATCAATCCAAATCTGATAAAATACAATATTTCATGTTATTTGATTTTCAAAGATAATTTGAGAAAAAGAAAAAAAAGAAAGAATCTTTTGGGATGACCACAAAAATTTAGAATTTATCACTAAAAAATCACAACATTACACATAAGACAACAAAATATCTAAAATATATATAATAGGTTTGCAATCAATGTAATGCTTATAAGAAATTATATTAATACGACAAGTTTTTGGAAATAATTATAGGATTAATCAATTTTTAAAGACAAATTATTAGTTATTTATAATATATTATTCGTTCACTCACATAAAAATATAACTCACCATGATATTCTAGTTTTCCTGTCATCCCTCTATAAACATTTGAATATTCAAACCCCTGTAAAGTGTGTTCACAATATTGCTTGCTGCACAAAGTGATTTGTCAAAATCATGGCTGGCCCTTTATTTGTCAGCACACATCCATGGAAATGTACAAGAACAACCTTTATTTGTCAGCACACATCCATGGAAGTGACAGACGCAAGTGATTTTTTTTTTGGTAGTTAAAGTATTAAAATATCGTATAATTTGATAAGATTTAATAATATATGCATTGATGATGGTAGTATATAAAAGGAAGTAGATTTAGTAAAATTTGGAAACAGAGAAGTGTAATTGCTGTAGTTTGTAACTAAATTTTAAATGGCCGGGACTTTAGCCACTCAAATTCTAGGGATCCTATTCTGTTTATCGGCAGCTGCGGCCGCTGCAGGAACAAAGGTTTATTCCTTCAATAGTCAGAATAGCACATCTGTGTCATCCCTGAATGCCAGTGATGGTATTTGCAAATCGGTGGTGGAGCCACTAGGCTACGCCTGCCAAGAACATACGGTACAGGAGGCTAATCCTTGCCACTAGCTCGGAGTCATCTTGCTTTAGAAACTTGAGCCCGTTTTTGGATTATTGCAGGTAACAACAAAAGATGGTTATATTCTTAGCCTTCAGAGAATGCCTTCTGGGTTGTCCGGTCAGGCAGCAGACAAGCCGCCGGTTCTGCTACAACATGGGCTAATTGTGGTACGTAGTAGCTAGCTAGCTAATTCTTCATTGATCTCTAATGTTTATAGCTGCGATTTAAATGAAAACGAAAAATAACATCAACGGATTGACGGCAGGATGGTGTAACGTGGCTGATGAGTCTTCCCGATGAATCTTTAGCATTCATATTGGCGGATAATGGTTATGATGTGTGGATTTCCAACGGTCGGGGGACTAGATTTAGCCGGGGCCACGCATCAATCGATCCCTATGATTCGGTACTTTTGAGTCTATATATTTTCCTTCATTATGTGACCTTGAATCGTTTTTTTTAACAATCGAACATTTTATCTTGTTTCATGGCAGGCTTATTGGGATTGGACCTGGGATGAGTTAGCTGCCTATGATCTTCCTGCTACATTTCAGTACGTGCATGACCAGACAGGGCAGAACCTTCACTATGTTGGGCATTCCCAGGTGGATATTGCACTGTGTTGCTTTCACTGTTTTTTCTGGTTCCTGGGACATTCATATCTATTGTTCTAGAATTTTGTTCTGCATATATATAGCTGAGGTTAAGACAATCTTTGACTTCATTTCAGGGAACTTTGATTGCTTTGGCTGCCTTTTCTCAAGGAAAGTTATTGAACATGTTAAGATCGGCTGTTTTGCTCTGTCCAGTAGCTTATCTTAACCATTTGACATCACCGTTTGCAAGAGGTCTTGTCGATTTATTTGTAGCTGAGGTAAAACCAAATGAATGGATCTGCCTTGCTCAAAAAAATGAATTTCCAAATTTAAATTTAAAGGAAAAGAATTCCCTTACCTTTTTACTTAGCATTCTGTCTCATTATTGCACAGGACTTGTACTGGTTAGGACAACATGAATTTTCTCTTCGTGGGTGAGAAAGCAACTCTTCTTTTTCTTCATCAACATAATCATTATCATCATCAAGTTGCTAAATGAACCTTTTCTTCATCATCATCATCAAGTTGCTAAAAGAAATAGTAACTATTATGATTTCTTAGTGAACAGGCCGGTTGTGAACAAGCTTCTGGAAGATATCTGCATTATGCCTGGGATCGACTGCTCTGACTTATTAACAGCTATAACTGGTATTTAGGCTTGTTCATTAAAACCTGAACACACAAAAGTTTAGTAGTTAACCAATACTGATTGACCACCCAACATGTTTTAGGCCCGAATTGCTGCCTCAATTCATCTAGGACAAAAATATTTCTTGATTATGTACCTCAATCGACAGCAACCAAGAACATAATCCACCTGGCACAGAGTAAGTGTTTCTAAATTCTTGATTGGCTAGCTCTTTTTTCAGAAAAACAAATCAAGAAAAATCTTTGAACAACAAAAGCAACCATTATGGTTTTGCATAACAGTTAGGAAATTATGTCAAACATTCTTTTTTATGAATGGAAGGAAATGGGATAACTTATTCGAGCAAAATCCAAACAGAAAAATGTTGAACTTTAGAAGTTTGCTTTATTCATTACATTCTGGTTCTGTGTTCTATGCAGTGATTAGGACGGGAACGATAGCAATGTATGATTATGGTAATGAAAATGACAACATGGTTCATTACGGGCAACCTACTCCTCCAGTGTATAACATGACCAGCATCCCTAATGACCTTCCTCTTTTTCTTGGCTATGGAGGGAAGGACTATCTCTCTGATGTGAGGGATGTACAAGCTCTACTAGACAACCTCAAAGATCATGATGGCGACAAGCTGGTGGTACAATACACCGATGAATATGCTCATGCAGATTTTGTTTTAGGCGTGAATGCTAATCAGATTGTCTATGATCCTGTAATAGCCTTCTTTAAGATCAACTGATCTATCTAAGAACTCTGTTTGTGGACAATAACAGGATTTGCTTATGTCTGCTTTTCCATGTAGATAGGCCTATAATATCCATGTTTACTGCAAATATTCAATCTCATGATTGAATGTAAAGGTCATGTACTGCTTAAATAGTTTTGATTTCCATGGTTAACATCATTGCACTCTTCTATCTTGTACGATTTTGGATACATCGACAAATCAAGCCTATATACCCAAGTTTGCTTGATTATGTGAAGTTTGAGAATAAGCCCAAGTTTGTAGTAAGAATAACGTTGAACCACAGGGCTATTGGTAAGTTAAGTATGCATTATATGCCAATACGTACACGTATGTGTTTGATGCATGGAAGTCTAATACTGTTGAAAGTCGATATTTTTATTTAAATCCTTTGAGATTTGTGAAGACATTATTAAATGTCTATTTAGATGTAAGTGATCTGTGAATGAAAGTTTGTGTGTTAAAAAAAAAATTCAGGTTAACTCGTCAAACCAAGTTAACCCGTTAAACCCGGGATTCGTGTCATGAATGTCTGGTAACTAAATAAAAAAAAATAAACATTAACAAACTAAACTAAACAAAAAAAATTAATTAAAAAGAAAAAAAAATCTGGGTTAACTCGTCAAACCATGCTAACCCGTTAAACCCAGGATCTGTGTCATGAAAGTTTGATAACTAAATAAAAAAAAATTAAACATTAACAAACTAAATTAAACAAAAACATTTATGAAAATAATAATAAAAAAAATTGATGGGTCAACCCAGAATTAACTGGGTTCACCCGTGAAACCAGGTTAACCCGTGAAACTCGGGATATATGTCATGAAAGTCTAATAACTAAATAGAAAGAAATTTAACATTAACATACTAAACTAAACAAAAAAAATTAATTAAAAAGAATAAAAAGCAAAAAAAAATAATTCTATTTTAACTTGTCAAACCAAGTTAACCCGTTAAATCCTGTAAACGTGTCATGAAAGTCTGACAACTAAATAAAAAAATTAAATATTAATAAACTAAATAAACAAAAAAATTTTGTTAAAAAAAACAAAGGAAGAAGCAAAAACAAATCCCAAAAAACATTAAGAAAAAAGGTAAAAAAACTAAGACAACTTAAAAAAAAAAACGCCTAAGGAATCAGTGTTTTACTATGGAAATGAAAAATTTAATTAAAAAGAAAAAAAAATCTGAGTTAACCCATTAAACCTGGAATGCGTGTTATAAAAGTTTGAGATAGAAAAAAATTTAACATTAATAAAAATTTTTATTTTTAAAATATCCATTAAAAAAAAAAGAAAAAATGAAGAAAAAGAAAAGCAAAAAGTAAACAAAAAAAATCTGAATTAATTGGGTTAACCCTCAAACCAAGTTAACCCGTCAAACCAGGGATTCGCGTCATGGAAGTTTGATAACTGCATAAAAAAAAAAATTGACAGGTTAACTCATAATTAATTTGGTTAACCTATGAAACCAGAAAAAAAAATCTGGGTTAACCCGTTAAACCCGAAATGCGTGTTATAAAAGTTTGAGATACAAAAAAAATTTAACATTAACAAATTTTTTTTAAAAAAATATCCATTAAACAAAAACAAAGAAAAAATGAAGAAAAAAAAACAAAAAGCAAAAAGTAAAAAAAAAAAAAACAAAAAAAAACAGCTCAATTAAAAAAAAACAATGAAAAAAAAGACTTAAAAAAAAAAACACTGATTCCTTTTAGCTATATATATAATAATATTGTTTTCAAACCCGGCAAATAACACTTAGATCTTGGCATAGTGAAATTATCACTTTACGCTTCATTTTTCTCTTATTTTATTTCTTCTTTGTTTTTTCTCATCTTATTTCTTCTTTATTTTTCCAATAATTTTAGATGTAGCTATTAGATATGTTGTTTTTAATAGTCCAAATAATTATAGATTTATATCTACATATATATGATCTAACATATATGATATATTTTTTTATCATTATTTTATGTTGGCTAGAGGTTTGTTCAAAGATACATGATGGATCAAAGTATATATTTGTAGTTTTAAATGAATTTCTAGTAGTCTAGCTATCGAATCTGTAGAGAAAATAAGGTTTCGATACCTTATCAAACTTTTGTTACTTTCATCAATAGAGCTTAATGGTGTGGCCCATTTCCTCATTAACAAGTGGTGGCAATAGATTTCTAGGTTTGAGACATGAAAAAAATCACACATGGACAACCTAAAAAGATGCTCCTTGAAAGTTTAATAGTTACTGCCATAGTAAGCGAATCTTTTTGCACTTGATTAGAATTGAGTATTATTTTTGTAATTTTTAGCTTGAAAAAAATAAGATGTTCAGGCAATGATAATGTTTAAAAAAAAAACAAAAAAAATCTAAGACATGAAACATTGATTTAACTGGATTTAATAAATTTAATAATATAGTTTTAAAAAAGATATTGATAGTAAATATAGTGAAAAAAAATAATTAACTAAAAATGAGTTGTCAAAATCAAATTTAGATAAAAAAAAATGATAAAATATTTGAAATTTATCACTAAAAAATCACAACATTACATATAAGACAATTAAGTGATTTTAGTTGGGCCCATTTTGTGATCAATCTAAATCTGATAAAATACAATATTTCATGTTACTTGATTTTCAAAGATAATTTGAGAAAAAAGAAAAAAAGAAAAAAAAGAAAGAATCTTTTGGGATGACCACAAAAATTTAGAATTTATCACCAAAAAATCACAACATTACACATAAGACAACAAACTATCTAAAATATATGTAATAGGTTTGCAATCAACGTAATGCAATCAACGTAATGCTTATAACATATATGATATTTTTTTTATCATTATTTTATGTTGGCTAGAGGTTTGTTCAATATATGATGGATCAAAGTACATATTTGTAGTTTTAAATGAATTTATAGTAATCTAGTTAACGAATTTATAGAGAAAATAAGGTTTCGATACCTTATCAAACTTTTGTTACTTTCATCAATAGAGCTTGATGGTGTGGTGTGGCCCATTTCCTCATTAACAAGTGGTGGCAATAGATTTGTAGGTTTGAGACATGAAAAAAATCACACATGGACAACCTAAAAAGATGTCACTTGAAAGTTTAATAGTTAGTAAGCGAGTCTTTTTGCACTTGATTAGAATTGAGTATTATTTTTATAATTTTTAGCATGAAAAAAATAAGATGTTCAGACGATAATAATGTTTTCAAAAGAGCAAGAAAAATTAAAGACATGAAATATTGATTTAACTAGATTTAATAAGTTTAATTAATTTAATAATATGATTTTAAAAAAGACATTGATAGTAAATATAGTGAAAAAAAATAATAATTAACTAAAAATGAGTTGTCAATATCATATTTGAGATAAAAAAAAGAAAAAATGATAAAATATTTGAAATTTATCACTAAAAAATCACAACATTACATATAAGACAATTAAGTGATAGTGGATACACAACATTTAGTTGGGCTCATTTGTTATCAATCCAAATCTGATAAAATACAATATTTCATGTTATTTGATTTTCAAAGATAATTTGAGAAAAAGAAAAAAAAGAAAGAATCTTTTGGGATGACCACAAAAATTTAGAATTTATCACTAAAAAGTCACAACATTACACATAAGACAACAAAATATCTAAAATATATATAATAGGTTTGCAATCAATGTAATGCTTATAAGAAATTATATTAATACGACAAGTTTTTGGAAATAATTATAGGATTAATCAATTTTTAAAGACAAATTATTAGTTATTTATAATATATTATTCGTTCACTCACATAAAAATATAACTCACCATGATATTCTAGTTTTCCTGTCATCCCTCTATAAACATTTGAATATTCAAACCCCTGTAAAGTGTGTTCACAATATTGCTTGCTGCACAAAGTGATTTGTCAAAATCATGGCTGGCCCTTTATTTGTCAGCACACATCCATGGAAATGTACAAGAACAACCTTTATTTGTCAGCACACATCCATGGAAGTGACAGACGCAAGTGATTTTTTTTTTGGTAGTTAAAGTATTAAAATATCGTATAATTTGATAAGATTTAATAATATATGCATTGATGATGGTAGTATATAAAAGGAAGTAGATTTAGTAAAATTTGGAAACAGAGAAGTGTAATTGCTGTAGTTTGTAACTAAATTTTAAATGGCCGGGACTTTAGCCACTCAAATTCTAGGGATCCTATTCTGTTTATCGGCAGCTGCGGCCGCTGCAGGAACAAAGGTTTATTCCTTCAATAGTCAGAATAGCACATCTGTGTCATCCCTGAATGCCAGTGATGGTATTTGCAAATCGGTGGTGGAGCCACTAGGCTACGCCTGCCAAGAACATACGGTACAGGAGGCTAATCCTTGCCACTAGCTCGGAGTCATCTTGCTTTAGAAACTTGAGCCCGTTTTTGGATTATTGCAGGTAACAACAAAAGATGGTTATATTCTTAGCCTTCAGAGAATGCCTTCTGGGTTGTCCGGTCAGGCAGCAGACAAGCCGCCGGTTCTGCTACAACATGGGCTAATTGTGGTACGTAGTAGCTAGCTAGCTAATTCTTCATTGATCTCTAATGTTTATAGCTGCGATTTAAATGAAAACGAAAAATAACATCAACGGATTGACGGCAGGATGGTGTAACGTGGCTGATGAGTCTTCCCGATGAATCTTTAGCATTCATATTGGCGGATAATGGTTATGATGTGTGGATTTCCAACGGTCGGGGGACTAGATTTAGCCGGGGCCACGCATCAATCGATCCCTATGATTCGGTACTTTTGAGTCTATATATTTTCCTTCATTATGTGACCTTGAATCGTTTTTTTTAACAATCGAACATTTTATCTTGTTTCATGGCAGGCTTATTGGGATTGGACCTGGGATGAGTTAGCTGCCTATGATCTTCCTGCTACATTTCAGTACGTGCATGACCAGACAGGGCAGAACCTTCACTATGTTGGGCATTCCCAGGTGGATATTGCACTGTGTTGCTTTCACTGTTTTTTCTGGTTCCTGGGACATTCATATCTATTGTTCTAGAATTTTGTTCTGCATATATATAGCTGAGGTTAAGACAATCTTTGACTTCATTTCAGGGAACTTTGATTGCTTTGGCTGCCTTTTCTCAAGGAAAGTTATTGAACATGTTAAGATCGGCTGTTTTGCTCTGTCCAGTAGCTTATCTTAACCATTTGACATCACCGTTTGCAAGAGGTCTTGTCGATTTATTTGTAGCTGAGGTAAAACCAAATGAATGGATCTGCCTTGCTCAAAAAAATGAATTTCCAAATTTAAATTTAAAGGAAAAGAATTCCCTTACCTTTTTACTTAGCATTCTGTCTCATTATTGCACAGGACTTGTACTGGTTAGGACAACATGAATTTTCTCTTCGTGGGTGAGAAAGCAACTCTTCTTTTTCTTCATCAACATAATCATTATCATCATCAAGTTGCTAAATGAACCTTTTCTTCATCATCATCATCAAGTTGCTAAAAGAAATAGTAACTATTATGATTTCTTAGTGAACAGGCCGGTTGTGAACAAGCTTCTGGAAGATATCTGCATTATGCCTGGGATCGACTGCTCTGACTTATTAACAGCTATAACTGGTATTTAGGCTTGTTCATTAAAACCTGAACACACAAAAGTTTAGTAGTTAACCAATACTGATTGACCACCCAACATGTTTTAGGCCCGAATTGCTGCCTCAATTCATCTAGGACAAAAATATTTCTTGATTATGTACCTCAATCGACAGCAACCAAGAACATAATCCACCTGGCACAGAGTAAGTGTTTCTAAATTCTTGATTGGCTAGCTCTTTTTTCAGAAAAACAAATCAAGAAAAATCTTTGAACAACAAAAGCAACCATTATGGTTTTGCATAACAGTTAGGAAATTATGTCAAACATTCTTTTTTATGAATGGAAGGAAATGGGATAACTTATTCGAGCAAAATCCAAACAGAAAAATGTTGAACTTTAGAAGTTTGCTTTATTCATTACATTCTGGTTCTGTGTTCTATGCAGTGATTAGGACGGGAACGATAGCAATGTATGATTATGGTAATGAAAATGACAACATGGTTCATTACGGGCAACCTACTCCTCCAGTGTATAACATGACCAGCATCCCTAATGACCTTCCTCTTTTTCTTGGCTATGGAGGGAAGGACTATCTCTCTGATGTGAGGGATGTACAAGCTCTACTAGACAACCTCAAAGATCATGATGGCGACAAGCTGGTGGTACAATACACCGATGAATATGCTCATGCAGATTTTGTTTTAGGCGTGAATGCTAATCAGATTGTCTATGATCCTGTAATAGCCTTCTTTAAGATCAACTGATCTATCTAAGAACTCTGTTTGTGGACAATAACAGGATTTGCTTATGTCTGCTTTTCCATGTAGATAGGCCTATAATATCCATGTTTACTGCAAATATTCAATCTCATGATTGAATGTAAAGGTCATGTACTGCTTAAATAGTTTTGATTTCCATGGTTAACATCATTGCACTCTTCTATCTTGTACGATTTTGGATACATCGACAAATCAAGCCTATATACCCAAGTTTGCTTGATTATGTGAAGTTTGAGAATAAGCCCAAGTTTGTAGTAAGAATAACGTTGAACCACAGGGCTATTGGTAAGTTAAGTATGCATTATATGCCAATACGTACACGTATGTGTTTGATGCATGGAAGTCTAATACTGTTGAAAGTCGATATTTTTATTTAAATCCTTTGAGATTTGTGAAGACATTATTAAATGTCTATTTAGATGTAAGTGATCTGTGAATGAAAGTTTGTGTGTTAAAAAAAAAATTCAGGTTAACTCGTCAAACCAAGTTAACCCGTTAAACCCGGGATTCGTGTCATGAATGTCTGGTAACTAAATAAAAAAAATAAACATTAACAAACTAAACTAAACAAAAAAAATTAATTAAAAAGAAAAAAAAATCTGGGTTAACTCGTCAAACCATGCTAACCCGTTAAACCCAGGATCTGTGTCATGAAAGTTTGATAACTAAATAAAAAAAAATTAAACATTAACAAACTAAATTAAACAAAAACATTTATGAAAATAATAATAAAAAAATTGATGGGTCAACCCAGAATTAACTGGGTTCACCCGTGAAACCAGGTTAACCCGTGAAACTCGGGATATATGTCATGAAAGTCTAATAACTAAATAGAAAGAAATTTAACATTAACATACTAAACTAAACAAAAAAAATTAATTAAAAAGAATAAAAAGCAAAAAAAATAATTCTATTTTAACTTGTCAAACCAAGTTAACCCGTTAAATCCTGTAAACGTGTCATGAAAGTCTGACAACTAAATAAAAAAATTAAATATTAATAAACTAAATAAACAAAAAAATTTTGTTAAAAAAAACAAAGGAAGAAGCAAAAACAAATCCCAAAAAACATTAAGAAAAAAGGTAAAAAAACTAAGACAACTTAAAAAAAAAAAACGCCTAAGGAATCAGTGTTTTACTATGGAAATGAAAAATTTAATTAAAAAGAAAAAAAAATCTGAGTTAACCCATTAAACCTGGAATGCGTGTTATAAAAGTTTGAGATAGAAAAAAATTTAACATTAATAAAAAATTTTATTTTTAAAATATCCATTAAAAAAAAAAGAAAAAATGAAGAAAAAGAAAAGCAAAAAGTAAACAAAAAAAATCTGAATTAATTGGGTTAACCCTCAAACCAAGTTAACCCGTCAAACCAGGGATTCGCGTCATGGAAGTTTGATAACTGCATAAAAAAAAAAATTGACAGGTTAACTCATAATTAATTTGGTTAACCTATGAAACCAGAAAAAAAAATCTGGGTTAACCCGTTAAACCCGAAATGCGTGTTATAAAAGTTTGAGATACAAAAAAAATTTAACATTAACAAATTTTTTTTAAAAAAATATCCATTAAACAAAAACAAAGAAAAAATGAAGAAAAAAAAACAAAAAGCAAAAGTAAAAAAAAAAAAACAAAAAAAAACAGCTCAATTAAAAAAAAACAATGAAAAAAAAGACTTAAAAAAAAAAACACTGATTCCTTTTAGCTATATATATAATAATATTGTTTTCAAACCCGGCAAATAACACTTAGATCTTGGCATAGTGAAATTATCACTTTACGCTTCATTTTTCTCTTATTTTATTTCTTCTTTGTTTTTTCTCATCTTATTTCTTCTTTATTTTTCCAATAATTTTAGATGTAGCTATTAGATATGTTGTTTTTAATAGTCCAAATAATTATAGATTTATATCTACATATATATGATCTAACATATATGATATATTTTTTTATCATTATTTTATGTTGGCTAGAGGTTTGTTCAAAGATACATGATGGATCAAAGTATATATTTGTAGTTTTAAATGAATTTCTAGTAGTCTAGCTATCGAATCTGTAGAGAAAATAAGGTTTCGATACCTTATCAAACTTTTGTTACTTTCATCAATAGAGCTTAATGGTGTGGCCCATTTCCTCATTAACAAGTGGTGGCAATAGATTTCTAGGTTTGAGACATGAAAAAAATCACACATGGACAACCTAAAAAGATGCTCCTTGAAAGTTTAATAGTTACTGCCATAGTAAGCGAATCTTTTTGCACTTGATTAGAATTGAGTATTATTTTTGTAATTTTTAGCTTGAAAAAAATAAGATGTTCAGGCAATGATAATGTTTAAAAAAAAAACAAAAAAAATCTAAGACATGAAACATTGATTTAACTGGATTTAATAAATTTAATAATATAGTTTTAAAAAAGATATTGATAGTAAATATAGTGAAAAAAAATAATTAACTAAAAATGAGTTGTCAAAATCAAATTTAGATAAAAAAAAATGATAAAATATTTGAAATTTATCACTAAAAAATCACAACATTACATATAAGACAATTAAGTGATTTTAGTTGGGCCCATTTTGTGATCAATCTAAATCTGATAAAATACAATATTTCATGTTACTTGATTTTCAAAGATAATTTGAGAAAAAAGAAAAAAAGAAAAAAAAGAAAGAATCTTTTGGGATGACCACAAAAATTTAGAATTTATCACCAAAAAATCACAACATTACACATAAGACAACAAACTATCTAAAATATATGTAATAGGTTTGCAATCAACGTAATGCAATCAACGTAATGCTTATAACATATATGATATTTTTTTTATCATTATTTTATGTTGGCTAGAGGTTTGTTCAATATATGATGGATCAAAGTACATATTTGTAGTTTTAAATGAATTTATAGTAATCTAGTTAACGAATTTATAGAGAAAATAAGGTTTCGATACCTTATCAAACTTTTGTTACTTTCATCAATAGAGCTTGATGGTGTGGTGTGGCCCATTTCCTCATTAACAAGTGGTGGCAATAGATTTGTAGGTTTGAGACATGAAAAAAATCACACATGGACAACCTAAAAAGATGTCACTTGAAAGTTTAATAGTTAGTAAGCGAGTCTTTTTGCACTTGATTAGAATTGAGTATTATTTTTATAATTTTTAGCATGAAAAAAATAAGATGTTCAGACGATAATAATGTTTTCAAAAGAGCAAGAAAAATTAAAGACATGAAATATTGATTTAACTAGATTTAATAAGTTTAATTAATTTAATAATATGATTTTAAAAAAGACATTGATAGTAAATATAGTGAAAAAAAATAATAATTAACTAAAAATGAGTTGTCAATATCATATTTGAGATAAAAAAAAGAAAAAATGATAAAATATTTGAAATTTATCACTAAAAAATCACAACATTACATATAAGACAATTAAGTGATAGTGGATACACAACATTTAGTTGGGCTCATTTGTTATCAATCCAAATCTGATAAAATACAATATTTCATGTTATTTGATTTTCAAAGATAATTTGAGAAAAAGAAAAAAAAGAAAGAATCTTTTGGGATGACCACAAAAATTTAGAATTTATCACTAAAAAGTCACAACATTACACATAAGACAACAAAATATCTAAAATATATATAATAGGTTTGCAATCAATGTAATGCTTATAAGAAATTATATTAATACGACAAGTTTTTGGAAATAATTATAGGATTAATCAATTTTTAAAGACAAATTATTAGTTATTTATAATATATTATTCGTTCACTCACATAAAAATATAACTCACCATGATATTCTAGTTTTCCTGTCATCCCTCTATAAACATTTGAATATTCAAACCCCTGTAAAGTGTGTTCACAATATTGCTTGCTGCACAAAGTGATTTGTCAAAATCATGGCTGGCCCTTTATTTGTCAGCACACATCCATGGAAATGTACAAGAACAACCTTTATTTGTCAGCACACATCCATGGAAGTGACAGACGCAAGTGATTTTTTTTTTGGTAGTTAAAGTATTAAAATATCGTATAATTTGATAAGATTTAATAATATATGCATTGATGATGGTAGTATATAAAAGGAAGTAGATTTAGTAAAATTTGGAAACAGAGAAGTGTAATTGCTGTAGTTTGTAACTAAATTTTAAATGGCCGGGACTTTAGCCACTCAAATTCTAGGGATCCTATTCTGTTTATCGGCAGCTGCGGCCGCTGCAGGAACAAAGGTTTATTCCTTCAATAGTCAGAATAGCACATCTGTGTCATCCCTGAATGCCAGTGATGGTATTTGCAAATCGGTGGTGGAGCCACTAGGCTACGCCTGCCAAGAACATACGGTACAGGAGGCTAATCCTTGCCACTAGCTCGGAGTCATCTTGCTTTAGAAACTTGAGCCCGTTTTTGGATTATTGCAGGTAACAACAAAAGATGGTTATATTCTTAGCCTTCAGAGAATGCCTTCTGGGTTGTCCGGTCAGGCAGCAGACAAGCCGCCGGTTCTGCTACAACATGGGCTAATTGTGGTACGTAGTAGCTAGCTAGCTAATTCTTCATTGATCTCTAATGTTTATAGCTGCGATTTAAATGAAAACGAAAAATAACATCAACGGATTGACGGCAGGATGGTGTAACGTGGCTGATGAGTCTTCCCGATGAATCTTTAGCATTCATATTGGCGGATAATGGTTATGATGTGTGGATTTCCAACGGTCGGGGGACTAGATTTAGCCGGGGCCACGCATCAATCGATCCCTATGATTCGGTACTTTTGAGTCTATATATTTTCCTTCATTATGTGACCTTGAATCGTTTTTTTTAACAATCGAACATTTTATCTTGTTTCATGGCAGGCTTATTGGGATTGGACCTGGGATGAGTTAGCTGCCTATGATCTTCCTGCTACATTTCAGTACGTGCATGACCAGACAGGGCAGAACCTTCACTATGTTGGGCATTCCCAGGTGGATATTGCACTGTGTTGCTTTCACTGTTTTTTCTGGTTCCTGGGACATTCATATCTATTGTTCTAGAATTTTGTTCTGCATATATATAGCTGAGGTTAAGACAATCTTTGACTTCATTTCAGGGAACTTTGATTGCTTTGGCTGCCTTTTCTCAAGGAAAGTTATTGAACATGTTAAGATCGGCTGTTTTGCTCTGTCCAGTAGCTTATCTTAACCATTTGACATCACCGTTTGCAAGAGGTCTTGTCGATTTATTTGTAGCTGAGGTAAAACCAAATGAATGGATCTGCCTTGCTCAAAAAAATGAATTTCCAAATTTAAATTTAAAGGAAAAGAATTCCCTTACCTTTTTACTTAGCATTCTGTCTCATTATTGCACAGGACTTGTACTGGTTAGGACAACATGAATTTTCTCTTCGTGGGTGAGAAAGCAACTCTTCGTCTTCTTCTTCATCAACATAATCATTATCATCATCAAGTTGCTAAATGAACCTTTTCTTCATCATCATCATCAAGTTGCTAAAAGAAATAGTAACTATTATGATTTCTTAGTGAACAGGCCGGTTGTGAACAAGCTTCTGGAAGATATCTGCATTATGCCTGGGATCGACTGCTCTGACTTATTAACAGCTATAACTGGTATTTAGGCTTGTTCATTAAAACCTGAACACACAAAAGTTTAGTAGTTAACCAATACTGATTGACCACCCAACATGTTTTAGGCCCGAATTGCTGCCTCAATTCATCTAGGACAAAAATATTTCTTGATCAATCAACAGCAACCAAGAACATAATCCACCTGGCACAGAGTAAGTGTTTCTAAATTCTTGATTGGCTAACTCTTTTTTCAGAAAAACAAATCAAGAAAAATCTTTGAACAACAAAAGCAACCATTATGGTTTTGCATAACAGTTAGGAAATTATGTCAAACATTCTTTTGTTATGAATGGAAGGAAATGGGATAACTTATTCGAGCAAAATCTAAACAAAAAAATGCTGAACTTTAGAAGTTTGCTTTATTCATTACATTCTGGTTCTGTGTTCTATGCAGTGATTAGGACGGGAACGATAGCAATGTATGATTATGGTAATGAAAATGACAACATGGTTCATTACGGGCAACCTACTCCTCCAGTGTATAACATGACCAGCATCCCTAATGACCTTCCTCTTTTTCTTGGCTATGGAGGGAAGGACTATCTCACTGATGTGAGGGATGTACAAGCTCCACTAGACAACCTCAAAGATCATGATGGCGACAAGCTGGTGGTACAATACACCGATGAATATGCTCATGCAGATTTTATTTTAGGCGTGAATGCTAATCAGATTGTCTATGATCCTGTAATAGCCTTCTTTAAGATCAACTGATCTATCTAAGAACTCTGTTTGTGGACAATAACAGGATTTGCTTATGTCTGCTTTTCCATGTAGATAGGCCTATAATATCCATGTTTACTGCAAATATTCAATCTCATGATTGAATGTAAAGGTCATGTACTGCTTAAATAGTTTTGATTTCCATGGTTAACATCATTGCACTCTTCTATCTTGTACGATTTTGGATACATCGACAAATCAAGCCTATATACCCAAGTTTGCTTGATTATGTGAAGTTTGAGAATAAGCCCAAGTTTGTAGTAAGAATAACGTTGAACCACAGGGCTATTGGTAAGTTAAGTATGCATTATATGCCAATACGTACACGTATGTGTTTGATGCATGGAAGTCTAATACTGTTGAAAGTCGATATTTTTATTTAAATCCTTTGAGATTTGTGAAAGACATTATTAAATGTCTATTTAGATGTAAGTGATCTGTGAATGAAAGTTTGTGTGTGTGAGCTTGCAAGTAAGAGTCTGTTTTCCTTGTTTTCTTCCAACAAAATTGGTATTACATCTTAAGTGTAATCATGGCTTCCAGCAATAACAATGCTCATATTCATATTTCCCACCTCATAAAACAAAACTATAATTAATGGTGCATGTAGTAAAAGGCATGCACTTTTGAGATCACAAGAATTATGGGATTTGGTTGAAGAAGGTAATGATGAACCAGAGTCGACAAGAAAAGAGACAGCGATGAAAAACACAAGAGATGGGCTCTATGAGAATCTAGAAAGAAGGATAATAAAGCCCCATTTACAATCTATCAAACGCTTGATGGAGTAGCACTTGAAATGGTGGCTCTAGCAAAAACTTCAAAGAAAGCATATGCAATTTTGAACAAGACTTACAGTGGAGTTGAAGGAGCAAAAAAGGTAAAACTACAAGCTCTAAAAGGAGATTTTGAAAAACTTAACAAAATAATGAGACAATTTTAAATTACTTTACAGAAGTAATTTCTTTGGTGCATCGGATGAGAATAAATGGAGAAAAAATTGATGATACTCATGTGATGGAGAAGATTGTGAGGTCTTCAGACTCAGAATTTGATCATGTTATGGTAGCAATTCAAAATTCAAAAGATTTGGAAGATTTTACAGTAGAAGAACTGATGAGATCTTTGCTAGCCCATGAGCAGAAAATTGAAAGAAAAGAAGAAAGGAGATCACTAGAACAAGCTTTACAAACAAAGCTAAATGTGAAGAGTAATTCTGAATCCAGTAAGGGATCATTTCAAAGAGGTAGATCTTTCTACCAAAGAGAAAGATCTTTCAAAAATCAAGAAAGTTATGGAGCAAGAAATCAAAGTTTCACTTTTAGAGGAAGTAGAGGCAATAATCATGATGGATATTCAAATTGGAGGAATAATAATGTGAATGCTCAATGTTACAATTACAAGGAATATGGTCACTATGCTTCAAATTATTCTCAAAACAAGCACGAAGACAAAAAGGTTAATTTTACATAAAAGAAACTTGATTCTAAACAACCAGCCTTATTACTGGCTTATGAAAAAAATTAATTCCAATAATTATGGCACTTGACATCTAGACATTGGAGCATCTAATCACAGCATGGAATGATAGAAGTGTTGTTTGAACTGGACGAAATTTAAGAGCAACTCAGCCTCTTGATTTGGTGCATTTAAATGTGTTCCTTCAATTGATGACAACATGTATTTTTTTTCTTTTACATAAGAAAGAGTTGAGTAAATTTAAGATGTTTAAAAACTTCATAGAAAAAAAAAAGTAAACATAAATTGAAATGCCTAAGAACATATAAAAATAATGAGTACATGTCATATGAATTTAATGAGTATTATAGATAAAATAACATAGTAAATCGATTAACTATGCCTAAAAAAATCTTAACAGAACAAAGTGTTTGAAAGAAAGAATAAAATCATTCATAATATGCTTATGTGTATATTAAAAGAGTGAGAATATTCTAAAGAATTTTCGATGGAAACCTGTTGTTAGCAAGTTCTCGTTGAGAATTGTTATATCATTGGTATTTTTGTTAGTATCTGTATTGCTGATAAAAATATCGATGAATTATTTGTGCTAAAAAATCAAAATTTACCTTCTATTTTTCATTGGCAAGTGCATCAGAAATTAAATTTTGATATAGTTTTTTGTCATATATTCCATAAAAAATTCTGAAACCTTCTACAAATTTCTGACAAAATAGGGGAGAAATTATCGATGAAACCGCCAACAAAATGTTCTTGTTCGTTGGCAATTATATTAGTGTTTTCATTATTGTTTTAAGTTTGATTATTATAATTATCTAACCAACCTAAATATACAACAACAACAACAACAACAACACTTGTGAAATTATTGAAACAATAAATACATCTCCAAAAAACCATAAAAGTTCATCTAACAAATATAAATATAATGCATTATAAAACACCAATAAATGTCTTACATAATTTCGATTTTATTACACAATGGAACATCCCATCTAAATTAATTCAATTACAACAACAATATTTTTAATCAAACATAGCTAACAATAAAGGTTACTAGATACCTTGGAATTGATCAATGTAAATATGGTTAACTTAAATCTTGTTGGAAATCTAATGGACACAATAATAATAAATTATTAACAACTAATGGAAGAAAAACACATTCAACATGTTAGCTCTCACCATAAATAGAAATAAACTATTTTGACCTTACCAATTGATTGTTTTTTTCCTGCATTCTTTCTAGCAGTCCTAACTTGACCCAACCCAAACCCTAGAATATTGGCCAAGAAAAACTATGAAAGGTAAAAAGAAAAAAAAGAAATGAGTTATTACTTTTTTATGGAGCCCTCTTAATCATACAAAAAAAAATATTAACAAGAAATTCTAAAAGATAAATTGATCTAAAAAATGATATATTGGTAATGACAACCATAAACATCATGAAAGGCTAACCTTTTAATGTGGCACATATTGGTGTCTTTGTCATCCAAACAAAAGCCTGCTTTTTGAAGTGCTTGGGGAACTTGTTCTTTTGACATCTACAAGGGAAGGGGGATTTCACCCATTGAAAATATGTTAATAATTGGAAAATATATAATAGGAAAACATCAGTGAATGATTGTTAGAATCTTACAAGTCACGATTCTAATCGTATGATTATTCTCCAATCACAAGCAAAACAATGTTCGAAACTAAAACCAATTAGACATAAACAATATTCTTTGGTAAATTTTAATGTTCAAAACTTAAACCAATTACACATAAATTTTCACAAAAAAAGGAAAGAGGTGAATGAAAACAAGTGTGCCAAAGACAACAAGAGTGATAATAGTGATCAAAAGCATAACATGTTTATATCATAATAGCACTAATATGAGACGATAATTCATTATCAATTATAAATTTAAATTTTTATTAAAAATAAGTTCACAATCCAATAACTAATTATTAATTCCACACAAAATCTATTTTTAATCAAAATATGAGCTAAACAATAAAATTAACAAAAGAATATTTAAATATACAACCCAATTACAATTAATACAAAAAACAATATGTATGTTTTCTTACTTGGTGTAGTGAAGGTTTACAAGAAATAAAACCAAGAGAGGGAAGCTAACATTACTGATAGATGTAGGTTGATGTCGACAGGTTGGGTGGCCAGATTTGTGAAGGGGGTAACTGAATTTGTTAATTAATTGGGAGAGAGATGCTACTATTTTGAAAGAGAAGGAAGAAGAAGAAGAAGAAAAAGGGAAGAAGAGAGAACTAACGGGCTTAAAATTTATTTAAATTTATTGCATCAGGGATTTCGTCAGCATTGCTGATGCATCAAATTGCCAAAAAAAATTGTATTGATTTTTTTATTTTCTATCACAACTTTCATTGTAAATTATCAATTGAAATTATCCATTGTTGTTTCCATTGAAAATTACCAACTAAATACCCTTTTTTTTGTGTTTTTAATATTATTTATTAATTTTTTTTAATAATGAACATGGTTGTCCAGTGGATGGAGAGGGTAATGAAGGTAGCTAAAATAGTGGTGAGCTTAGCTACTGTTAACAATACTGTTAAGCTCTTGATAGGTTTAAGTTGCTAGTGGATTGAGGGTATTTATAGGAAAATTAGGGGTTTACATGGTGCGGACATGTTCAATTTTGTTGTGTAAGATGGTGAGCTTGAGGTTAGATGTATGAGTGAAGGATTAAAATGGTGATTAAAGCAATGCAAATTAGTACAATGAACTGATTTTTTTTTTAATGATGGAAATATTTTTATTTTCAAGTAATTTATTCTATTTTTATAATAAAAATTTTGAAGTTGTCTTTAAAAGTGATTTAGAGAAGTAAATGAAAAGCTCTCATAGAAATTCTCATAGAATTGATAATTACATTCAATCTTAAAAAAAAAAAAAAACATTGTTTTAAACTTCTTATTCTTCCTTTTTAATTTTTGAAATTAAATATTTACAGAATCCATATCCTTATCTCATAACATCTCTTTCCTATTAATAAATGTTGAACTGTACTATATTTCCATTTAAAAAAAGTACGAAGAAACCCTTAATGTTCCTAAGATGCGGTGGTGAAATTCATGTATATCCTATTTGTTTTTGCATTTTAAAAATAATTTTGAAACAAATTGAATTTTTTTTTGCTTCAAATTAATATTTTTTTGGTATTTTCAAATTATTTTGATGTGCTGATGTCAAAAATAATTTTTTTTTAAAAAAAAACATTATTTTGATGCATTTCCGAGTGTAAACACTTTAAAAAGTAACAACAACCACACTTTCAAACACGCTAGTAATGTAAACTGGTGGCACCATTAGATTTGATTCATTTACCTATTGATGAAAGTGTTTGTCTTGATGGTAATAGAAAAGCACATGTGGTGAAAGATTTGACTGCTAAGGTATAATAACATATAGAGAAAAAGAATGAGCAATATACATACAAAACCAATAAATAAAGGAAATTGGTGAGATTTGAACCAATTAATTAATTAAGTAAATAACCTCTTTATGCTTTATGTTTTAGGTAAGTTTTCTTTATCTTTTTTATTTGTTACATTGTCTAATTTTAGTTTTATTCATTTATAATTAGTTATTGAAAATTATTGGTTTTATGATAATTTAAGGGTTTATTGAATTAATATGTATGGGTAATATTATATGCATATGAACATGAATTGAAATGAGTTTTGATGAATTGACAAGTATTTTGCTATGAATTTCATATGAAAAAAGGATGGTGATGAACTTACTAATGATTAAAAATGAGTATAGGATAAAAAACAATTAGGGACACAATAGAGAAATAAAAAAAAATATTTGACATTTATTTTTAACCCCCTTGTAGAAAACAATAAATCAGCAATAATAACATCAATTTGTCATGACAATCCTTTTAAGCTATGGTTTTAACTACTCTCTACCATATGTCAGCGTAAAATTATTGCCAAGAACTACATTAGTCCTTGGAAGATTTAGAAAACACAAGCATTAAACTCACCCTAAATAAAAAATAGATGAATGATAGTTTGGTTGTATATATTGAAAAAAAATATCTTCTATGAGATTGATAATAAAGCTATTATGAGGCGGTTTTAAAATATAAAATTCAAAGAGAATAATTAAAACGTAAATGACACGACCAAAAGATTGATGTCTTCTCCCAAGTGCAGGAGTGTCGAAGTAATAAATAACCCGGCAAGACCGGGGTCGAACCACAGAGAGGTTAATTGTATAAATTATAAATAACAACACAACAATAACAATAATAACAACAATAATAATAACAATAATAACAATAACAATAATAATAATAATAATAATAATAATAATAATAATAATAGTAATAATAATAATAATAATACTCAGTACGTGGCGTTGTTATACCTGAGAATGATCTAAAAGATCGGGTCACAGGTTTCCAGCCTATATACTGAGTTTATGGAAAGATCAAAGAGATATATTATATAATATAAACAGATTTCTGATGCGAATGAACAAGGCAAGACCAACAATGTCAGGATCCTTGATCAAACACAGAGCATACTTAACGTACATAAAATATAACAAGAATGTAAATAATAATAATAATAATAATAATAATAATAATAATAATAATATTAGTAGTAGTAATAATAATAACAATAAAAAGAAGAGGAGGAAGAAATTAATGAGAACTTTGAGATGGAAGATTAATGTAAGGATTAAACAATGATAAAAATAAATGTCAAGGTTAGAGGATCCACCAATGGTATTTCAAACAAGTATAATATAAACTCTTATTACTCAATTTGGAAACCACACACGAAGGAGGTTCCATTCGGATGATTTGTGATTAATAGCTCATTATAAATTATTAACATGATCATATTAATTATCTTATTTACATAACACCAAATTTTTAAATATTGTCAGGAATTCATGATGTTAACTGATGTTAACAACAAATCAAGTACCTTTCATAGCCCATGTGTAGGTAATACCATACGGTTGGGCTATGAGAGTGCCAAGCATTTGTTGTACCAAGTATTATACAACACAAATCTAGATTAACCATTTAACAAGCAAGGTATTAAGAATTAGTAAGATAAAAAGATAAGACATGTTAATATTAAACATTAAGGTCCATGTTGAGTTTACACCATACTTGTTCTTACACCATTAGTGTAACCTTTTCACCTTGACATAATAAACTTAGCTAAACATAATAAAGAAGAGAAACATAAATAAACAAAACAAGAACATAAATAAAATACAAGTTAACTAAGGAAAGGAAAGGAAATGAAAAGCATAAACAAGAAATTAATGAAAGCAAAACTTAAGAATTACAAAAAATATAAAGAGAGAAATAAAGAGCATAAACTTGATCTGAACAACCAAGCCCCTAAATACATGGCAAATGCCTCCTTTTATAGGCCAAAATTCGGAATTATTGCTTTGATGACTAATTGTTGAGTGGGTGGCCAACTTTTGACTTGGTGAAAATCCTTATCATCTTGTCTAAATAAAACGAAAATGCTGGCATCAGAACTGGGTCCACTTGAAAGCATGAAAGTTGTAGGAAATTGACTCAGCTTTCCAGGAAAAAAAAGTGGAGGTGATTTGGACTTCTAGAACTTCAGATATGGTCCAAACACTGAACAGTGTTTGGGCTGCAGGACAGATTCGGACTTCTTCGTTGTTGCTATAATTTGGACTTGAAAACGGCCTTCTTAGATCTTGATGTCCAAATGAAAGTTGTAGGCCTATGTCTTATCAAATCTCTATAAAAATTTCAGATCATTTGGATATCTAGAACTCGAGATATGACCCAATTACCGAACAGTGTTCCAGTTTAGACTGCACCAACGTCTCTTTTCTAAGCTTCACCCTTCTTTATCTTCAAAATTTCAGTAGTTGAATTCATCAATCAATCCTTTGATTTATGTGATATGCCTGTATTTAAGATGAACATTTACTATATATTAGGGTATTTTATAATATTAGACTTGTTATTATAAAACATGCTTTAGTTAAGGAGTTATTGATACTTTTAGTGCAAAATGATGATATAAACCCTTGATAACATGCACTTTTAAGTACTAATCAGTAAGTTTTATCGTTTTAAAAATATTCTTAAATTAATTTTGCATGATATGAGTTAGTACATATGTTTCAAATTGATTTCTCTATATACCGCATGTTTACATAATATATAATATCAAGCATATGTTAATAATTTGCCCCCTCATTTAAAAAACCTCGCTCCGCCATTGGACCTAGCGATCGACCCTCCTCTCCCTTTCATTTCTCCTTTTTCCTTATGCATTTTTTCTACAACAAATAGTCACCCCCCCCCCCCCACACACACAATCTCTACACAATTCAACCTCCCACAACAAATTTGGCCACCTTAACATTTAGTTTGACAGTATCCATGTTTTGATTCAAATTTTATTAAGGATTCTTCACTTTAAATAAGCAAATCTACCCTTTTTTTTTATTTTATTTGAACTCAATTTTAAAATGTTGATTTTTTTGCATATTTTTTGTAGTATATGTATTTTATTTTGTTGTTTACTTTTTTATAGTTTTTTCTCATACAAATTTGTTCTATGGATTTATGATTTGTACATGTTAGGTTTGTTTTAGATTTTATAAAATTGTATTTGTTTGTAAATTGATGAAACTTATGTCGAATTTCTGACTTGAGTTTTTTGTGATGAAATAAATAATGGCTTTATTTAACGAGTCTGTTTTATATTGTTTTCAATTTTATCACCCAGTTGAAATTTTTGATAAATGTGTACAAATTTAAATTTATATAGATAATTGATAATAAATTAAGAGTACTATTAAAATAGATCGAATAAGTTTGAACTAAATCAATCTTTTTGCAAATTATTTAGTTAACGTAGTTAATTAATACATGTTGTCATTATTATTTTATATAGGTTTTGATATAAGTCATGAATAATCATTCATGAATGTATAGAGATTCACCCCAAGGGTTGCGAATGATAGATTATTGTAATGGGGTTCAAGGCTTTATTAATTACGCACTATCTAATTCGAGAAATATTAATTAAAGGGGAAAGATATCCATGCAAGAGATGTAAAATAAAAAGTTTCTTGATTCGGATGTTGTAACGATGTATCTTCTACAAAAAAAGGTTTATGGAAAAATATTTGTGTTGGTATGCACACGAAGAACCATATGTTTCTCACGATACCATGGTAGAAAGGATGGTTAACTCAACTTCTAGTTCTAGCAACTTGCATGGAGTTGTAGATGACAACAATAATCATTATAGGAATGTAGTTATGGATGCACTGGAAATGAATCAGGGTCATACCAGTCAATGTCCAATCATAGATGAAAAACTTAATGCAGACACGATCAGGTTTTTTAATCTTTTAAAAGATAGATTTTGACAAACCATTATGGGATGATTGCACAAATCACAGTAAATTATCAGTCATTGCATAGGTGTTCAACATCAAGTCGGATCACGGGTCGAGTGAGGTCAGTTATGATAGAATTATCGAATGAGCAAGAAGTATTTTACTTGAAGGGAACAAGTTGAAAGAGAACTTCTATGTTGCTAAGTCTATGATGAAACCCCTTGGTCTAGGATATCAAAAAATTAACACATGTCTAAATTTTTACATGTTGTACTACCTTGAAACTATAGAGTTGACCAAGTTCAGAACATGTGGGCATTCTTGTTATAAACCCATTACTGGTAGGGGAAGGTCTCTCGTCGCTCACAGAAAACTTAGATACATCTCAATCACATCTAAACTATAGAGGTTATTCATTTTACCAAAGTCTATCATCATCAGGTATGTGTATGAGGCTAGAGTTTATATTTTTATTTACGGTCCTACCCGGTCCTAATAGTCCAAGTTAGAATATAGATGTTTATCTTCAACCGTTGATTGATAAGTTGAAGCAGTTGTGGTCATCCGGGGCTTTAACTTATGATGTATCAAGGAAACAAAATTTTCTGATGAAGGCAACTTTAATGTGGACTATTAATGATTTTCTAAATTATTGAATGGTTTCTAGTTAGAGCACACACGAAAAACTAGCATGTCCATATTATATGGAAAATAACAAGGCACTCACGTTAACAAATAATGGTAAAATATCTTCTTTTTTTTACTGCCATCAATGGTTCCTGCCAATGGATCACAGGTTTTAAAATAACTAAAAGGACATCTTTATTGGCAGAGTTGAAATGGATGTTCTACCGCTACTTCTTTCAAGTGAAGAATTGTATGATGTGGTGTTAGAGTACAGTGACATTGTGTTTGGATTTCAATCTGGTAAGAAAAATTTTCCTAGTTTTGGTTTAATGCACAATTAAATAAAGCAAAGTATTTTCTCGGAGCTTCCTTATTGGAAGACCAATCTTCTCCGCCATAACCTTGATGTCATGCACATAGAAAAGAATGTGTTTAATAAAATTTTCCACACAATTATGGACATGAAGGGGAAGAAAAAGTACAACATAAAAACTAGAATGGTTATAGTTTTGTTTTGTCACCATAAAAATATAAAGTTGATTTATATTGGGTCATAAGTCACAAAACTTAAAACCAGTTTTGCCTTAGATAAGAATGTTTAGTTACTTATCTACCAATAACTTAAAAGTCTATGTTTTCCTGATGGACATGTCTCGAACATATCAAGGTTGGTGAATTTGGAGGATTGCAGATTTTATGGAATCAAGAGCCATAAATACCACATGTTTATACAAACACTCATTCCATAAGTTTAAGGGATATGAGATGCACTCATAGAGATCAGTCACTTATTTAGAGATATATGCTTCAACAAGTTACATACACAACACATGGAGAGGCTTGAAACGAATATTGTCCAAACAATATGTAAACTTGATATAATATCCCCTCTATCAATTTTCGACTCGATTAAAAGTTGGGGGCCTAGTCTAATATAGATGGATGTATCCATTTTAGAGGTTAGGGTTTACACATGCATCATAATTAAAATTTTATTTTCTTTCTTTACATATTTAAAAACATTCATTTAATTCCATGTAGGTACTTGTTCAAGCTTAAGAGAAAAGTAATAAACAAGGAGAATGTTGAAACTTCGATACGTGAGGCCTATATTATTGAAGAGATCTTTACATTTATTTTGTACTATTTCGAGTCTCAATTGAGAACAAGAATCAACTATGTTCTAAGGCATGAAAATGGTGGAGAAATGCCTTTGGGTGAGAACTTGTCAATATTCTCTCATCTTGGATGACCTGTACCATAAAGATGTTATTAAGGGAAGATATTTGTCAGAAATAAAATTCAGATAAGCACATAATTATGTGCTATTTAGCTGCGATGAACTAAGACGTTTTATTTGATAAGTATACTACTTAACATGTCATTATTTTTTAACAATTTATCTCTTATAATATCATAAACTGATACATTAATGAGTTTCTCGCAAGCAACATTGTCAATATTTACTGTCGCAAAACTCACAGCTGATTGAATTTTAAATTTTTTGTTTACAACATGAACAATTTCTCACGTGGTTTAGAACACATGTAAGCACTATTTAATTATTCTTATCTCCCGGGATTCTTAATTTCATTACACATTTCTCGTTAAATGTTCATGATTGTACTTCATATACCAAGTTTATCAATCATGAGGGAATGCTAGTGTTACTTTGTCTTTACTAAGTCTCGATCCTGAAAGAAAGGTGAAATACTATAATGGATATTTCATCAATGGACATGTATTTCATATTGAAGAATATAGGCAGGGCAGAAAGACATATAATAGTGTAGTTTGTGTTAAGGAATCCACTTCTAATGAGTTTGAAGTTGATTACTATAAAGAGTTAAAAGAGATCATTGAATTGTAATATCATAGTGAGTAAAATAAAGTATTTTTATTTAAATAATATTGTTATGAAAACACCGACAAAGGAATCAAAGTAGATCCCCATCATGATTTGGTCAAAATTAATTCAGAAGCTAGACTTTGCAATGTCTATGATGTCTTTATTTTCGCCAAGCAATGTTAGTAAGTTCATTACACATACAATCATTCCTTTAGAAAGATCATTCAAGAGTCGATTGGTTATCCATAATGAAAACCAAACTCAGGGGTCGTGTTGAGGTTGTTCAGGATGACAATGATGAATTTACTGTGGGAGATGATGTCCTTTCAACTTAGTAAGTTAGTTGATCCATATCGAGTTGCTTCATTTAATGACTTGGAAGACAATTCAAATTTTTGCATTACTGAGAATATGTTTATTGATGTTGATGCTGAGGAGTTGAATGATGTTTTGAGCTCCAGCAGACATATACAAGTCGATGAATATGATAGTGATGAAATAAACTTCATACAAGATTGCGGTGAAGATAAGGATGAATCAATTGACGAAGAAGAAAAGAATTCTGATTAATTTACACAAAACGAATGTATAATGCTATAAACTTTAATATAATATTTATAGATGAAATTCACTTCAATGTAATGACAATGATGTTAACTTATTATTGAATGACAAGGAAATATTTATTTTATTATTATGATGTGAACTGTTGTTATTGTACCGTGTGTTATTTTTTGAATTTAAGTACTTGCAGGATGGATAGATAGGGAATACAATTATAATTTTTCATCACGTACTTTATTTATCATCAGACACACTATATGCGGATATACCAATGGAATGTGTTTGTCGGTATATTGTAATGACCATGGGAACTGTTCACTTCTCAATGACATTGTTCATGGTGTTCATTAGATACTGGGGTATACCTACGGAATGTGTTCGTCAGTATATTTCAGAGACCATAGGAACTGTTCACTTCTCAATGACATTGTTCATGATGTTCATCACGTACTGGTATACTGATAGAATGTGTCCGTCAGTAAATTCCAAAGACCATGAGAATTGTTTCTCTTCACCATAGCATTGTTCACGATGTTCATTACATACGGGTATACTGATGGAATATTTATGTTGGTTAATTCCATGGGAACTGTTCATTTCTCAATGTGGTGCTAATTTATGATCTTTTGACTATTCACTTTTTTTACCAACAGAATCACCGACATAATGAAAAGTCATCAGTAATATTTGAAGGGGTTTTCAAAAAATTTTGACGCAAGTTGAAAATTTTCATTTCACTTTACAGATGGAATCACCAACGAAAATATTAAAATAATAATATTTAATTTTCCACTTGTGATTGTTGGTAAAAACAAATGCCCATATACCAAAACCATTAAATATCAATTTGACTTTACAAACGGAATCATCGACGGAAAATATTAATATTTAATATTCCATCGGTAATCCCGTCAGTAAAAATAGAAAAAAAAGAGACTTGAACTATGATAAATTTGGGCTTCATCTTCTTCTCTCACACACTCGTTACTCTCTCTTTCTCTTCTCTCTCTCCTTCAAACTCGAGATCAAACATTCTCTTCTCTTCTCATCCTAAGGTATAATGTTTTTCTTCATTTTTCCTTAGTTTTTTTTTATTATTATTAACAATGTCTTTTCTTTTTTTATTTTTTTAATTAAGAGTCGAAATCAAATTTGTGTTTTCTTCATTATTTTTGTTTTTTTGTCATTATTTTTGTTCAATTTTGTGTTCTTAATAATTTTATGAATTAATAAATGTGTTGAATTTTAGTTGTTATTTGAATAATTTGTTGTTCAATTTCAATTAAATATGTGGGATTGATTTTAATTATTATTTTGTATTTATTCCATTTATAATAATTTTTTGTAAAATTAGGATTAAAAGTATTATCACTTAGAAATAATTGTGTTGAATTTTAGTTGTTATTGTAATACTTTTTGCATTATTGTTTTTGAATTTTAGTTGTTTTTTTAGTTCAATATTGTTATTCAGTTTCAATTAAATGTGTAGGATTAATTTTAATTATTATTTTTAATTTTTGTAAATTTATTATAATTTGTTGTAAATTTATGATTAAAAATATTATCACATAGAAAATGAAAATTTTCTACAAAATTGAATTATGCTAAATTGTTAGAAGAAATTGAATAAAATCATCTGGTTTGTGGCATTATATTGTTTATTTGCAGGTTTAAAAATTTTGGGTAGTTTTCTTTATAGGGGAAATACTATCGAAGTTTTTTTAAAAATAGAAATTGTTTAATTTTTCCGTTAATTTATGTAGATGCCTAGTTGGAAAGTCTATTGCATGTCGTGAGGACATGATCACCGCTAGTTCTTCTAGCAGTGATGCTGACGACCATGAGTCATTAGGTGTTGATCAAGAACATGTACCTGAGGCACAAACATTTACTTACAATAAGGGTTTGTCGAGTGCAATGCCATAATTTCAAGGGGGGTCCCTTCACATCAAGATCTATTTATTTTCAAGTACGTGGTCTAGTGGAAGGACGCCCTTTCAATGTAAGTTTGTTTTTCTTTCATAACGACATGTTTAATAATTTTTTAAAAAATAATATCATTTAATGAATACAATTTCAGGTTTACAAATATTGGGACTGCTAAAACAATAACATCGGCCTTGAAATCATCAATGGAAATTCTATTGTTTCAATAGAGCCAAGTTTCCAAATATTCTTAATGAAAATTATAGGTCGATGCATGATTTTCAAGGTTGAAGATTAATATTAACTTAGATATTTTTTATGTTAATTTGGATCGTTTATTTAAATATTTATTTCAAGAGAAAATTTGAATGGGAGAGAGCTGATGATAATGTTGCGAGGAGGAGTTTGAGAGAATTAGATTGTAATTAGATAAGATCGAATTTAGGATAAATGTTTTTTCAAATATTAAAATTTTATTTTTATTTACTGACATATAATTAATTTATACCATATAGGTTGCATGAGTTTTTGTACAAGGCATAAAAAAAGCCAAAAAATATGCAAAAAAAAAGAGCTTCCACGCTAGAATGACGTGACAGCTTTAAAAGATTTCAGATCGTTGTACATCTCAAATGTTGTATGGGCATAATACATTTAGCACATGATGTTCATGTGTTTCACTCGACAGTCACAGTTCGGTATGGATAATCAAAACCGGTGTGTTCATGGTTTAGTTAACATGCACACCGACGACTTCATTCCGTTCGCTTCACATGCGAAGCAGGAGATGAGATTTTTTTTATCATGTCCATTTTTTTATTATTAGTTGTTTTTTATAAATATATTTAACTAAAAACATTTTTTTTATTACAGGCTATGGTTCTTATATGTGAGCCAAGCTCGATGAAGCTTTTTGTTAAAATGCATGTATGGAGTGATGACCGCCAAAAAGTGGTGCAACAATTCATTAATAGTTGAGCTCAACACTTTATGGAATGTTGGTTTTCAATCATTTTTTCTCTTAAGTTATTATTTCTTTAAATTTGATGAATTTATTTTTTATTTCTAGGAAACATATAATAGTCGGTTCAAGGAGAGATATAGGGACGATCCTTTGACCCATCTAGATATCGATCCATTTGTGGTTAGAGGCAGGATCGTCTGGTGACCCTGATAGAAATCGGGTGTAAAGACTCTCTAACACTACGATTGAGAACTTGGACATAACCCATAATGCTTCGATAATTGGATGCTCGTAATCAATTTTGAGCATTCTAACTCCGGAATTCTCGACGATGTTAAACCAACAGGTATAGGATCAGACGATCCATCTTAATGATAAATATAAACGACTCATTGTTGATTATGAAGAACTTCGTTGATTGATAATGGAGATGAGATTACAAATGAGTGGTTTATGTGCACCCCCTAATTGGCCCTACGGTCCCGGTGACGACCAACCTCCTCCTCCTCCAGCACTGCCTCAATTTACATTTATCGTATTTGAATGTACAAATGTTTAAATTTGTAATTAATATTTTATTTTTATACTAATTTATTTTTAAATTATAAAATAAATTTATTTTAATTATTTTATGCTTATGCTCAATATATTTTTTAAGACAATATTTTTAAAATATTACTACTATATTTTTTTAAAAAATAATTTTATACTAATATTAATTTTTACAAGGCTATTGGTAGGTTAAGCATGCATTTATATGCCAATACGTACATGTATATGTTTGGCGCAAGGAAGGCTAATACTGTTGAAAGTCAATATTTTTATTTAAATCCTTTGAGATTTGTGAAAGACATTATTAAATGTCTATATAATGTAAGTGATATGTTAATGAAAGTGTGAGAGTGCCAATAACTATAATTATAATTTCTTGTAGCCCACCCTATCGTATGTGTGTGAGCTTATAAGTGAGAGTCTCTAGGTTTTTCTTATTTATGAGTTCATTCTTCCAACATAATTGGTATTTAAGTGTAATCATGGTTTTCAGCAACAACAATACTCATATTCATATTCCCCACCTCATAAAACAAAACTATGATTTATGGTGCATACAATATTAGGTGTGCACTTTTGAGATCACAAGAATTATGAGATTTGGTTGAAGAAAGTTATAATGAACAAGAGTCAATAAGAGAAGAGAACAATGAGTAATGCAAAAAGACATGCTCTAAGAGAATCTAGAAAGAAGGATAACAAATCCCCATTTACAATCTATTAAAAGCTTGATGAAGCAGCAATTGAAATGGTGGATCTAACAAAAACTTCAAAGGAAGCATAAGCAATTTTAAACAAGACTTATAATGGAGTTGAAAGAGCAAAAAAGGAATGACTGTAAGCCTTGATATGAGATTTTGAAAAGCTGAACAAAATAATGATATAATTTTAGATTACTTTACAAAAGTGATTTCTTTGGTACATCAGATGAGAAGGAGTGGAAAAAACATTGATGATGCTCTTGTGATGGAGAATATTTTGAGGTCTTTGGACTCAAAATTTGATCATGATGTGTAAGCAATTCAAGAATCAAAAGATTTTGAAGATTAGAAGAATTGATGAGATCCTTGCAAGCCTATGAGTAGAAAATTAAAAGAAGAAGAGAATGGAGATCACTAAAACAAGATTTACAAACAAAGCTAAATGTTAAGAGTAATTCTAAATCCAATAAGGGATTATTTCAAAGAGGTAGATTTTTTTACGAAAAAGGAAGATTTTTTAAAAAATAAAGAAAATTATGGATCAAGAAATCAGAGTTTCACTTTCAGAGGTAGTAGAGGAAAAAATCATAATGGATATTCAAATTAGAGGAATAATAATGTTAATGCTCAATGTTATAACTACTAGGAGTATGGTCACTATGCTTTAAATTGTTCTAAAAAACAAGTATGAAGACAAAAGGGTTAATTTTTTTTTTTTAAAAAAAAAAAACCTGATTCTAAACAAACCATTTTGTTAGTGGCTTGCAAAAAAAATGATTCCACTAATTATAGCACTTGGTATTTGGACACAAGAGCTTCTAATCACATGCATCGAATAAAGGAAATGGTTTTTTAAAAAAAACTGGATGAAATTCAAGAGCAACTCAACCTTTTGATTTGGTGCATTCAAATGTGTTTGGTCTTATCAAACCTACTTTAATTGATGACAACATATATTTTCGTACTTTTACAGGAGGAAGAGTTGAGTAAATTTAAGGATTTTAAAAACTTCGTAGAAAAACAAAGTGAAAGTAAATTGAAATGTTTAAGAACAGATAAAGATGGTGAGTACACATCATATGAATTTAATAAGTGTTGTAGAGAAAATAACATAGTACATCAATTAACTATGCCTCAAAATCCTCAATAAAAAAGGTGTATAAAAGGAAGAATATAACCATTCTTAATATGGTTAGGCGTATGTTAAAAGAGAGAAAATGCTCTAAAGATTTTTTGGGAGATGTAGTAGTGTGTATTGTATATTTGTTATACAAGTCTCCTACAAAAAAAACTTTAAAAGATCACAAAAAAAAACATGGATTCTGGAAAAAAAAAAAAAAAAAAGTTGATCATTTGAGGATTTTTGACAATTGAATGAGGAAAGTCGGAATTTTTTCTTATGCCAAAATTCAAAAAAAAAGAAAAGAACCAAGCTTGAAGATAAAAGTTAGAAGTGTATTCTATTGGGATATGAAGAAAATTTACGTGATTATAAATTGTATAATACAATCACTAAAAAGATAATTGTGTTAAAGGATGTACAGTTTGATGAAGAGCAAGTGTGGGATTTGAACGGTGAAAATAAACCATATAAGCTAACTCTAGAAAGAGAACAAGTTCAAAAGGATGAAGAAGAATTCTAGGTTATACCATCTTCATCACCTATTCAGGCTCTAATCCTATTGGATCTTTAAGCTCAGTTTAAAGAAAGACAAAACATATACAAGAAATATATGATGCTACAAAATAATTAACCTTGATGATGCTAGTATATTCTATTTGTTTTCAAGTGATGATTCTATTATGTTTGAAGAAGCTTCTTAAAAAGCTAAATGAAAGAGATTAATAAAGGAGGAGATCAATTCTATTAATAAGAATAGTACATGGGAGCTAACGTTATTTCTAAAAGGGAACAAGTTCATAAAAGTGAAATAGATTTTCAAAACAAAATAAAATAATAATAAATAAATAAATAAAGAACAAGTGGAAAAGTAAAAAGTCAAATTAGCAGCAAAAGGGTACAAACTATAATATGGAGTTGATTATGAAGATGTTTTTGCTTAATTTGCAATAATAGAAATTATAATATTGGTGATTTCATTGGTGGCTCAGAAAAACTGGAAATTCTACCAAATGAATGTTAAGTCAACCTTTCTTAATAGCACTCTTGAAGAAGAAGTCTATGTAAAACAATGACCTCGATTTGTTGTTATAGGATAAGAACAAAAGGTGTGCAAGCTGAAGAAAGCTTTTTATAAGCTTAAACAAGCACCAAGAGCATGAAATTCTAGAATTGATGGTTATCTCACACATAATGACTTTTTCAGATGTTTTTATAAACATATAAGACAATGTGATGTTTATCTATTTGTATGTAGATGATTTGATTTTTACAAGTGATGACTACAAATAGTTTTTTATGAAGGGATTCAAAATGATAGACTTGGGTCTTACGGCCTATTTCTTGTGAATTGAAGCAAAACAGTGTAGTAGTGGAATTTTTATTTCACAAGCTAAGTATGTAGTAAAGGTTTTGAGAAAGTTTGCCATGGAAGATTGTTAGCTTGTAGATACTCCAATTAAGTGTGGAATCAAGCAAGCTAAAGAAGGAGAAGGAGCACGAGAGAATCCAACATATTAGAAAAAGCATTGTGGGGATATTTGTGATATCTAACATGTACCGGACTATATATTTTGTTTTGAGGTTGTTTAATTAGCAAGTACATGGAACAAAAAAGGAGTTCGCATTTCAAGGCACGCGGCTAAGAGGATTATGTGTGTTTGTTACATGATCCTTAAGCTATGGCTTATTTTATTTATCCTTATAAAATTTAAAGATCACTGGTTATAATGATAGTGACTAGGCTAGAAATTTGAAAAATAAAAAAAGCGCGATTGATTATGTGTTTTATTTAGAAAAAGTGGCTTTTATATGGTCATTCAAGAAACAATCAATTGTTGCATTATCAACATGTGAAGAGTATACATTGCCACATCTTCTTTTGTATGTCATACAATTTAGTTGAGGAATTGAAAGAACTACAACAAGAGCGGAAAAAAGCTATATGAATATTTCTTGACAACAAGTTTGTAATTGCTTAGCAAAAAATCCAGTCCATCATGAACATTCAAAGCATGTTGATACACATTTCCATTTAATTCATAAGAGAGCATGTGAAAGAAAAAGAAGTGGAGCTAGTTTATGTGAGAACAAATGAACAAGTTATTGATATTTTTATAAAACCAGTGAAGACATAACGTTCTGTTACTTGCAGAAGAAACTTGAAATTAGGATGATTGAAGAAACAAGTTTAAGAAGGGAGAATGTTGAAAATTAAACTTGTTTTTGTGGAAAACTAAGAATTTTTAAGTTAGCAATGTCATGAAGTCAGTGTTATCTTAATTAAATCAAGTTTTATTTAAGTCCTTTGAGATTTGTAAAAGAATTTATTAAATGTCTATGTAAATGTAAGTGGTCTGTTAATGGGAGTGTGAGAGTGACAATAACAGTAATAACAATTTCTTGTATTCCACCCTATCGTGTTTGTGTGAGCCTGCAAGTGAGAGTCTCTGTGTTTTCCTTGTTTTGAAGTTAATTCTTCCAACAAATACAAGATTTTTTTGCTACACAGAAGTGTTTGATTAGCAACATCTAGCTGTGATATCAAATCATGATATTAATTGAGAAGAAAAATTGATGTTAGGACAAAACTCTTTAATCATGTAGTTTGTTGTCACTTGACAAGACACCACATACTAAATAGTTTGCATTGTACATGTGATCGTGCAAGAAGTGCAGTGATAACTACAACAGTTCTCATAATTTTTCCTTAACATCTTACAAGCAGAAACAGATTACACAAAGAGTTTCAACAATTAACAGCTCTGCATGTCTCTCTGTCTCCCTTTCAAATACAGATGTTTGGGCTAAAAGTGAAGTGATTCTGGGCTGCAATATGAGCTCGTATAAAAGGATCATGATCATTTTGTACTCCAGATGACAAGAAGAGCTCCTCGCAGGCAACAGCATGAGGAGAGGACACCGAATGATTTACTATTTCAGAATTACTTCCTTCTTTAAGGGACTTGAAAATTCTCTTCAACTTTCTAGCACATTTGGCGAGTTTCTCCATTATTCTCTCAGGCTTCTGAGCTGCTGCACTTCCCATTCCTCTCTCTCTCTCTCTCTCTCTCTCTCTCTATATATATATATATATATATATATGAAAAAGAAGATGGCATGATCACATGGATCATGTGTAAATAGTTAAAGGGAGGGGTGTGCTTTTTTCATGAAGTTTTGGTTGCTTAATATCATTTGTATTTAGCTTCTTAAATAAGGTACGATCCCTTCTCATCATTATTGTCGTTTTCTTGCTTGGCCTGTTTGTTACAGAGAGAGAGAGAGAGAGAGAGTTTTTTGGTTATATGAAGCACCATCCGCAACATATTTGAAGAAATAGAAAGTAGAAACAGAAGCATGGAACTTTGGATATATATATATATATATATCGTTTCACATTTGTTTAGTGGGCCGCGATATATCATGGGCAGATTATTTTTATTTTTATAAAACCATATATTTAGGTGCGACAACAAGCGTGTTTTAAATAACAAAGAAAAATTTATAACTCAAGTTATACATCTAATTAGATCAAATAAACTGGTTTTATCTTAATTAAATAGTAAAAAATGATAATACATGTTCCAATTGAGGCATGGACAGTTCCTTTTTTTTGTTGTTTTTGTTTATTTTATTAAAAACAATCATGTTTTTTTCTCCTTGTTTTTTTAACCTTATATATTTTTAGTTCATATATTAAAATTTATTTAATTAGAAATTATGCTCCATTATTATTTTTTATTTGCTTTCTATTAAATTTTTTTCTTATTTTAAAAATAATGCAGATTATTTCAATTACATTGGATTGTTTAATAATTAAACTTTAAAATTTTATTCAATTTACTTTTAATATGGTTACTTTACTATCACAAATAGGTCGCATATTTTGTATATCGACTTGGGTAAGGTTTTTCTGACTATTTTTGGATTATTTTTTTTTTTAATTTCATCCAATAATATTTATTATAAATTAAGTTTTGAATTTTTTTTCATTTTATTTTCTACATGATTATCAAGTTCTCGTTTAATATTTTATTTGTTATCATATAAAATCCTTCAACATTTTATTTTTTTAAGATTGATTTTTTATTTCAAAATTTTATTCAATTAATACGGGGTTACCCCGATATCACAAAATAGATTGTAAATTTTGCATCTTAACCCGAATTGACTCAAAATACGTTTTTCTCACTTTTTTTGGATTATAATTTTTCCTTCAATTTCATTGTACAATATTTTGTTTGCTTTAAATTAAACTCTCTCTTCTTTTTTTCATTTTACTTTCTATGATGTTATCAAGTTCTCATTTAATATTTTCTTTGTTATCATAAATGATCGTTCAATATTTGATTTTTTATTTCAAATTCATCATTTGATATTTAATTGTTTAGGAATTGGTGTTCATGCTTCTTCTTTTTTCACTTTTCTTTAGATGGGTTTATCTCAGTTTTACGTTCATGATTGCGGTATTAATGAGTTAACATGATTTGACTCGAGTTATTTTTTGTTATTATTTGTTTTTTTAAAAAAAATTATTTCAATTTCTTCATTTGACATTGAGTTGTTTAATAATTAAACTTCATAATTTTATTCAATTTTTTTTTTGACAGGGTTACAATGTCACGACCAAGTCATTTATTTGGCAGGCTGACATAAATGAGCTTGAACTAGGTTTTTTCTTTTTATCTTTTTTCAATTGTTACTTTTCTCATTTTATTTACCATTGTTTTTTTTTGTTTTATTAAATTAGTAAATGTTATTAAATTCAACATGATTTGACTCGAGTTATTTTTTGTTATTACTTTTTTTAAAAAAAAAATTCTTTCAATTTCTTCATTTGACATTAAATTGTTTAATAATTAAACTTTATAATTTTATTCAATTTGTTTTTGACAGGGTTACAATGTCACGACCAAGTCATTTATTTGGCAGGCTAACATAAATGAGCTTGAACTAGGTTTTTTCTTTTTATCTTTTTTCAATTGTTACTTTTCTCATTTTATTTACCATTGTTTTTTTTTTTTGTTTTATTAAATTAGTAAATGTTATTAAATTCAATTGAATTAATAACCCGAGTTTTAATTTTAATTTTATTTTCTAAAAACACTTACATCACCTTAATTTTTTTTACATTAACAAAATAAGATCAACCTACAATATAGCATGATGCACCTATCTAATTATCATTATTTCGACTTTATATATATATATTGAACCGAAACTTAAAGTTGGAGTTTTTGGTGTGAAATAAGGATAAAGAGAAAGCTATGACACGTGTTAGGAATTTGACGTGAGGAGCAGGGAAATTCCATGACTCCAACTTTCCCCAAGGTCAATAAAAATGAATAAGAAAGCGTACGTGTTAATCGGCTATTGGCAAACACACGTAACAGGTCTGGAGCGAAGGGTTTTATATCTCACTGATCACGAGCAAGAAGACTGTGAAACAGAGAGAAATCAAAGAGAATGAGAAAGCAGTCAGAATTGCTATTAGCTCTTTCAATCCTCTTCTTTCAATCTAATCTTTTCTGCTATGCGCTATATGGGCCTTCATCTCCTGTACTCCAATTAAATCCTTCCAACTTCAAGTCCAAGGTAACTTTCTGATAAAACAAGCTTTTGTCCTGTTTGGTTTCTGAGAAAGACCCGAAAGAACATCTGTTTTCTTCTTTTGTTGTTTAGAGATATTCATAATTTTATTGCACTAATGCTTCCTTGAATATTGGTGATGCAGCTAAAGGAATTTGGTGTTTAGTTACTTCCAATTTATTTGAAATTTGGTCGGATATTTTAGATCTGACATGTAATTATAGAATTTTCTTATGTAGAAATAATTTTGTTGATGATGATGAATATTGATTATTATTATTATTATTATTATTAAAAAATGATTTGTTTTTTTAATCATGATAAATTTGCAGGTATTGAACTCAAATGGAGTGGTTCTTGTAGAGTTCTTTGCACCATGGTGTGGGCACTGTAAAGCTCTCACTCCAACTTGGGAGAAGGCAGCTTCTGTTCTGAAAGGTGTTGCAACCGTGGCAGCACTTGATGCTGATGCCCACCAGTCTCTTGCTCAGGTTTTCTTCCTATATTACTAAGTAGATGGACCCGCTTAGAAAGAATTCGTTGTTACAAAGCCTATTGTTCTGCTTTGAGAGTGATGTGTGTGTAGTTTCTACAAACATTATTTATAGTGGTTTTGGGATCTAAGAAGAATTTTTGCTATGAAAAGCTCATTTGAGTATTTCTAGTTGTCTATCAAATGCCTTTCTGTTGAAGGGCTGATGAAATTTTGCATTTTATTTACTTTAGAGGAAGAGACATTATTTTTTTTGTTTTCTATGAGGTAATTTTCACTACATTTGCTCTCTAGATAAATATCTTTTCTTTCCTGGAAAAGCTTTAAATTGAAATATATATTTATGAGCTTAAGTTTCCCATTTGGCCTGCTGTGAGGTGTCATTTTTCTTGTAATATGAACCACCTAAATCTTGTAGAGAGATGAATCCTAGCTAAGTGATCCAAATTTCCTGTTTTAGTGTTTTTCATATGCCAACTTTATGTTTGTGGAACCAAAACTGTTTGATTGCTATGCAGGAATATGGGATTAAGGGTTTTCCGACCATTAAAGTGTTTGTACCTGGGAATCCTCCAGTAGATTATCAAGGGGCTAGGGATGTGAAACCCATTGCAGAATTTGCACTTAAGCAGGTTTGTTGTGTTTGAAAAATATCTGAATCTCCCCCCACTGTGTTTTGGCCTAACAATGTCATTCTTGTACAGATAAAAGCACTTTTAAAGGATCGTTTGAATGGAAAGTCAACTGGAGGATCAAGTGAGAAATCTGAAACTAGTCTATCTGTAGAATTGAATTCCCGCAATTTTGATGAGCTGGTACTCAAAAGTAAAGAACTGTGGATTGTCGAGTTTTTTGCACCTTGGTATGTGTCCTTTGTGCCGGAAGTGATCTTCTATGGTTAATCTTTACTTGCTAATGATTAGTGGCTATATTTAGCTTGAGCTGCAGCACTTTATGAACTGAAATGACAGCGAACATATGCTATAAATACCATCATAAGCAAAGCAAAGACATGGCAAGCATGTATTCATGAGATACTGACTTTTTAGCCTTCTTAGGTCACTGTTGAAGAAGAATAAATAGTCCTGCTAAGTGTACTGGAAGAAAATTGACATAGCTATATTTCTTTCCTTTTTGCTGTGTTAAAATATCTTTATTTAGTGATCATAGAATGGTTGTTTGGATATGATATAATATGAAGTATTCCTAATGAGCAAGTTCAAAAATTATCTTGTTGCTTGCCTGCTATAAGTTGAATTGTGAAAGCTAGGTTTGAGAATAAGGCATCATGTTGCTCCTCTCTGCATTGGCTATTTGGTGACAAAACATATCCTTGCTATACTTTTCAAGGTGTGGTCACTGCAAGAAACTGGCTCCTGAGTGGAAGAAGGCTGCCAATAACTTGCAAGGGAAGGTGAAGCTGGGTCATGTTGACTGTGATTCTGAGAAGGTAACACATCGAGCTTCAGATTCTTTTTATTCATAACTAAATCTTGCTTTCCACATAAAATATGTACGAACACTTATCAGGGAAATAGTTTTAGCTGTCTTTTTTGTCCCTTGAGTCAGCATACTTTTATATTTAGATTAATAGGATATGGTTTTCTGAGAAATTGTAATGTGGTGTTCGGTAACTTTTTTAAGTATTCAAGCTATGAGTTTTAAGATTAAATGTTTTGGGCAATATACATATGTATTTGTACCTCATAGAATGCAAAGATGAATATGTTTGCTGTTCCACCATGAACAAGAGATCTCAGACAATCTACACGTCATTCATCAAAAATCCACTGTTCTCCTTTTGTTATTTCCATAACGTTTCAAATCAAGCAGTTATTTTCTGTAGTTAAACTTTTCGAATAATTTTGTTAAATGACATGGAAGTGCTGGGGTGTGGTTTTCAGTCTCTGATGAGCAGGTTCAATGTACAAGGATTCCCCACCATCTTGGTGTTTGGTGCCGATAAAGATACTCCTTTACCATATGAGGGTGCTAGAACTGCCTCGGCCATTGAATCATTTGCTTTGGAGCAGCTGGAATCAAATGTTGCACCACCTGAAGTGACTGAGCTGACCGGCCCAGTACGCCTTTGAAATCCCTAACATTATCTTGATTTCAGTGGATCTTTTATCATGAGAGCATTTTTATAACCATGATTGTTTCATGTATAGGATGTGATGGAAGAGAAGTGTGGTTCAGCAGCCATCTGTTTCGTTGCTTTCTTGCCCGACATTTTGGACTCCAAGGCAGAAGGAAGGAACAAGTACCTTGAGCAGTTGTTATCTGTTGCTGAGAAGTTTAAAAGGAGCCCTTACAGGTAAGTTGCTGACAAATCAGTTTATATTTCTCTCTGTGTGCTTTTGTGTGTGTTGTGATTTTAAATTATTCTTGAATATGTGAGGGTTTGTACACCTTAGGAACCATGATGTTTATGGAACCCAAACATGTTGAAATTTTTTGCTGACTAGCATTTCATGCCTGCAGCTATGTCTGGGCAGCTGCTGGTAAGCAGCCAGATCTTGAAAATCGGGTAGGTGTTGGTGGATATGGATATCCAGCTCTGGTAGCCTTGAATGCGAAGAAAGGAGCGTATGCCCCACTTAAAAGTGCATTTGAACTTGAACATATTATGTAAGTGTACTATTTTTAACTCATCTTTGCACCTTGTTGTCAATGAACGAAACTTTAAAAATCAGCAATTTGCTTTTCCAGAGAGTTTGTCAAGGAAGCCGGGCGTGGTGGGAAGGGAAATTTACCTTTGAATGGCAATCCAGAAATAGTGAAGACTGAACCATGGGATGGTAAAGATGGGGAGATCATCGAAGAGGATGAGTTTTCCCTTGAAGAATTAATGGGAGAAGATGCTGGAAGCAAGGATGAGTTATAACCAACTTGAAGCATGCTTAAAGGAGAGGAGAAGGAAAATTTGAGCTTGGATACGATTTTGATGTCTCCGAGTAATGCGTCTGTGAGTCTTTTTCTTGTTAGGATGTTTTTCAATCTTCAAATCTCAAGTGCTACCCTTAAAAGAGGCTGTTGTTGAGGAACAGCTATTGATGATCACAATGAATATGGTTGAACTTTCCATGGCAGATTTCCGCTCTTCTGTTGTGTTTCTCTTTTCTCCATTATTCAGAAGCTGCAGAATTTACGATCACCATGCCACTGCCCAGCCATGTGCTGGAATGGTTTCGTTAATCAAATTATCCGTGAAAAGGAAAGTGGCACGACAAAATTTGGCTCTTGCTCCCCCGGCAATTTTGGTTCTCGACGATGAAAAGTTTGAGAAAAAGGAATTTAGTGTTTCTTTTAAAAATGCCCTTTTGACTTATATTAATTAAAAGAAAGGAAGTGGTTATGGTTTCTACCATCTGAGGAATTAAGCTGGTCATGATATCGTGAAGCACCTCCTCCTTCCACTTCTTTTCTTCTCCTTTTTATAAATTATTCTTTTTAAAAGAAATTTCATTAGATAAAGTTTTATTTTATGGTAGAAAAATAAAATTAAAAGTGAAAGGTCAATAATATAAGACGGAAAAAATGCTTTCTCAATCTTAGTTTTTATAATTTTCATTTTGATCTAAAAATTTACTTTGTTTAATTGTAGTCATAGTTTTTGACAAAAAATGCTAGCTCAATCATATATGATTCAGAAAATCTTTGAATACGCGAACAAATTAAAGCAACGGCTACTTTCTATTTTTGAACACTAAGAAATCACAAATAAGCACAACCAATATATTAACACAAATTACACTGATTGGGGGAATTAAGTTATTGATTAGGATGTTGATTAGCATTCAGCTGTGCGTTTTTCCTCCTTCATTTCATTTGATCATCGTTGTTGCACAATCCTTTTGTCATCTTTATCTTGGAAAACTTGGAGTTGTATCCATAGCTGAGATTCTAGATCAGTTGTGCTCACAAGACTTGTTGCAGAGACACCTGTATATGAAAAGAACATGAAACCCCAATTATGATTCATGAAGGTTATGACAAATGAATCTTGAAATCCTGTTAAAGTGAATATAAATTAATCTTCTTTGCAATGCTCTAGATTGAACTTGGAAACTAGCAATTTTCAATCGTGTCTCAAAACATTATTGTAAAGTCTTCTATATTCAGGATAATCAGGACTAGAAATGACAACTTAGAATAAAAGAGAGAGAAGACAGAAGATAGAAGCATATAAATGGACTTTTCTTTTGCATTAATTGCGTTGGTTTCTTTTTGTTAAAAAGATAGATATTAAAAATACAGAAAAAAATTTTATTGATGTATTTTAATTGGTCCAGTTTTAGATGTATTTTTTAAAAATCATCAGTTT
Source organism: Populus tomentosa (assembly GCA_018804465.1). Lineage (NCBI taxonomy): Eukaryota > Viridiplantae > Streptophyta > Magnoliopsida > Malpighiales > Salicaceae > Populus > Populus tomentosa. Next base: position 11,065,430 of record CM031995.1, read on the forward strand.
AAGTTTTATAAATCTCAGGATCATTAGTAACTTATATAATTATTAACTTCACGACCCGTAAAATTAATCGAGGTACATATAAATTAACCAACTATCTAGAATAAAAAAATAATAATAAGGAGAGTGAAGTGCCCATAATATTAGGTTAGTGTGGGATAAATGAAGATTGGATTTTTTAGTATTTTGTTGCTTTGTGAAAACCTGAAAAGCAAATGCAATATAATGTGCTTATATTCAACTGTGTTGCCAATATGCTTGTATGCTAATTCCGTGATTCCAAATTTATGCTAGTATTATATATATGAGCTTTTTTGTAAATTAGATTGGCTAGAGCTTTTTATATTATTTTATTTTATTTTATTTTTTATGTTAGATTTGTTTTTTATTTTGTTAATTATTCTTGCTTTTACTTTGGATTTTTATTTAAAATATATATTTTTTAATTTTATCATTTAATATTATAGTAGTTAAAAATTAAGTTTCATAATTTTTTTAGATAATATGATATTAATTTTATAATCTGTTGACTAAATTATCATCAGTTCTTTTAAAAAAAAATTATATATTTTTTAATTTTATTTTTTAACATTAAATTTATTAAATATTAAACTTCTTTATTAATACTAATATTAATACTTGGAACTATATTAAACTCCTTAGTTAAAACTAATAGTTCAAATAACACGTCCATACTAGCTATTACAAGACAAAACCAAAAGGAAAGTTCAAAGAGAAGCCTGAAATAGATAAAGATTACAAAATCAGCATGTGAATATATTTTTTTTTTCATAATTATTAAGAACCTAATGGAATATATATATATATATATATATTATTAATAATATATAAACCCATTTATAAACTAATCACACAAAATATGTAACGAGCATGGCTACGCTGCCGTGCACACCCACATAAGACCATCAAATAAGCTTGTATAGCACGCGCTTCACCACGTAATTAGCAACGATCTGATTTGTTTTCTGCGTAGGATGGAAAGAATCCCAGAAAACATATTTATCTGCATCCGTACATGTCAGAAGCCTATTTTGAGCGCATGCATAGCCCATCTCATACATTCCAGTCGCGCAGCATGCCACAGAGGTAACCTCAAAACCTGCAAATTATAGCAATTATGTTATAATTAACTCTCAATTAAATTATAGGATATTTAATTGTTCAACGGCTGAATTATTATTCATTTATATATATAAGGGACATTAATGTCATTTCCAGTTATTATTGTAATTAAAGCCATTAATTTTTTTTCTTGTAACAATAAGTCAGAATTTTATAAAGAACATGCATGCATCTCTTTCTGAGCCGGTGTCGATTCATTGAAACCGGTCCCATCCATCATAAGCTCGAGTTGGTGTTTCTTATAATTAAAAAATTAACAAATACAACCGAAATATCAATAAAAAATTTTCATCAATATATTATAATCATCTTTACTAACAAAACTTTTTATCTCTTTATCAGTAAACATTGATATAGAAAAATATTCTTGATATATACCAAAAAAATTACAATAAAATAAATATAAAATAAAAAAAATTAAATAATATAATAACATGTAACTTTTAGTTTTTTACAAACAACATTACTAATAAAATTGATAAAACAGTAAAATAAACTCGTAAATATACCAATAAAAAACTTTTTTCAGTATCTACTAAAAAAATCATAAAAGGTATTATAATGAAATAAAAAATAAAAAATAAATTATATGATGACATAATATTTTTACTTATAGATTAATTAATGAAGTTATTAACAAGATAATTTCATTAATAATATATATCATTAATAATATTTAATATATAACTTGATGATGTACTATATATTCTCTCATTTCTAAATATACTCCTCTTCCCCTTCTTCATTTCTAAATATCATATGATCATGCCTTTCAGGATTCTTGCCTTCTTTTGTAACTTGAGTTTAATTGCAAGATATAAGTAATTAATTATTGAAAAACAATATTAAGAGTTTCTAAACAATGGTTTATGAAAATTTCAATTGCAAATAACAATCTTTACTCGACTTTTCATAATCTTAATTTATCTATGACGTAAACTCACGTATCATTATTGTAAAATTTCTAGGAGTTATATTTGAAAGGGGAAAAGAATGAATGCATGCATGACAGTAAGAAGTTAGAAAAGGCATAAAGAGCACCAACAACTTACCAAACAGTGAGGGTCTTCTTATGATTTGCATGAAAACGAAGTAAGGATTTGAGAACACCAAGTTGATCCCGGGAAGCTCCTTGTTTAGTCTCTTCACCAGCTTGCTTAACTTGTCATTGAACTCCAAGGCCACATTGTTATAACTCTGCACACATTCACGCCCACCCATTAAATTCGTGTTTCTTTCCAATGGCATACAACCCATCGGAGGGAGCCCCCCGAGGGATATTTTCCGAGCACCTAGACCATAGAGGCCCCTGACAAAGTTTTCGGCAATTCCTGCGAGGAAATTCTCATATTCTGAGATGGTGTACTGTGTTGATCGGCGGCCGCCGGGAAAGGCATAGTAGTTCTCCAGGAAGTCATTTGTTCCTATGCTTATCATGTGTATACCCTCATTTATAATTTGATTAGCTTGAATTTCTCCAAGATAGGCCCTCAGTTTCATCTGATAGGCCTTGTAGAACAACATTTGCTTCCACAGTGGTATCACAGACTGCAAGACAAACAATATTGTGGCATGACAGATGAAGTTATAAGTTGCGTTCATGGATAATATATAATCACGATCACCACAAGCTCCTACAGTGACTTAAAAACTGTAACTTAGCCATAAATGCAGCATGGTATAGTGCAATTAGCTAGGGACAAGTTGGTATAGACTGTTCATAAATGACGAGGTAACACAGACAGACATGCAAACATACATATGTATGTGACTTGATTGGCACTTACTAGCACATCACTAGTTTCATTATCGTAGCCAGTTGCAGCAGAAGCAAAGGTAACTCCGACAGCAAAATCTGATATGTTATATGCTGGATCCAAGTAGGCTGGAACCGCTGACCTGAGTCCTAGAGCCTGAGAGATAAAATCGGTGGCGATTCGACCATTTGAGAACCTCCCGGTAGGACGACCTCCAGTAAAGTCACGACCATAGGGCTCAAAATTGCTCCGAGCAATCGTTGGAATGAAATTGTTATTTCCAGCATCAACAGAGGAGTCCCCAAAGACGATAACAGCCGGAATTTTCGCCTGAATTGTTATGACCAGAGTTGAAAATTGAGCCAACGATAAGAACCATGAAATGAACAACACGTTTGCCATATTTTTCTCCCTTATCGAGCTAGCTAGCTAGCTTGCCTGTTTCTGTCTCACTACAACTCGGAATAGCTAGCGAGAAGCTTGCGATACATAAATACTAGGAGTAGTGTTTGCTGGAAAGTAAATGACAATGCTGACTTTCAAGGGTTTGTGGAGAAGGTCGTTGGCTATCTTAATTGCGACTACAAGAGCAGGAGATTCATAATTACCCGTGGGGGCAGAATGGCAGGGCTTCATGCTTTTACACGGGGATTTTTCTTCCCTTTCTTTGGACTCGAGGGATATAAATGAAAGAATATATATTAATTTGCCTTGCGCAATGTTCGCGGAATTTAATTTTATTTACTTTAGTTGTAATGAAAATAAATGCTTATAAGAAAGATCAATAATGATTTAAGTTCTAAAAAAATATATATTTTATTAGATGAGTTTTTTTTTTCTTATTAATGTATTTTCTTATTCTTACAAAAATGCAACATGTTTTTTTTAATAAAAAAACTAGAGGTCATTAAAATAATATTCATAAAAATATCAATTAATTGAATTTAGTTGAATTAAGGAGGGAAAATTGTATCTCTTCAATAAAAACTCCTTTTCTTGTTCATTTATTTCTTTTTTGTTATGAAAAATATTTGTTTGTTTTTTTACAAGTATCATTGTTTTCTTAACATAAATTTATCATGATCTAAAAATAAATGTTCAATAAAAAAAATCATAACTATTGGAGAAAAAAGAAAAAATAAAAGAATATTTAATATGAAAAAAACCATAGATTTAATTTGATGGTAAAATTAAAATTATTATTATTAAATTTGTAAAAAAAATATTATTACTATTGAAGAAAAATAGTAATAAGATCTAGTATGGTTTCAGACCCAAGGCCACTAGGATCTGGCATGTTTAATATTATTATTACAATAATAAATATTATTATTTTTATTATTATTAATATTATTAATATAATAATTAATAAATTAAAACATGTATTACTATTAAAAAACTATATATTTGATTTGAAGGGTAAAATTAAATTTATTATTATTATTATTATTGTTATTGTTATTATTATTAATTTTTTTAAAAAATATTATTGTTATTGAAGAAAAACCATACATTTAATTTGAAAGGTAAAATTAAAAACTATAAGAGCTTGGGTTATGCATATTTATTAGTATTATTATTATTAATAATACTAATAAATTTGAAAACAATATTATTACTATTAAAAAACAATTGATTTGATTTAAAGGTAAAATTATTATTGTTATTGTTGTTGTTTTTATTAATATTATTTACATAATTATTAATAAATTTGAAAAAAAATATTATTACTAGTGAAAAAAATAGTAATAAGATCTAGCATGGTTGCCAAATCTAAGGATGCTTGAGTCTGGCTTGGTTACCAAATCCAAGATGCTTGGGTCTAAAATGTTTGATATTAATATTAATATTATAAATATTTTTATTTTTATTTTTATTAATATTATGAATATAATTATTAATAAATTTGAAGAAAAACATTATTACTTTTGAAAAAAAAAATTATAAATTTGATTTGAAGGGTAAAATTAATTTATTATTATTATTATTAAAAAAATTAAAAAATATTATTACTATTGAAGAAAACCTATAAATTTTATTTGAATGGTATAATGAAAAACCATAAAAAAACTTTGATCAGACATGTTTAATATTATTATAAATATTATAAATATTATTATTGTCATTATTGTTAATATAATTATTAATAAATTTGAAAAATATTATTACTATTGTAAAAAAAAACAATAGATTTGATTTGAATGGTAAAATTAAACATTATTATTATTATTATTTTCATTAATGTTTATATTATTTACATAATGTTTTAAAAAACTTTAAAGAATACTATCACTATTGGAAAACAAATATAGTAATAAGGTCTAGCATTTTTCAGACCCAAGGGTGTTTGAGTGTGGCATGACCGCTAGACTCAAGGCTCTTGGATCTAGCTTAGCCGTTAAACCCAAAAAGCCTATAAAAAATAGAATAAAATAAAAATTAAAGAAAATTAATTAGGATTTCTATTTAGGATAATACTTCAATGATAATTTAAATATTGTTTTAATAAAAAAATAAAATAATTTATATATAAAAATAATAATAATTAGGATTTCTGTTTAGTATACTTAAAGGATAGTTTAAATTTTTTTATATAAAACAATAATTAGGATTTCTGTTGAGGACACTTCAAGAGTAGTTTAAATGTTTTTTTTTATAAAAAATAAAAACAAATTTATATATATAAAAAAAATTAAATAGGCATGACTATTAAATCCAAGTCGCTTGGCCCTGCCAGACATCGCTGCCACAACCAATGCGCTTGGGTATGGCACGGCCACCAAGCCTAAGGGGATTAACACATTTTTATACTCTTAATATATTTTTTTTACATTAAAAAAAAATATTGACCTGTTGTGTAGCGCGAGCCAATATACTAGGGAGACATTAAGAGATGCCCAAAAACGAAGAAGAGAAGATTGAAAAAGAAAGACAAAAGGCTTCTCTCTCTTATAAAAAAAAAAAAAACTCCTTCCCTATCATCTCTCTTCAACTTATATCAGTCCTTCACTATCATCTCTCTTCAACTTCTCACTGATAGCTCACCTTCTTCAATAATATGGGTCACCTAAGGCACTTAATCTAAAAAAAATCATGAGTCCAATTCCCAATCAATTAAATAATAAATAATAAAATTAAAAAAAATCAATTATACAAAAGGATTTTAAAAAACAAATATAGAAATTAAAAGAATAAGGATCAAAATTGAAAAACCAAATTAATTTCTTATTTGATTGAATGATGAAATTGAAAAGAAAAATTGATTTAGCAAATGGACCACAAAGAATGAGGATCAAAATTGACATAAAAAATAAAAACAATATTTTAATTGAAATGTGAAATTGAAAGAATAATAATTTTTACAAAAAGGTCAAGAAAACAATTAGAAATAAATAAATAAAATAAGGAACAAATTGAAAAATACAATACCATTAATTTAAATTAAAGGTTGAAATTGAAAACCAATAAAATTTTTAGAAAAGAGTCAAGGAAAATAATAAAAATCAAAAGAATGAGAACAAGATTGGAGAATATAATATTTGGTAAATTGGGATTGAATGATAAAATTGAAAACAAATAATTTTTTCAAAAAGGGTTAAGATAAAAAATTAAAAATAAAAAGATTGAGGACTAAAATTGAAATATCAACAATAAATAGGGCCACTTTGTAATTTTTTAGGGAGAAGAGAGAGACAAAATGAAAAAGAAAGGCGTACCATGATAAATTAGGTCACCACTAGAGACATGCGCTACATCAACAGGAAATGGCACACCAACACTTCTAACAACATTATGAAAGGATATTTTTGGACATCGAGAGGCAGTACATGTGCCGACCAAAAGGCGTGGGCGCCTCCCACACGTCCCTGGAGTCGTACAGGCACGCTCACCTTTTTCTTTTTATTTAGCCAAATATAAAATTGCCCTTGAGCTGACTTGTTAATTAAAAAAACATTATGAAAATACCAGAATGCCCCTACCTCCATGTTTAATTTTTTTTCTTTATTTCAAGTATATTTTGGTTGTTTCATTGTGAATTTTAATTGAATTGAAGGTTGAAATTGAAAACAAATAAATTTTTTAGAAAAGGACCAAGGAAAATAATAAAAATCAAAAGAATGAGAACCGGATTGGAGAATATAATATTTGGTAAATTGGGATTCAATGATTAAATTGAAAACAAATAAAAAATTTTAAAAGGCCTAAGATAAAAAATTAAAAATAAAAAGAATGAGGACTAAAATTGAAATATCAACAATAAATAAGGCTAGTTTGTAATTTTTTAGGGAGAAGAGAGAGAGAAAATAAAAAAGAAATGTCTAACACGACAAATTAGGTCACCACTGGAGACATCCACTACATCAACAGGAAATGGCACGCCAACACTTCCAACAACATGATGAAAGGATATTTTTGGACGTCGAAAGGCACTACATGTGCTGACCAAAAGGCGTGGGCGCCTCCCACACGTCCCTGGAAGTCGTACAGGCACGCCCACCTTTTTCTTTTTATTTAGCCAAATATAAAATTGCCCTTGAGCTAACTTGTTAATTAAAAAAAACATTATGAAAATACCAGAATGCCCCTGCCTCCATGTTTAATTTTTTTATTTTATTTCAAGTATATTTTGGTCGTTTCATTGTGAATTTTAATTGAATTGAAGGTTGAAATTGAAAACCAATAAAATTTTTAGAAAAGGGCCAAGGAAAATAATAAAAATCAAAAGAATGAGAACCAGATTGGAGAATATAATATTTGGTAAATTGGGATTGAATGATAAAATTAAAAACAAATTTTTTTAAAAAAAAAGGCTAAGATAAAAAAAAATAAAAATAAAAAGATTGAGGACTAAAATTGCATATCAACAATAAATATGGCCACTTTGTAATTTTTTAGGGAGAAGAAAGAGAAAATAATAAAGAAAGGCTTACCACGACAAATTAGGTCACCACTAGAGGCATGCGCTCCATCAATAGGAAATGGCACACCAACACTTCCAACAACATGATGAAAGGATATTTTTAGGCGTCGAAAGGCACTACATGTGCCAACCAAAAGGCGTGGGCGCCTCCCACACGTCTCTGGAAGTCATACAGGCACGCCCACCTTTTTCTTTTTATTATAAAATTACCCTTGAGCTAACTTGTTAATTAAAAAAACATTATGAAAATACCAGAATGCCCCTGCCTCCATGTTTAATTTTTTTTTTCTTTATTTCAAGTATATTTTGGTCATTTCATTGTGAATTTTAATTGAACTGAAGGTTGAAATTGAAAACCAATAAAATTTTTAGAAAAGGGCCAAGGAAAATAATAAAAATAAAAAGAATGAGAACCAGATTGGAGAATATAATATTTGGTAAATTGGGATTGAATGATAAAATTAAAAACAAATTTTTTTTAAAAAAAGGTCTAAGATAAAAAAAATTAAAAATAAAAAGATTGAGGACTAAAATTAAAATATCAACAATAAATAGGGCCAATTTGTAATTTTTTAGGGAGAAGAGAGAGAGATAATAAAAAAGAAAGGCGTACCACGACAAATTAGGTAACCACTAGAGACATGCTCTACATCAACAGGAAATATCACACCAACATTTCCAACAACATGATGAAATGATATTTTTTGACGTCGAGAGGCACTACATGTGCCGACCAAAAGGCCTGAGCGCCTCCCACACGTCCCTGAAAGTCGTACAGGCACGCCTACCTTTTTCTTTTTATTTAGCTAAATATAAAATTGCCCTTGAGCTGACTTGTTAATTAAAAAACACATTATGAAAATACCAGAATGCCCTTGCCTCTATGTTTAATTGTTTTTCTTTATTTTAAGTATATTTTGGTCGTTTCATTGTGAATTTTAATTGAATTGAAGGTTGAAATTGAAAACCAATAAAAATTTTAGAAAAGAGCCAAGGAAAATAATAAAAATCAAAAGAATGAGAACCAGATTGGAGAATATAATATTTGGTAAATTGGGATTGAATGATAAAATTGAAAACAAATAAAATTTTTTAAGAGGCCTAAGATAAAAAAAAATAAAAATAAAAAGAATGAGGACTTAAATTGAAATATCAATAATAAATATGGCCAATTTGTAATTTTTTAGGGAGAAGAGAGAGAGAAAATAAAAAAGAAAGGCATACCACGACAAATTAGGTCACCATTAGAGACATGTGCTACATCAACAGGAAGATGGCATAACAACACTTCCAACAACATGATAAAAGGATATTTTTGGACGTCGAGAGGCACTTTTTATTTAGCCAAATATAAAATTGCCCTTAAGCTGACTTGTTAATTAAAAAAAAACATTATGAAAATACCAGAATGCCCCTTGCCTCTATGTTTAATTTTTTTTTCTTTATTTTAAGTATATTTTGGTCGTTTCATTGTGAATTTTAATTGTTTATTATTTTTTATATTTAGTCAAATACCAAATCCCCTCAACTTAAATTAATAACAAAAAAACCATTTTAGAAATATAAAAATACTCGTTTACATCAGACTTAATTTTTCTGCCTATAAGGATATTTTGAACGTTTCACTATGCAATTAATATGGAAAAACACTTGTTTGTTTTCGATAAATTTGAAAATGGTAAATGGACCATGTGAAAAGATTTTAATATCTTTGGAGAGGCAAAAACATCATTACACTGTTCCAGTAAACAATGCTCATAAATGTGGAGTTAATGTGTTTTTCTAAAAGGTTTTGGTTTCTTTTAATAACTAGCCCATTACCTAAAACATATAAAATTTAGTTAGGATTCCTAGTTACAATAAATTAGGTGACAAATTTTTTTTCCATTTCACTCTTAATTTATAAAGATATTCCCGGTGATATTCTATAAACATTTAATTTTTATATGGTGAAATTTATAACTCAACTCTATTAAGTTGTCAAATCAAAACAATGTACCGATGTTTCCATTTACAATTAATTTGGAAAGGAGATATATTATTTAAAGGCAAGGAGCAAAAATTATTGGTTAAAAAGCTAAAATTACATTTTTGTTACATAAAAAAAGATAGATATAGCTAAAACTACATCTTAATCAAACATATTTTTTCTTTTCTTCTTTATTTTTGCTTTATATTCACCTTAATTAACAATAACTAATCGAGGAGAGGAAATTTTTGTTTCCCTCCTCAATAATATTTATTGAAACAATATTTTTTTTTTATTTTTTTAACATTAGATTTATTAGGGATTTAGCTTCATAATTTATTTTAGTTTGTTTTCTATGAAGTTATCTCAATTTCATGATCCAAATTACGAGTTTTGCGAGTTAACTTGATTGACTCAAGTTTTTTTAGTCCTTTTTGTAATTGATTTTATTTTCAATTTTATTTTTCACCATTTGGGTTGATTAAGAATTAAGTTTTATAATTTATTTTGGTTTGCTTTCTATAAGATTATCCTAGTCTTATGACTTGAGTCAAGAGTGTTGCAAGTTAAACCTGATTAACTAAGGTTTTTTTCATTTTCATCCTTTAATGTTGGATTTATCAGGAATTGAGCTTTATAGTTTGTTTTGATTTTATTTCTAGTGGGTTGTCTTGGTCTCATGATCCAGGTTTGAAAGATTAAATCGAGTTTTTTTGTCATATTTTAATTGATTTGTTTTCAATTTCATTATTCAACATTGAATTAATTAACAATTGAGTTTCAATATGTTTTTTTTATTTACCTTTTATGAGGTTATTACAGTATGATAACCCAAGTTGCGGATTTTGTATATTAACCTAGGCTAACTTATATCGAACCAATATATTGTTGTTTCAATATTTAAAATAAAGATATCATCTTGAATTTTTTTTATAGTCAAAATTTTTATTTTTTTTCTGGATGTCCAAATTACCTTTAGATTTGTTAAGTTAACCAGGACACATCAAATTAATATCTACTCGATTTAAATTTTTTTCCTTTCATGAAAATATGTTAGCAATGTCTAATATTTTTTTAAAAAATAAAAAATTAATAGAAACCGCAGGTAAATAATTTAATATGATCTATAAACATTGCAAGTAATACTATAAGAAAATTGTGGATGTCAAGATATTTTCTTAGGTGGGAGATATATAAGTTTGAACTACAAAAATTATGAGGCTAGCTACCCAGGCCATCCGTGGTTAGAATTAAATTATTAATTTTTGCAATAAATCAAGCATCTATTTTCATGCATACGTTGGCATGAGAAGTCAAGATTTTAGATGAGGAGAACCACATGTCGAGATGCCATTGGCAGCTGTTAGATTTTGCCACCGAAAGGTGTATATACTGGCGGAGTGGGGCGGGAATTAATGTAGCAAAAAATGGTTGCGACGGCCCTCGAAAGTCGAGAGAGACGACCTCTTCCTTCACCGGACAAAGGCATTGAAAGCTTAATTCCCAACAGAAAAGGAGGCGCTGTGCCTTTGTGATATTAAAGCTCATTGTATCTTCATGAGAGGTTTGCTCCGTTGTCCCCTTAAAAATGGTTGCGACGGCCCTCGAAAGTCGAGAGAGACGACCTCTTCCTTCACCGGACAAAGGCATTGAAAGCTTAATTCCCAACAGAAAAGGAGGCGCTGTGCCTTTGTGATATTAAAGCTCATTGTATCTTCATGAGAGATTTGCTCCGTTGTCCCCTTAAATCTCCCTACGCCCAGAGCTTCCCTGGTAGTTACGGAACATATAGAATATCTCAGTACAATTTGGTTTACAATTTCAAAAACTTAATATTATTTTTATGGGCCAATGTCTCTCGAATTATTCTAGAAAAACAAAAAAAAATAACAAATTATTTCTTATGAAATTATTCGGAGCGTGAAGCCAGGTCCGAGGAGGTGACGCATGTCGAGCCAAATTGAGTCGAGAGGATTGTAGACCGGGGCTTTGAGATGTTCGGGGGAGAAGCCAAGTTCGAGTTGCTAGGGTCAGTTTCATACATAATATAACCATTCGGTTATCAATAGTACAGAGTGACTATTTAGTTGCAAGGTAAAGTTGCGCGTGTAGAACACTTAGCTCGTTCTTAGGGGTTTTTTTTTTTTTGGAATTTAGCACATTGAAAAGGAAAATTGAAAAATAACATAATTAAAAAATATTTACAAAAATAATACAGTGCAGTGAGTGAAATATATAAATATCAACTCTTTTAAACTTTAAATGGCCTAACACACATTACAATGAAAAGAGATGAAAGAGAAGGAAAAAAATAAAAAGAAAAAAAAAATCTAGAAGGCATATTAAAATTTTAATGAAGATATTACTGATATCATGAAAAAAATCTTGATAAAATAAATTCAATAATATATAAAAAATTCATTAATAATGATCAAAGTGAAAACAAAAATCATACACGCTCGTATATGTGCCGCCTAAGTGTGTGTTTTAATAATTAACTCACACTTACAACATGCAAAAGTCAAGTTTCCATGAGATTTCTCCTAAATAAAAAATTAATAAAATCAATAATGAAGGAGAAGATGAAGAGGCTATGGTTTTTCTTCTCTCTTATTCTAGTTTTGAACATCATCCTTCATAAGGAAAGAGAAGAACTTGGCCAAATGACAAAAATATCCTTAATGAGTTTATTGACTATTTTTTGGTATTATCCGACTATCAGTGTGTTTATAAAGCCTTTTTAACCTCTAATTAACTTACAATTTTAACCTAATTTATAAAACCATGTCAGAAGATTTCTTGTAAAATTCCAGTCCAATGCTACAATTAAATTAAAAGTTATATCCAATAGCATAAAACTAGACAACATGTAACTTTTACTCTAATTTTCAAAATTTTCAATGTTTTTATTTTATTAAATCATCAATATTTTCTAAATAACTCATTTATGACTTTCATCCCAATTTATAATACAAAATTTCCTCAAACTTCATTCTCTTTCAGGTTAAAAATTATATGATTATATGTAGGGTTTATACCAACGGTCTAGATCATTCGCACGTAAAACCATATATTAATTGATTTAAAAATTACAAATAATTTTATAAATATTTTCTCCCCAAATTTATAAAAATTATCCATATTTATCTCTAGCTTATCAAGTTTTAGGCTACAGGTTTATATTGTACCTTTTATGTTCACAGGTCATATTTTTAAAATTTAAACACATTTTTAGTACTGAGTTTAAATTCACTGCATCGAATTTCATTAAATTATATTCCAGAACATTTATTTATTTATTTATTTTTTTATCTTTTCGTTTAGGTTTTTATCTGTTTTTCTTTGTTTTTTATTTTCCTAATATCTTTCATATTTCTATTTTTAAATTAACATAGGAACATTTTATTTTAAATTCTCAAAATCTAAAGTCACCTTTTTAATTCAAATATTCAATTTACTCATTTAACATAGTTTTTCTTATTAATTTTATGAAATTTATCTTTTCTCTCTCATTTTCCTATTTTCCAGTGAATTTCTTTCCTCTCTCTCAAACCCAACTAAAAGGAGAGCAAAATAAAACTTTCTACCAAAAACTAAAATTCCGAAAGTATAAAAACCTAAAATATAGTCAACACAAAATTTATGGACTAAAAAAAACTTTTTCATGGATTTGAAATAGATCACCCTAGCCTTCTTTTTTTTTTTCATTTCTTAGTTTAGCTTTTATTCCTCTAATTATGTCTTAATGCTACAATTAAAATCATATCTTATTAAATTAACCCATGGTCAAGCTCTAAAATCTTTACAAAACCTTCATAACTCAAAGAAATGCAAAGAATAGAAACAAACAACTTGGAAAAAAAACATAGAAAATACAATATAAAAGAAAGTAAAAAAAAAAGATTGATGATTAAAATAAATAAATAAATCACTGTTATAGTTCATAGTGATCAGGAACTACAGTCAAAATCTATTGTTCAAAAACCTTAAGCATTTTAGTTACTTTAATGGGCTAAACTCATGGAATATAGAGATGAAGCTACACATAACCAAGTTTTAGGCATTCTAAACTAAGAGTTGATAGGCCCAGGATTTAAAACCCTTTGAACATGGCTCATGCCTCAATCCTTGAAATTAATGACTGTTTGGGAGTGTATTAAAAATGTGGTTGTAATTATTTTTTAAAGTATTTTTTATATTAAAATATATACAAATGATATATTTTTTTATTTTTTTAAAATTATTTTTAATATTAACATATTAAAATGATTTAAAATACATAAAAAAAATTAAATTTTTAGAAAATATGATTTTCACTGTGTTTTACATTTCCAAACAGTGCGAATACTGCAAGAGATGCTTATCCAAAGTCATGATGGACCGCTCAATTGTCAAGCACCTTGTTTGTAATTTTAATTCCATTATATATTACTATAAAGTCTTACAAATAAACAATATTTCATTACATTATATTCTTCATCACATCATCTTGGTCATTACATTGCATTACCTTACACTACTATAGCTGCTCTGTCGAAATCCATTGATACTTCATTGAAATTCTGCTAAAAGTATGGGAATTAATTTCTGGGAGATTATTTGATTTGTTTTCTCTGTGGGATGGAAGGAATCCCAAAATACATATTTATTGGCGTCTCGACATGTAATCGAATGTTCATTGCAAAGGTAACTCATTTCGAATGTTCCCGTGCCACAACACGCTATCGCTGTCACCTGGAATCCTGCCGATCAACAAACAAAAACACATTCAAACATCAAATAGTTCTTGTGGAGTTTGCCGGCAATTCCATTTCCAGTACTCTTACTTGCCTCAGCGAGGCTCTGAATAAGTAAGATATATATATATATATATATATATATATATATATATATATATAGAGAGAGAGAGAGAGAGAGAGAGAGAGAGAGAGAGAGAGAGAGAGAGAGAGAGGGAGGGGGGGGAGGGAGGGAGGGGGGGTGTATTTTCGTGGATCCTTGATTTTTCCACCTACGTATGATTGGGTTTCTTGCATGAAAAAAGTTAGATAAGAATATTTATTGTAGTTGTAAGCCCTAACCTGAAACCCAATTAAAGTTTAGGTCACTATATTGTTTCCAGATCGACAAGTTGACCTGGTTGATAATTACAGTAATATATAATATCAAAGGAGTAAAATTAACTTGTATAATATGCGTTGGAAAAACAAGGATCAAGGTTCGAATCCTACATTAACAAATTTGGTTTTTTTCTTTATTTTTTTTTCAAATTAAATCAACCTTTGACCCGAATGGATTCTTGACTGTATTTGACTCCTAATTGGTCTAATTATAAAATCATATGTTTTATATTGCTAAGTTCTCAAATTAACTTGTCTTCGAAGCCTAATTTGACAGCTACACTTTGTACATGCAAGAATATAAAAACAGTTTGATAATAATTATTTTTAAAATATTTTTTATTTAGAAATATATTAAAATAATATTTTTTATTTTTAAAAAAATTATTTTTTATATCAACATATTAAAATGATCCATAAATATTAAAAAAATAAATTTTAAACAAAATAAATTTAAATTTTGAAAAAAAATAAGTTAATTAAACCGCCTAACTAAATACACCCTAAATTAAGCTAATAATGTTTTTGAAAATAACTAGGTGAGATTCAAACTTTCAACCTCATAAATAAATAAATAAATAAATATTTTATGATGACCTGGTTTATTGTCAAATTACTAGTGATATGAATAAAAAAATTTAATATCAATTCAGATGAGTTGTTTGTCTATTTTAAATATAAGAGGAAAAAAACATGTAAATACATAAAACATAAGATGAAACTAAAACCTTAAAACACAATAAACATGTTTGAACAAATTGCATAAACAAAATTTATACTATATTATTTAAACACTTACTTATTGATCAACTTAGAATCCAATTTAGATGAAGATCTTTTATTGTTAATGAGTAATCATTTAATTTTAAAGCATTATTCATTTCTTGGTATAGAGAAAATGATTACATTCAGCCTTCTAGAATTTTAACAACACCGCATTAATTAATTGAACTACTAAACAAGGTGCAAGAACTCTAGGAATTATGACTCAAAACATCTTTTTAACAAAACTTGAGCTCTTAAAAAGCTATGGAAAAAAAGAGGGAAGACTAATGAACTACTGTTTGGTATGTATCTCCTACAACCCTTTAATTATTAAACTTGGTAAAATGATTTAAACTTAAAAACTCTTAACTTAACTATTTATTTAACTCAAATTTTAAATTAAATTGGGTGAAAGTTGTCATGACATGTCCTTGTTGACTGGAAAGATTCCAAGAAAAAAATAAACGTGTCAAACAGATTCATCCTAAATAACTTGTCAAACTCATAGCTCGAATTATGGATTATACTAAATCAAATTAAATTTTTTTTATTTTAAAATATAATAAATAAATATAAAAATTTATTTATCATTAACCCAATACTAAATAAAAAAATTTAATACCCCGTACAAAAGGATATGATTAGAAGGAAAAACCAAAACAAAAAAAAAAATGTTAAAAAAACCTAAAGGGCCTGTTATTACAAAGCTCAAGCACGTGGGACTGGGTCTCGCGGTCCTAGCCATTCCTTCGCTTTCTTTTTTAAAAAAAGAAATTAGGTGACAAGTCGTTTCAAAGCAAATATTGTTACCAGCAAGAATTAAACATGCGACCCATGTGCTCCCTAACTATGCAACGACATGAAGTTGTTATAAAACTATTTAAAAATATATATTAGCCCGGTTCACTATTTATATTAATAGTTAAACCGACTCCAGTTATTTTAATTGAGTTTATAATTGAGTTTTTCTATATATATTTTGCAGTTAAAAGGTGTCCTCGAACGCATGGACACTAACTCTTAACAAATCTCCGAGCGTTAACCATTCCTCTACATCAAGGCTTAAGCTTGTTCATAAACTAAGTTTCTGGTTTGCTGCATTCTTTTCAATATAGCTCTAGAAGCAATGAGAGAACTCAAACAAGGACCGCACCCACGTTCTTCATTCAGTAATGGAGCTAGAATTTTTTAAATTAAAAAGTAAATTATATATATATCAACTCAAGTCAAGTCAATACTTTTAAAATAAAAAATATTTACATTATAATTATTCTCTTCAAGATTATATATTTTAAAACTATTTCATAATGATTTTATTTTTCATCTCATTAAAAATATTTTTCTCAATATATACAACAAACTTTCATTTATCTATTTATAAATATTTCAAGGATTAGAAAAGTTCTTGACAATAATTCTATGCTGGCATATGATACATAACATCTAAAATCATAACTTAAAAGGATTATCACAAATTAATTTTGTTCTTGCCGACTTGTTTTGTAAAAATAGAATAAATATAAATATTAAATGTTTTCTTTTTAATTTATCTATTATGTCCCTAATTTTTTTAGTTATCATGTACTTCATTTTTAATCACGAATGAATTCATTACCATTATTTTTCATATGAAATTTATAGCAAAATAATTATCAATTCATCAAAATTTATTTCAATTCATATCTATTAGCATATAATATTACAAATACACATATTAATTCAACAAACCCATAAATTATTATAAACCTCAACATTTTTAATAACTAATTATAAAGAAATAAAATTAAAATTATATAATGAAATAAATAAAAAAAATGAAAGAAACTTCCTTTAACCATGTAAAATTATTATATTAATATTTTAATATAAAAAAATACTTTGAAAAAAAAAAAAAAGAGCCCCTCTTGACTTATTGTGGCTCCGCCACCGCCTCGGTACAAGAAAAGTTATTATTCCTAGATAAAAAGCATGATGACTAAGAACATATGAAAGGATGAGTAAATGATATGATGCATGATATCATAAATACTTGGTGCGTTCGAATTTGTTAAGCATGCAATCGTTTTGTCACAAATCAAGATGCATTAGTGAAAGCAGAGTAAAGCTTACCATATGCAGCAGGATTTCTAATGATTTGATCGAAAGTATCATATGCAGTCCTTGTGTACAACAACCTGAGTCCAGGAAGCTCCCTCTTCAGTTGCGATGCCAAACATTCTAATTTCCCATTAAATTCCATGGCCACATCATTATATTCCTGTAAGCAGTCATTGTGACCCATGATATTCGTGGTCCTCTCCAATGGCAGACACCCCATCGGAGGAACACCGGTTAAAGATATTTTCCTGCCACCGAGACGATAAAGTTCTGTGATGAAATCTCTAGCAAGCCCAACAAGAAAATCCTCATATTGTCTGACGGTGAATTGGGATCGCCTGGTTGGAATTGTGTAGTAATTTTCCAGGAAATCATTCGTTCCCAAGCTCATAAGGTACAGAGCCTCGCTAAATATCTCCTCCGCCTTCCGGTCTCCGACGTAGGCTCTCAGCTTATTCTGGTAATCCTTGTAGTACTCCAGTTCCTTCCATAAAGGTATCACATTCTGCAAGTACATACGAGCCAGGGATAAATTTTAGTTGACATTTGAACGGCACCGTATATAGTACAGTAATAATACTGATGATATTCATAAGAACAATCCTGACAGAACAAAACTTAATGACAAGATTCAAACGGGAAATTTCTGTATTTTCGGTGGAGACTTACTAACACACTAGAGGTTGCATTGTCATAGCCCGTCCCAGCAGAAGCAAAGCAAACACCAGTGGCAAAATCCGATATGCTATACAGAGGATCCAAGTAAGCTGGCACTGCTGGCTTGAGGCCAAATGCCTCAGAAATGAAGTCCGGAGGGATGCGGCCATTGCAGAAACGTCCGGTGGGGAGCCCACCTTCGAAATCGCGGCCATAGGGCTTGAAATTGCTCTTGAGAAAAGTGGAAATCACGTTGTTGTTTCCAGCATCAACAGATGAATCTCCAAACACTATGATTGCTGGGACCTTAGCTGTCGTTTCAGCAGCTAGTGATAGGAGTAATATTATATGTATGCAGAAGAGGCCAAGAACATGCATGGAACCCATTTCTCTGTGGTTTCTGTATGCTCTTCTTAAGCTTAAGAATAGAATCCTGGAAGGAGATGGGCATGTGGAAATTAAGATTACGAAGTACGTACAAGGGGAGGTTTTATGGGGAATAAATATGAAAGAGTTCGGTTGGTGGCTTTAATGGCTGCAGATCTTGCAATAAAATTTAACAGTTTGCATGTATTTACCTGTATTCCTGCTCAGCATTTATAGTAGCTACGTCCACTAGATTTTCAGTACAGGAGTGTTGAAAAAGATCTATTCTGAAAGGGGTGACATAATCTTTATTAGCTGAAAAGTATTTTTAAAAAATATAATTTTAATAAAAAATAAATTCTTAAAAAGTAAATTAATTTTTGTTATTTTATAGTATCATAAAAAATAAATTAAAAAATATTTTTTAGTGTTCGGCTATCACTACTAGAAACAGGGGCTATTAACGAATAATTCCGTTGCTAAATTTAGTAACAGATTTGCAACGGAATACACATATATTATTTTTTAATATCAGCAACAGATTTTTGCAACGGAAAATCCGTCGTAAACTTTATGTTGAATTTAGCAACGGATTTTTCGTTGCTAATTAAAAAAATAATTATTTAAATTTTAATATAAAACCAAAATTACGAACATCGTTGATTACATTTACAAGAATAAAATCTCAACCGTTTATTTTTCGCTGGCTTTGGTAAATCTACACCAGTACTCTTCCCCCCCACACCGAAATGCAAACAGAGACCAAATGAACAAAACCAACAGATAAAAATTAATGATCTTCCACTCTTCCAGTCTCCTTCGTCCCTAACAACATCGATCCATAACTGTAGAAAAATCACCCTCTCTTCATCGATTTGATTTTCCTTTATCCCAAACATTTCATCTTCTTCGCGTCTTTAGCATCCCTAATTTTTTTTCTTCATCTTCTTCTCCTTCATCTGAACAAAATCAAACCAGACCCATCATTATCACCATCGAATATATTGATTTAAGGTATCTCCTTGTAAACAGGTTGGGTGTTTCACAGTTTTTTTCAATAGTTCAGGTAAGTAATTAAAGGTTTTTGTTTTTGTTTGTTGCAATTTAACTTGCACTAAAATTTTTTCACCTAACTTTCCCATTCTCAGGTTTTTTTCTGTCCTGTAGAACGATCTCGGTCACCTGTAACTCAAGAACACAGGTAACATTTTTTTTTTTTCAATACTTTGAATAATGGTTTTAGGCTATTAATTTGATAATATAGGGGTTTATGAAATGTTTTTACCATGATCTATAACCTAATTATGCATGTGTAATTGAAAATTTATCAAAACCCCCAATTTAATTTTTAGGGTTACGGTTCATAAATTTTTTGATGTCCCAGCATTTGAGCTATAATCATTTTTGCTTCCCTTTGGTTTCTTTTTGCCAGTAGATAGTTGTTTTCTCCCATGAGATACCTTCATATCATCATGTAAATGGGATGCTTTTTTCTCTTCAAACTCCTGTTTTGTAAGATCCAATGTTCTATCTCCATATTTTCTCATCTCCTCAGCCATATAATTGTCTTTAAACAAAGCAAGGCTTTTATCACCTTTGCTCCCATTGTCTCTCGGGTCACAACCTAATTTTTTATCTTCCTAAACTTTTCCAGTCAAAGTAGCTTTTGCACTCACTTCATGAATCTTGCAAGCTTTTTGGCTAAATAATTCCTTCTTTGCCCCACTCAAATTGGCTCTGAATATTATACCCTGTTGTAACTTGCTACCCTATTGCTTCAACTTTTTACATTGTAATGCTCTACTTCTATAATTTTGAAGTGTTACAGCAGCGTATGGATGCTGTTAAAATCTAGAGAGTCTAGCAACTGGTTAACCTGTGATGCATTTTCTTCTTCTGTAGCAGTCCAAGTGTTTCTTTTTTTCTTTTTTTCTTGCTGTGATTTGATTGAGCATGCTTGCAGAGTTTTAGTGCTGCCTTTTAGTCACAGCTAATCCAACTTACTAGGATGTGGTGGTTGCTGATTTGTGTAGATATTTTTTCAAAATATGCAATTATTATTTTTAGTTGCAAAACTTATACGCACTTATTTTCCTTGACAAAATTCAAATTTTACGATCCTATTCATATTTGTAATATCATATCATTTTCTGGAATAATCCACCTTTTATTTTGCTGTGTTATGCAGGAGAAACCTCAACTATTTCAGTTTGTTCCAAATTAAAAGCAGGTACCATTTGTTCAGACCACATTGTATTAACAAAGTTGTATTTATTGTGATAGATTCATAATTCTGTTTATCTGATTTATGCTCTCACAGGTCAAGGCAGCACACCAACTTCTCAAGACTATTCCATATAGCTATGGGAGCAGGAGGGTTGATGGAGTTCCTGTTTTCAGCAAACAAAATTCAGATATTGCAATAGCTACCAAAGACGGGATTAAGTGGTGTGTATTGATTCTCTTGTATCAAAATTTAAATATGCATATTTAAATTTTCAGCGCATAGGACTGTTTTTTTTCTTTCCTTATTCAATTCTAGTTTGTATATTGGTTATATTCAATTACTTTTCAGGGTATAGGATTGTTTTTTTATCTTTCCTTATTCAATTCCAGTTTGTATCTAAAAAAATTAATTGAATGATTTTCTTTCATTAAATCTGATATTAAGTTTCTTTTTAGATGGAAATTATGAGAACAAAATAAAACCCGGATATGACTAAATAATATATTAACTAACTACAAATTTATTTTGATTGTTGCTGGGAAATCAGTAGTTCCTTGCTATGAATTATTGGTCCTGTACTAATTTTTTATTGATCTGACTTTTGGTTAGCTAGGTTTATTTATAGCTAAGTTATTTATGCTATACTTTTTGTACCTTGTTGTTCTGCTCTTTGAACTAAAAGCATCTCATTGGAATTTCATTTTATGCAAAGGCTCGGTTTTGTAGAAAAATTATGTTCTAACCATATAGATTCCTATTAAGTTGTAGGTTTTAAGAGATAATAATTTGAGTAAATTATAATTTAGTCTATGTATTTTTTATGATTTTATAAGTTAGTCATTATGTTTTTGAAAACCATAAGATATAATATTTCATATTAAAGGATTTTTGTTGAAAATTAATTTTCATCTGAAACTCACTTCAAATCTATTCTCAAATATGCTCTTTTAACCATGTATTTTAAAAAAAAAAAATTCTAACATTATGTGCTGGTGGGTGTTTCTTGGGTAGTTCTATGCTTTATTGATGTGCTCTTTCAGGAGTGGAGGTCTTACAGTGTGGTGAGATGCTAATTTGGAGTCTATTTGGTTAGCAAGAAATGATGTGGTCTTTAACAATACTAAACCATATATGCTAAGATGAAATTTATTCTCGTATCTTTCATAGTGTTGCTAAGTGGGTGAGGTCTGTTTATGGTTCTTTGTTATAAATTAAATGTTAGTTATTTTGAAATTTCAAAATAACTTTGTAATCTTGTTCAAGATTGAAAAATTTTAGGTTAGATCTTAGAAGAAAAAAAATTGTTATGAGAAGACAATTGCCATGAAAATATGAAAACTAAACAGTACTTTAACTTGGATATTCTTTCTATTTTTCATAGTTTAACATATCCACCTGGTAATAAATCATCTAAATGGTGGACGGTTATTAAGACAACTGCTAGAAGTCGTTATAATGTTGACATGGGTGAATTTATTGAAGATGCCAACAATGTGAGATCATTTGATGTTGATCAATCAGATGAGATTTCTCAACCATGTCATGTCCTTCCTACTCAAACACTTGATGATCCAAATATACTTGTTGAATCATCTTATTATGAAGAAATCGGGCAACATGAATTGATTCAACTTGATATAAATTGGGGAAACAAAGATGATGATGAAGAAGAAGATGATGATGATGGTGATGGTGATGGTGATGGTGATGAAGAAGAAGAAGATGATGATGATGATGAGGATGATTGTTATGGTGGTGATGGTTAGGAGTGATGATAATAATGAGTAGCACAAGTTAATTATATTTCGTAGTATATGTAATGAATTATCTTTATTATATGTATGGATGATTTCATATTATTTGACAATATTTAGGCTTTCAATGTTTTTTTTTATTATTTTATTCAAGTGTGTATTATGCATCACATTACATAAATCATTTTCATTGACCTTTGAAACCATTTCTAATCTTTCAAGTATCAATCTTTAAATTGTGATTCTGATGTTATATTTTATTTTGTGATTCGTTTTCTTGCTTATAGATGCTGAAGCGTGAAAGAAAGGGTTCTTCCTACTCAATGTTTTGATTTATAGGACCAAACATTAAGGTAAGCATACTCATAAATTTTGATTTCTGCTTAATTAATTATTTAGATTTTTATTTTTATTATTGTTTGTGTTAATTGGCTTTTGACAATTTAAACTTCATGGCTAATTTTTGTCATTGCAAGGAATGCTTAATGAAATCGTCTTGATGTTATTTATATATTTGGTTTTATTACAGTAATTATTTTATTTGAAGCATAATATTTTTCGGAGTGATGGCTATTAAGTGGACAATTCATACTGATTTTGAACATCATAAACTGGATATTGTTTGTAATGAATTGGGAAAAAAAATAAGATTTAACAGTTTGTTTTCATTCTAGTTATGGCAGTCTTGGGAAAATATCTGTGAATTTTTTGTTCCTGATAGTTTAACTATGAGCTAATTTATTGTTATATTGTATATATTCATTTGATAATGTATATATTTTTCTGGTTTTTAGCATGCCTCGACGAGGATCCATATTAGATTCTAGGAGTGACAGGTCCATATTAAGGAGTACAGGTCCACTTCATCCAAATCATTTCAAACTACATCAAGGCATAATAACAAAGGATCCACATTTCATCAACCTGTGTATCAGAATGCAAATGAGTATTATATACCTATTATGGGGAGTACACATCCTCCTCAATATGATTATGGGAGGGTTGATGCATATCAATATTGTGAGGGCTTTCGTTTTCAAGATTTGCTTCAAACTCAAAGAGGTTTCTCTCGAGATAACCAACTTGTTTATGGAGGACATAATTTATATGGGAGTTATGGGAGAGTTGATGGTAATGATGATGATGTGAACATTAGAAATGAAGATGAGGGAGACGGTAGTAATGAGAGAGGTGTATGTGATGAGAGAGATGTATGTGATGAGGATCAAGATGGTGTTCCATCATATCACGATTCAACATCTTCTCCATACAATTATGATCAAAGTGTTAAAAGGAAGGGTTTTGACACGCCAATAGATCCAATAACAAGAAAAAAAGAGCTTTGTTTGTATGGAACAACAGAGTAAGTTCAAACTTTTAATAACTAACTTATTAAGGTTAAATTTTCAGGTATGAAAAAAATTACTTATATTGTGTAATTATTTGTTTAATATAAGTTTGTTATTATATATTTTCAGGTTCAATAACGCATCGTATGGACGTGCAATCAGAGATATTTTGAGGTCCAATTTTAAAGGAGCATGGCACTCTTGGGAAAAAGTAGATTCAATATGTAGGGATGAACTCTTTAAAGAGTTTAAGGTAAGAACCAACACTAATTGCCATAATATTTTTTTCAATTTTGATCACTTTAATGTAGCATTATGAAAATTATCAACTAAATAGCTATGACTGATTTGTGTTATAATTTGTTCTTATTTCTTGTTTACTGTTTAATATCATTTAATTTCTTTAGTTATTACTTCATCTTGCAAATTCTGAACAAGATAACACAATATGATTAATTATTTATATAATTTGAAATTTTGTGCACTCTTTTTACTTGGTATATATATTATTTGGTAGAAAAAATATTCCTTTCCTAAGGAAGATGAGTCGATTGTTCGTAATATTTGGGAAGATAAGGCTAGGATAGCTTTGAATCAACAATTGACACGAGCTCGCAAGAAAGCCATGTCAAAAGAAAACACTACAAATATTATAGATTGTCTTGATAAAGGTCCTGCCTGGATAAACAATGATGACTGGAATCAAATGATCAAAGATATTTGGTCCACCTTGAATTTCAAAGGAGGTCTAAATCTGCTAGGAGGAATCGATTAACCAAACCAGATGGCAAAATAAGCACTCATTCTGGAGGAACAGTGTCATTTGCATCATATCGAGCTAACATGGTAATGATTTTTTTTTTTATGCTTAAGATAATAAATTAAAATTTATACATTTATCTTTTTATAATATTTATTAATCTTGAAAGCAAGAGGAAGATGGTGGAAAAGAACCTCCATAGGATGATGTCTTTTCAGCTTTGCATCAAAGTACTAAGCAGTCTGGTAGCTTCGTCGACAACAAGTCTAAAAAAGTGGTTGTATGTATTTTTATTTGATTGTTTCTTAATATAACTTAAGTATTATTTAACATTCAAATTAATTTATTGTTGCATGTATTTTATTTGTAGGAAAATTATAAAATGGAGATGATTTCAAAGTATGGAACTGATCGGGAAAATCATCCTTCATTTGATGGAGCAGCTTGGTGTGTGGCTTCAGGAGGAGTTACAAAAGGTAGGGTATATGGTGCACCTCGTATGCCAAAATCTATAGTTAGTGCAAGCTCTTCATCACATTCCTACTCGGTAGAGTCATCATATTCCAGTTCATCGTATCGAGCATTGCAAAAAGAGATAAAGGATAAAGAAGAGGAGATAAAGAAAAAAGATAATTTTATTCTTGAAATGAAAGGGCAGATGGATTCCATGAAAGAATATCTTGTGAACAATCTTGGATACCATGATGAGACATCAAATATTGATCAAGGTATGCCACCACCTTTGACTCCATCAATACCGCCACCTATGGGTCCCACATCTCAACCAATTTTTCAACCTACACCTCGACCTTTATATCTTGATCAATCTTGTGTCGATCCACAATATCATGGTTTGTCTTCGCAACCAGCACCATGATTGTATCTTTTGTTGTTTTTTTTGTTTTATTATTGTATTTGAACTTATTTGTATTAATGCAAGTTTAACTAAATTTTTATAATATGAATATTATTTTAATTCCTTTTTTATTAATGATATAATTATTTTTAATATTAATTTATGTTGGTTACATATATTCTACAACTTTTAAAATATTCATAAATAAATAAATTAAAATTCATTTTAATAAATAAATAAAAATTAATTTAATAAAAAAATAATATAATCACCAACGGATCTCCGTTGGTGATTGTGAATCAGTAACGGAGAATCCGTTGTTGATTCACAAAACTAGCAATGGATTTATCCGTTGCTAAAATGAGCAATGGAGAATCCGTTGCTAGTTTTGCAATGAAAAATCCATCAGTTGCTAATTATAAGCAACGGATTTTTCGTTGCTGCAAAATCAGCAACGGATAAATTCATTGCTAAAAAATCAGCAATGACAAATCTGCATCCGATTTTTGCCGTTGCTGATTCCGTTGCTAAATTGTTTTAGCAATGAATTTTAGTATTATTTGCAACGGAGTAGTCCGTTGCTAATTACTACATTTTTTAGTAGTGTATGTTGTGGAAAATGAGCTAAAAAAATTTTAATTTGTTTTGAAGTTATTAAAAGAACGAGGACCAAATATTACAGATAAAAAATTTAAAGGATGAAATTGAAGACAAAATCTAATTTCATAAATAATTTCAAATAAAATAAATAACAGTCAAAATAATAAAGACTCCATTTAAAAGAAAATAAAGTTAAAAGATGATGAAATTAAATATATATATATATATATATATATATATAATTTCATAAATTATTTCAAATAAAATAAATAATAAAAAAAATAAGGACCAAATCTGATAGATAAAAAAATTCAATTAAGAAAATAATAAAAGAAAAAAAAATAACAATCGAAAGAATTAATGAAGACCAAAGTTAATATAAAAATCAAATTGTAATGAACAAAATTGAAAACAAAATATATAGCAATTAAAATATTGAGGAACAAATATAATATACTCAATAAAAAAAGATATTTCTAAATTTTTTATAATTTTTGAAAAGTATTTTTCATGGAAAATAAAGAAAAATATTTTTCTAAAAATTAAGCCAAGATTTTCTTTAATTGAAAAGTAATTTTTGTTAACAAACTTTTGAATAGCAAATAAACATAAATAAAAATTAAAAAATATTTTTTAAAAAAATATTTTTTATAAAACAAACAAGATCTAAAACTTTTTTAGAATTGCAAGCGGGTCTAATAAATGCTTTATGGGAATATAGCATGTACTTGTTTAGTAATTTGTTTGATCAGAAGTATAATGATAGTATTTGAGATTATAATAAAATAACGATTTTTTTAAAAAATATTTTTATTTTAAAAATAAATTAAAATAATTTATTTTTTTTCAAAATTTATTTTTAGCATAATCGATCACTTCAAAATAATTTAAAATCATATACAGTTCTTTTTAAACACATATTGATCCCGTCACACTTAAACCATTAATGTTCGATATACAACTTCGAAAAAAATAAGCAGCTGAGTTTTGTTCGACGATCAAATTATTTGCAAATGCCAGTTGATTCGGAGACAAAAAGAGCCGTTTAATCTGTTGCAAAATATAATGTGCTTGAACCATTTGGCTAGAAAAATGTGGCAAAATAAATTGAAAGCATCAAATGAATGGACCAGTCCTTTATTTTGACAAATCTCTCGTGATGTGGGCTGTTCTTGGTTAAATATCTGTGTTGTTGGAAACGCCAAACCAACGTATTAATTATTGTTATAAATAGAACGCAAAAGCAGTTGGATCGAGTTATGATTTCTATTTCGACTTTGTAACTAGACTCGACCACCAGATGAAAAGCTGGTGGAGAATCAACCCCGATAGTTTTCGTGGAAGAAGAGGCGGAGGACCGCCGTGGGGTTCTAGAGACAAGCCCCGCGACGACAGCACGCATGTATCCATCCTATTAGTTGCATGTCTTAAATATTTGTTGTCTTTTCCCTGTTGTCAGACAAGGTGCCCTCAGAGACTGGAATTCTCGTACTTTTAACGTTCGGCAAACAACAAAATTGATCAAGTGTATTTAACTAGAGTCCATTCTCCTCTCCATCTGCGGATAGATTATTCAAATCTCTCCTGAAATAGTTGTTTCGAGGGACTTTTGTTGTGATATCGACAAGTAAAAAACCAGGCGACATCTCGACGTCCTTCTATGCATCCCCTCGATTCAAAGCAATTCTTAAATACCGTGACAGAGGGAACCTCCTCAATAAATCGCATAGATTTGTCAAATGCAGAGAGTGTCTTGCAGCCAGCCATTTGGGTGAAGCCGTGAAGAGGAATTTCATACCATAATGTTAGAAGTGGGAATTCTTGCCTAGTAATTAACACAGTTATCTTCTAACATTATTTTTACTCTATTAACGATGGTTACAGTCGCTGTGCTTGGACATTGTTGGTCCTGAAATGATGTAGAAGATGGAGAGGTAGAGAGTTAGACTTCTCATCCTCCCTTTTTCAGGAAAGTCACGTGATCTTGGTGGGCTACCAAGTGTATAAACAACCCTGAACCATTAATACAATTAAGGCATAACAGTCTCTCAGCCATTACACAAAATCCTTTCTTTATTTTGCGTTCTCTCTATTTTCCTCCTCAGCAATCCATCAACTCAAGTATTGGAAAGTACACTTTTTTTTAATCAAATGTAAAAATAACATGTTAGGAAGCTGGCCAATCATATATACACATATACAAAATCAGAAGCAAAAAGAAACAGCTCCCATTCATCAAAAATACAATTAGACAACTACCTAGCAAGAGAACTAAAAATATCACATCGGTTAGCTAAGAAACCCAGGATCCAGCAGGTGCCAAAGATAATCAACTAAAAAAAATCCAACAGCTAACGCAATTTGCAGCTGAAACATAAAAGAACCACCGACGGCTACTGAAACACACAAGAGTCATTAATAGGAGGCTTGCAACCCCAACAGTAAAGGAAAAATAAACTCAGCCAACATCCGGTCTGGAGTGGTCCACGGCATGGAAGTGGAACATTGTGTAGAATAAGATTTGAAATCTCCTGAAGACTCTATCAACCCCAAGCACTTTCCTTCAAATATTTGCTTGTTCCTTTCTTCCCATATAAGGTAGATATGGATGCCCAAGGAAACTCTTCACATCCGAGCTTCAAGATTGCTTTTCCTAAACCTCAGACCACGTAAAGCACTATAGTCGTCGTGCATCTATATACATATATACATACATTGTAAATAACATATATATATGCATCAGGTTGAAATATAAGTCCCCAAAGAGTTCTAGTCCGCAAAGTCTACAACACCGACTTCAACTAAGATATATGAAAGATGAAGAGCGTGCTCACTGTGATGCTCATTTCCAAGAAGAGTTGGAGTCTCTAAAAGTTAGTGTGGCTAGTCTTATTAACTTACTCAAGCAAATAATTAGAAATACATTTAGCAAAAGTCCTTCCAATCAACCTATCACCTTTGTTCAGACCCCAACAATAGCTCAGCCTAAAGAATGAATGGGCAAACATAATCAGGAGCCTCAACACAATCCAGAATTTGTATAGTCAACATCGGCACTAACTAACCCTTATAATTATAGATGCATTTGTCGATGAGTCATATAAGACTAAGTCATATGATGACATTGATCAAGATAAAATAGCAGCATTGAAAGCTAAAATCAAGGTTATTGAAGGGGGGAACTTGTATAACCTAATACGGGCCGTAAAAAATTTGTATAGTCCTGAACGTAGTTGTACCAAAGAAGTTTTATATTTCCCAGTTTACCAAATATACTGAAATTCAATGCCCCATGACTTATCTCAAGTCCTATTACAACAAAATGATAGAAGGAGCACATAATGAAAAACTAATGATGCATTTTTTAAGATAGTTTGAGTAGGGAAGTATTGAGCTTGTACATAAGATTGTACAGCACAAAGATCCAGAGACGGAAAGATCTAGTGAATTCTTTTATCAAGCAATACAAATACAATATGGATATTACAACCTACAGAACCAATTTGTCCAATTTGAAAAAAAAAATAAAGCATAAAGGAATATGCCTAGAGATTGAGAGATCTGGCTGCTCAAGTACATCCCTCACTTTTGGATAAAGAACTAGTACTTTATTTGCCAACATGCTCAAGGCATCGTACTATGAGCATATGATGGGTAGTTTGACATGCTCAAGGCGTCGTATTATAAGCATATGATGGGTAGTTTGGCATAACAATTCACTAATTTTATGCTAGAAGCTAAGTGTATAAAACAAAGGGTCATAAGTGGTAGAATTTTTGCACTTGTCGAAAAAAGGGGCTTCGAAAGTAAAATAAAGAAGGTTGACCATATTGAAGATAGCTATAAGGGTAGAAAAAACCAATTCCAAAACTACCACACTTCATCTCAAATTGCCAACATCAACTCCCTATTTCTTACTAAAAAAACCTGAGCCCCAAAACTTTCAAGCTAAAAACCAAAATGAAAATTTTTTAAAGAAAAATTACCAACGAGACTAAAAACAACTACCCCCACTACCGCTATATTTGAATGAAATGTATCAAAAGCTACTAAGCATTGTACATGTAACTCCTGAACGCCTAGCATCTCTACATCCACCTTACCCTAACTTGTACAAGCTTGACCTCACTTGCGAGTACCATGTTGGTATTGCAAGACATAACATACATACGTGTTGTGCCTTCAAGAAGAAGCTCATGCAGTTGATTAAAGTCGGGTGAAAAACATTTGAAAAAACTTCAAACATAAGTAAAAACCCTCTACCCAATCATGCTTCGGGTAGTGGATAAGTAAATGCACTAGAGGTGGAATGCCTATGAAAATTAGAAGCTCCAATAGTAAAAGCAAGGAGCGAAGAAGGCAGCATTAATTCCTAAAGGACTTGAATTTCTACCGTAATTTTATATCCACACCATCAATGAGATCACCACAAGAGCTTTCATGAGGAGTCTACTCCTATTATTATCTTTTGCTTGATCATGTCTATTTTGAAATGTTTTAGTCTTGTCGACAACTTGGATGATCCCATGTTTTCATAAGGATTTTTAGGAAACCAAGGTTTTAGTACAAAAACATAGATCAAATTGGTGTTTGTTCGAACAGACAAGTTCTGAAAATTCAAATAATATCTTAGTAAGGTGACTATACACCTAGAAAAACTTGAAGAACAACCTGAACACCACAAGATGACTTCAAAGCTGAATTTTAGCTTAATGAATAATGACAAACCATTTTTTATATTTGCATGAAAGAAAGCAAAGCTAAATGCATGCGTTTGAAATAAGGGAAGGTCATCTATGATAATCTTTTCACAATACTAAAAAATTCATTATAGTCCCCTTTTGAGCCTAATGTATTTTTCTTGAAAAATAATCTTGGTTATGATCACACTCCACACTAAGAGGCAAGTGCAAGAAATATACAAAAAGATCCTCAATGATTAAAGGTGCCCAAATAAAACTAAGGGCATGAAAGAATTCAAATGGTCCAAAGGGTTTGAGCATTTCACAAAAATAACTAATATGGTGATGCTCAAAACCAAATAAAGAAAACAAAGAGAAAAGGCTCAAGCTCAACACTAGGGGCTGTCACACTCGACATCGCAACGGCCTTAAGAACTGATTTCTGGCATCTGTTCTTTTAGGAAAAAGGTCTTGTTTAAGGAGTCGCCACCTAGTATTATGGTCACTAGGAACCCTAACTGGTCAGTAGAGATTCTATAGTACGGGACTGGTTACGTAAAAGAAAAGATATTATCACCCTTTAAACGTTCTGCTTGAGACAGACTGCATTGTTGTTATTGTCTTCAATTGCTAAACATTTATTCACTTATGCTATGATAATTTGCTTATAATATTCTTGACTTTGGCGCCAATGAATATTCAACTACGGATAATTCCAACTCTGGCATTAGTAAATATTACGTAGCTATAAAATAAATTTAGATCAAAAATTTTTTATTCCTAACTTTAACAATAGTGAATAAACAAATAAAATAAATTCATTTTGTTACGCATTCACATATTTTTTTTAATTTTTCTTGCTAAATAAAATAAAATATAACGAATGAAAATAATATAAATTTAAACCAGTAATTTATTCCCGACTCTAGCATCGGTGAATAAACCAATAAATTTACATTATTTTTATTCATGCATACACATATTTTTTTATTTTTCTATATTTTCTATATTTTTATTATTTATGTTTTTGGGCCACATGGGCTGGGCTAGACCCAGCCAGCCCAGCCCGGTAGGCCAGTGACTTGGCTGGGCAAAGGCACGCACCACGCATGCGTGCACTGGGAAAAGCTAATTAATTTCACGACAACAGTGTACAAAGATAGTGCAAAGCGGGAAGAGATGAAGAAAAACTTATTTGTGGTCTGCTGCTCCTAAAGGTGAAGACGAAGTTGAAAGGCAGTTGGTGCTTGAACCACGCTTAGCAAGGCAGCCTTTCTTCCTTCCTTGCGCTCTCCTAGCCCTATTCTTGTTGCTAATGACCCGAGGCTGAGAGTGAAGGACGAATGATCGAAACTGATCCAATGCGTTTATTTGCTAGCGTTTTGAGACCAAGGCAGGGCTACAAACACTAATCCCTGTTTTCTTTGATCCCCTTTTCTTCCTCCTTTTTTTCTTGTTTCTGATTTCAGGGGGCGATCGAGAAGATGGTGATGTTAATCGTTGGTTTTCTGGGTTTTATGTTTGCATTTGTCTCTATTTTTGCTCTGTGTATTTTTCCTTTGTTTTTTGGGTTTCGGTTTTTCTGCTCCTCGGTGTTTTTCGTTCTTTCTTCCCCCTTTTTTCTCGCGAGGTCGCCTTTGCCCAGATTTTATAAAGCCTGCGGCAGCTTCGGTAGTGGTAATGATCGGCCTCCTAAATGCTCTGTAACCGATGCCTTCAATGAGGAAACGCACGCGTTGGTTGCCAACGAACGAAACGTCTCTGCCATTAATGGCGGAGCCGTTGTAGAGGAAGAAGACGGTGAACAGTCGCGATGAAACGACTCCGTTTTCCAGTTCTAAAGGTTGCTTTCAATTGGGTCCTTGTAATTCGTGTAATTTTGCAATCAAGCCCTTGGTTAAAATGTAGCTGGATCCTTGCATTTCCACGTCATTTTCAATCTGGTCCTTGGATTTTAATTTTTGCAATTTGGACCCCAATTAAACTCCAAACTTTGATATTTCTTTAATTAAGTCACTGATTTCATTAATTTAATTAAATCCAAAGTCCAATTAAGTCTAAAACTTATCAATTCTTCAATTAAGCCCTGATTGGATTAACTAAATTAATTTCAAGCTTAATTGAGTTTCAAAACTTATCAATTCTCCAATTAAACCCTCGATTGGATGAATTAAATTAATTTCAAGCTCAATTAAGTCTAAAAATTTAGTCAATTCTCCAATTAAACCCTTAATTGGATTAATTAAGTCAATTCCAAGCTTAATTAGATTAATTCCAAAGTTTAATTAGACTCCAAAACTTCCAATCATATTACCCTTAATTCAAATTTTAATTCATTCTTCATTTATTTTATTTTACTTATTTTTTCATCATTATTATTTTTTTCATCAATTATTTATCCTTTTCAGTAAATAAAATAAAATGGTCAAAAATTGGGTTATGACAAGGACCACGATAGACCATTGTGCAAATCAATTTCAAGGTCCAGAAATCCATGGAAAAAAAAAAAAAAAAGAGGTAGGGAAACAAACACTGGTGATCTTTAATTTTGAAATCTCTTAAACACCTTCTGAGCATATAAATATATCGACAGAATAAAACAAGTAAATTTGTTTTGGCGCACTTTGTCCATCGATATATTTATTACTAACAATCTATAAATTATCGACGAGAGTTTTTTAACGGACTATTTCTTTTCGTGAGTTCATCGGTAACATACATACCAACAGACTGCTAGTATAAATATTGACAAAAATTTACATCAGTAAAAATATTAAATCTGGTAGTGAAATGCATTATTTTCTAACTTATTTTCTTTGATATGTCCAAAAACCAGAAAATAATTTTCACCTCATTTTTTATTACACAACTAAACATATTAATATATTTTACTTAAAAATATTTAACAAGGCTACATGTCCATAATATTATATTTAAGATATTTATATTATATGTATGACTACATTTTATAAAATAAACTATATATAAAAATATGATATAATAATTTTTTTCCCACCATTACACTTTTTATATCTTGTTTTTTTATTGCAAGTTATTTGGTAATTATATTTAATGCTCTGTATATGCTAGATAAACTTTAAAAAAATATTAATAAATGATTTTTCAACTTATTTTTTATAGCATAACTAGAAAAATATTTTTGAATATATTATTTATGACATTATTAAACATTAAAATATAATTTACTTTTTATAAAAATTAATTTCTTAAAAAAAAACTATTTTGTGACAAATAAATAAGTTAGTGTTTTTATGTAATGGGCCATGTTTCCAAATTTAGTGGCTAGACAATGTACAGCATTACTCAGGAGCGAACATTAACATTCCAAATTTATTGATAATGCACCTGATTTAGTCTGTGATTCCCTTTAATTTAATTTTAAATATTATTTTAATATATTTTTAAATAAAAACACTTTAAAACACAATCTCTCCCACGAGAAAAAATCTCCGGTAATCTAAGAACAGAAACAGTCATCTCGAGCATTAAAGGAGAGCAGCATGAACCCGACCTTGAGGAAAGAAATAGACGGTGGTTGAAATAATTATGGAGGAAAGGACAGTTCCAATTAAAGTGACGTGGAAAACAATAAAAGCTTCCCAGCAGAGAGGTCGGTTCTAATTACGTGCTCCATTTATTAACTCTGCTGACGCAGCTTCACTCGTTTCTAGAAACAGGTCTCGTATATGTATAATTATTGTTATTTTTTAAAGTAATTTTTATATTTAAATATATAAAAATAATATTTTTTTTATTTTTAAAAAATTATTTTTAAATATATATATTAAAATGATCTAAAATATTTTAAAAATTAATTTTTAATAAAAAAATAATTTTTTATAAAATATAATTTACAACGCTTTCTCAACCACTACCGTTTGGCAGTTGACATGCCACCTCTATGAACCCCCTTCCCCTCCCCTGCAAATAAGCTTAACGTAGCTTCCATGAAATCCCACAATGCTGGAACAGAACAGTATTTGCATGATTTCCAGATGGATTTTAAGTGCATGTAGGGAATGATTTTTAAAATGATTTTATTGAAAATATATTAAAATAATATTTTTTAAAATTATTTTTTATATTAAAAATAATTTAAAAACTTAAACAAAATTTTAAATACAAAAATATTAAATCTTCATGAAACATAGTAATTCCAAATAGGGACTTAAATCTTTATATATATAAATGCTAGTCTAAAAATATATGTGGTCCGAAAGTAATAATGAAAAAACCATTGAAAACAGTGGCCACACGTCAACTGCTTCTCTTTGGCAGCTGAAAGAGCGGGCACACGTCAGCCAAGAAACGGCAGTCTTTTTTTCTTTTTCTTTTTTACATTTTTAGAAAAAAACATGCACTGATTCCCAACTGCTCGCCAGTTCTAATTTAGGTCCCTAAACTATACTGTACTTTATCAAGGTATGAGACCAAAACACAAACCTCCGAGATTTAGGCCCATGATTAGGCTCAAGTGCTCAATCTACAGAAATCCGGGCCAAAGTCCATAATCCAACAGGCATGGAGCGAAACAGTACACCCGCTTACCCTTTTTCTCATGAATGAACTCCCTGTCTCTGCTTGATTCTCGCCTTCTATTGACACTGATGCCCAATCGATATAAAAAATGCTGTTAAGAACCATCAGAGATATGAAAAATGGGGGGGAAATGGGTTTCTCGAGCCTCCTTAGAAGATCCTTTTCTGTTCGGAGCGGAACTGTAGTAGACATGGGGGATAAAGATGGAGAACTGAGAGTGTTCATGGTTGCTGGGGAGGTTTCAGGAGACTCTATTGCTTCTCGCCTTATGGCTTCTTTGAAGAAGCTCTCTCCTCTTCCCATTCGTTTTTCTGGCGTTGGAGGGTAAGCAACCACGAAAACGTTTCTTTAATCCCAGTAGTAACTTCTATTTGCATTGTCAGAAATTGAGAATGTTACTCTTTTTTTAAAGGCCCAGGATGTCCAAGGAAGGATTGGAATCTTTGTTCCCTATGGAGGATATTTCAGTGATGGGGATATGGGAATTGTTACCTCATCTTAACAAGTTTAGAGTGAGTAGTCATTTTGTTTGTTTACTTGAGTCAATGTTAATTGGAATTGAGCGTTACTGTAAACTTTCAGGTAAGGTTGAAGGAAACAATTGAGGGTGCAATTTTGTTTCAGCCTCATGTTGTTGTGACTGTGGATTCCAAGGGGTTTTCTTTTCGTCTTCTAAAGCAGTTGCGGGGTAATATGAACTAGCCTCTCAGTGTTGGCTTCTATACTTGTTTGTTGCTTATGTGATGCAAATGTTGTAGGAAAATGGGGAAATTATTTTTGCAGCTAGATATGTTTGGCAAGAATTGAATGGTCCTCTGCATTTTCATTATGTGGCGCCTTCGTTTTGGGCGTGGAAAGGGGGAGAAGCAAGGCTCAAAAGCCTGGCTAATTTTGTGGATCACATCTTATGCATACTCCCTAATGAGGAAGCAGTTTGCAAGTTAAATGGATTAGATGCAACCTTTGTGGGCCATCCTGTCCTGGAAGACTTTTTTGAATTTAATTTGGTATGGATTAATCTTCAAACCTTGGAATATAATCTGGTTTAACTCTTTAATAGAGATAACATATTGAATTACACGTCTTTGAGTTTCCTGTGAAAGTTAAGAGAGATAACATGTTTATTGTTCCAAAAATATGCTAGTTAAGAGAGCATATCTTGTGCATTCATCTACCAACTGCCCGTGCTGTCTGAAATGATTACTTAATGATTTGTTCTGGATGTTTCCGATTAAAATTTACTTTTGTTGTTGACGTTCTAAGATTTATCATGTTTAGGGAAAGCAAGCCTCACCACATGACCTAAAGATAGAAGGAAATTCTGAAGATTTCCGAAGGAAATATGCATTATCTTCAGGTACTACGTTGTGATGAATGGTCTAATTTCCTGTATTTCAAAAGTATTGTTCAACTTCACATTGAACAATGCTTCTTGTTATTATGCCATTATGGTATCTATGACAGTTAACTAATAGATCATGATCAATAATCGACATCATGATCAAGCTTTGTTCTTGGATATGCATCTTCACTTTATCCTTCTATAGGTGATTGAAAAATCGTAATGCTTGCTATATGTTCTTAATTACTACTTGGGAGCTGCTCTCTAAATTGTGAAATTTAAGCCTGTTTTAACACCTCAGAGTTGCATCTTTGGAAGGTGCTGCAGTCATTTCCTTGCTTCCTGGAAGCAGATTGCAAGAGGTCATTCGGATGCTTTCCATCTTTGCACACACTTTTGATCAGTTAAAAGACTCCATTCCTGAATTAATTACTGTGATCCATGTGGCTCCTAATCAGCATGTGGAGAATTACATTGATGGAGTCATTCGTACGTGGCCTGTGCCTGCTATATTGATTCCTGGGGGACATCAACACCTGAAATATGATGCGTTCAGTGTAAGCTCTTCTGCTCTTCTCATACAGAAAGCATTCATAGTTGAATCAGAAATGTATGACTTAGGAATCATAAGGGATTGCAGCTGTTGGTGAAAATGGATTGCTTGCATAGTTTCCTTGTCACTTAACTAAAGGATTGCCAGTTCCTGATTGATCTCACTGTCATGGGTGAAATAAGAAATGGAGGAGAGGAGTAAATCTGGCAGAAATTGACCTAGTTATTAGTGGGAGTATGCCGAGGAGTTAGATTAAATACTTTGTACAGTACTGACAGAGGGTGGCTGCCAGGAGACTTTGAGAAACTTGATTGTGGTTAATAGGGCCACATCTTATATACAGCTTCTTTTTTTTTGTGTTTTTATTAGAATTTTGGCCCCAATTAGGATCTAAAAGAGGGCATCTAATTTCTCTATTGGTGTATTCAAGATCAAGATAATTGTGGTTAAAGCATATGCTTAATTGTGTGAAACATTGAATTCTTTTGGTAGGGTTTTTTTTTTTTCCTTCCCAATGTTCAGTTTGCACCTTGAGTTCTATCCTAAATCTCCTTAAGTTTGAAGAGCCTAAATTTGATAGGTGGAATATGTATAAATTATTTCATTCCCATTATTTGATAACACCCTTAAAGCTTCTCATCCAGTAATTTTCACTGCAAACACTTGAAAGAAGTGATGATTAATCCTTAGTGAAACTCGTTATTGAAACTGAATAGAATGTCTTGCAGGCCAGCAGGATTGCATTGTGTACATCAGGAACAGTGGCGATGGAGTTGCAGCTTGCACGCTTACCATGTGTCGTTGCCTATCGAGCCCATATCCTAACTGAATGGTACATTCAATATAAAGCAAAGATACCTTACATTTCTCTTCCCAACATTCTCACAGATTCAGCTATAATCCCTGAGGCTCTCTTTCAAGCATGCACACCTACAAATCTAGCCTCTTTGCTTATGTAAGTTCTCATTACTCTATGGATATTGATACTTCTATTTTCCTATTGACTAACAGGATCTAAAAAATAGGAAAGCCTATGTAACATGATCTTCTGTGAAGTTGGTTGTCAACTATATTTGTAACTTCAGGATAATATGCCTTATTTCAGGAAACTAATGCATAACAAGGGACTTCAAGAACAACAGATTGTTGCTGCCGAAAATGTAATAAAACTTCTGTTTCCATCAGAAAGAATTGTAAACAACTTGGAAGAACAGATGGAATGGAAATTTCCAAATTGCACCCCAAGTATGATAGCAGCATCCACTATCCTAAGCCATGTAAAATCTTGAGGATTAATTTACCTAACATTGTTGTTTAAGTTTAAAATGTCGAGCAAGTGGCTGAAGTCATGAAGGAGTAGTTTTAAGCTGAACTTTTGAATGTGAAACTTCTAGGTAAATTTCATTGTCATTCTTCACTCTGAAATAGACTCTGTTTTTTAGGTTCCATGTATACAGATTAATTTCAAATTTTCAATATTGCAAATTCAGGCAACCAGGTGCGTTTGTTGTTATTATTAAATCCAAACTATTTCTTTATTTTGGAGAATGCTTCGTAGGGTGTCTAAAGCAGGGGTGCAAACCTTAACTCAAATTGGACAGTACTTAGTTTTTGGTTCTAGGCTGAGTTTATGCATGTTAAAAACTGGCATTAATAAATTTTGTCAATATTACATTTAGTCAATAATCAAACTTATTAAATGTAGGGTTTTTGAATAGCATATACACAACACAACTAAAACAGTTAGGATATTTATTGGACAGATTTAGAATTATTTAAAAATCTTTTTTTTTTTTTTAAAAATAATTCTTTAAAAAATAAATTGTCACAAACAAGTCATTTAATTGTTCAGTTTCTAAAGATAATCTATATAAATTATCCATAAGAAATTTTCTAAATTATTATTTAGAAGAGAGTAATTGTTATGTTTATAGTGTTAATTTTAATTATATGTTTTTGTAATTTTTATGATTAACAGACAACCTGTAAAAAAACAAGAGGTATAATTTATTATTTATAATAAATTAAATTTTTATTAATAATAAAATATATATATTTATATAAATATAATAATATTATATTTAACCAATCAATTAAGTTATGAGAAAGTTCAAATCTATGATAGATTTTGCTAGCATGATGGAGCTTTCAAATTCTCTCTCTCTCTCTCTCTCTTTTTGTTTGTTTTTTTTTTTTTTTTAACCTTCAACACACGACATATTGTATCATATCCAATGAAGATAATCTAACTACTATGCATTTTCCATGAAGTCGTCTTGTGCCTTGCAAAGATGAACGACCAAATTGTTAACAATGTTATACAGTAGACCAAAAGCTTCTCTGTCACACGCATGCACACACACTACGAAAAGCGTATTTGGCATTATATTTTAAAAGCTTTTTTAAAAAAATTAAATTTTTTTTTTAATATTTTTAAATTATTTTAATGTGCTGATTTTAAAATTAATTTTTAAAAATAAAAATATTATTAGTATATTTTTTTAAATAAAAAACAGTTTAAAAGACAATTATAACTCAACCCTCATACACGAAGGGAGAGATCGTGGCTTCTTTCAAGCTTCAAATGTTATGGAACCAACCGCCCCGCAGGACCTACAAGTTTGTTTTCTTTTCTATTCCTTGAACTCTTTTGTTTACTGTGTGGGTATGTAATTACACTACTTCTGCTCATCCCATGTATAAAAAACAAGCTACATGTTAAGTATCGAAAATGGTTCAAATTCTTCTTACAGCTAATTTAAGAACTTCCTTTTGTCTTTGAGCTAACAGATTAAACAGTTTCCATCTTTGATGTTTACTGAGAATTGCACCGAGGCCTAATACAAGTTAGGGGTGAAGGCTTCATGTTTTGGCTATGAAATAAAAATATTTTACTGAAAATTGCTACTACGACTTTTTATCTTCTTCCTTCTTTCTTTCTTTTTTTTTTCTTTTTTTTTGAAAAATTACGAGTTTTAGAGGGTTTATTTGTTGGGCCAAAGTTCATAGCGAAGATGGACAATGTTGCAAGCACTTTTTTTAAAAGCTTAAAAGAAATTGTTGTAATGCCAAAATATGATTTTATAAGGGAACACAAGCCGGGGTGATGTAATCAAGTCGTAGATGCTATTAACATGCGCGAGGTGCCTATGCTAAGCAAACAGACCTCATACGAGATGGACCATATGAAGGTATTCGCTAGAAAATGACCTTCTTCATAAAAATTAAAAAAAAAAAAAAACAAGGAATATTAAATTAAAAGGACTTAATTGTTTTTATTATATGTTAAGCCCATGATGCCCAAAAAAAACAAGGAATGTTAAATTTAAGGCAAGAAAAATATTGGATTTCTCCAATATAGCAAAATTTTGCATAGCGGGCTGAATTTTGCATGGAAATTTGACCTTGTGACACACCATTGATATAGCAAAATTGTCAGTTGGTCAGACAAGGAATTGGCTCCAATACATAATAATAATTATTCAATCAAATTAAATTAAAAGGAAGGTAGCTAAAGGTTTGTTCTTTTTTTTTAATTTTATATATTTGGATTTTGTGGTTAAAAGAATTTGCTTCATATAAACACCAAACTGCATAGAAAATACATTTTTAAATTTATCTAGAAAAAAAATAATATTAATTTACATACAAACTGATTAAAAAACAATGATTTTTGTAAATAATAATAGTAAAATGTCCCTCTATGTTGTGCTATATGAAATTACTCCCAACAACACTTTTGTGCGTGTCCTTACAACTTGTTGAACATCCAATTTAAAGGATTTTTTTTTTTTTTGTTAGAAAAGTGAAAGGATCTTGATTTTTCAGAACCGTAGCCTACTTATTTCTAACAATTTCTCAAACGCCACTGTATATTTTTAAAAGCTAAGTAGATAATCTCTCTTCTCTAATCACCAAAGTTGTCAATAATAATGTTCAAGCACAATTACTTTCCCCAGTGCAATGTTGCTGATGCAGAAGAATACTGTTGCAAGCACTCCAATTATCACATGGAGTGCTTAATGATGTTATCCAACAAATACTTCTGCTCGTGCTCTCTAATATAAATATTTTTGGATTTGTTTGGCCTATATATAATCAATCATTAATTATTGTGTATAGTTTTTATCAGGGATTGATCAGTAATCCACCATGGTGTTGTCTTTTTTTAGGAAAAATTACAATTAACCTTCTATAGTTTGATTTTTTTATATATATAAACATGATGTGGATCCATAAACAAGCAGTGGAATTTCAAGAATCATCCGATAAACATGACAGATGCTTTTAGGAACAACAGAGAAAATAAGGTGCATGAATAAAGGGGTTGTAGTATTTGAAATTGTCAGTGTCTCTAATTTGATCTGAAAGACTAATGAGCATTGATCCTCATATTTCTTCGTAGATTGTTTCTATTATTTTATGCAATGTATAACTGAGATCCAAATGCAGTGAAGCGAGAGGATGGACCATGAGAATTGAAGATGAAGATGCTGTGAAACCATAATGGTATATGAAAATATCGAGAGATCTCAAATCAATTGAAATTTTAATTTTTATTAAAACAGTAACGTATTAATTTTTTTAAAAAAAAAGAATTGAATCGGGTGATTTGGTTAAAACTTGAAATTCAAGCTTTACACCGAGGTCTAAATATTCAAATGAAATTTTAATTGGAACTTTGATATTTTATATGGAAATATGAAATCTTAAATTTTTTTTATTATTTAAGCAAGGTGGATATTGATAAGCATCAATTCAATTGTCGATTTTGGGTGCTTCTCTTTTAATTACATCAATTATTTCTAGATTGGAAATTGGAGAGGGAAAGGAGGAAGAAGAAGAAGAAGCTAGCCGTGGTGGATAGGTTTTTTTTAGCTCAATGGCAAAATCATAATATCAATATTGTATAGGCGTTTTAGCCATTATATTTAATCTAATACTTTGATTTTTGTAGTGGGATGTAAAGTATTATAAATTATAGAATGTAAAATGTTATTTTTCAAAATATGAAGGAAACATGAAAAAACAATTAAATTATAGGAGGCTTGATAATTTTATTTTTTTTTTGCAATCATGGAAAAGGGATGTGTTTTCTCATAGTTATAAAACTTGATTTGGCGCGACGGATTTACTTGGAACCGGGCAATTCAAGCCTTTGCCATGTTTCAAATCACAAAAACTTAAGCAATCCACTAAGTTAATCTAAAACTCTGACGACCTGACTTTTTTAAATATATTTTTTAATAAACCCTAAAAATTTAAAATTATTTTATGAATACTCAACCTCAAATATCCTTTTTTATAGTGTATATTTATATGGATTTTTTAAAAATTTTTATGTGGAATAATTATATATATTCTACATCCATATAAATTATTTCTTAACTTTTTTTTATGTATGATAACTATATTATATTACACTTCATATTTTTTTTATAGCTTACATTCACATAAATTATTTCTCAAGTTTTCAATGTGGGATAAGTATGCTGCACTTCACTTTTTTTATATAGCCTACATTAATATAAATTGTTTTTTAACTTTCTGATGTGAAATAACTACACTACACTTCATGCCTCATATATATATATATATATATATATATATATATATATATATATATATATATTCACATGTATTATTTTAAAATTTTTTCATGTAAGATATTAAAATCTCAAACATAATTATTTTTTTAAATTTTTAAATTGATTTAGATGAACTAGTGTGACCTGAAACCTACCCTCTTAATCGGGTCAATCCCCACACGAGGTTTAATAAATATACATTTTACATTATAAATTTTGTATGTATGAACACTTATCATTGGCTTTTGTTCTTGATTTCCTAATATAGATAGACGTAGATTATTACTTTAATAGTGGAGTAGACGTAAAAAAAGTCATGTGCGTTTTTAGGAAGTTAATATGACTTGAAAAAAAAAAATTGATTGATGTATAAATTGATTGGAAAATTTTTTGTACTGTAGAAAAAAGAAAGGAGATTTCATGTTCTCCACTTTCAAGCGCATTTTGGACGTCATTGTAGGGG
The DNA here is from genome assembly GCA_018804465.1 of Populus tomentosa. Taxonomy (NCBI): domain Eukaryota; kingdom Viridiplantae; phylum Streptophyta; class Magnoliopsida; order Malpighiales; family Salicaceae; genus Populus; species Populus tomentosa. The sequence goes on from CM031995.1 coordinate 11,108,953, forward strand.
AATAATGTGATTTTTACATTGTTCGAAGGATGTGTGAAAATACAACTTGATCCTTAAAGTTTTTTTATTTTTCATATTTGGCCCTTATAGTTTTATGTTTTACTTTTCAATTCTCAAACTTTATTTTAATGTATTTAGGTTCTAGAGATAAGAAAGAGTTGTCAGAAAATAAAAAGAATAAAAGAAAAAATTCAACCAGCTAGATTTCCACAATAATAAAAAAAATATCATGGTATCAATGGATTTATTTTGATGATGAAAATCCAATTGTGGTAGTTTTGTATATTATAAATGCCAAAAAAAAAATAGGTCGGGTCGTAAAGATTTTTTGGATTTATTTTTAATTTTCACTTTTAGTGTGACAAAAAGGTGTTCTGAGATTATAAATTGGATAGTGTAGATTTGGGTATTCTTTTAAATAAAAAATGTTGAAAACTAAGTTATGAGATAAGAAAACACTTGGTCTTAGGTTTTTCAACCATTATAGGTAGTTGATAAATTGTCGCAACCGAGCGCATTTTTCACTCAATTCAACAAAAAAAAATAAAATTGTTAGGCAGCCAGGCTTGGCGTTTGGACTTTCCTCACGCCACTTGCGCCTGAAAATAATTTTGTATATAATTTAAAATAAATCTCTATATAAATTAATAATAACAATAGTATTTAAAAATTCTCTCAATTATAACATACTTTTAAAATAATATTAGAGATTTTCATAGGTACATTTGCAATAACATTTTACAATTATATATGAGCCTAGTTTCAAATAAGTTGTAAAATAATTATACCAATCAATGAGAATAAAATATTTATTTTTTATTATTATTTTTATATAGTTTTCATGAATTGATTATTTTTTTATTTTTCATATAATCATATAAAACTACAAAGACATGATTTTTTTTATTTTTGTTTAAAACTTACCTTTTATATTATGTTAAGTTTTTATTTAAAAAACGTGCTACAAATAAAATATGTTTTCATAAAAAAATTAATGAATTAAAAAATGGGAGTTTTGCCTCCAGAAATAAAATTTTCACTCTTTAATTTAAATTATTATAAATGTTTATTTTAATTACCTTGATTTTTTATTAACAAATAACTTTTCAATAAAAAAATATCTTAGAAAAACATAAATAAAGAATAAGAACTTCAATATAGGAAATACATGTTCTTGTATAATTTTTAAATCTTTCAAACCCTTACAAATATTTATTTTAATTATCATATAATTAAATAAAAAATAAATTTAAAAATTTCCTCATGGAATCCACCATGAGGTAAAATCTAATATTTACCTTATTGTTTTTTAAAATAATAATAATAAAAAAAAAAAAAAAAAAGAATAAGTGTTTATTTAGCATTGTGTTTGTTTTTATTTTTTAAAGTTCTTTTTAAATTATTTTTTATATAATAAAATATCAAATTAAAATTTTTTTTCTAATTATTTTTTAATGATTATAATATAGTAATGTTAAAAATAATAAAATAAAATTTTAAAAAATATCATTTTAATATATTTTTAATTAAAAATTACTCTGCAATACCTATATATATATATATATATATATATATATATATATATATACCCATAGTTCTGGATTTTTCTCCACCCATACCATGCGACAGCACATACGCAAGAAAGTAAAAATAAATTATAACAGGACGCTTACTTTAACAGGATCCTCGCTTGTGAACGCGTAAATTGCGCCGTCTCATATCCTACGCCACATCCTATATATACATGTTGTTTTTGTTTTTTGATTTTATCTGGCTACGAACGCTTACAACCCTGAAAGAGAAAATCCACCACCTAACAATACGCACCAAGAGGTAAAGATTGAATCTTTTACTAAATTCTCAATCTGGGTTTTGTTCAATACCTGCTAATTGTCTCATTTTCTTCAAGAATCACCAAGGTTTTATCAGCTTTGGAAATGATGTTGAACTCATTTTGACCATGCTTTCTCCGCACGCCAGCCCTGGTTAAATTTTATTTGAAGTTTGTAGCTTCTTCTTTTTTTTTGTATCTTTTCGTAATTAGATCTTGTGGGGCAGTCTTAATTGTTTTGAAGTTGGAGATTTTGATGTGGGCTTCTCTGGTTTTTTAGGTAGAGCTTTCTGTGTTTTTGTGTCTTTGTTGGTTTCTTACAGAAAATCCGAAATCTCAGATAGATATTAGTTCCTGATTTTGTTTATGTTATTGCTTATACACGTATTTGATTATTGACCATTTGATAATCGCTAGGTTCGAATATGTTTATGTTTCTGTCGAAGCAGTTATGTTATGAATTCTGCAACGTGTTATCTTCTTTTTTTATATGGTTACTGAACTTAGTTTATGTCTGGTTGAGGTTTTTAATGAACTTTTGTTTAAGAATTAATGTCACTTATGGATGTTCGCAACTCGTAAACAAGTACGTCACTGTACGTGAAAATTTGTTGGCAATGCATGGTTAAGAAGATTCTGTCTTACCTAAAATTTTCTTTCTGCAGCACAACACCAGAATGGCCGAAATTATGTTTAAAGTAACAGTTATATGGAGGGGGAACAAATTTATTGTGGGAATGAACACTGATGCTTCTGTCAAGGATCTAGGGGATGAACTTCAGAAGTTGACAGATATCAAGGCAGACACCATGAGACTTATTGTTCCGCGATTTTCTAACAAAAGCTCAAAGCTGCTGTTTCCTTTCTCAGATGAACACTCACAGCTCAGCTTGCAAGAAGCTTCCATTATGGAGGTATCATCTCCTACTCTCTTCTCCTCTCTCTCTCTCTCTCTCTCTCTCTCTCTTGGGGGGGGGGGTGCATTGTGATAACAAATATGACTAATTTTCCATGTACATGCTATTTTGTAAGTGTGCTTTTACTGAACTTTAAACATGTTTGGATGTGAAAGAAACAGTCTGAATGTAGTTTATAAATCTGATGCTTTAATGGATTTTACTTGTAAACTGATCCTATATAGCTTAGCTTTTCAATCGTAGGTCTTTAAAGAAATGGGTGTTTGTAGAATACATTTATGATATATGATGTAGTTTATAGCTGTTATCACTTTACTGCTGTTTTCCTGGTTGGTTTTGCCACATTTGTGTGGTGGAACATGCTAATCGGCCTTGTTATCTGAACAAAAATTTTGTGTACATAATGTATTTTTATCTAGGACTGACCTGATCATCATTCTGTTTGTTTTACAATTTCTTTTGTTAAAAGGGTCGCAAGCAATGTAGCGAATTAAGTATAAGGTGGCAAATAAAGCTTTAGAGTGAATATTTAGTACTGACTTTTTCACATCTTTGCTTAATTAATGATTACTTTCTAAGCATATGCCAAAACTATTGTATCAAGTCTTCTAAGTCCGTCGATGCATATTTCTTTTATTTCAGGGAAAGTTTATCAGAATGTTGGGAGTGTCTGAAGATGAAGTTGATAAAGTTCTACAAAATGCAAAGGTTGACCTGAGGATCGCTGGATTTGATGAAGAGGAAAAGAGAATGAGGCAGCGAATGTCAGATAGACCTCGTGGTTTACTTAAACTTCCACAAGGACCTTATATCTTTTGTGATTTTCGCACACTTCAAATTCCTGGAGTTGAGGTGCATTTGAATGTGCCAGTTACTTTTTGCATTTTAATTTAAAGAAATTATTAGATTTCCAAATGCATTATTTATCATAGATTAAATATAGGCAAAGGAGGAATGAATTGTGTCACTTATACTGAAATTTTGCATCATAATATCCTATGTTATAGTATTTTAGATGAAAGTATTATGATTAAAATATGATCCAGTACTTTCCTAGAGATTCACTGTGAATTTCTCTAACAGCAAAGACTTGTTATTGATTCTATCTGCTAGGTGTTCGAACTTGTACACTAAAATAGCATATATGGAATGCATGGGACATTACATTCTGAATCTGTCGGTATTCCAAGACTTGGTTTTATGGAAAAATAAACTATCATTGATTCCCCTTGTTTTTGCTTATCTTCAGCTGAACCCCCCTGCTTCAGAGGCTTTGAAAAGGATGCATATGCTTGCTGCGGATCCTGGAATTGTTGCTATAATGAACAAGGTACTGTTGGATGCATCTTTTCAAATTAAACACCATTACTAACTCGACATTCCTAACAATTAACTTTTGAATGATCATTTTCAAAAGCATCGTTGGCGCGTAGGAATTATGACTGAGATGGCCCCAGTTGGTTATGTTGGTGTGAGTCCCAAATGCATTCTTGGTTTCAATAAGGTAACGTCCTCCTCAAAGCATATGAAAATACATTTACTGGTGTCACTGTTTTACTTTCTTTTGTCATTTTGGTTTCTTCTTTCCTTGTTGACTCCTGTTTTGGCATTGCAGAATCATGGAGAGGAGATATCTCTTCGTCTTCGAACTGATGACCTCAAGGGTTTCAGGAAATATGAAAGCATCAAGAAAACTCTTCTGCATGAACTTGTAAGCTTTATAATCAAATTTGTTTTTTCCTCAAGTTTTGAGATTATTGTTATTGAGTTAATCTTTTTTGTTCTTGTTTTCATCTCAGGCTCACATGCTGTACTCAGAACACGATGCGAACTTTTATGCTTTGGATAAACAGGTACAAATGCGTATCCATACACTTGTTTATGATTGTTGCATGACGAATGGTTAAGTTCAACAGAAATATTGTTGTCTAAAATTGGTGTGTGTTTTTGGCCAGCTGAACCAAGAAGCTGCTAGTTTAGATTGGACTAAATCAAGGGGGCATACCTTGAGCAGAGTCAATCATCAAGACCAGGACAGTGAAGACTTCTATGTTTCAGACAGTAGAAGCTCTTCTGTGAAGCTCGGGGGAAACGTGTCTAATCAACTGGCTAGTGCCCGCGCATCTTCTGTGGCTGCTGCTTATCACCGTTTAGCAGATGCCTCTTCCAACAGTTTGGGAGCCTCTGAAGTACATGAAGAACCCGACCCAGATGATTCAATTTTTAACATGCATAAAGAACCTGGTGCCAAGGGTCAGGTAGAAAAGGGAAAGTTAGATATTGAAAATCAACATAAATCTCAGTGGAAACCTCACCATCAACCTGATTCTGATGAACATCCTTTTAATCAAAACAAGAATGAACCTGATCCTGATGATTCTCAAGGTAATCACCATGAGGCGATGGACATCCTGAATGGTGGGATTCACCCTGACAAAACCATTGATGAACCTGATCCTGATGATTCTCAAGGTAATCACCATGAGGCGATGGACATCCTGAATATTGGGATTTGCCCTGGCAAAACCATTGCCGAACCTGATCCTGATGATTCTCAAGGCAATCACCCTGAGGTGATGGACACCCTGAATGGTGGGATTTGCCCTGACAAAACCATTGATGAACCTGATCCTGATGATTCTCAAGGCAAAAATCACCCTGAGGTGATGGACACCCTGAATGGTGGGATTTGCCCTGACAAAACCATTGATGAACCTGATCCTGATGATTGTCTAGTAACTGAAAACATTGAAGACCATCTCCATCTAAAAAAAGCTTATAAAGAACCTGATCCTGATGAATCTGAAACAAATCAGGTTGTTCAGGCTGAGCCCGATCCTGATGATGATTTAGCAGCGTCACATGAGGTATCTAGGATGCAAATTGATGAACCAGATCCAGATGATGAAGAACTACGGAGAATCCAGGATCCTGTTAGTGTTATCTGCAGCCGCCTACAGAAGGCTACTGAGACACTGAGAGCTGAATTGAAGTCCACAGAAGCAACAGCAGCTTTGCAAACTCTTTTTAAGATAATTAGGTATGCTTATTTGGTTGTTCTCTTTAGCACAGTTAGGAATGTAGGTATATTGCATCACACTTTATCCTGATTTGTTACATGCCTGCACAGTAGCATAGGTATGAGTCAACTTGCATGATCATAGAACACTTTTGATTCACTGATTTTCCATTTCCATCATGATTATTGTTTTATCTTTATGTCGTAATAAAGGCTGAAATCAATTTTAACTTCTGGCAGGAATGTGATCGAACACCCAGATCAGTCGAAATTCAGAAGACTCAGAAAGGTTCATTCACTGTTTCCCAAAATGTCTTTCCCGATAATTATTTGAATTTTGCTATGGTTCCTTTGTCTAATCTCTTGACCACTATTTGGTGTACATTTTAGGCTAATCCCATAATCCAGAAAAATGTTGCCAGTCACCGAGGTTTGTTTCTTTCTTACAATGTGCACATGGATGGATAGTTAACGTTGGAGAGAGTGATCTTCGCTGACATATATTTGTGTGCTTGTCTGTTTCTCATGATTTACAGCTGCGGTGGAAATTGTTCAAGTGGTTGGATTCAGTGAGGAAGTTAGTTATGATGAAACTGGGAAGGCCGATACTTACTTAGTGCTGAAGCGGAATGATCCAGGCTTGTTGTGGCTTGCCAAGTCAACCCTTGAAGCATGCATGACCTAGAAGTCAAATAAGTGTGGATCCGAGCAACATAATGATACTGAATAAACCCAGATTGTTGGGGATACCATGTATAAATTTATGTGTTGTGTGTATCAAAATTACCTCCAGGATTGTACTCTGAATCTCCAAGTGACATAAATTGTGAATAAAGCTCCCATGGAAGTTACCAAGGCCAGAACTTAGTGCTGGAACGATTTTATGGATCTTTCACCAAATTGTCTTCTTTCATCTTCATTTAGATTTTTTTAAGATCTCACTTGGAAATCCAAGTTGACAGTCTTTTTTTGTATCATTACATAACAAAGCTTTATTCTTTTTTTCTAATTAAAATTAAAGAGTTTTTTATATATCTTTTCAAGTCAATTGTTGATTAAATGTAGCATAATTAATTACGATAAATTTTCGGTAAAATTAATTGAGATATACACAAACTAGTTTGGACATCTATATTAATCAAAAAAAATTATTATGCTAAATTAAATTAGAGTAAAATTCATATTTTGTGATCATTTTCATTAATAGTAATTGAAAATTAAAAAATATAGTTATATCATTTTTGTTCTTCAACTTTTAGATGATACTATTGAATAGTAAAGAAGATTTATTTCTTCAATGTTCAAAATACACGCACCCGCACGCGCTCATCCTCGCCACTAAATGGCAAAAGCTATGGCTGTGCTATTCACCAGTGATAAATTCCCATCACTAGAAGTTGATCAAGGGAAGGTCACTCCTTTCTTCGGCAGTGGAAAAAACGCTGCAAGAAGCCGCTGAGATAACACAATTTTAGCACCCATACACCTTTTGTGTAGATGACAAGAACTCTACTCTTGGAATTAACACTTGTATAAACTTGTGAATAAACCAAGGCACACGCCAAATCCAAACCAAAAGTATAGTTTTCAGTTTGAACTTTTGTAACTTGCACTATTGCAAGCTCACTTAATGATCATTTAGCTTCTAGTCATTGCTAAACTTGCAGGCTCATTCATCAGGGAGGGCATTGAAATTCATGAATCCATTGAAACATCCCCGCCATTTGGGTTCGGCAAATTGGTGCCGAGGGAGCTTTCTGATTTGTTCTGGGGATGACCAGCTCCAAACTGGAACTCTTGTGGAGGAACTTCAAGAGGACGTGTGAAAATAGAGGGAGCACCAACACCAATGAACGCTGGGACAGGAACTGGATCGTTAGCCTTTGGGAAGCCAAAGCTAAAAGATGGCGCACCTAAAGGAGGGAAGACTGGCAGGGCAGGGTTGCTATTATCAATTGACCCAAAAAGCTTCTGTTCATACTCATGCAACTGCTGGTGCACGGCTAAAACCCACAAACAAAAGTGATAGTCAGGCATGGGGTAACTTCTCTCCTGGGAAACAAAAGGATCTCAGATAAAATGCATAGGCCAATGGGTCCAATACATCAAGGTCTCGAGACCAGAAAAAATTTGTGCGCTGCCTTAGAAAATTATTTGAGCTCATCAATCAACTTTCGTATGATGATCTTTTACCAGGAAAAAGGGGAATGAGACCCGGTAAAAGTCAAAATTTACATAGCATCTGGTAGCACTTTCTGTAGACTTGAATAAATACTGTAGTTCTAAACTCAGTAGCAGGATTCTTGATTGCTATAACAAATAGAAATGCAGAATCATAATGGAACTGTATAATATTGACCACAAAAGCAATTGTTTGCCCTATAAGCAAATCAGCATCAAGGTGAACATACCTTGAGTTAGATCAACAGATGGTCTCCGCTCTTTCACCCACTGGTAACATTGAGCAAGTCTCCATCCTCTGGACTTCATCAAGTAAGCCATTACAATAGCTGGAGACCTGTCAGAAGAACAAGGTTATATAATTTCCATAAACAAGCCAATAAAATACATTGCTGAACCCTAAAACACATGAACTAACAAGTAACAATGGCCCCAAGATGTGATATGAAATAGCACAGGGTGAAGTCCCAATAGACACATAGGTTACACTATTCCCAAAATAAAAGGAGAATAAAGATGACCAACATAATTGGCAGAAGCACTTAACCTATTTTTTCCTGACATGCAATGGACAAGAACGCGAGCCTTGTCCCTCTCACATTGCTCTGCAAAAAACAAGCATGCGTTACTTTACACTCTTTCCACGATGGAAAAATAAAGGATTGCAGTATGTAACAAATCCTGATAAAGTCTGCCCAAATTGCAATTTATCAAATCTAACAACCAACCTATTGATTGATTATCACTTAATGGTTGTCCACGAGCCAATTATTCAAAAAAATAAATACTTCTATCAGTGAATTCTCCAATCAGAAGAAACATGATTTCAGGCTTCAGGGCTACAATTTTGTCAATGCGTCATGGTTACAGTTCATCTTATCGGAATACAACACAGAAGATTTTCTTCCTCTAAGCAAGTACCTATACAACATCACCAGCCAAGAGCTTTCCCCCCTCATTATTCTAATAGGTGATAGAACAATAGACATTGGCCCTCATAAAAAAAGGTGCATTCTGAACAAACCCTACCATGATCAGAACCATAAGTTGAACTAGTGAGATAATTGATCATTTAAGTTAAGAAATCAAAGAAAACTTGATTTAGCATTTAGAGACACAGATGCTTATTCAAGGTCGAAATGGAGTAAAGCAGAGGATTGACACGAGCTCTAAATAATTTCACAACCATATGTAAACAGAAGTAACAGCAGATGCACGTGACATCAGCCTTTTAAAGCATTCAACAGCACAACGAAAAAAGATCAGTTTGCAGTTCTTGTGTGGTCAAGTCAAAAACTTGATGAAACAGTGAAAGTAACACATACCTATTGATAATTCATCAAATCTAACTCACATAAAGACTGTCAAGAACTTGATGAAATAGTGAAAGTAACGCCTGCCAATTGATAATTCATCAAATCTGACTCACCTAAAAACTGAATGGCATCGTCAAATTGTAAGATCTTGTCATCTTGGAGGCAGTGATAGGTGAATGAATTCTTGTAGAGATTTTGACACGCAGGAACTGTCTGCAAATAGACAAAACATAAGAATACATCAGATCTCTTATTATTCCTGGTCTCTACTAAGCTGTTGCTTGTGACATAAATAACAGGCAGCCATTAAATTAAAGAGTCAATTAATTGAAACCAACGAAATAAAAGATACTGTAACCCTACAAAGAACTCAATCAGTTTAATTTCCATTAAAGCTAAACTTTGTTTCCTTAAATCTCATACTAACTACTTTCTAAGAAGTCATATTATTCAACCTTCGATGCTTTTATGAAAAACGAGCAATAAAAAAATCCCAATCAAACCCTAAACCATAAGAATTTAAAACCAACGTAAGATAACTGAGCCATTTTTCTACAAAAACAAAAAAAAACAAAAAAAAAACAAAAAACCTATCAATTTGTTCTCAGTATTCAACGCAAATAAAAATATATATTAATTACATTGAGCACACGAGTAATTCCTTGGGTTTTGAGGAGCTCGGATCGAGAGGCGTTGTCGTAGCTGCCTAAGAAAAGGAAGTCGGGGAGGATCTGAGAAGGAAAGGCGCTGAGGTGAAGAGAGGGAGACTTATCGGCGGTGGATTCAGGCATACGGTGGCCGCAAATCCCGCAAACCTCACCCTCTTCGTACTTGTGGTAGTGACCGCAAACCCCGCACGGGTTTTCTCTCTCCCTCTTCCTCATCATCATCATCCAATCCAATAAGTAATATTATTTATTAAATCGCCAAAGAGATGGGATTGATGATTATGATGATGATGATGATAGGTGTTTATTTAATGGAACCGATAGAAGAGTTTTTGGTACGGGTCTGGGCGGGCGTGATTGAGAGAATGAGACTGCGTCGCGTGTGTGCGCGAGAGAGTTAACTATTTGTTTTAAATTGGAAAATGAGAGAGTATTTATACAAAAGAGTATTTACACTGTCTTTTTCTGGCTACTTTCTTGCTAGGGACAGGGAGGGGTGTCATCAGTAAGGCAACGAAGCCAGAGCGAGTACGACTATATGTTAAGGAGAATATTCATTAAATTTGGATGTCTTAAGCGGATTGTCATTGGTTTTTGAAAAAATTCAGCTTCTTCACCGAGGTATGCATTTGGATTTTGTTTAATATGAAAGATTAAATATTTTTAATATATATATATATAAAGAAAAATAAAAACATTTTGGATTGATTGAGTTGAGGCTCAATTAGCCTTTCTGATCCCCATGGGCCTAGCCTTAACGGCTAGTTGCTAGGCTTGGGTGATCATGTTTGGTATGTTCGGCATTGCCAGTGATCAATATAATTTTATTTTTTTATCTCTCTGTTATTTATCTTCTCTTTCAATATTTTCCTCTTGTATTTATTTTTCTTGATACTAACGATTTTAATATGTAGCACATGTGAATTTTTTTGCAGGACAGACACTGTTTTTTATCATCAATAATTCTATTTCCACTATGCCTAATGGCTCATATAAACACCAATAAAAATAAATATACCTAGTTAAATAGTCATGACACGCCAACTTTTTTTATGATCACGTGTTAGGCACGAAACCATAGCATAACATCATATCAATCGATGAGCCACTCTAGTTAGCTAGTGACATAATTCCTTCTCTATAAAGAAAAGTTCAAGCTATGTATATAGATACATCCAGTCTCATAAACAGGCTAGAGGGATTTTTTGAGACAGAAATTCTCCACATATTACACTACGACATCTTTTTTTTTTATACACATTATTTTCTTTGAAAAGTTTATTTTTTAACAAAAAATTTACATTTTCTTAGGAACTTAGACATAATCTCAACCCGATTCACACATGTTTTGACCAAATCCACAACAAAACATGAAAAGTTTAATTTTTATGAGCTCATAGACACAATCTCAACCTAATTCACACATGTCTTGACCAAATTCCACAAAAAAACATGAAAAGTTGAATTTTTATATGATGTTTTTTACAACATCATCACTAAAGGTAATCCTAATGGTTAAGGAGGTTTTTTATAGTTTCATGATAGATGTGTTTTGAAAATAGTTTGGAAATAGAATTTAATTTTGTTTCATATACAAGTTGTTTGTTTGATAAAGAGTTTTTTTTGCATTTAAGAGTATTTTTTAAAAAGAAAATTACATTGAGATTATAATTTGATATTTTTTCAGATATTTCTAAATAATTTTAATATGCTATATTAAAAACATTGAAAAGAAAAGAAGAAGAATGCTATTGAAAATAGGATTTGGGATAAGAATGATGGGGGCTTTTGAGGATGCCTTTGTGGTGAACAACACTACAGGAGTCCAGTCCAATCTCTTCTTGCTTTACAATCACATGGGCTCTCACGTGACCTTTCCATTTCATTTTTTTTCCTTTGTGGACTGGTCAAGCAAGCGGTGGGCCTACAACATCATCATCATCGAATATACCAACCAAAGCCGTTACGCAATTGGATTCGAGTTCCAATCACGTGACCTTTTCGAGCTTAGGGACTGTTTGGTTGAGAATTGAGATAGGTAAAATAGAAAAAAGAAGAACAGTTGATATTAAAGCAATCATGTCTCAAAAAGTGCTTAAACATATTTGAAACCATGATTTACATAAAAGTTTGTTTGGTCCCACGACTTTCCAGGTAAACTCCAATTATATCTCCGAACCAAACACACATGAGATTATTTGATAATATAATTATAATTATTTTTTAAATAATTTTTTATATTAAAATACATATTAATAATTTTATTTATTTTAAAAAATTTATTTTTGACATCAGTACATTAAAATAATTTGAAAATACTAAAAATATATTAATTTGAAGTTAATAAAAAATTAAAAAATTTTAAAATTTTTTAAAAATACCTTTAAAACGCAGAAATAAATATTTTTTTTATAAAAAACAAAGAATAACATGGGAATGCTCTTTTTTATTTTTTAACATTTTTTTGATCATTAGAAAGTTATAATTTCTCAACTTTATTTTTAACTATTTTTAAATGAAAACATCTTTAGAGTCAACACCTCAATGCAACTATTTCTAACCAAGAAATTCATTTTACCCTCCTCTAGATAACAAAAAGGATCATTATACAAAAATAGCTAAAAAAAACATTAGTCTTTTACTATGGTCCAGTTCTCATGATGGTTGTGTTTGTGATTACTATCAACTTCAGGGTGCTATTTGTCATCTACTAGGAGCTGCTGCTGGTGCTACGGAAGCCATTTTTGCAATTTTAGCTATGCACCATGTAAGTATTTTATATGGCCTGCTTGCTCATTTAATGACTTCCCGCTGAAACACCTCTACCATGAGAGCGTTGTTTATAGAACCGTTTGTTTTGTATTTTAAAAAATTAATTTTTTTATTTTTATTTTGTGTTTCTAAATTATTTTAATATGCTGTTATCAAAAATAATTTATAAAAAATAAAATAAAAATACTATTTTAATATATTTTTGAGAAAAAAACATTTTTTAAAAAAACTGTTATGACACCCTAAAACACCGTATAATATCTAGACTTTTGAAAAAATAAATAATAAATTAGTCGTGTGTGTGCCTGCTCCCATGTGATTTTAAATTGAATGATCTACAAAAACTTAAGAGAAAATATATATATATATATATATATATATATATATATATGAGAATAATATAAATTATATTCTGAAATTTTACTTAATAATTTAAGTTTTTAGGTTGAAATACTTCTTTAACATGATATTAAAATTTTAATGACTAAATAATTACGAATTCGAATTTCACCACCCTCATTCTCTTTTCTAATTAAAATCTAAATAATAACACAAGGTAGTGTGGGTCTCTATAAACCTTAAACTCAAAAAATTTTAACTTAAAGGAATATATATAATGTAAATTATATTTTAAATTTCATTTAACAACTTTAATTTTTAAAATAATTTAAATTTTTAGATTCATATATGAGATTTGCATGTTGGGCTGGCCATATCCATAACATACTCTGCTTACACAGCAACAACAAAACCATCTCATTAATTTTATAGGTAAGAGGTTTTTCAATCACAACATAAGGTTTTCTGTGGATGTTTCTGGGAATTGCACTCTTAACCTCGATAAACCAGATCCCATCTTCAAAAACAAATTTATGCCTTTGTTGCATCTCTACTTTTCACCTCTGTGTTATAAACAGATTGATTGGTTCTGTGCTCTTGATTTGGCATCTGAATAGCTGACATGTAGGGCACGTTTTTCCAAGTGTTGACTATATCTGCATCATTTGCAGTTTCTGGATATGGAGTCGATGAAATGAAATGGCGGGCATCATCTTTAATATACTGGGGGTGGTTTTGTTTACACCCTCAGGCGCCAAGATTTCAAGACGCTTGATGTTGCACTCATAACTGGTTTAATTGGTTCCAACGACTGGATAAGTACAGATTAGTTCTCTCTGAATCATCATAAGATCACATTTCAAGTTCCTGATTAAAAAGAAATCACTATTTAACAAATAAATTACAAAGACTAATGAATTTTTCTACAATTTCATATCCACTATGAGTACATTGATTTGAAACCTTCTGTCAGAGGAACTACTTTTGCTGACACCCTGGATTGCAACTTCAACACAGCTTCACGTATGTCCTGAAATTAGCAGAATCCATTCAGAATAGATTCAGTTGCTGATGAACCAAGGTTCCTCCATGCATCTGATACGATAATTCAGAGGAAAAGGCACAGGAAAGGAAAATGATGAAAAAACAAGTGTCCCTATTTGTAACATTCTTTCAGAAGGTGGGGTAGTTTTGGGGGTGATTCAAGTAATCTTTGCACCTGGAACTGAACATCCATCATCAGTTAAATTAGGACCATCTGATTAATCAGGTATGTTTTTGGGCATGGAAGATTTTCCAAATACAGAGCAGCTAACCCGAGTTGAGTTGTAAATTATCAATTTAACCAATTTTGCTAAGATTTCTCATAAAAGAGACCTGCAATCCTAAGTGCAAGGAAAGCACAATTCCCATCATCTTGCATTTTTATCTATCTATTTATCTTAGTCATACGCACAGTGTCCCACTAGGTTACTGGGTTAAAGGTGACAAAAAACCATTATATGGCTTGGTTCATTTCAATTATCACCTCTATACTGTAGCGGGAGGAGAAATGAGTCAACAAGATTGCTTTACTCCGGATCCATTTGGCATTTTCAATAATCTGCAGTGTTAACAGAATCCTATCTCAGAATTGCAATAATGAATGGAAAACATTTTGTACGGTCGTTGACCAAAGATAATCCAAGGTAACTGTAAAATCACGATGGGAGAATCAACATTCTTGTACCTCAAACAGATGGGTATGGCCCCGCTGCCGTGCATGCTCAGTGGTAAAATCTTCATCCAGGAAAGTTGCCTGAAAGACATTAGCTTTATGACTTCAACTGATTCTGGATAACGAAAATTAATTTGGATTCTGAAATTGTTCAAGAAAAAAGAAGAGCATAAACAGCAGTAATAACTCCAACTCCTTGAATAGATGCCATGATTTCAGAATGATCATTGCAAAAGAAATATTTCCGAGGATAAAGTTGGCTATTCCGTGTTCGTAAGAAACCATACACCTTGCATATTAAGAATAACCAGAAAATGATTCCACAAGGTAAGAGATACTTTAATCTATACCTCAGTTATTAGAACTTTTGCCCTCAACGCATCTGCATTGCGCGGATCAAGCATGTACTCAGCTGTGGTATCTCCAGTAAAGGCCACCTCAGGGGACAATATTATGTCTGTAATCTAATTAAAAATGCAAGCTAAAATGAGCATTCAGTAACTAAAATTTGCTACCAAGACTATGTTGCAGAAATTGCAAACCTCAACACCAGACTTCTTCAATTTCTCTATTTGTTTTCCCTTGAGATGAATGTATTGTTTCTTCAATTTTTTCCTCACCGAATAGATGACATAACCCTGGATAAAACCGAGTGATTTCATACACTTAAGAGATGAGCAGTCTCAAGATTTCAAACATCATATCCAAATAATAATCTAATTCCAGCCTCAAACCTAGCATCAGTTTTCCAAGCACTATACTGGACTCGGAACACATGGTCTTGAGACTTCCCTGAAATAATTCTCTACAAAAACTGGTATATCTTTGGTGGCCTGACCACTCGTGAGTCATAATTATATTTCTTTTCTTGTAGCTTTTACACGTTTTTGAAGAAGAAAATACGAAGAGAAGAAACAAAATGATGAAACGCACCTGACTGGGTATAACATGTTGAGTTCTGAATGGCCGGACCACAACATCATTCCGCAATTCATATGTTTCACCTGAACTTGAACTTGAACTTGTGAGTTGTGTTCAGCATAAACACTAACAGATTGTATACATAGACAAATCTAACAAGCTAAAGGGGCATACCCACATCCAATGCAACCAAATCAAAATTAAGCTCTACTTGCCCCATTGCCCTGTGAATGTCAAATAGTTTCTCAACATCCTCTTTGATACACGGAGGGACAAATATTGTTGGAGGCTTTAAGCTGTACAAACCACGACTAGCCACATACATTGGCAGCCCACCCTGTGTCAGTAAACGTGAAATAAGCTCATGACAACATTCTAGGCCAAAAGTGAAACAGGGAGTCTAAAATATAATAAAACAGTAAACAATGACAATCATCGCATTACACATGTTTAAGTGTCAAAACATTATGGTTTTTGCAACATTATATACTTTATCAATCTAGATAATAACTAGAAATCTCCTTCAGTTGTTATTACTGAAAAAAGAATTCAGCTTAACTTTCTTCCAGATTCCACTCCAACCTAACATCCAGTTTCTAATGAATAATAACAAACTTGCCAGATCATGGTTTCAGTGTCAGTGTGTGTGTGTGTACACAACTTAAACAATAGCATTATAAGAGCCATAAACCAAAAAAGCTCTAGTGGTTAGCTTAATGCCACCATATTACATAGCATCAATATTCAATTCTGACAAAGACCAAGCATAACCCATAAGTCTTAGAAAATAGAAGCGTTAACCTCAGCCAATTAGGGAAAGAAGAGAACATGTTTTATTTTTCTTTCTTCACAAAAACAAGGGATGCCTAAAACATGAGTAGTAGAGAAAAAACCAACAATGTGATCAAGATGGGCATGAGTGATGAAGACAAAATTCTGGTGAATAGCTCTGGTGGGGCACCTCCCAATATCAAAAGCACACTTAAACTCTGGTATAATTATACAAGTCTCTTGGCCTCCAATGGACAGACCCTCAATTGCATACCCTCCCAAGTCAATTCCTTTACGGATAACAGCAGCACGGGCCTTTCTGTAGTCTTCTTCTTCCTCAATAGCACGCCCGATTTCTGATAAAAAGCTGGAGGCCTTGACGATGAAGGGCTTGTTTTTAATTTTGAGAGGGAGGAAATGAAAATTACGGGTTGTTAATGTTGTGGGTTTTCCATGGAAAATACTGGGGAGGTGCTGAAAAGGGAAAAGTGATGGGATTTTAGGATTGGGAGGTGATGAGAATAAAGGGATAGAGATTTGCATTTTGAGGACAAGAAGACCGCATAAAGAAAGAAAGGGTTTTAGAGAGGCTTTGGATGAGTGGTTAGTTCAATCTTCAGACCACCTCCTGAGCTTGTATCATTGATGAATTTCTAACACCAGTCCTCGCTTCATGGAGATAAAGTTGCGCGTTTTCACACTATACCCTTTTTATTTTTATAAAAAAACAATTATTGTAGTCTGTCATAACACATAAAAACAAACTTTAGAAATAAATAAATTCGAATTTTTTAAACCCCCCCCCCCCAAAAAAAAAAAAAATCCGGGGAAATCAAGCCTCATGAAATTCTGGGATAAAATTAGGGTTTGGATTTTGTTTTTTAAGAGCTTTTTACTGATTTGTTTTCGTGATTCTCATATAACGTGACAAAATGACACATTTCTTGGAGGGAGCATAGAATAAAATGACAAGTCCATAGAAAAAAAAAAAAAAAAAGTGCCAAAATGTGCTATTTACCTACTGATAAGAAGACGACGACCAGGTATTGAGTCACTAGGGTTTAGGTTCGAGTCTGCGATGAGATTTGAGAGTCCTTCCATATATTTTGTTCATCGACTTGAATTGTGTTTAATATTATGTAATTGGTTATTTTTAAAAATATTTTTTATTTAAAAATATATTAAAATAATATTTTTTTATTTTTTAAAATTAATTTTTAATATCTGCATATTAGAATTATTAAAAAAAAATTATTAAAAAAAAAAAATCTCTTAGATGTACATCCATTTATCATAGAAAATCATTTTTTGCGGTTTACAATCATGAAATTCCTCTCGAGAGAACAATCAATTCAGGAAAAATCCGGGGAATCTCGGAATTTATCAGTTCTAGACATAGAACTTAAATAAGACAGATAATCAGCTGAAAAACGACTCGGATTATATACATAATCAACTTTATTGGTATGCAATGTGCAAGTCACTGAAAAGAATGCAATAACATCAAAATCACAACACCTCACACCTATGGATCTTCTATGTTATAGCACAATTTGTGCATTTCTGTGGGGAACGCGCCCCGAGCTTTACATGAACATTATACAAAGGGTGTATGCCTGCTTTGATGGAGCTTGAGTGTAAACATAAATGAGTTCGGCTAGAGTGGCCCAGAAGCCTACTTGATACTCAAGGACTCTCTGAACTCCACATCGCCACAAACTGTAATTTTTGATCTTGAGAAGATAATTTCAGCATTCTGAACAGTGAAACCATGAATGATGGGCAAGGGGAAACCTTTTGCTAAATGTGCATTTGCTTGCGGCACGAAAACGGTTTGGATAAGTGTCCACATAAGTGGCTGCAACGGGAGAAGAATATTAAACATTTTACCAAAAAATAACAACAAAAAATGTTGTTCTTTAAAGAAAAGGCCTTTCAGAACAAACTACCTGAATAAGATACATCCGAAGATTGCCAATATTGCTCCACTTTAATGACATGGAAAAGTCATTCAATTTCACGCTGCCAACAAGGTTGTTGCCTGCAATTCCAACCGAACCTGATCCGCGAATCACCTGTGTGAACATGAAGCAAATGGGCAATGCTAACCATTAAAAGGATAGTGAGATCTTCCCTCAAATATTAAAGGAAATAATAATAGTTAATCGTCATGAATAGCTTTTAAGTTGCACAAATGTGGAGTTTGGAAATGTACGATGTAGAAGCTTCTAAGGAAAACAAATGCACTGAGAACAAAGGTATGAGTTGAATTGATGTGATGAAGACAGGAAGGTTTACTATTGCAAATTGCTATTGAACAACTGTGTAACCAGAATTTTTCTACTCTTCCAGCAAGTGATGCAACGAAAACTGTAAAAATTTCTCAAGATCATAAACCCAATTGAAATGCAGTGAAAGTACCGGTATCATACTATCTGCTATAGTTTTTCATCCAAATATAACAGAACATAATCTATGAGTACAAACAAGTATATTAAAAAAGTACATTATGTTTCAAACTTGGGCAGTGGTGAAACACAGTGTCATAGTATATGCTTGCAGAAAACATTTGGTAGAAGCAGTGGGGTCATGCTATTCGATCAGCATCCATAATAAATTACTCTAGACAATATGCTAGGATTTGATATTGTTTCCCACAGGCCACCAACATCAAATGTGACAGATTGATTGTTACACCATCGAGTCATAATTCTTGATAAAAAATAAGAAATAAAAGAACAGAATAAGGTCCAGCACAAATATAAGGGAAACAATGATTAAGATTGTAGAACGTTTCTATATCTCTATCAAACCAACTTACCAGTGAAATGCATGCAACTGGTATTACTTGGTCTGCTTCCAATACATCAATTATCAAGTCTGCGTAAACCGTTGCATCGAGATTGTGTTCAGAAATCCTTAAGATAGGAGGAGATGACAAAGAGAGATTCATATTCATGTCATCATTTGGGTATTTCTTGTACAATTGCGGAACAATAAATCTCCATCCAGCGGTGTTTAGAAGAGACTGATCTGGTATTTTATCCACAATCCATTGCATAAATTTTGCCTGGCCAAAGAAAAATACAGATATTAAAATCTAAGTCAGGAGTAAAGGATATGATTGTATACCACACTAATCACATATCTTCACCAAAATCCCAGCTCAGTTCTTCCAAAATTACCACCACAAGTTTAGAATTTTGGGGCGTAAGTCTATCAAATATGAGTTGATTGGATTCAGTACTGATGAAAGTAGGGTCATCTACTCCAATATGATGAGATAGGTTAAATGACACTCAATTACCCTCTTCATGAATCAATCCTAAATGTCCTCAAATACAACAGGTTCAGCAAATAAAACTAACTTGAGAAGAAGCAGAAGCAACTGAGAATTCCAATGGTCAGTGTCAACAGGCTTTTGGCTCTACAGCATTAACATGGGATTCAGAACACAACAGATAAAATATAACAGATTCGAAACTTACATCATAATATAAGGCTGAAGCAGAATTGAAAACAGCCTCATCCAGAGAAATTCCAAGCATTTTAGTTGGTTCAGTGCACAGAACTGAAGGCAGTGTATTTTCATAGTAATACATGGGGATTGGAACCTTTTTCCTAGCTGTGAATAACCCGTTGATGTCAAACCCAACAGAAGAATTACTCAATGAAGGGTTGTCCACAAAAGTTACATTTATTGAAGCATCATCATCCACAGGAATCTCTTTCGGAAGAGATTGCAGAAACAAATCAAGCTTTAAAATTCCTTCTCCAAGATTCTGGGTAATAGCATTTTCCACTGCAGACCCTATTTGCTCTTCAAATGCATCTATCATCCTGGAATATGAGAACAAAAGGTATTAGCCTACATGAGATATAACACTTTGATCCTAAGGATCGTCATCAGGTAACTTCATGGAGACTAAGTTTCTCCCGTTCTCTACCCTAAACTAATGGGGGTTGAGGAACCTAGGAATAGGGCTTTCACCTCATAAAGGTCAGGGACTAGACAAGAAGGGTTAACATAGTTAGTACCTTTTGATTAAGTTTGCTAATTGGTAGATTTTGTGAAAAAAAAAGATGGTCAGGCGCTAAAATGGTGTGTGTTATTTATCTCAAAATATTAGCTGATCTTTGGAATATACTGGAAGAGGCAAATCAGATCTAGAAATAGGTTGTTGGACAACGAAAATAGTAAACACTGGCCTATAGTATGCAAAACACGAAAAGCGCAGCCAAGCATTAACAGAATATGGAAGCAACAAATTAGATTTGAGGTAGCATGGTGCTTCGCAATCAAATGGGAGTTTCCTGTAAAGAAGAGCCTACCCTTGATAGAACCAAGATGCTCCTCCATCCAATTTTATAGATATATCTTTAACATAACAGCCACAGTCCATAAGGGAGAGCTTCAGAGTTCCCTCCTGGTTCTTCAGGCCTAATGTGAGCCCCACTTCCATGCCTTCAACCTTACCCAGAAGCAGCACTGATCAATTTCCCTTAGTTATCTAAGCGACAAAATATGAGCAGACAAACACAGAGGAAGCAGACAATTATCCAGCTTACATACAAAACATTATACCTTTTGACATCCATGTACACCTCAAGTTATATAAACATTTAAAGAAAAAAAGAAGAGCAAGTTTAGGAACAATCATGAGTTCAAACATTTTAGCCTTGTCAAAATATCTCAACACACTAGCCTAACTGCCCAAGTATTGGTGCACAACATAATCAAACTTGAATTGTATTTAACGCCGACAACGCTAATCAGGATTAAGCCCCGCTTCAACAAATTAAATAAATGGCATTCAACGAAACTTTGAACTCCCTAAGCTGTATACCTTTCCCAGGTCCAATAAAGTCAAATCAATTATGAAAAACGACAACCATATTTGTACAAGAACACTCAATGAGAAACTCTTACAATGATTCCAATTCATAATCTAATTACATTCCTTCCATAAGCAATTATTGCAACTCAATCAACACAACATAGCAACTAAATTCCACCCCTAAACACAACCGCATGCCATAAAACAAAACCCACTTCAATGCACTCAAGAAAAGCATCAAGTTTGCCCATTAACAACTTAAACTTCCCTGTAAGCCTAAAAAAGCAAAACCCACAAGCTCAAAACCAAAAAATACTACTCTAATAAGAAAAAGAAACTCGTACCTGAACAGAAGCATGGCCTTTATCAGAAATCTCCACAGGAAAAAGCCAAGTACTATATTCATAAGACCAATCCATACTCAAATTACAAGTGGTCCCAGAAGCAATAATTGCAAGGCCAGTATCACCAGGCTTGACATAAGAATCCAATACTTGGAGCTGGTAGATGGTGATGTTGGAGAGTAGCATACGGACATTGCCCAAAAAAGGGAATTTAGCAGTTTTAGTAATGTTGGGAAGTTTGAGAGGGATGATTGAAGAGATAGCTTGAGTTATGAGCAAATTCTTGAGGAAATCAAGGCCTTGTTGGGATATGACTATGGTAGTGAAGGCTTCTTGTTCTTGTTGGATTTGCGAGGAGGGAATTAGCAAGAGACAAGTTATTAGGAGACAGAGGGGAAGGGTTTGTGCCATTTTTGGGTTCTTGATTTCCTCTCTATTCTTTTCCTTTGCGTTGTGGGGTGAAGGAAGGAAAAGTAATTATTGGATGGAGAAAAGGAGGAGTATGGTAGTGGTACCGTCGTGTCATTGGCACGTGGCACGTGATGTAAGATTTCTTTATTACATAATGTCACAAATGCCCATGTAATTCGCTTGGTTTTGTTTACTCCGCACCAACCAAACTCTCATAATTTTGAACATAAACTAATTATTCAACCGTGCTATACTGAGGGTTTGATTAAAAATTGTGTATGGATTAATTTTATATGTTTAAAAACAGCTTTATCAATTTTTAAAAATATATTTGACTAAGAAAAATTTTAAATAATATTTTTTAATATTAAGATAAGATATATTAGATTAATTTGAATTAACCTAGTTTAACGAGTTAAATTTATTATCCGGATTATGAAACTTTGATAACCTCTTAAAAAAAAAATCAAAATAAATTATGAAATATAATTCTTAATCAATCCAATATTAAAATATAAAATTAATTAAAAAAAACCTAAAAAACAACATAGGTTAACCTATCAAACCTGCTATTAAGATCATAAGACCGAGATAACACCATAAAAAAATCGAACCAAATTACGAATTTCAACTCTCAATTAGCTCAATATTGACGAATGAGATTAAAAAAATCAATTAAAAATAGCATAAAAAACAACTTGAGTTAATTCGTCAATTTCTTGGCCCATATCATAAGATCAAGATAACCTTATTAAAACAAATATATATGATTAACCACTAGTTAACCTGTCAAATATGTGAATCTGGTAATGAGACTAATATATCCTTATAAATACCAAATCAAAATAAAATATGAAGCCTACTCATCAACCGACCTTATTGGATTCAATGTTGAATTATAAAATTATAAAAGTTTTAATTAAAAATGACACAAAAAATAAGTCAAGTCAACTTGAGTTAATCTATTAAGCTTTATTCTCAAGTCATAATGGTAAGATAACCTAATAAAAAATCAAAATAAATAATGAAGCATAATTCCAATCAAACATATTATTAAATAATGAAGTTGGGGAAAAAGTCAATTAAAAAGAGAAAACAATAAGTCAACCAGGTTAACTCGTCAAATCCACAATTGAGTCATGAGACGGGGACAATCTAATAAAAAAAAATCAATGTTAAAGAACCAGTGATTATGGTCATAAGACCAAGATAGCCTCTTAGAAAAAAAAAAAACAACCTAATTTAACCTAATTATCAAAACTTGTGACCTTGATCATGAAACCAAGACACCCCCTATAAAACAAATTAAAATAAATTATGAAGTTTAATTTTCAATTATCCAATATTGAATGAAAAAATTAAAGATGTTTCAATTAAAAAAATACACAAAAAATAACCTGAGTTAACTTATGTTAATTTGTTAAGCATTATTATTGGATCATGAGATCGAATATCATAATAAAAAACAAACAAAATAAATTATGAAACTTAATTCTCAATTAAATTAATATAAAATGATAAAAAAATAAAAGTTCATTGAGAAGAAAATTTTAGTCAATCAGGTTAACCAATCAAACTCTAATTCGTATCATGAGAATAAAATAACACAATAAAATACAAATTTAATATTAAAAAATATTTTTTAAAAAAATAAAAAAAAATATTAATCTAATAAACAATATACATAGGAAGGAGAAGTAAAATCTCTCTCTTTGAGTTTTTTTTTGTTTAATTGCTAATTAATTGCTTTTGAGATTACGATTATATTCTTAGCGAATGTTATGAATTAAATTTATTTAAACCACACGCAAAAGGCAATCGAAATGAACACTACATCTTTGCTTTGGCTTTGTTGTTGCCTGTAGTTCTCAGATTGATCTTCCATCGTGATGTGATGGATATTAACTTCCGTTCCTCCTCCCTCCCTCCCTCTTAAGAGCTCGTTTGATAATATAATAATGGTTATTTTTTAAATAATTTTTTATATTAAAATACATGCTAATAATATTTTTTTATTTTTTAAAAATTATTTTTAATATCAACACATCAAAACGATCCAAAAAGTACAAACCGCATTTAATTTTAGCAAAAACAAATTTAAAATTTAACAAAATGCAGATTAAAACACATAGCCAAACACTACTAAATTCAATTTGTGGCTTGCGTATGTTCTTAGCCCAATGTCTCAATTGAGTAGATAAAACAATTTGTTGATTATATTATAATCGCAATACTTTTATTATATTATAATCGCAATACTTTTATTATATCATAATAATTTATATTACCATCATTTAACTAATTATCTTGATAATTTATACTTGTAATTAATGATACACAAACAAGTATTTTTTTAAAAATAAATTTATTTTTATATTTTAAAAATATTTTAATATATTTATACATAAAAAACACTTTAAAAAATAACTGTTATTATATTTTTAAACACCCTTATTTTATACAAACTAATGTATGAAAGTAAAATTTATATTATTTTAATATATTTATAAATAAAAAATACTTTAAAAAATAATTATTATTACACCTTTAAACATTTCATTTCATGAAATAAATGTATGAAAGTTATAAAAGAAGATTTCCTCATCTTAATAAGAATCAATGCCACACGCATTTGTATGGAAAATCTATATATAAAATATATTTGTATAGCGTTATTCTACTAATATTATAGCACAATCATGACTCGATGCATTGTTACATTGAAAAATAAATAAATGTTGTTCATTGAGTAAACTCACTCCATATATAAAATCAATTATCTTATCTTTTTATACAGTTTCGCTAATTATTCCATAATTATGAACAATTCATGTGAGAGATGGTAACTATAGATAAAAAGAAACTATTCCAAATATTTGCCAACTAATAATACTTGCACTCATTATACCACACCGTAAATAGTTATTATTATTATTATTTTGAAACCTCAATTAATCAGGGAATGATAAGCATGTGTTAAGTCTACATTATATGAAAAAAAAAAAAAAAAAAAACGTACGCAGTTAAGAAAAATTGCAATGGATGTTGCTTTATAAAGTAATGATTTTGGTAGTATGATAGTTTTTGCAATTAATATTTAAAAATATATGTTAAGAAAAGTTATAAATAGTAATTTTTTTGTAAATAATTTTTTTTAAAAAAGTTTTTAGTTGAATTTATACAAAACTATGATATGTATTGATTAATTAAATACTTTTAAAATTATAAGGATAAAACATAATCTCAATCACACTATTAAATAAATTTTTAGAGTTTATTTTTATGATTCAATCTATTTTCTAAAGTATTTTTCATCTTAAAAGTATTAAATTAGTTTTAACATGTTTACATCAAAAATTAAATAAAAAAAATTATTTTAAAATATTTTTAATTAAAAAATACTTTTAAAAATTATTAAACACCGCATTTCCAACTATACTTCTTCAACATATTGAACTTTCACTTATTTAATTTTTTTTCTCTCTAACTTGGGGAAAAAAAACAATAAAAGCTTACAAACAAACTTTTGTATATAATTACATGTAATACATGTGACATACCATAAAACATTAATTATAAGACACATGCTTGACATGAGATGTTAAAATAGCAAATGAGTGTCATGGAAATTTAACATCATAATGATAGTGCATTCAAATGCAATGGGATGTGCCATGATGGTGTTATGTGGACTTGATCCGATGGTAACCATGAGCATTCAAGATGTGGGCGCATGTTATATTGAGGGGTTGAAATATTTCTTTTAAAAAATATTCACTACTTAAATTATATATCCAACAAGATTAAATAAGTTAATTTTATTTTAATTAGATGATAAAAAATAGATAACAATAATAAAAAGATCAAATTAAAAAATAATCATAATAACTTAGGAGAAAAAAACTTTTTAAAAAAAATGACGTAAGTTAATTCTTAATCAATTAAATATAAAATGATAAAATTAAATAAAAAAAATAAAAAAAAATAACATTAAGTCAACCTGAGTTAGCTTGATAAACTTGTAACTAGGATAATAAAGGGTGAGCCAACCCTGGCTAACTTGCCAAACCCGTGGTCTAAGTCATGAGATCGAGATAACTCGATAGGAAAAAAATAAAAAAAATCACAAAGCTTTTTTTTTAGAAGAAAAAATCAATGTTGAATGATGAAATAAAAAATTAAGTAAAAAAAATATATGATGTTAACCCAAATTAACTTTTCAAACTTGTAACCCAATTTATTAGATCAAAAGCACCATATTTAAAAAAATCACGAAACTTAATCATCAATTAATCAAAAGTCGAATGATGAAATTGAAAAAAAAATTCAATTATACAAAATGATCCAAAACAAAAAATAACAATTAAAAAAATGATGATTAAAATTGAAATAAAAAATAAATTAGAAGATAACCATAATTTTTTTTATTGAAAGGTGAAATTAAAAAGAGAAATCAATTGAATAAAAGAACCTAAAAAAACAATCAATAGAATGAGAATCAAATTGAAAAAAATAATATATCACAAATTGAAATTGAATGATGAAATTTAAAATAAATAAATTATTTTATAAAAGAGTCAAGAACAAAAAATAAAAACTAAAAAAATAAAAACCAAAGAGGAAATATCAATAACTAAAAGAATAAATATGAGATTTTGAATGGTGATTTTGAATGATTGGCATAAAATTTGAGGAAAGTAAAGAGAAAAGAGAAAAAAAAAAGTCACATTGGTGACAAATCATTACATCATCGTTGCCACTGCCTAACTAGAAAAAAGGCACCATGATGATTCCACTGACATGGCAAAAAAAATTTTTGTTATTGCAAAGAGACACTATATGAATCACTGGAAAGTAGTGAATATGTTCCACTTTTACACTTAAATATTATTTAAAATTTGTTAAAAGACCAATTTACAATCATTCAACTTGATAATAAAAAAAAAGGAAGCATATAATAAAAAGATGAAAAAGCTCCTAAATGATAGTCTTAAAAACTTAGCTTTTTATGATAATTGAGTAATTTTAATGTGATTTAAAGAATAAGATGACCGGAAAAAAATAATCCTAGATGTCAGTTTTAAATTTTTTTTAAGGATAATTGAGTTATTTTATTATACTTAAAATATTAAAAAATAATCCTACTCCTGATTAATCTAGTAATAAATATTATCTTATAAAAAGATCAAAATACCTCCAACACGTACCAAACACGTACCAGGACCATTTATTTTTCATGAAAAGGGCAAAAATATACCTATATTCTTCCAATGAATAGTTAATTACATGTATGTGCAGAATGAAAATGCCCTTCATTTTAGCTTCTTTTTTCTTATTCTTTGTCATGTGATGTATATTAATAATATTTGGTTCATATTGTTCATATTTTGTTTTATAACTAGCATGACTTTCTCCATTATAGCATTAAAAAATTGACGTCTTTATTTTTTGTATATTATCATTGTACTACTGAACTAAAGAACCAAAAAGCATTATAGAAAACACTAATATATATATATATATATATATATATATATATATATATACATATATACATATATATATATATACAGAAAAAACATTGTGCTCCTTTATTCACACATTCATAGATTCGTGTGGATCTATTCTGTATTTTTTTTTTTTGGTCATTAAACTTTTATTTTGGATGATTTTATTCTAATTGAATGTCAATTGCTTATGATTTATTAGGCAAAAAATAAAAATAAAATAAAAGGCAAAGGATCGAAATGAAAAAGACACCCAAAATAAGTGGCTTGTCTAGAGTTTGCACAACAAAGTACTCTTTGGTCATTCATCTTTACAAATAATACAATTTAGATCCTTTTGAATTTCTGAAATTCAATCTTGATCCATAAATTCATTTTTCTTCTATTTTAGCTCTTAGTTAGAAAAAGGAAAGATTGAGTCTTGCTAAATTCCAACGATAGAGAGACAAAGTCATTATTTACAACGATTCTGACCACAAATAAAGTCGATATTGGATTCAATGGGTTTTATTAGACGATGAGAGTTTATTTTGGGTGTTATTTAACCCTAAAAGTGTTTGATAGAGTAGATCTACTCTCGAGAAGTTGTTGGGTTTTGAGTTGATTTTTTATTTTTAAGCTGATTCTTGATTTTTTTTTGAAGGCATAAACAAGTTTATTTAGGTATTTAAATGGTTTTTATATGTTTTTGGATAAAAAAAAAGTTGGGAAATGATTTTTCTTTTTGTTTAAACTCGATGGCTTGATTTGTCGATAACCTTCTAGTTGTTGGATTCTAGGTCTACAAACTTAGATGACGTGTTGTCCACACTAAAAGACAATGTGTCATCTAAGTCTATTTCATAGAAAAAAAAATAAGGGTGGACCATGTAATTGGCTTATGTGCCTGGTGTGTTTGCTTTCTTTTTTTTTTTGTTTAATGTTTATTCCATAATTATTAGGCCCAGCCCGAAACAAGGATCGAGGATCAAGCTAGAAAGATCAACCTGAGCTTACCAAAAATATTCCTTTTTAAAAAGATATTTAAACAATATTGTTTTTAATTTTTTTTAGAAAAAGTTAATAGGTGTTGTGATGGGTTATGATTGAATTACTCGAGTCGACCATGTCACAAGTCGACTTATGATCGAATCAAACTGGGTCAATTCCTCTATTTACTTTTTTTAAACCTGACTTGATATAGACCTCAAGTCAATTGAGTTGCAGGTCAACTTGTGGAGTTGACTTGGTTTTCATAGCAATGGTGTTTTCAACCCTTTAGGCATATAAAAAATATTAACACATTCTTTAATTGGTATTTAAATGCTCCTTTTCTTTTAATTTAATTTAAAAAAAATGCTTTTTTATCAAACTTTTAAAAGGTTAGGCTTGTCTTTTATTTTAGTTTGGTGAACCACCATTATTTTTCCTTTTTTATATATTTTTTTTATAAAAAGAAACCTTTCACCTGATTTAGGTATTGTTAAATAAAAAACAAAATTGAATTTTTTTTTTGTTAATTCAAGTAGGGTGCATGCCATCGCGAATGTGCTAGGTTTGCCCAAGGTTAAATCAGGTTTCTCTCTCTCCTTATTTTAATTCAATATTTTTATTTTTAATTTTATCTTTTGACGTTAAATTAATTGATATGGCATCATAATTTTATTTTGGTTTGATATTTAAATTTTTATCTTGATCTCAAACAAACACCTTAATATTTAATTTGTTCTTAATTTTGCAAGTGTCTGTTTTTCTTATCATATATTTAAATAAAAAATTATATAGAAAAATCATTGAACCTGATAGAGTTTATAACTTGGGTCACAGTTTTAACTGGTTAGCTTTGGTTGGTTAGAAATCAAGTTTCATAATTTACTTTTTGAATGCATATATAAACTTCTAAATTTAGGATTGAGATTTTTTTTTGTTAAAAAAAACTTATAAAATGATGTCATATTCATTTTTTTGTTAAAAGAAAAATTTATCTAACCCATAACAATGCACGAGTCAAATAGCTAGTAAATATTGAAAACAAGTCTGACCATATCCTATTGTGTTACTTTCATAGTCAAACATACTAGCTATTTGACCCGCTCTTAACTACGGGTCATATATTTTTTTCCAACAAAAAATTTGAGCATGAAGGATTTTTCAACGTGTTTTTTATATAAAAAAATTTAAGTGTAAATTAAAATTTTTATGCACATATCTAATTAAATAAATCAATAATTATTTCTATTAATAAATAAAAATAAAATCAATAAAGATAACTAAAGATGTATCTGGAGAAATCAAGAGACAAATAAAGACTAATATATTTGATATTGCAACATGGGCTATTTATCTGATTCTGTTCAATCGGTCTGTTTCTTGAAATTAATTTTATATTTAATTAAATGATAGTAGAAATAGACACACACATGAGATTGATTGAATAAAATCAAAGAGAAAAATATATTAAGCAAAGTAGCACTTATGAGAAATGCTATCCAAAAATAAATATATTTTATTTTAAAAAATAAATTTCATTTATATAAAACATAAAAAAATATAGATGAATTAGAATAATATCTTCAAAAATTAAATACATACAAAATAATTTAAAAACAACCACTATTTAAAAAATGTTAAATAAAAAAATCAAAGATAAGATATACTAATTTAATTATAAATTAATAAATTATTTAGAAAAATACATATTAAAAAAACATTAAAAAAGGCAAAAATAAAAAAAGGTAAAAGATCATGTATTGTTGGGTCTAACAAGTTAGGCTATCATTCATAACCCATTTGGAAAATACCTCCTGTAGGGACTTTTATTTTCTTAAAATCCTAATGGAAGTGACAATTATGTCGGTGAATAAAAAAAAAAGATAAAAAGCTCAATTGCAAAATAGCTCGATGCTACAGGAAGAAATGTAATAAATATTAAATAAAGAAAAATTATAAACAAACTTAAGCTGAACCAGGTTAACTCGTTAAATTTACAGTCTAAATGATAACACCAGGATAAAAGTATAGAAAGAATAATGGAACTAAAAAGGAAAATTAAATCTCAACCAATCTAATGTTTAAGCATGAAATAAAAGAAATATCAATTTAAAAACTTTTCTAAAGTAAATTCAACAAAGCATGACAAATAAAAAGAATTGAGATGACATGAGTAATTTTAAAAATTAGTGAAAAACTCCTTAGAAAGCAAATAAATAAAAACAATAGAACTCAATCTCTAAATGAGTAAATGTTGAAGTCTGAAAGAAGAAGAAGAAGAAGAAGCATGCTTTTAAGAAAAAGAAAAAGAAAAACAAAGCAAACCCAATTGAATCTCTCAAATCTGGGTTAATCTTTAAAACTCGCAACTCATGAAATTCTGGATTTGGGCTTAATATTTAATGTTGAATAATGAATCAGAAAAAAAAAATCAATTTTAAAAAAATATCAAAGTAAAAAAATAGCAATGAAAAAAATGATGATCAAATTTAATATGAAAAAAAAACTTGAGGATGAAAATGTAAAAAGAAAATTAATTTAAAAAATTATCTCAAATAAAACAAATAACAATCAAGGATTGAAAACAAAATTTAAAATATATAAAAAAAAAATAAAGGGGGATGAGGTTGAAAAAGAATTCTAAATTTATAGATTATATCAAATAAAATAAATAGTAATAAAAATATGGATCAAATTTAAAGGAATAATAATTTAAAGGGTTGCTTTGAAATTTTGAAAAGGAATACATGAAAATCAAGGAGAAAAAAAAAAAAAGAGCAAAAAAGGTTGTGGGCGCCTTAAAAAACATACAGTGTTCTAAAGAGGACAAATATAGATGATGGAAGAGAAGGTGTTTTTTTAACTTTTAAAACATACCTTATTATAGAATCACTATGTGTGGACTTGCGTTACATCACAAGACCAAACTGTTTTTTTATGTAAAAAATATATTCAGGTGTCACAAATGCATTTTAAAAAAGAAAAAAATATATGACTCGAGTTACAGACCTGATTAGATCAAATAAATTAGTTTTATTTTAATTAGACGATACAAAAATAAACAACAACAACATGTGAACCAGATTAAAAAAAAATGATCATGATAACATGAGAATTTTTTTTCAAAAGAAAACAAACAATGTAGCTTAATTTTCAACCTGTTAAATACAAAAGAATAAAATTTGATAAAACAATGACCTAAAAAATTAACCCGAATCAACTTGAGTTAGCATTACGAACATGTAAATTCAGTAATAAGGGCTGAGTCAACCATAGTTATCCTGTCAAACTTGTCGTCTTGGTCATGAGATCAAAATAACCCGATAGAAAAAAATAGAAATTAAATAACAAAAATTATTTTAAAAAAACAATGTTAAGCGACGTAAGTATAAAAAAAAATAAGTACCACTTTAACGTTTCAAACTCGTGACTCGGGTCATTAGACTGAAAGCACCCATAAAAAAAAAAAATATGAAGCTCAATTCTTAATTGATCAAATGTCGAGGGAAGAAATTGAAAAAATAATTAAATTATACATAAGGATTAAAAATAAAAAAAATAATCAAAAGAATAAGAATCAAAATTGATATATAATTTTTTTTTATTAAAGGGTGCAATTTAAAAGAAAAATCAATTTAATAAAAGGACAAAATAAAAAATAAAAAAAATTGATTGAAGGGTGATATTGAAAAGAAAAATCAATTCAATTAAAAAAACAAAAAAAAAACTAAAAACATGAGGACTAAATAAAAAAGTAACACATCCCAAATTGGATTGAAGGATGAAATTGAAAATAAATTATTTTTTTTAAAAAATGCTAAGAATAAAAATTATAAATTAAAAAAATAACGACTTAAGTGACAATACCTATAAATCAGAGACCAACTTTGAAATTTTACATGGCTAAAAAAAAAAACAGAGAAAAAAATCATTAGTGATAAATCATATCACTATTTACCACACACCACCCTCAAAAGAAAAACACCCTCAAAAGAAAAATGACATCACTACAACACTTTTTAATTTATTTTAAAAGTTATATTAATTCATTATCCTGGACCATCCTAGTAATTACAAAACAACCTCAAGGAAAAGAAGTCAATACCTGTGTATAAACAACCTATATTTTTTACCCTAAAGAAAATTGTGTAATTATACTATAAAATTAAAAAAAAATATTAAAACACCCTTGTACAATAATGTTAGTTTTTTTAAAGGGTATTTTAATTATTTTATTGTGCATTAAAAATTAAATATATAAAAACACCTCAAAACAAATTAGTAACGAACAAATAAATCTTACAAAATACCAAAACATTCTTGAATAAAAAGGAATTAATTTTTTTAGTCAACGTCATAAACATCACTCTACTACTCTAGTAAATAAGGAAATATTTTCTTGGTTGCAAAGAATTCACCTTTTTCTTTTAGTAACGGTTTGTTAAAAACATGTTTCGTGATTTTTAATTTTTTTTTACTTTATTCTTTTTTATATTTTTAAATAAAGAAAACATTTAAAAAACAAAACAAAAGCATCCACACGTTCCAAAAAGTACCATAGTATATTTGTTAAGTTATATTTTTAAAATACAAACCAGCTTTTGACAGCCAAAAAGAAAAGGAGAGAAAATAATCAGTTTTGCCAGGCTGAGGCAGCCTCCATCAAGAAGAAGAAGAGGAGAACGATGGCTTTGCAGACTGGGGTCTCTACGTCCAAAGTTCTCATTCTCGTCGGTGCAGGTCTCTCTCTCTCGTCCCTTCTTTGCCTTCTCTGATCATAAAAGCTTCAACTTTACTTTGACTCTAATGCTTTTCGGCTGCTTCACGATTATTGACCCGATAAACAATTCAAACACCTCTCAATCAGCAATTTCACCCTCTTTTATTTTTGCTTTAGAAATATAAAATCTCATGTAAATTGAATTGATAAGGTTTTATTTTTTCTGTTTCTTGTCTGGATGCAAAGATTTATGAATTTTTTCGTCCATGGAATTGTAAACTTACTTGATTTTAGCTTATCAAATTGTTTTCATGTTCTTATGTATGCTATTATATTCATGTCTCTGTGTTTTTTGTTTTAGGTTTGACTAGTTCGATTATTTTGAAAAATGGACGATTGCCTGAACTCATTGGGCAGCTTCAAGAATTACTCAAGGGTGTTGACGAAGTCGAGATCGCTCCTTACAAATACGACACTGCTCTTCTTGCTGCTCAGGTTTTCCAAGTTTTTATTTATTTATAAGAAATGGGTACTCGTAGAAGAGCATAACACAAAGGAAGAAAAAAAGAACATCTTGTTTTGATACATGATGCGAAAAACACATTTTAGGAGATTTCAGTGCATCAAAAAAGTTCCAGAGTTGGACTGTAAATAATGGAACCTGATGCAATGTCAGTTTAAATAGATGCAAGTTTGCATGTGCGATTTTGTATTATGAATTAAGAGAACCTATTTCCTCCTTAGTTCAGGGCTGCTAGTTTAGAGAACCTGGTTGAAATCATCTCACGGAGGACATCCTAGTGGCCCCTAACTTTTATTCCAAGAATTGAATCAAAGGGGACTTTCTTCCTAGAATCAGAATATAGGAAGCAGAGTCTTCTTAAAATGTTGGGTAATTGAAGTCCATTGGAGGTGTGATAGACTGCTTTCCATGTGTGCTGTCATGCCTGTGAGTTTTGGGAAGGTTTCTGAATCTTCTTAGGTGCACTGGTATCTAAAAGAGGGGATATTAGTTTGTGGAACAGGAAGTGGTTATATTTCTAAAGGAGTCAGGGTATTTGGCTATTGTTAGCAATCTATCATATTTCTCTTCGGATTGACTGTATTTTCTGATGTATGCTCATGTGTCTCTGTCTTAGATTCGTCAATTGGCGCAAGAGATTAAGGAGTTGAGCTTATCCAGTCCTGTAACCATCTATAATGGAAATTCTGTTTCTAATGGTAAGTATTTTTTTTAAGAGCTTAAGATTCCAAGAATTTCCATACTTTTCTTGAAGAGTAATAGATTCTTAGTAGTCTACCTTTTGCTATGTCCTTCATTTTATATTCTTATTGTGTTTTGAGTTCAAATTTCTCTCTCTTTGATCTTCTTTTGATACTTATATGCCGATAGATAACCAACCTTCCAATGGGCTTAGAGTTGATTAAAAGTGCATCAAAATTGCTAAATTTTTGTCCAATCAGTGTGTAAAACTCTTGGTTAGCGTTTCAGGACTCTGATAAGCATGCTTTACTTTTATTAGAAGGTTTAATCTCTTGATTTTACTGTGAGATGCAATGCATTTACTTATTTTGAAGGACATGTGGATCAACTATATGCAGAAAAACCAAGTGGCTTGTTAATAGGACATTTCATTCTTCCTTGACCAGTCTCCTTCTCTCCCCTGAAGAAAAGGGAAAGGAAGAGAAAAGGATAAATGCTATTCATAAGTCTTATTTGGAATGACTTAAGAAATAATCAGCAAATTTTAAATATGTACTGCAATTATTTCAGACTAGAACACGAATTATAAGTTAACTGCAGTTGAGATATCCAAGTCGATCATGAGAAGGCTTTCAGATTGTTTCTTGAATGAAGCCTAAACAAGGACTAGATAACTTGTAAGGTAAAATTATTATTGGATTTAGAATTTCCTACAAACATTTTCTTTTCCTGATGTTAAAAGGCATTCAGGTTCAGTTATCGTGTTAGCTTTTTTTGTCAGTGCATGGTTCTATTAGATATTTTTGGCAACATCTTGCAACATTTCTATTTTGGATGTCTTGATGGAAGAGTAGAATATGCAATGATGCTCGTGAAATTTCCCGTGTACACAGGGAATTTTTCTTCTTACCTACTGCCAGCTGCTGCACTTGGAGCAATGGGATATTGTTACTTTTGGTGGAAGGCAAGATTCTTAATGCTTAAAGCGAAAACAATTTCTTATCCCAAATGCCGATGGTATTGCACCTGCTAGCACATTGTCTTCTTGCTGATCAATGGGTGGATGCATCATCTATTTGCTTTGTGGTGCAGGGCTGGTCATTTTCAGATGTAATGTTTGTAACAAAGCAAAATATGGCAAATGCTGTTGCAACCGTGTCAAAACAATTGGAGAATGTATCTGAAACGTTAGCTGTAAGTAGGATGACTTGTTCTTTCTAATAAGTCTCATGTCTTAGATAGCAACTCTATGTTTTGGATTCTTTGCAGTATTCTTACTTCTCTTCGGCTGTCAACTTGTGCAGTCAACAAAAAGACATCTGACAAAAAGGCTGGGAAATTTGGACTGGAAGATTGAGGAGCAGATTGAAACATCTAAGCTCATTGCCAATGATGTATGTTCAGTATTCTCCTTTTACAATTGATAGATATTAATAATTTGTTTCTCTCTTTTTTTTTTCCATTTCTTCCTTGCCTAGGGCATCAGGTATGCTTGGTTGTGTACAAGCCAAGCTAAGGTAACCAACACTTGCCATATCCAGCTCAGCTTGTAGAAATATATGTACGACAGTAGGAACATCAGCACATCAGCTTGAACTTGATTGAGCTACCTAGTGAACCTGATCCTGAACAGAAAGGCAACATGATTAGATCAGAAAAGAGATGGGAAAAGCAGAATAGTAGAGAGGAAATAGGGTAGAGAAGAGGGACATTTAAGTCAATTCAGAAAATGAAAAATCATGTGCAGAGCATGTTAGATTTGAGAATGAGGTGAAACCGAAGGTTACAACTTGCAACAGCGTGACTTTTTAAAACAAGGGTGTGATTTGGAAAACATGTAATATACAAGCGGTCATTAATGGGTTTCCCTATTTTATTTCTTTTTTGTGTAGCTTAAATAGTTCACTTCACTCTATTCTTTGCCTGTCGTCTCATTTGGATTTTAATTTCTACTGTGCATCTGA
Source organism: Populus tomentosa (assembly GCA_018804465.1). Taxonomy (NCBI): domain Eukaryota; kingdom Viridiplantae; phylum Streptophyta; class Magnoliopsida; order Malpighiales; family Salicaceae; genus Populus; species Populus tomentosa. The sequence goes on from CM031995.1 coordinate 11,145,362, forward strand.
TTCTGTTTCTTATGAATACCCACACCCAATTGATATACTCAGAGTAGATATTATTTTAGCTAAATCAACTCATATCAAGATAGATATGTATTTCAGCTATGGTTTTACTTGCATGCAGATAGATGAGATGAAATCAAATCTTTCCCAAATTGGATATGATGTTGAATCAATCCATGAAATGATATCCGGGCTGGTGAGTTGCAATGCTTCTTGTAGCTTGAAATTTATTTTTGATTGGAGGATGCCTTTGTTGATTCCTGATATCTCAAGAATCTCAACAGGAAGGGAAGCTTGAACTTCTTGAAAGCAAACAGGTTTTTTTTCGACTTCTTAATCATTGAGTTCTTTCTAACAATGTGCAATGGCTCAGAAATTTTTGAATCCGCATCACACAGGATTCAACAAACTCTGGTCTATGGTATCTATGTCAATTTGCTGGAGGCTTTAAAGATGGACTGGGCACTAAAGCTTATCAGGTCTGGTAACCACCCGCTGCAATTTTACCTCCTTTCTAATTCTAATAATCTTAGGTTATGGACGTTTTGCCAAGTCCCTCTCCACTCCCCTCAAAGCCAGCAACCCCCCCAAAAATAAATAAATAAATAAAATGGCCCATTTCTTGGCAACCACACGGATAATGCACAGGTTGGGACCCTGCTCTAATCTATGGACTGATTCTGGTCTTACCTTCTCAGTTTTTGTATTTAGTTACTAATTGAACTATTTTACCTTGGAATTCTGGTAGGATGTTGGTGCTAAGCTAGCAAACCATTCAGCTATGGCATATGAAGAAAGGTCTCTAAAGGTATGTTAAGTCACACTTTCTTCATTGTATTCATAATTCCATTTTCCATGACATGGTCCAACGTATTGTTTCAGGGTCTTCAATTTATTGCTGAAACTAAAGAGTTGGTCGAGAAACCGGTAGAAAATGCGAAGAAAAATGATCTTGATACCTTCCCCGGTGAAAAAGCAAGAACTTTGAAAATACACAGGTCATATCCAGGTGGGTTTTCTTTGACCCGAGACATCTTGGGTTCTGGCATATAAACCTTTTGTTATCTTCCGGATGTTATTGATTTTTTTAGCAGATATCCTTTCTTTGGATTCCATAATGTGCATGGTTCTTAAGATTGACCGGTTCGATTCTGCATTGAAAAATGCATGCTAGATTTGGGTTGCTCAAATGTCTTCTTCCTTTCCTTCCCAGGAAAGCATAAAATAGTTGTATTTTTCTGTAACTTTATGTCAATGCTACACGTTTAGAAATAAAGCACAAGAATTTTTTGTGTTATTTGTCAATCCCCAGCATGTAGGACTTTTGGACTAAAAAAATTATATATAAAAAAAGTCAACATTTATTTAGTTCTTAAAAATCTTAAGAAGGTTACTTTACTCTATATCTATTCCCAATTTTGTTTCTTATAAATAATTATCTGCCTCGTCATTTTCAAGTCTTATTTATGAATTTATTTTTAATCAAGTCTCCGATGCAAATTTAGAATTAACCTTGAGATTCGTCTTATCACATTTTAATTTATTTGGGCTTTTGAAACCCAAAACATTTTTTTTTTAATATTGCAATCTTGAAGGATAAAAAAATATATAAAATGGGAAAATAAATTTATATAATTACTCTTGGAATCATTTTAAATAGCCGTCAGATTTTAAAGTTGGAAATCTTATCCATTTATATTACAATGAGACCCAGACAGATATCAAGCTAGCAGCTAGGGGGAGACCATGACTGGCAAGAAGGATCTGAAATAAAGCAGGATCGAGGAAAAAGACCCATCTAGTTGAATTCTTGAACTAACTAATAAGGAAGGATTAGGGGTGAAATCGAAAGCAGGTGTCATTATTTTCTAGGAGCTGTAATGTCACGGTGTTCGAAGCACAAATCAACCACCGCATCCCAGAATATGCCGCCCTTATATATGGTTTATATTTAACCTAAACATTTGAGATACGGCAGCCTCCTCCTCCTCCAGTTATTTACTCAAAAACTAACCTAGACTTGCAACTCTCCATGTGAGGCACAGACATAAAGAAAGAACAAGCATGGGTTATGACCTGACTCCTCCTCTCTTTGACGTTCAAAGCAAAAACCCCATCATCTCATGAACAAACCCAGCTGGAGCTGGGCATGGCATTAGCCGCAGCCTACTTCTTTTCTTTTGACATTCAAATTAAACAGACCCCCACCATGCCATGATCCTGATTTCTTTTCTTTTATGCTTATCTAAAGTCACCACACAAGATACATCAACAAGAAACCAAGGACCCCTGGTTGTTTGCTGCATGCCTTAGGAAACCAAACTCATTCATGCTTAGCTAATTGGGCCAGAACTGGTATAAGTTACCTTTTAAAAAATAAAGATCATAAAAGACATGATGAAAATGGTTCAAGATTGACAAATAAGTTAATACATTTAGAATTTGGTATTGGTGATAGTGTTTTTAAACGTTGCACCGTGGAAACAAATGTCAAGATTTGGCAAGAAAGAGAAAGTAACGCCAAGGTATATTAGACTTTTTAAAGTTAGCAAAAAAATGAGGCCATTGACCTTGTCTCCATGTCTTGACTAAGGAGAGCTAAAGTGGATTCATCTCAAGTTCTATCTTAGATTCCTCTAGACATTGATGAAGATTTGATATTAGAGGTGAAACTAGTAAAAGTTTTAGATTATAGTGAAAAGAAACTGAGTAAGAAAATTTTGATGTTCAAGGTGTTATAAAGGAATTCTCAAATTAAAAAGGTGATTTGGGAAAGAGAATTTGAAAAAAAAAAAAAACTCCGAAGTGTTTCTAGATTTCGAAATTTTCTATTTGAAGGGAAGAATGAAAAAAACCTGGTTATAATCTTATCCAATCAAAATAATAACAATAACAATAATAAATATATGAGAGGGATGAAATTGAACAAAAAAAAATAAGACATTGATTAATTTAGAAGGAAGGGATGGGGGCAAAATAGAAAAAAAAACTTAATTTAATGGGGTTAATGTGTAAAATTAGAAAATTTAGGCTATATAAAAGCCCAATTTTCTTCTCTTGGCTGGTGTTTTTCAAGCTAGGGGAAAGTGGGGGGGGGTTCTTGAATTTTCTTTCAAATTCTTTCCAAATTCACTAAAAAAAAAAAGGAGTAATTAGAGAATTTAAATTATCTTTAGGTGTTTAAAAAAGGGTGATTAAGAGTTATAGAGTTATTTTGAAGAGAAAAAAAATATTTAAAAGCTAGGGTTTAGGGAGAAAGAGAAGAGAACTTGGAGTTTTCTTGCCTTCCATCTTTGAAACATATTCTATTGAGGAAACGGACCTATTCCTGCATGGATGAAGAAATGTAATTGTTTATATTATGTAAAATTAGGGAATTGTGTTGTGGATTGTTGTAATGATGCAATTTATGGTTTAATGATGATGGTAAGCATGTTACAAGATTGGGTAATTGGTTATTTCAAAAAAAAAAATCGGAAGAAATAAAATTTTCCTTTTTTGTGGACACTTTTGGCCAAGAGGAAGAAATGAGAAAGAAATCAAAGAATTAATACAATTGATTAAAATTATCCTAAATAGAATGTATATAAATGTAAATGGAGGGAAAGAATAATAAATTAAAAAAAAAAGGATCCATCCACACTCTCTTCATTGGTTTCGGCTTAGATTACCGAAAAGGAAAGGGTTGAACCTTGGCCTTATCACTGAGAGAAACATGTTTATTGGATTAATTGATGTGTTCTAAGGAAAAAAAAAAACATTAACAACAACGTAAAGAATTGAGAAAGAAATTGTATTCCTTTTGCGAATAAAGAATTTGGCTAAGCTTGTAGTAGAACATTGAGTTGGAAAAATTCATGAATTGTATTGAATTATATTGATTTTAGATTGAAATTTATATGCAAAATAAGATTGATTCTTATACCGAATTAACAATTAATGATTTATTAATTTTGATAATGCATATGAGGCTGAAAAGTTATATTAATAGTAAAAGACCGCATCACGCGCATAAGTATTAGATAGGTATTTAATACCTTGAAATAATCTAGCAGTTTATGTCAATAATTCATAAAATCAATTTCCTTTTATTGTAAAATTATAAAATAAAAAAAATAGAATAATGGCTTGTGTGTACTGAAAAATTAGGTTTATTGAAAGATTATTTCTTGACTTCAAGGGCATCCATTTCCTATAGGCGCGCGCTCGCGAGAGAGAGAGAGAGAGAGAGACAATCGATTATTTCCTGATAACAAAAGTATAAGCGAGACAACCGATTTACTTCCTTTAACAACAAAAGTACTAACGAGAAAATTAGACACGATCGGGCTTTTAATAACCAAACCTTCTTGTACATTGAACTCAAGACAAATAAATAGGCCCGTCAACGTGGGCCCGATTTGGATAATATGGGCCTCCAAGTTGAGCCGACATCAAAATGGTGTATAGAAAAAAGAGGTTTAGGTCAAGAAGAAGCTAAGAAAGAATCCACTGATTGATTTTCTTTTTCTACCTATCTGTCAGCTTCTTCGCTCCCTTCTCACCTTAGCACCACCGCCCAGGTACTGATCGTCTTTTATCTCCTCTTTTTTTTTTTTTTTTTTAAATTTTTGACCTCATTCAACTAACGCGCAAGCGATTTTAGTTTTTTTTCCCTTTTCATTTCCCATTACTATAACGCTTTTCAATTGAAAGTCTTGTTCTTGATTTCCAGATTTTCATTTATGCTTTGTTATTTTCCCGATCTGCCATTGATTCTATTTTTCGATTGCTGTATAGTTTTCTTCATTCCATTCTTGTTCAGTTTTTTTTTTGTTAATGATTTAGGGGGGGGAATTCATTTTAAAGTAAAGTAAGATTTAGGTTTTCAATTTATAGAAATGTTTTTTAATTTTTTTTTTCAAATTATTAGATAACTGATTGGGAATTTGTTATTGGAGTGTGGGAAACAGAATCAGAAAGCATGCCGAAGAACAAGGGAAAGGGAGGAAAGAATAGGAAGAGAGGAAAGAACGAAGCTGATGACGAGAAGCGTGAGCTTATTTTTAAGGAAGATGGGCAGGAGTATGCCCAAGTGCTTCGCATGCTTGGAAATGGTCGTTGTGAAGCCATGTGTATTGATGGGACCAAGCGTCTTTGCCATATTCGAGGGAAGATGCACAAGAAGGTCTGGATTGCTGCGGGTGATATAATTCTCGTCGGCCTCCGCGACTATCAGGATGATAAGGCTGATGTTATATTGAAGTACATGCCCGATGAAGCTAGGCTTCTGAAGGCCTATGGTGAGCTTCCTGAGAATACTCGTCTCAATGAAGGTATTGCTGGAGGTCTTGATGAGGAAGATGATGGTGCTGGTGATGATTATATTGAGTTTGAGGACGAAGATATCGACAAGATCTAGTTTTGTCGTCTTCTTATATTTAGTGCCAAGTGACAGTGAGTGCTGATAATGAAATGCCAGAACCAGAAATGTGCATGATAAGCTTGAATTTGAGATGTTAAACTTGTTATAATTCTCATGAAATGCCTATTTGTATCACTCTTAATATTTCTCATGTGTCCTCTTATCTTGTGCTGTTTGTGTTGATGCTTGTCTGAATACCCAGTGCTTCATACTGTGTTTGGCCAATGTTTCGTGGCTTTTGTATGGACAGGTACGCTGCCCTGTTTTTCATTTGGTAGTTGCATGATGGCTGCAAAATGTAATTGTGTGATTAGGTTGCCGGTCATTCGCCTTGGTTCCTTGTTCGGATTGTGTGTCAGGATGGGGATCATCGCTAACAAACGAGGTAATTTGTTAGCGTTCTTGTATTTACTCTTCCAGGGCTTCGATTTGTAGGCAGTGCTTCTGCTTTTTTATTTATCCACAAGGGGACTAGAAAGGAAATCATGTTTCGGAAATTATTAATACTTGATGACATGAGCCTCTAGTAGACAGCAGTTGGCTTCCAGAATACCAGGTCACACTTTCTCTTCGCCTCGTGCAAATTTAGAATACTCGTGTGTTGCTGATGCCATTAGAGGCCCTATTTAGCATTCTTTGGTTTCCTTGGGATAGTATGAACATCTATGTTCTGAATTATCACATTTTTAGATCTAGCGATTCGAAAGCCTAAATCGTTCCGAAATGGATTGCAAGTAGTATGATACAATGTTCCCCAACACATTGGAAATTTCTTTGATGATTATGACACAAGTTACAAGCTACAAGCTACATTGTTTAAGATGAAGCACTGCGTTTCATTTCGTTTCTGCCACTTGATGGTGGTTTCGGTTTCTGCTCCTTGTCTTGTTCAGTCTCCTTTGAACACCCTTTCTTGATTACCTGATCAACACATGGAAGTGTAAGTGAATTGGAAGTCTGTAAAGAAAAAGAAGACAATGAAGAGGAGAGGAGAGGAGTTTTGTTATACATGGAAGATGAACTATTACTCGAAGGACTGCAAGTCTACAAAGAAAGGTATCAGAAGCCAGAAGCAGTTACAAGAGGTGATTAAAGTGCCCTAGTGATCATATAGTTGCGGGGGCTAGGGACAGCCGACAGGGAAATTTACCTTAGCTTGCTCTGTCGGACACTGGTAGCTTGGGGCTGTTTTCCGCCTTGATATGGTTCTGGTAGCCTTAAGCCTACTCTTAGTGTGCTTGAAGCCATCCTTGTTGTTTGATGCTATTGATAAGCTATCAAATTGGACAGATACCTCATTAGACCCGCAACTCTCTTTCTCTTCTACTGCCACATCAGAAAATCTCTCCCCGAAATCAAATCTGTAATTGCTGTTTACTGGCTCAAGTTGTTTGCCAGTACAGCTTTCCACTGAGCATTCTGGAACTCGTGTTGCCATCCACCTTTCTAGCCAGCTCCAACTCATGTTGGGTTGGGAGTCATCAGATTTAGTTTGTTTCTTCTTCGAGCAGATTCGTAACTACAGGCAGATTTGACGACGGAACCAGTGTTAGTTAAAGCATTAAATCTCTGTTTCCTGTTTGCAATTCGGTCAGAATTTAAGCATACCTGTTGTGAGAAAGCATATGCCAGTGCTCTTTCTCGCCTGTTTGTTGCTTCCAGTCTGCTCTGAATCCTCTTTTTCGAAATGTTGCTGATCACCGTGCTATCATCCCAATCTTCCTATAATCCATGCATGTTATACATAGATTTAGTCTAATTCCAGCGGTGAAGTTTCAAGTATCCAATTTTCTCATAATTTGTTATGCCATACTTTGAATCTTTATTTATGCTCAAACCATAGAGTTTGATTCATGACAGGTAAGTTAACAAGATCATGTTTCATTTCTGTGTTTTGCTTTTTTTGATGGGAAAAGTTCAGCAGTCTGTATTCACCTTTAGCCTGAAAACCTGAGTTCTGGCTCTCTTTTGCACTCGATGATGAACAGACACATTTTCCTCTCTAACAGAGAGAACTTCCACAGAATTTCCAGTCTGAACTTCAATTGATGTGCCTTGTGAATCTCTACCTGGACTTTCTGTTCCCGGAGCAAGTTCCTGCCCACCCTCCTTTGACGTGGTCTCTTCTCTTTTATGCCTAGCCTGAAATTCAAGAACTTGAGACAATTATCCAAAACAGAAAAGGACACAAAATCAATTATTAACCAAGTGATGCTTTTCATGATCTTAAAATTTAACCAATGCACGGTCTACTTAGAAATTTCCCTGCAAGATTTCTTGCTTACGATATCACAAAATATTATACCAGAACCAGTCATTTTTGCTCAATGATATCTGTTTATGAATGGCTATTACTTTCATCTTTCTACAATAATCCAGGTTATGGTGTTTCAGCCTATCTGAACGAACCAGAAAGTCTCTGAACGCGGACTGGATGATGATCGCTGCATCTTCTTGACGGAATAATTTGGAAGTTGAATTATGCTTTTCCTTCGGCATTTCTTCTTTGGCCTCTTCATTTTGGACATCTCCTTTGTCTCCAGTGTCCTCTAGCATGGGCTGTGTAACAGTGGCCTCAGAGCTCTTGACTGAAGCTGAATCCTCCTCTGCAAGCACTGAATTAAGCTCTTCACCACAAAGGTATAGCCTAACAGAACTCCACCTTTTCCTGTGATCCCCTGGAGTGATTCTTACCTGAATTGGTCAACATAGCATCAAAAAAGAACATCACAACCAAGTCTCTGAAGTCTTCCTGCTTAGTGTACACTCACTGATCATCAATAGTACAGAAAGATAGGAGGCATCAACAATAACTAGCAAACCAAAGAACTACAAGAAAAGATCGTGTTCATTCTCAAGAAAACTACATGAAAACCAAAGAATTCAGACCATATAGCTTAAAGAAAATCAAATGAAGTATCTAGTTTTATGACTTACATTGCTCTCATGAGTTCCATCGGATCGGTTTCTGGAGAAGACACTCCTAACCAGCTCTCCGGTGATGCCCATTTTCAAGTGACCAGTAATCCCAAAGCAATGTGTTTCAACAGGGTGCCTCCAATTATATTGCAACAACCATGCGCGCAGGTACTGAGATTCCCTCAATTATTACTGGTATTGAAAAAAGGTTGAAAATTGCAAGTGACATTCTTCACTCGGTTACTTCACAGGAGTTACATTATATTAAGGATTAGTTCACAGGGTTAAGGCAACAACTAACAATAGGTATTGTTATAATAAGGGACCTGTTAGCTGTCATTAAGCAGGAGATCAGAGAGGATTACAGAGCTTTAGACCTGGAATTGGGCCTTAAATCACATAAATAATTGAGGCTGAAAAGTAAAGATTAGATAGAAAGGATGGGTGGAGTTTGTTTTTTTTATTGCTTTTTGTATCACTTTTTTGCACATGGCTTGTGAAGGACAGGGCAACTAAAGCTTGCTTGCTACTGGGGCTATGTCTATTCCTTTCTAGACACTCACTCACTGCATCTACCCTTCCATTTGTGGTCCAAGTTGCTCCTGTTTAGTTTGTGCTGGGCCTGAAAAGATATCAACAACTTTAAGGACTGTCCAGTTTGATCAGGCTAGCTATTGTGTGTTTTAACACTACGCAGAATTGCTGTCATTTCATTGACTTGGATTAAATTCAGTCCACAGCCGAAAAAAAAAAAAAAAAAAAAGCCATTTAGCCAATGAGCATAGTTAAAGCATATGTATCCTTTTCTTTTTTTTTTTCTTTTTTTTTAATTAATATGAATATTCTGATTAATTTTAACTAATTTTATAAATTTTAAAATTAATAATTATATAAATTTCTAGTAAACCTAAAACAACTACTCTCGAGCCCTTACACTACTCTAGATGGCCTCCATTCTAACACCACAAGGTGGAAAGTTGCAGATATCTATGCCTATTACACATGCTAACTTGCTCTAATATTAATTAATACGGTATATAGCGAGATAATGAGGTTTATTAATTTCCAAAAACTCTTAAAATAAAAAAAGCAACCTTATTTGAAGGGAAACTTGATTTTTATTTATCAAAAATCTTAATGACAAAATTTATTACAGCTCTTTATATAAAAAATAAATAGAAACAATGAATAAAAAGATAAAAATAGAGAAATTTAGCCAAAAAAAAGAAGAAGCCATTTAGCCAATGAACATAGTTAAAGCATATGTATCCTTTTTTTTCTCTTTGTTTTTTAACATGAATGTTCAGATTAATTTATAAATACTTCAAATAATTTTATAAATTTTAAAATTAATAATAATATAAACTTCTAGTTTACACAAATAACTACTCTCAAGCCTACACTACTCTAGATGGCCTCCATTCCAGCACCGCAAGGTGGAAAGTTGTCGATATCTATGCGCACCAGAGATGCTAACTTGCTCCAATACAAATAAGAACGCAACCTTATTTGATGGGAAACTTTCAAAATACTTGATTTTTATTTATTGAAGATTTTATTGACAAAATTTATTAAAGCTCTTTATATAAAAAATAAATAGAAACAGTGAATAAAAAGATAAAAATAGAGAAACTACTTTTTAAAATAGAAGAACTAGAAAAGCTCAATAATACTAAATAAAAAAAAATGAAATCCTAAAATTATTACTAATTTCTCAATAAAATGATTTTTTAAATAAATAAAACTAACAAATCCTTTAAAATCTTAAAAATTAAATAAATAATCCAATAAAAATAATAGTTTTCGTGTCCCTTTATAGATCCTTTTATCTAAGACTCGTGCAAAAACCTAGCCAATGCATCTTGTTGATGGAGTGGACAAGGTCTATCATGTCACCAAGCTAGTGGTCATGATTAATCATTTCTACATTGCAAACTCATTCCTAAAGAGCCCGATTGATAAATTAATTCGTAGAATTTTAAGTTTATTTTTTAATAATTATAAATTTAAAATTTTTTAAGTTAATTAAAAACTTACATAATCATAAAATTAATTGAGACATATATAAGTTAATTCAGACACTCACCTTAATAATAAAAAAAAATCTGGATCATAAATAATTTTGAGGGTATACTTTAATTAGTCAGATTTTAAATTTATTTTTTAAAAATTATCAGTTCGAGTGCTACAAATTTCAGGGTTATTTAAAACGTACTCGATCATTAACTTTAAGATTTCAAGAAATTAATCGCGGTGTGTATAATCTAGCATGAATATTACAAAAAAAAAAAAAAAAAAAACTTTGCCATGGAATGTTCTTCTTCACTTCGTTGGCCGCTTATTTCACCAGTAAAAATAAAAGAGGGTGATGGGTCCTCAGGATTTCGGTTCCAGGCCATTATCATTGTCTGCCGAGGTTCATGAGAGCATCTGCCCACCTCCTCCCCGCGCATGCCTTTTTAAGTTTTCTTATTTCTCCAGTAAATAAAAGAGGTGGAGAGAGGTTTGTAATGTTGAGCTTTTTATTATTATTATTATTATTACAAAACAATAGTTTAAAATTTGAGACTTTTGTTTTATAAAAAATATATAAAATTACGTCGTTTGAGTTGTAATTCATTTGTAGGTTGTTAATCATCTCTTTAATGAAAGAGAACACTAATGTTATCTGAGTTATGAGTAATTGGAGGGAGATTAAGCTTCATTAATACTAATGTATTATTTGTTTTAGGTAAACATCAAATATATCACCAGATTATTGAGCTCATATCAATTTTATATTTAAACTATCTTATGTATTAATTTTATCTTCAAATTATTTCGATCTGTCAATTAAGGACTTTTATTATAATTATTTAACAAAAATGTTAATGATTTTTCAAAATGAAATCGTTTTTACAAAAAAAAAAACCAATAATTTGGATGGAAATATGAATTAAAAGCCTAAAAAATGAATTGCAGCCCTTATTTGAGAATTTCTAAGAGTTTGAGAATGAAACATATAAAATAAAAAATGCAGTGGAGATTAATATTTGGAACGTGCTTTTGCGTTTTGTTTTTATAAAAAATATTAGTTTTTTATTTTAATATTTAATTAGTATTAACAGCTTTTTATTAATTTATCATTTTATGTACTCTTTAATTTATTTTACTAAACATATATAATATCTTTTTTATTTTTTAATTAAAAAATTATAATACCCGCACATTTTTTATTACATTAAAAATTAAATTAAAATCTTACAAATATTGGTTATGGAGGACTAGTAATACTAAAAAAAAAATATTTATTTGGCGTTTTTCTTTCTACAGCCGTACTAAATTTAAACATGGTCGGGCCGGGTCACCTGATTCGTATTATTGCAGTCTTTAACAAATACAGGTTCCTTTCCCGGATCCACCCGTAGTGACTCGACCACGACTCGAAAACCCTCCCCCTCCCCCTCCCCCTCCCCCTCCCAGTCTTTCGGTCTGTCCAGGGTTACAGTTCAGCGGCAAAAAGAGAAGGAAAATAATTCAGTGGTGAAGCGAGGTTAAGCATCCTCCTCGACCCACGAATCTCTGTACGTGAAAGTTTCTTGTTGTTTTTTTGGCAGTAATTAAAAATTAGAGGAGGAGGAAGCAAAGAAAATGAGCATAGTAGCGAAAGAGACAATCGAAGTGATAGCACAAAGCATAGGAATCAGCAATTTGTCCGAAGATGTTGCACTTACTCTCGCTCCTGATGTCGAATTCCGCATGCGTCAAATCATGCAGGTATTCTATTCTTACTATTAACACAAGAAGAAAACTAGTGATTCAGTTAATTATTTTTTATTTTAATGATGAAATCAAATAATAGGAAGCTATCAAATGTATGCGCCATTCCAAGAGGACTAGATTGACTACAGATGATGTTGATGGCGCGCTTAACCTTACAAATGTTGAGGTAAAATTATGAACGACTGATGTTTTGGATAGTTTATTCGTTAAACATCATCAAATCGAAAAAGCCTTAGATGATGATGATGATGTATTGTTGTCTTATGCAGAAATATGTTCTTATGTCTGTTTAGGTTTCAATCTATGAACTGCAGCAATTCATTACGTGTATCGATGGGTCATTAGGTTTAAATTTAAGAAAATTTTCAATCGAAAGGATGCAAGTGGCAATAGATTGGACAGGATCATGTGGTCTAATTTATAGTCCAATGTGGATTTTCATTGAAGTGGAGAGACTCTCGAGAAAAAATTGAACTCTTTCTTTCACCTAATGACCGAAAATGAACTTGAGGAAATGCTGGGACATTATAATGGTTTTTTCAAGCATTATTCTACTCTCTTTTTATCCCTTTCTGTTTCAGTTTCAACATTATATATTTTAGGGTAGAATTTCATTGTATTTTCTTACAGCTTTTCCATTTGGATCTACTTAATTGGTGAAGGGCTGGAATAGGGTTGCGACAAAAAAGATGAATCTGACTTTCTTATCATATGGTTCTATTTTTCTTCAGTCCTATGCCTGTTTTAGAAGTTGGGATTATTGATTTTTTGGCTGTGATGAGTAGAACTACTTGTATGGTAACTATCAAATTTGTTTTTTGTGAGTTCCTGGAAATGCTTTTATTGTTAGTGTTCAACCTAATTCTCTTTAATTTTTCAGCCAATATATGGCTTTGCTTCTGGAGGTGCTTTGCAGTTCAAAAGAGCTATTGGTCATAGAGATTTGTTTTATGTTGATGACAAGGATATTGATTTTAAAGATGTAAGGAATTTGAAATTATATAAATTTCTCTGTCGATTGAAATTACTAGAGTACTTTTTTTTTCAATGTTTATGTTTGAGTGATAGGTGATTGAGGCACCTTTGCCAAAAGCACCACTTGATACTGCAGTTGTTTGTCACTGGCTCGCTATTGAAGGTGTCCAACCTGCCATCCCAGAAAATGCTCCATTGGAAGGTCAGTCTCTTAATTTGGGATTCCATCAGCTTTTCATTCCTGATAAACATAAGATGATATGATACAAGACCTAAGCTTTAGCAAGCTAGAATATATACCAATACTGGAATTAAGCATTCAGTAGGCTTCTAGTACCTCTGAGCTCTTAAGATGAATGTTATGATCATTTTTCTTCTTTAATTGCTTTGATGAGACAAATCACTTCTTCTAGAACTGCAGTGAGTTTGATCCTGTTAGTTGTTGTTTTTGATAAATTTTTATGTTGCAGTCGATGGAGACAATTCTTTATTCATTGTTTTAGAAATTCCTTTCTGCTCAGTTTTGCTTTTACTATTGGAGCTAATCTTTTGACGGAACATGTTTGTTCTGTAGTTATTGCACCTCCTTCTGATGGCAAAATCAGCGAACAAAATGATGAATTTCCAGTTGATATCAAATTGCCAGTTAAGCATGTATTGTCTAGGGAGTTACAGGTGTGTGATGTATTATCAGCAATTTTTCTTTTTCCCATTTGTTTCCGTAGTGCAGTGGTTTATTCTCTTTCCCTTTTCTTTTCCTCGCCTTTGCAGCTATACTTTGATAAAATCACAGATCTTACAGTGAGAAGGTCTGATTCTACTCTCTTTAAAGAAGCATTAGTGAGTTTGTCCACTGACTCGGGACTTCATCCGTTGATTCCTTATTTCACATACTTTATAGCTGATGAGGTACTGCTTTCCTGACTATGTCACCCTCATTAACAGATACTGGATATACATGATCATTCCCTTTGCATTTTGTTTTTCTAAATATTTGCTTATCCAATAACATAGGTTGCTCGTGGTTTAAATGATTATTCTCTTCTCTTTGCTTTGATGCGTGTTGTTTGGAGTCTTCTCCAGAATCCTCACATACACATTGAACCTTATGTAAGTTAACCTGCAGTTTATTTCGTCTTCCTGCTTACCTTTGCAGGACTTGTATAGGTTTATTTATTGACAGTAGTTGTTTTGTCCACGTGGCATATGTTGATGCGGATGTAGCATCATGATTGGATTTAAAATGGCCATTCGTAAGAAATGGAATAGATTATAGTTATTATTAACTTTACCCATTGAAACCTTTGTTCTGAATAATTTGGCATGTTCTATTCTCAAGTAGTCTGGGTTACAACTTCAAATGTAGTTAAGTGAATGATAATGACTTCAGAATTTAACTTTTTCCAAAAGAAATCCTTTACACACACAGCACACTATATATATATATATATATATATATATATATATATATAAACAAGAAGCACGTGCTATAATTTGTCATAGTCATTGTCATTTTGCCACTATCTAATCAGTACAGCATCCTTAACATCTGTGATTGACTTACTAATTGTGGCATAAGCTTTTTTTTTTAACCAGTTGTCTTACACTACGCGCACTTAATTGAATTATGATGACCTATATCTACATTTACATCTGTACTATGTATAAAAACTCAAAAGAGTCAAAATATTTGGTTTGACATAAATAAACCTCTTTTTTTTCTTCTTCTTTTTTAATGACTATATTATCCAACTTAATAGCCTTTGGTTCTATTCTATTCTATTTGTTAATTATACTATTATAGATGGTTTGAAAAACTAACTCTAAAAAAAATGTATTTCTTTTGTGTAATAAACTAGATAATACAGATATACCATTCTATTGATTTTGGAAAGCTCTTTTGTCCTATATAATTATTGCATGAGTATATGATGTGAGAAATATAGGAGGGAAATTTAATCTCAATTTTTTGTTACAAATTAATTTTATGAATGATTAATTTAACTGTTATGTTGTACTGAAGAATCATGGCACTTATTAAGTAGGCAATAAACAATACTAATGAACCTGTACAGCTGGCTTCCTTCTTAAAAATATCTATGTTTTCAACTATCATTCATGTTTAGATACTCCTGTGAAAAACCAGTGAGGTCATGAACTTGAAATTTCTAATTTGTCTACTGATTCATTTATGTAACAATAGAAAAGATAGTAATTACATTTTCATAAATAAGCTCGTCTTCTGTTATTATTAGAATATGACGTGTTTCCTAGTCTTAGTTGGAAAGGAGTCCTTACTAGCAACCTGCTTTTGGTTGTTTGAGCTCATAATTAGTAATAGAGTTCTGTTTCCCAGTCCGAGTATTGTATAGCTTTGGGACCGAATCCCTTGCAAATAAAAAGGAAGTCTTTTTTTCTTACCCTCTCTGGAGCCCTTTATCATTTATTCTAGATTTGTCCATCATTCCATTTTTTTTCCAACAGTTTGAATAGTAAAGTTCTTGTTCCAACAAGAAAGTGTGAATCTAAATCATGTGCACTGTTAATTTACCAAGTACAGATAATAGTGAACATTCTATCATTCATATTTAGGATTATGAGTAGTATAGATGAATACAAGATAAAGTAAGTCAGCTCACCGACTTCCTCTCTCTCTCTCACTCTCCCCCTTTTTCAAAGAACAAGAAAATTCATGGCGAGTGAAATACATGGAATTGATACAATGTACATAATCTTACATGTAATTGCTTATGGGTTCATTTCCCCCCCTGTTTTCTGTGTATGGTTATTTATTCTGACATCAATAACAAAACCAAGCCTATACCCTCTAAATGGTTATATTTTTTAGTGTTCGTTTTATTATAATAAAAGCCAATATACTAAAAAATAAGTTATTCTTGAAATGAGTGTCTTAAATATGCTGAATTGAATTATACAGTAAAAGTGAAAAAGATGGAGCTTTTGATCTATTTTTGCACATTGTTAAATTCTTTATACCATAAGAATCTACGGAAGCAAGAATGAAATATTTTACTCAGGCATGTGAATACAGTGTATTATATGATAAGTGATTTTTATATTGTCAATGTAATTTATCAAGTGATATTGCGTTGTTCATATGATGGAACAACTGTCATAATAACATTGAAATTAAAAATTTTAGACAACATATTAGCTGGTCAGGGAAGAAAAGAGATTTTATTAATTGATATAGTAGTTTTCAATTAACATGAATTAGTTATGAAAGAAACTTTCTAGTAAAAGGATATAGACATTAAAAGCTATATGTTTTAACTTTTAATTGTTCTTTAATATTTTTCGCATGATGGTTATTGTTTATGTGCTGATAAATGCATACAGCAGCTGATCTACTATCAGAGTTTCAGTTGTGTTTTGCTAATGACAAATATGCAATGCACATGAAAGAAGAAAACTAGTCATAATAAAGGTTTTTGCAGTCTTACAATGGTCCTTGCTGAATCAAAGTCATTGGTTTTTTGGTGCCATCTACTTCTTGAATGCTTCCTTCGGTGAATGTATCTTCTTATTGTTGCTCCCGTGCATGTTTGTTTTTGATTTCCTCCTGTCCTTTGGTGTCTTTAGTTTAAGCATTTCTTCCCGATGCCTTCACATGCATTTGTTTCACTTTGACCAAACAACTTAGACGAAATTTTATTGTAATTATACAATGTAAACGGATATATTCTGTAGTTTTTTTGAAGAGTGCAATCTTTGAAATTGAGAAGGCGGTGGATTTCTTGTCAGCTGCACCAATTGATGCCATCTGTAGTCACCTGCCTTGTTGCGAGAAAGTTAGGGAATAGATTTGCAGACAACCACTGGGAACTCAGGGACTTCACTGCTAACTTAGTTGCCTCAATATGCAAAAGGTAATTCTTCTTGTCCACTATATGTTCTACACACAACAGTGATAATTTGGTAGGGTGCATGGTTGGCAACATTCAGCCTTTATATTATGTAAGCACAGTCTGACTGAGGTTTTTGCTCAAACCATTTGGATTATTAATTTTTATGATCATGCCTGTGGTTGAATAATCTGAGTATGGCCACTTAAACAATTAATGCCAACATTGAATCATTTGATGGGATTTTCCTTGTCTGTTTGCCCTCCATGGGTAACAAACACGGCCCACCATTCCTGACCTGATGTGACTTCATTGGTTACTTAATACTATATGTGGGCACCAAATGAATTTTAAGTTTGTGTTCTACCTTCACAATATTTTTTTTAGATACTGAGTTAGATAACTTGATTAATTCTCAATTGACTGACTTGTCTACTTAGCGACTAAAACTGTCTATTTGTAAAAGTTAATTTGCTTTGTAAAGTATGTTCCGAGAGTAAGTTGGAGTGGCTGTTGCAGATTTGGGCATGTATATAACAGTCTTCAGACACGTTTGACAAAAACTTTGCTCAATGCTCTTTTGGACCCAAAGCGCTCATTGACTCAGCATTATGGTGCGATACAAGGATTGGCAGCTCTTGGACCCAATGTGGTATTTTCTCTTGCATGCTTGTAGCAAGCATAAATATGCAAATTTTGTTTAAATGCTTGTTGGAAATTATTTTCTTGCTCATAATAGTATGAGGTTGCTGTTGACACATAATCTATAAGAATTTAAATAAGCCTCATCAGTTGTGTAATAGAGTAAAACCGAAACGAAATAGGAGAAATAATGAACAAAGGAGGAAGCAGAAGATATATGTGACACGTAGTGATGTTGTCTGCTTTTCTCATTATTCTTACCAACAGGTGTGCAAACAACTTTTCTATTTAATGATAGAGGTAATGGCTTGCTGAGGATGCATTTTGGATTTTAATACAGACAACTGTGAAGTTGATATTGAAGGATATGCTAAAGTAGTTATTCATAGTTTTATAATTAGGAGCACAGTGTCCCAATATTGCATATTTGATGCTGAGCTGAAAAATATTGCATGTAGGATAAGTAGAGATATCTTGATACTTGTATCTCGTTAAGCTAATCAAGCAGCAGTTTTTTTTTACCTATTTTGGAAATGGGTTCGGAGATTGGAAGACAAATTATCCTTGGAATTTTGGATAATCTTATAAGTTGACATTTATGGCAAAGCTTATCATGGGGAATTTTCCATTTTATTTTGTTTTTCAAAAAAGAAATAAAGAGAACTTTTTTTCCTTGAAGATTATTTTGTACCAGACCAGAATTCTGAGCACTGTCACTACTCTTATTTGGTGTCTCTTTATATTTGCGATTCTTAAGAAGCAAGATGTTTAAATTGTAAAGGACATGCTTTGGCCAGATTTTCCATCTTAAATTTCTGGTCCCTTCTTTGTGCTCCCAACCAATAGAAGTTGAGGTGCTGTACTGGTATATCAAGCAAGGAGGTTTACAAGATGGCATCAAGAAATTGTTTGGAAATTGCAGTCAGTCACAATTGGTTAAGGGAATTTTTCTGTGGGCATTCACTTCTAATGCAAACTTTCTTAAACAAAAGTAATTTAAAAATGTAGATCTTAAATGAATGCTTGGACTCCATCCTTTCGGGAGCCATTTCATTTTTTTCCCTTTTGGCCCATGCTAGACCATGGCAATCATTGAAATTGTCACCAATTTTTTTTTACTCCTGTATCTTATTTCTACTCATCTTCTAGGATTTCAAGTCATTAATGCTTCTTACTCGACAAGCAGGTTCGCCTTCTTCTACTGCCAAATCTCAAACCATATCTCCAACTTCTTGAACCAGAGATGCTTCTTGAAAAGCAAAAGAATGAGATGAAGAGGCATGAAGCTTGGCATGTTTATGGAGCGTTACTAGTGAGTTACTGTCTACTTAATATAGAAATGACACTTGTATCCCATTAAGACTAGTTTTACAAGACTGCATATTTTCCAGTGTGCAGCGGGTCAATCCATATACGACCGCCTCAAGATTTTCCCAGCATTGATGTCCCACCCAGCATATGCTGTCTTAAGGACCAATGAAAAAGTTGTCACTACGGGGC
Source organism: Populus tomentosa (assembly GCA_018804465.1). NCBI lineage: Eukaryota > Viridiplantae > Streptophyta > Magnoliopsida > Malpighiales > Salicaceae > Populus > Populus tomentosa. The sequence goes on from CM031995.1 coordinate 11,164,427, forward strand.
CAGGTGATTTTTATGACTTTTCTTTCTTCAAATTATACCATTTGAATGCTACAGTTTGTGATGTTTCCATGCTGATGTATATATGGTGTGGAAATTAAATTTCAACAGGTAAAGATTGCATGAATGATGCACAATATATTCTTGGATCATATACAAAAATCAGACGCAATTGCTATATTAGTTGGTGCGTGCGTGCATATTGGTCAGATTGTTTTAGCTATGTTGCATCACCTACTAATATGTGAATATCTATGCTATAAATTATTTCCTCCGTTGATATCGGGAGGGATGCTTATAGAAAAAGAGCAGTAGTAATTGAGCATTCTGCGAATATCTGTGCTGTAGACTATTTGCCTCCTTGATGTTGTGAGGGTTGCGGGAGAAAAAAAGAGCAGTACTGAGTGAGCAGTCTGTGAGTATCTATTTTACATTTTTACCCTTGAGGGCTGCCAAGAAAAGGATCTGTAGTGGCCCTAGTGGGTGAGCATTCTGTGGTCTCATTCGGTTTTGGGCTATTTCAATCTAGTTCTGAAATATTTGAAAACCAAACTGCGATTTAGATAATACCAAATGACCAGAAACATATTAACCAAAACATATTACATAAAAAATGAGTTAAAGGAATAAACTGAAATATATCATACAATATCCAATATATGCTACCTGTAAAATTGCCCTTAGCTTCTAACTACTTGTTTTTTAGCCCATGCTTTTGAGACTGTTTTTCTTGATTGAGGGTGGAATCTAATCACTTTCCTCTTATAGAAAACTATCAAGATAAACGCAAGGCAAGCATGGAGCATATGGAACAGCCGCCGCCGAAGAAGATAGGAACTGATGGTCCAGTCGACGTGGTGCCATCGCACATGCAAGTGGAACCAATAGCTCCAGTCCCTTTAGGTGATTCTAAAACAGGATTGGCGACATCTTCTGAGCACACGCCTAATTATAGCGAGGCAGGCAGCAGAAATCGGAAAGACAAGGGTGATAGTCAAGCTATAAAGACATCAGCCATTCTCAGTCAGGTTTGGAAGGACGACTTGAATTCCGGGCATCTCCTGGTATCCCTGTTTGAGGTGTTTGGTGAAAGCATCCTCTCCTTCATTCCATCTCCGGAGATGTCATTGTTCTTGTGACCCGTTGTTAAAGCTTGTTTCTTAGGCATGCGAAACAAATCATGATGGATGGAGGTACTTATGGTGTTAAATTTAGATAAATTCCACACCAAATTCTCCTCGAAGATTTTATTTATTTAGATTCTCTATTATTTCTGCAATTCTCATCAGTTCCCCTGACCTGATAAGCATGAGCTGTTTTCCCCTTCTGATGCTGTGTTTCACCATTTCCATTCCTGAGAAGCAAAATTCTGAGCTACGATTTTGATGAGGCTTACTCTTAAGATACTTACCACCTTCAGCAAAAACAGAGCATCTCATTTATTTTCTTTGCCACACACTTGTGAGGAGAAAAAAATTGCGTTGGCAAAAGTAACCTCGGAATACATTGGGAGAAAAAAAGAGAGAACGAAGACAAAATTAACGAGTCATACATAAGGTAATGGATGTGGGATTAATTAGGATATGAAGAATATGAAGCAACCAGCTTAGCAGATTCCCACTCCACAGCTTTCTTCAAGAAACTGTCTTCTTCCAGCACCATCTGAACAGGCAAGAAACCCATCCCACTAGCCATGGCTAGCATCATCTGCTTGGTCTCCGCCTTGAACTCCTCTAAGTCCACTGTCCCGTTCAAGTCATGATCAAATTGGACGAACAGAGAATCATAGACCTGAACGAGCTCATCCGGGTCTGTTTCCACATCTACTCCGAAGTGGGTTTCCATCACCCTCAAACCCTGCAGCTCCTTCAACATCTCCTCGTACGAAAGCTGGCCGTCATTGTTTGAGTCGAGGTGGGCAAAGCGGTCACATATCGACGCATTGAATGCTTCCTCGTCCTCCAGAAAGTTGACAATGGTGGCACCGTCCAAGATCTCCACGCTCATTTTGATCTTTTGCGAACTAGAACTACAGAAGGTTTTTAAACCGTAAGATAAAGAGAAGCTTTAGAGAACTAGATTGATGTTGATGAAGGAGGAGGCTTTGTGCTCATTTATATGGAGGTTGATGGGCGCTTGGAAAGTCAAAAACACAAGTCAGCACCCGGTTTCCATAAAGTATATGCTTTTGTGAAATGCTTCTGATGAATCTCTCCTGCATGCTCCTTGTGTAATCTGAAGCTTCAAGGACGGATCGATCACTAAATTTATTCTTGGAACCATCCTAAACAGTTGAGTTCTCAGTCGTAATCTAATGGCTATTGCAACTTAGTGGGCTAACCGAGTGAGTTTACCACTGGGGAATGGTGCGTGGCCTTTCCTCTAATAAAATCCAGTGGGCTAACCGTGTTTAAAAAGTCAAAAATCAAAAGAAAGTTGACTTCCTTCAAGTTCCTAAGACGATACTGGTAATTTTTTAAACCCGCCGTTAAAAACAGCGGCCAGTTTTGCCCTTTCCTTCAAAAGTCAAAACAAGAACAGTTCTTTTGGCCGCGATACATGAGGAAATTGTAAATTTGGTACCAAATCTTTGATTGATTTTTTATCTGAGCACCCAATCTTCAATCTACCTGTGTTTTTTTTGTACAATGAAAAGAAAAGAAGAACAAGCTAGCCTCTCCTACAGTAGCCAGTACCAATAGAATCATCAAAGAGGATATGAGAAATCGTTGAAGGAGGGGAATCCCAAATATAAAAACTCAATCATTTCTTTGGATGATGTTTGTACCCTAGAAATCATGTCAATCTATCTATTTATAATTTCTTTTTATTCATGTGGGCTGTCCGAGCTAACTTGTATTCATTTCAACTAATTCTCATGGGTTTTAAAGTTAACAACCAAATAAACTTTTAGTTGCTATCAATATTAGCATCTACAAAACTCGAACCCTGAAACCATAAAGAAAATAAATTTTTTTATTCTAAGCTTTTATTATTTGATACCCTACTAGATAGTTATTTATAATTTTTTTTCCTTATGTGATAGGTGAATTTCTTTAAGTTAAGAAGTAACATGGTTGTTATTTCATGCTATCGGAGAAAGATACGTGCTTGGGTTATAAAACAATTGAACTTGTTTCTAATGATGAAATTCATCATAATCAAGGGACTAAAACACACTCTTTTATGGCACTTCAGTTTTGATAATGTTTAAGAAATTAATTGAAATTTTAAGAATACAATAAGCTTTGAATCTAACCTTTTTCAAGAACTAAATTAAAACTCTATTAAGAAATAAGGGACCAAATTGTACATCATCCTCCTTCATGAGCCAACTACAATCCATCCATAGGAGTAGCATTAACATATAGTAATCATTTAATAGGTAACCTAATAATAAAAACTTGGGATTAAAGGGTTTGTTTCTCTTATGATTTTAAATTCAAACATTGTGGTCGCTAGTATAATGACCACTGAAGATTTATATGGTCGTTGGTTTTAGGACCTGTAAAATTAGTCGAAATACACGCAAGCTGGTCTAAACACCTATATTAATTAAAAAAAGAAAAACATTGACACGTAGTAAAGCATTTCAAATGCCACCATACATGTATACTTCTTTCAGACAACACTTACTAAATGTATTTACAGAGTAAGAAGTAGATATAAATTTTTAATTACAAGATTCAGTGATCAATCAAACACGTGGTCTTTTTCACCTCGTCTTTTCTTACACCTGAGAGCACATGTCAACCGCTGTAACTATTACTTTTTATAAATAAAATTTTGATATTATTTTTTATTTGAAAATATATTAAAATAATAATTTTTATTTTTAAAATTTTTATTTTGATATTAATATATTAAAACATTTTTAAAATATCAAAAAAAAATTGAAGCTGAAAAAATAAAAGTAAAACTCATTTTTAAAAAAAAATAATAAAACTGGAATACCAAACAAAAAATTAATATAAAAAATTACCACATTTATATTTATTTCAAAATTCATTAAATCATGGTTCAATAACAAGCACCCTTGGTGGAGGCTCTTACCATCAGGTTAGGATGCGGTTTTTAAAGTTTTTTAAAAAAATTAGTAAGTGACAGTGAAGAAATTGGTTAGGTTTTTTTTTTTTTTTTTTTTTTTTTTTAATTTATGGAAAACTTGGATTGGTCTCAATCCTGTATACTTATTTTTAAATGCATCATAAACGTATAAAAATTATTAATTAGATAACGTACTTTTCACTGTTTTAAGGTTGGAATTTAATATTCAATATATGCTCTTTAATATAGAATATAAAATATTTTAAACAAATTATGAGTAAATAAAAAATTAATATCAAATAAACCTTTGTTATTATATTATGTTTGACAGTGTGGTTGTAATTGCATTTTAAATAACTTTTCGTGTTAAAATGCATGTCAATGATTTTTTTTATTTTTTTAAAATTATTTTTGACATCAGCACATCAAAATGATTTAAAAACACTAAAAATATATTAATTTGAAATTAATAAAAAAATAAAATAAATTTAAATTTTTTCAAAAGTATTTTTAAAATACAGAAACAAACAAATATGATAAAATATAAAACCCTTTAAAGAACTTTATCCCACATTATAAATAAATAAAATTTTCTTAGTGGATAGTTAAAAAGTTAAAATTAGATCTAAATAGCAACAAAACTTTTAAAAAAGAAAGATAGAACTATTTATTCCAACCTATTATTTGTTTAGTCCACCTCATGGATGATGACAATTTTTTTAAAAAGTATTTTGTACAAAAAAAATATATTCAGATTTATGGTCACTATATTCATATTTAATTTATAATTAATTAAAAGGTTGAATAGTGTGGATTAATTCTTTAACTTTTTAACTTTCAAAATCCATTATAAAAAGTGAGGGTGAAAGAAAAGCTTAAAACAATGTTTTGTAGATTTTTATACACTCTTTCTCATCTTATATTTTTGTGGTTTATTCTCTTTTTATGCTTTGATTTTCCTTTTAGATCTAGAGTTTAAGTTTAACTTATTGAGATATATTTAAGTTATGTAATCTTTGATTCAAAAATTTTATTTAGAAATGTATTTAAATTAAGATTGTGTTGTTAAAATTTTGAGAGGCATATTGCAAACATTATAGCTACACAAGTGAGGAACAATAAAATTTTAAAGATAAATGATTCATTCTAGACAAAAATAAAAGATTCATTACTTTAAAGTGTTTCAACAAGTAGATATCCTTCTTTGTTTTAATTTAAGCATAAATATTTTTATTGTTAGCATGTATAGTAGGACTTTGAATTTATACCAATTGGAAGTCTGGATACATGTTTAGTATGCATGTTAGTATTCTATTATTATATTTTTAAATTTGCATGAACTCAGGGTTTTCCTTGAAAATATTCTCATGTTGAACATGTCTTAATATGATAAACTAAACATATTTACTCGCTAGTATAATTTATTTACAACTTTAAAAAATACTTAGCTCTTGAACCATGTTTATTATGTCTAATACATATATTTCATACACTAAAATGATTATTATTTGAAAAACTATTAACAAGAAAATTATATAATACTAACACTTTCAATCTAAATGCACTAAAACAACAACAAATTGAATAAACTTTGACAAGGAAATTGAAGGGCATTAATTAAAAAAAAAAAAAAGCTTGGTTGAGAATGTTTTGAAACTTAGTTTATAAATTTTATAGGTTTAGGATTAAGTTGAGAAAGGGTATAGAAGGTGGGACTAAATTGAGGCTTATGTTAATAGATGCTTTTTGATGTATCGTCAAAGCAAAATAAATAAATAAGAAGTTTATTCCCAAATTTAGAAAGAAACAACAATTTGAGACGAGACGGGCTTAACAGAAGACTTTTCTTTTCCAAAATGCGAGACCGTCTCTGTCTACAATGCATTTTCAGTACTTTATAAGTGTCTAGATTCGATTTTTATACGCCCACAAAAGTTATTTGACCCGGGAGACAAAGCGGTCAGATACATTTTTTTTATAAAAATAAATACAATCTTTAAAATGTTATTTTTTATATAAAAAAATATAATTATAAATAAAAAATCTATTCATGTATTTAATTAAATAAATCAAAAACTTTCTGTATTAATAAATAAATAAAAATATTAACATATCTATTTGACTCACTTCGTTGCAAGTTGAATAATTTTTTTTTCTAATAAAAAAGAATAAATGTGTATGTATTATTAAAGAGTGTTTCTGACATCGGGTTGGATAATTGTTTTTGGTAAAAAAAATTAAATATACAAGCTTTTCAAATGCATTTTTTTTATAAAACAAATTCTAATTATAAATCAAAAGGCTTATATATGAATTTAATTAAATAAATAAAAAATTCTTTGTGCTAATAAATATAAAAATAAAAATAAAGTGTTGATGTGTTTATTTGACTCGCTTAGCTGCAGATTAGATAATTTGTTATCTAACATAAAAGAATTAATAATTAGGTGTTATTTGTTTGTTTTTTAATATCGAGTAAAAAATACAAGAACGAATAAAAAAATAAATGCTTACATGTAATAAAATATAATAATGATCATATACATTAATAAAGATATATAAAATCTCAACTTAATTTTTAACATATTAGAAAAATAATATAATGTTATAATTGCTACATTGAAACATTATTTTCTTAGTCTTTATGTAATAATTTTAAAAAAATATAAAAAAGAAAAATTAAAAATAAATTACAAAAGAATTGAAATAAGAACAAAAAAATAGGTATAAATAAGTCAAGTGTAAAGTGATAAGTACTCTAAATGTAAAGAATAAAAAATAATAATTTTTTTAAAGAAAAAGTGTAAAGAAAAATGAAGGAAAAAGTAAAATAAAAAAATACAAAAAATAATAATAAAAAACAAAATGGTGATAAAAATAACAATAAAAAAACTCTAAAAAGTACATATTTGTCAATGCTACAGTTAAAAATGATAAAATTTATTATTATGCTATTTAAAAAAAAAACACAAAAATTACAAATTTAACACCACGACAATACTCGTCACAGTAAAAGATTTAGCAAGATTTTCAATTATGCCAGTTTTGCAGTAACAGACCGTTCCCTTGTAGTACTAATTTGCTTTTACAATGAAAATGTAAAAATCATAAAAAAAAAAAACAAAAACTCTCAGCTTAAGAAAACACACTTTAATTTGCTGAAGTGCAAGCGGGGGAAAAGCAGCCTCCTCGCGGAAGTGAGTGTTTTTTTTTTTTTGTCACGTGTTTTTTTAAAATTATTTTTTTGTTTTAAGTTAACTTTTAAATTTTATACTAATATTAAAAATAATAAAAAATATTTTAATATATATTTTTTAAAAAAAACTTAAAAATCAACCTCTTCCAACAACATCTCAATTGAGAAGAAAAAGTTTGCCACGCAATTTGTCAAAAAATACATGAAATCTGCAGCAAAGACTGGCACCTCTTTCCCTCTGGTTGGACAAGTAATGTCTTTTGGAAGTATAGCTATGATTAATTTTTAAATTATTTTTTATTTAAAAATAAATATTTTTTATTTTTTTAAAATTAGTTTTAATATTAACGTATTAAAATAATTTAAAAATATAAAAAAATATTAAATTAAAATAATAAAAAATTATTTTTAAAATATAAAAACAAATACGACAGGCGGGACGAGGGAAAGCCAAATATTATAAATGTAAACCAATCAAAGAGTTGTGTTGGAATTGAGTTTTATTATCAAGACAAGACAGAGCAATCAATTTAAAATTTCTTCTTGAGTTGTGTTGGAATTGAGTTTTATTATCAAACAATCAGTCGAAATTATCTCTTTCTGTGCATAGAAGAAGAAACAGTTTGACACGTCATTCCCGACGCCATCCCTGACCTCTCTCCCTCTATATAATACACATCCTACTTCACTTCACTTCACATCTCAAGGTTTGCTCAAATAACAACAAAAATAACAATGGCCATGAAGCGTGCTGCTACCTCTGCAATTCGTGCTCTCTCGTCTTCATCACCATCATCATCTGTGAGTTCTGGCTCCTCAACTAGGCTTTTCCATGTAAGCAACTCAATTCTATTTCCTCATCTGTTTTCTAAAAGAATCTTGACAAATTTTACTTCAATTCAACGGTCTCAAGTCGGATCGAGTCTTTCTCCATCATGTGTGAGGAAAGTTGATCATGATCATGATCATGATCATGATCATCAATATTTTCCCTTTTTTTTTTTCCCAACTGAATTATTACGATGCATCTGTGAAGTAGAGGGCGACTTCCAACCTAACGCGAAAGAGTAAAGTTGTGGCCTCTTTGTACGTTACACGAGCGCCTCACTTATCCACTCGTTAGCAATGACACGTGACCTAACACTGTTTCTCATTCGTTGTCCCAGCTCGTCCTTGATGCTCATCCTGGTCACCGTAGCCCCTTGTCTCGTAAATTGTTTTTTAATGCCGAACGAATATGACCCTGTAGAATAAAAAATTATAAAAATAAATAATGAGTTAATTATGATTTCTTAAATTATATTTAGTATTTTTTTTCAAGGAAAAACTCAACAGTATTGATGTTAAATATTTACTTATAATGAGCAAAATAGAATCAATTTCTTTTAAACTTATTTTTTACAAATTACTGTTTGCCAGTTTCTAGAGTGTCTGAACTTCAGAAATGTTTCAATTCAGTCTTCAAGCTCGTAAGTTTTATAATTAAACCCCTCTTAGCATGGCGAGTTAATACCATATAACTCAATTAATTAACTGAGTCGCCTTAAAATTCTTTCGAAACTTAGGCAGCTAATTGTCAAAATTAAAAGCTTAAGTGGTGGTTAAAATTGATCCTAAACCACCTTACGGGGATGGATCAAAGTTCAACATGTGTTTATTGTAAACTTGGTCCCGGTTGTTGAGTTGCTAATGATTTTAGTTTACACTAATTAATTATCAGGTAACAATAAGTCATGAAGCCAACGAATTGTTACTCAACCAATATTTGTGTCTTCTCCAAGAGATTTCAAGTGTTCGAACCTCGCCTTTGTAACAAAAAAGAAAAAAGAAAAAAAAGTCATGAATGATGAATCACTTGTCCACGCGAAATTTGTTAACATGATTGTAGATAGGATGATATCATCTCTTTTATATCGCATATTTTTTTTTGGGGATAAATAATATTTGATTCTAATTACAAGTGGCTTTCACAAGTTGAAGAATATGTCTCTTTTGATTTAAATTTAAGCCAAATATACCTATGACTTTTCTTTGAGTCAAAAGTTAAAGAACAACTTAAAATCAATTTGTAAAATTCTTAGTTCTTGCAGCTTATCAAAACTAATTGAATATTCCTTGCAGTGTAATTTCATTGAAACAAACAAAAAATGAAATAAACCACTCTGCCTTTGCCATGTATCGTATATTCAAGTCATTGTTTCATTCATGTGTTCACAGGCTTCGGCAGAAAGCAAAAAAATTGTTGGGGTGTTTTACAAAGCAAATGAGTATGCTTCCTTGAATCCTAATTTTGTGGGTTCCTTGGAAGGAGCTTTGGGCATTCGTGACTGGCTGGAATCACAAGGCCACCAGTACATTGTCACTGATGACAAAGAAGGACTGGATTCTGGTGAGTGTGTGTGTGTGTTTTGCACTCTATTTCGTTGTGTGCGCTCATTTTACGTGGCTGACTTAACATAAACCGAAGTAAGCCTACAAAGCTGGTGTTGTTAAGCATCTAGTTTCTTGGTTCAAGCTTCATTCTTGAATATATAGGATGTTAAGCGCTTCCCTCTTTTCAATGAGAGTAAGCATTTGGCTGGTGGAAGGCAGAGTCATCAATCCAATTGTTCCCTCATTCTCAACTAGTTAGGTTAAATATTATAGCCTAACCGTAGTGATGGCATTAACAGATGTCAAGATAGCATATGACTGAACCAAACAAAAGAAGATAACATATGATCACCAATGGCAGAGCAAGATATAAAGTGTGCTCTTTTGGGATATAAGAAAATCACTGTTGAGTTGCTTTAATTACAACTTTAATTGCTTGCTTACCGCATTTTTATATTTAGTGGTGCATGTCTCTGTCTTTTGTCCACCCTGCTGTGATTTATTGGTAATGTTGAGTGGAATATATGCTCTTTTTTTTTTTTTAACTGTACTTGTTACCATAGCTGCTATGCTTTGTAAACTCAAATTTTTATCTTGTTAAAATAGTTTGTTTTTATAAACACAATTGTTAGAGAATGTGAGCCTTCTATTACCAAGAATATTAGTATGGCAAGTTTGCTGAATTTTTTCTCTCCTTGCTGTGTAATTGTCACAGAACTTGAAAAGCATATTCCTGATCTCCATGTGCTCATTACTACCCCATTCCACCCCGCCTATGTAACGGCAGAAAGGATCAAGAGGGCAAAAAATCTGCAACTGCTTCTCACTGCTGGAATAGGCTCTGATCATATAGATTTGAAGGCAGCAGCTGCTGCTGGGTTAACTGTTGCAGAGGTCACAGGAAGCAATGTCGTCTCGGTTGCAGAAGATGAGCTCATGAGAATCCTTATTCTTGTACGAAATTTCTTACCTGGATATCATCAAGTTATCAATGGGGAGTGGAATGTGGCAGCTATCGCCTACAGAGCTTATGATCTTGAAGGAAAAACAGTGGGAACTGTTGGTGCTGGACGCATTGGAAAGCTTTTACTCCAGAGGTTGAAGCCTTTCAATTGCAACCTACTGTATCATGACAGACTTAAGATGGACCCAGAATTGGAGAAACAGACAGGGGCAAAGTTTGAGGAGGATCTTGATTCATTGCTTTCTAAATGTGACGTAGTTGTCATCAACACGCCGCTTACAGAGAAAACAAGGTATGATTTTCAATGAAATTTAAATATGAAAGTTTGGATCTTTTGCGTCCTTAAAACCTCTTCTTTCCCCCTTCTGAAAATGACCTAAGAGAACAGCAAGATCAGCTTGCAGGCATAAATATAAAGGATACTTGATTTCATTTCTGCTACTAAAACTGGCTCCTGGTTGATTGGCTTCTGTTTACTGGATTCTAACCTCTTGAATGGCTACGGAAGACCATACTGGAAAAGCCATCAATGGTTTGGCAGACATGCTATCCGATTGTACCCATGTTTGCATGATGCATCAACCATTGAAGTTTTCCTGTATAGTTTTCCATAGCCATTCAAGGGGTTTGTGATTTCTCAAACCTGCTATGTTTATATGATGCGTGGAAAGCACTTTTCCTGAGTGTTTTTGCATCGAGTATATAATATGAGTTGAGTTCTATAATGCAACCAAAGGAAACATACAGCTTTATTTGAGTGAACGTTGATTGTATTGTAACCTACCTGCTCTGGGATGACAGCTTCGCAACAGCATGTGTAGTTGATAAACATGCCGTCTAACAATATAATTTTGTTTAGCTTGCTTCTTTCATATTATTCAAATCAATCCCTTTTCGTTTCAGAGGGATGTTTGACAAAGAAAGGATTGCGAAGATGAAGAAAGGAGTTCTTATTGTTAACAATGCCCGAGGAGCAATCATGGACACTCAAGCAGTTGTTGATGCTTGCTCCAGTGGACAGATTGGAGGTAACAGAACTTGGAGCAGCCACGAGGATACCAAGGCCTCAGTTAAAATAACACGAAATATCAATTTGCTGTGTTCCTAATTCCGTCGACACATGATTTGCAGGTTACAGTGGAGATGTTTGGAATCCGCAACCAGCTCCCAAGGACCATCCATGGCGTTACATGCCGAACCAGGCAATGACCCCCCATATTTCTGGAACCACTATAGATGGACAGGTACGTACTTTTGGCTCTTAAATCTCTTCCTCCTTTTTTTCCCCTAAATTATCTCCTCTCAATTTGTTCTTTGGCTGAATGCAACTCGAATCGTTAATGGAAAATGCGCAGTTGCGATACGCCGCCGGAGTTAAGGACATGCTTGACAGATACTTCAAGGGAGAAGAATTTCCTCCACAGAACTACATTGTGAAGGAGGGCAAACTGGCCAGTCAGTACCTGTGATGCAGAGCACAAGGTCTATGAATAATGAATGTATCTTTAGAGAGTTTCCCCTGAGAAATCAATAAGAGAGTTTTAATAAGAGAATTCATGATGGTGATGGTCTCATCTACAACCTCGTGATAAACATGCGTGTACCCTTCTTAATTCAGCTTTTTTGGCTGCTAGTGGATTGGCTTTCGTTTGACTCCCTCCTTTTTTTTTCAAAACCACTGCATGCTCGATTTTCTTTGATTCTTACTGAAATATATATATATTCCTGATATGAAACAGACGTGAATGATTTTTAGATTAGCCATTTTCAATTTGTCCCACCCATTGTTTCATCCTTGTATTTTATGCCATATAGAAAAAATTATACATTAATTCAGACTAAATCATTTTTTAAAATATTATCTTAAATTAAATGTTTTTCCATATTGATCTATAGTAATTTTAAGATTAATTATTTAAGAAACTAAATAAAAAAGCCAAACTTTCTTAATCGGGATTGGGAATTGAAATTAGATGGTTACTAGATTCCCAAGAGTTAAAAGGAAGGAACATGTGCTTGGTACATCCTAGATTACTATTTACTATCCATGCTACTCTACATGTGAGGACAAAGCTTTTTTTAAAGTATAAAAATTGGATTTTTTTAGCCTTGTTATTGAACATAAACATAGTCTAATAAATAAAACTTGAAAATTTCTTCCTCTACTATTTACCTGGCTGAGGTTTCAAATAATATCATGTGAAAGGTTATTTGGATATGATTTAGTTAGCTTGACGGATTTACGGGCTATAAAACCTAAAGAAAAAAGAATTAAATCACCAAAAAAAGTAAAGTTAATGTGATTTGACTTTTAAAAATATCTAAAAATGATATTTTTTTCAAAAATATTTAGATATGAATATATTAGATTTGATATTTTTTATTATTTAATTATATAATAACAAAATATAAAAACCAGTTAAAAATCAATCAAATATCAAATGATGAAGTTGAAAACAAAAACCTATAAAAAAAACACAACAAAAACACAACTTGAATGATGAATTTGAAAAAAAAAAAAATCTAAAATGCCACTTTAGATATGCAGGTCTCAATAGCCGAACGCACCTGAGCCACACTTTTTTTTTTTTTTTTGTAAGGAGTAGACAATCTGTTATTCACCGCTTATTTTATTATTATTATTATTATTATTTAAACGAATAGATAATGTGTCATCCACTAAGTTATATACCTAGATTTCAACCACCACTCTGGTGGCGAGAGAAATGAGAAATAGTTTTTTATTTTGTTGAAAATCCATTTTTATAACCTATTGCCATCTAAAAACACCTTAAAAAAACTATAAATAAAAATCAACAATCACCTAATTACCCTAAACCACCTCAAAATCACCAAATAAATAAAAATTAACCAAATGAAAAATCTTCTAATTGAGCTTGATCTCCTTATTAGGGACAGTTAGAGAAAAAATCACCACTATTAAACTTTGCTAGTTGAATGGAACTTGTTGACACCATAAACGACCAATTTCTTCACTGAAAAGTGGCTCAAGTGACTTTTTCTCGCTCCCTATCATTTTCAAGCAATTTTCTTTCTTTTCTATAAAAGTTAAAAATTAAAAAATGAACAAAATAATTTTTTAGATGAAAATTAAAATTGTAGCAAATTTGAGATTGGCCATGTGTTTTCTCCTTGTTTAGCATTTCAATTCTGTTTTTTTATAATAATTTAGAACCTAATTTCATCTAATTGGACTATAAAAGGATTAAAATGAAAAAAAAAAGTTGTTTCATTGTTCATATAAACTATGAAACCAACCTTTTGTGTTTTAATAATTTTATTAATTTATTAATATTGGAGGCATGATTGGATGTTGTTAAAGTTGGTTGAGACTAACTACTTTGCGTTTGTCTTATTTTTAAGAGATAAATATATCATTTTTGATAATAGAGATTGTTGACACATGAAGAATCAAATTTCTTTCTATAAAGCTCTAGTATTTAAGTTATATGCTACAAGGTTCCTTAATTACTTTATTTGATTTGGCTAATGGGATTTTACTTTGATCAAACTTAAGATCACTAAATTATTTTATATAGAGGATGTTATATTTTGATCCTGACTACACGTTGTCCTAGTCAATGATAAAAAAAAAAAAAACATATGTTGGGTATAACATAAATTATATAAAGGTATTTGAATGATTAAAATAAGATTCATCCCTCTAGATGAATTAGAAAAAATTAAATGTTGTATATTTTCAAGTAGTATTTATTGTGAAACTCTTGCATATGGTGAATTGATATTTAAAAATAGTTTCAAATCTTATTCAAATAATTAATTATTATAATGTTGAGAACAAACATGATTTTATAGAGCAAACACACTTCATGCTATAATCTTTAAATCAAAATATTCTTGATGGAGAAATAATAAACTACACTGAGAAAATGCTCACTAAAAGGTTAAGTTTAGCCACTTATGATTTTTTTAATATTTAAAAAATCACGACACGTTGCTAAACAATACACTTTATCTTCAAATATAAATCAATCAATTATTTAATTGATAATAAATTAAATTATTTAATCCTATTTAATTTAGGATCATGATTTATATTTGGTCCAACTTATTAGTAAACTAATTAGTCACACATATAAGAATCATTAGTCAGAAATTAAACTAAGATAATTAATCAAGTGTAACTTGATTGCGAATAAGTTTTAGAAATTAAAGACTAAAAACTAATTACTACATGAGATTACAATTGTAAACCTAGAAAAATCAAGTATAGACTTGATTGAATAAATTTATATATAAACATATGTAATATTATTCAGGAGACAAATTGATATCTTGCTTCTAATAAGGTTATCAGGTTTCTCTACAAATAGAATGTTATATCTTATATTTTCTGTATAGAGAAAAACTATCAAAGTAACATAATATAAAATAGAAAAACTCTTGAAAACTTGAAAAGAGAGTTAGCACTAAAAAACATAATAATCCTTCTTTTAAAAAAATATTTTAGAAGATTTTTTATCGGTGATTTGTACAAATTACTATTAAAAGTTGGATACATAAATGATTTGTAATTTACGATAACCTAATCTTAAAAAAGTTGATTAAACCTCTTAAAAAAATTTAATCTTTATCATAGATTATCTAATAGGATTATTGAGATTCTGAAAAAAAAAAAATTATTTTCATTGTGCTTATATGTTTAAGGTAATCCTAAGACAAACCTGGGAACACTTAATGATTTTGTGAAAAATATCAACAATTTAGTTAGGACTTGAGATATGTTTCAGGGAAAGAGGGCTATGAGTTGCTTGTTCCCAAAAAAAATATATGAAAAACGATCTTAATATGCTTATTGCGATGAACATATAGCATTAATGTTGTCGCCATATAATGTAGGGGAAAGAATACAATACCTAACGTTTTCTTAAGAGGTGCATGAACCATGTAAGTTCAGTGGTGGTTGTCGCTAACACGCGATACTCTACCTCAGCTGTGTAATTAGACACGATGTCTTGCTTTTTAGAAAAGATAATATAGAAAACCATCATGATACTGATAAAACATGGGATAAAATAGGAGGGCACCATTATTAGCAGTCAACAAAGTGCGAGAAGCAAGTGGAGTAGACACAGGTTTAGCACCATCTAGACTAAATTTCTAGAGAAGAGAGAGTAAATGGTGTGTCTGAGTGATGATGGTGGTGGACTCGTTGTGAGCAAATTGCAGTTCTAAAAAGAAATAAACATCAGCAAGATCCTTCATGTGAAATACGGTAGAAAGGTGAGAGATGAATTTACTGATATGTGAATTCGAGCTATTGTTATAAGGATACCATCGAAATAAATTAAAATTAAAAGAACCTTGACGATGATAAAAACAAGGATTGATCATGGGGAGGACATTTGAAAACCCATTTGCTGATTATATATAGCTGCTGAACTTCATGTACCAAGCTCGATGTGCTTGTTTTAATCTGTGGAGAGCTTTATAAAGGAATTGAGTGTCCTTGTTCTTATGGTTGGTTGCAAGATCAACAACAAAACAAGCAGGTACTAGGTGTCTTGAAGAGAAAAAGGGCTTTGGTCTTAAGTATGCTCATTTTAGTCTATGTCATCATGCATGGAGTTCTGCAAGAAAAAAAAATGGTGAGATCACTGAGATGGGCTCAATTTCTAAAGAGCGCAATTCTGATGCATCCTAAATAGTAGTTAAAGGATCCTGGCATGGTTGAGATTGAGCCATAGTAGAACTAGGAGCAAGATCAGTAGGATTAAAGTTTTGAACAGTAGTAGATGGAGGATGCAAATGGTGAACAGTAATCTGAAGAGACGTGTGAAGTGCACGCGCTTTGAAGGAGTGGAAATCAGATCTAATAGAGCTTGTAAACATATGAATGAGAATGTGAGTTCATTAATCGATGCCTTTTCTGATGATTAGATCATCCCAAGAGCACGCACCATATGGATTTATACTCCAACTTTGACTTGCCAAAAGGTGGAAGACATGGACAACATGCACAAGTAAAAACTTGCAGAAAAGTATAAGATGGAGGAGACCTAAAAACAAGCTTGTAAGGTGATTGTGATCAAGATTGTGAATAAGCAGTCGATTAATATGGTTTTTACAATATGTCGATGTTCTGCCAATCTCTTTTGTAGATTAAGAGGCAAATACTAATTCTTTTTAATGTTAAGGACACAAAGAACATGATGTTCAGCTAGTAGCAGTGATGAACTTGTTCAGTATATACCAGATGGTTGGATCTATTTTTATTTGGAATCTGGATTCAACTTGTGTCAAAACTCAGACTGGGAGCACACAGTACCAGAAAACGAGTAATGATTACTTGTTCTTCCTTGAACTTGTCATCATCTTTATTCATCACAGTTGACATGGACAGTGAAAGATACACAGAAACTTAAGTTGCTACTAGGAGCAGGAATTAGCAATGGTAACGGCAGACACAAGTGTCATTTGGCTTTTGGAAAAAGAAGCAATATCCATAAGCGCCGGCACCGTACTTGGCCACGCATCCATTGTTACATTCATCTTTTTGGCAGCCACCTCCATGCAATGGTTTCTCACATTGGGCAGCAGCATTCGCCACCATCTTTTCGCTGCCTGCACGCAGTAAGAAATAATCAAGTCAGTGAAATAATCTTTACATAACCTTCATGTAATCAAGTCCACTACTTGCACGTTTTGGTAACAGAAACTGTATTATAAATTTAGGTTTTTGATCTTCAAGCATTTCCTGGAAAATAACCAAATTTTAAAACATGGGTGTGCAGGTTCTCTGTGAAACAACACTTCCACGTTTATATCTAAGCACCCTAGATGCGTGGATGTCGATCAGTTTTTATTGATTTCATCCTTTTTTCTGCAAATAATCTGTTATCTACCTCATGAGCGCTGATAAACAAAACAGCATAAGGTAGAAGTAGCATTTTACCAGAAGTGATAAAGAGAACAAGAAAAAGGACGATGGCGAAAGCTGAAAGGTTCTTCCTGGCTTCCATATTTCTTTATGCGAAAGTGTATCCAACAAGAAGCCGGCAGAGATGGCGGTGATACGGACACTGCTTGTGATTGAGTGTAGGGCGTGTTTGCCAGTATTTATAAGGAGCATTTTTGCCTGGATTTCTAAATTTCCTGATTTACTCATCCTTTTTAGTAAATAATAATCAAAAGTAACCAGGTTTTAATTGTGTTACCATATTATATGATATTGTCATATATAATACCATAAAACAAAGATGCATGAATATATTTTTCTAATTAAGGACAATGAAGACGCATGTATGTACAGGATGTTTGTTGACAAGAGAACGATAAAGTCGTTCACTTGTATTCTATTACTATATTTTGTGATGGAAAAGATAAAAACATTAAAAATATAAAATAATGTTTTGTTATTGTGTCCAGAAAATAGAAATAGAGGTAGTAGAGACAAAAAAGACAATACAACACAGGAGATAGAGACATAAAAATATAAAAAATCTATTTTATTTTTAATGTGGGTTAATATCAAACTTACATGTTTTATATTTTATTTTATCTTATTGATTGATAATAAACAAGATAAAATAAAATATAAAAAAAATCTATTTTATTCTTAAAATGGATTAAGTCAAACTTACATATTTTAAAAAATAATATGATATTACTGGCCTCGGTGTATGCGCTTCGTTGCAAGTTTGAACTATTTTTTTTGCTCAGAAAATAACATTCAAGTGCAACAAACATATTTTTTTAAAAAACAAGTGTCCAACTCGGGTCATAGATCTAAATGAATTAAATATGTTGGTTTTATTTCAATTAAAAAAAACACACAATTGATGATCAAATTTAAAAAGAAAAGTAATTAGGATAACATGGGGAAAAATATTTTTTTCAAAAGATGACAAATAACGTAACTTAATTTATAGACCATTAAATATGGAAGAACGAAATAGGGTAAAAAAAGACATAAAAAAAATAATTCTTGATCAATCCAAGTTAGAATGACAAACTTGTAACCACAATAATTAAGGCCAAGTCAACTTGTGATATCCTGTCAAATCCGCAACTTAGATCATGAGATTGAAATAATCTGATAAGAAAATAAAGAGGATTATAAAGCTTTTTTAAACAAAAAAACCATGTTAACTTTCCAAACTCGTAACCCGGGACATTAGACTTGAAACACCTAATTTGAAAAAACCATGAAGTTTAATTTCTCATCAATCAAATATTAAATGATGAAATTGAAAAAATAAATATGAATTATATAAAAGGATTAAAAAAATAGTAATTAAAAGAATGAGGATTAAAATTGAAAAACAAAATGAATTTTATATTTAATTGAAGGGTAAAATTGAAAAGAAAAATCAATTTAGTAAAAGGATCCAAAAACATCAAAAGAATGAGGATCAAAACTAATATAAAAAAATAAATCCAAAGTTTTGAATGAAGGGTGAAATTTTTTTAAAAAAAAAATTACAAAAGAGCCAAGAAAAACATTAGAGATCAAAATAATGAGGACCAAATTAAAAGACATAATATCATCAATTTGAATCGAAGGATAAAATTAAAAATTAATAAAACTACTATAAAAGTGCCAAGGAGAAAATTAAAAATTAAAAGAATGAGGACCGAATTGAAGAATATAATATTTGGTAAACCGTGATTGAATGATGTAATTGAGAACAAATAAAACTCCTACAAAAGGGTCAAGATAAAAAATTAGAAATTAAAAGAATAAAGACTGAAGCTGAAATACTAACAACAATAAGGGTCTAGCTGTAATTTTTAGGAGAAAAGAGAGAAAAGAAGGAAACAAAAAAGAAAGGTTCATCTGTAACAAATTGAAACACTATCATTGACATGTGTCGCACCAATAAAAAAAGAACAGACAAAGCTTCCAAAGACAAGATGAAAGGGCAATTTTAGAAGTCAAGAAGTGTCTCACGCATCGCCCAAAGTGCAATGACGCCTGCCACATGCCTATGTGATGTTGTATGTTTGTCCTTTTTTGTTTTGTTTTTTTTTTATTATTATTTTTATATTTAGCCAAACAATAAATTTCCCTTGGTTTGATATATTAATATCAAAAAAGCTTTTGAGAAAAGACAAAAAAGCCTCTTGAACTAATTTTAATTTTTTAACTTTTAAAAGCATTTTGGTCATTTTACTATCCTTTTGATTTTTATTTTATTTTTTGTATTTGGGTAGATATTAAATTCTTCCATGATAATAACAAAAAAACTACTTTGAAAGTATCAAATTGCCCCTTGATGTTAATATTCAAATTTTGCTTTTTAGTCTTTTCATCGTGCTTTTGAAATGAAAATTGAAATTATTTGTCTTGATCAATTTAAAAAGGACTAATGCTTAATATGGAAATACCTGAATCCCCTAATAGCGAGTTATAAGTTTCTTTTTGCAGGAGGAGTAAAGACATCATTACACTATTCTAATGAAAGGTGCCTATCAGTATGCATTTACAATATTTTTCCAACCAGTTTTAGCTTCTTCTTCTTTTTTTTATTATTATTTTAGTTTATATTATGTGTTGAAAATAATAATAATGTAATAACCCTATTTTTCATAATTAAATCTAATATTTTAGAACAAAGTCAATTTTCATTTCACTATATTATCTATATGTCAATTATTATATTAATTTTTTAAATAATATTATTCATTACTTTTAACAATGTTAAAAAACCTCCCTCATTTTATGATAAAATTTCTTCCATACTTTTTTAATTTAAATCACTTTTTTGTCAATTAATTTTATTCAATTCACAAAAAATAATTTACTTTAATGAATTCGTTTTTTAATTTAATTGTTACAAATGAATAAATTGTATAAAATAATTTATATTTCTCATGATTTTTGCTTTTTTTACTTACTAGTTGTCAGATATCATAGCAAAAATTAAGTTAATTAAAATTAATTATTTGAATTGAAAGTAAGAATAGAAACTAAAATTATGAAATATCTGAAAGAAAATTTCTTAAAAATAATTAACTTGTTTGTGCTAAAAATTATTGCTAAGATACTTTTATCTATCGTGTCTCCACCTCTTTTATATTGAAATAACAAGCAAACACCACTTTAAAAACTTACATAAGGCAACATGCTCAAGTATACATACATTTGAAAGGGCACGGGTGTGAAATTGGTAAGAAATATTACATGGTCTTTCACATATTTGTATGTGGAAAATATTTTATATCAAGAAAATATTTTATTTCTTTAACAAAAAAAACTAAGAGGTGTGGGGATTTTAATATGCAAACTACATTGTATCCGCTTTCACATTTCATCAAGGAATCTCACAATGAATTGTCTTTTTTTTTGGTCATCAAATTATTATTTTTGTGTGATTTAGTCCTTTTGTGGCCAAACTAAAGGTTAATTGCTACCAAGGGGACCATGGTGAAGAAAGTGGAGAAATTAGGTGGCTTTTTCAAAACTAGTATGAAAAGTTAATTTTAGTCTTCTTACTTTTCCATTAAAAAATTATCTGGTCCTATAATTTTTAAAAGTTCAAATTTAGTCTAAAAATTTATTTTTTTTATTTTTTAGTCTCTAGTTTGAAATAGGAGAGATAGATTCACTAAATTCCTATTGTACAGAGAAATTCTTAATTAATATTGATTTCAACCACCAAAATAGTTGATCTAACTGTTAAAGGGTCTCATTAAATGAGAAGAATTTCAATTAGATGTTATTTCACATTGAAATTGCATGAGAAAATGGATCTGGTAATGAGATATTTTTGGATTTTAAGTTAACTTTTTGTTTTTGAATTTATTTTTTTAGTTTTTTGAAAAATATAAACAAGTTCACGAGGTTTTTAGGGTGTTAGGGACAAAAAATAGTTGAAAATGGTTTTTAGATGTCAAACACCTTGACCTGATTTTCCAGCAACTTTGTGGCTATCAAAATTTAGGTTGCAGATGACGTGTCATCTATAATTTAAAATAAAAGTACTTGAAAAAAAATCTAAGCCTAACCGCACTGGGTCTTGGCTTGTAGGGCCCACGCGTCTAGCCTTTTGGTTCCTTTTTTATTTTACTTAATCCATTTTTTCCCTTTAACTTAAGAAAAAACATTTCAACTTTTTTATTTAAAGGTCCTTTTTCATTATTTAACTTAAAAATAATCCTTTTGTTATTTAATTTTTTAAAAAATAAGCATGCTTTTGTTATTTTAGTCTCACACATCTCGAGTGTTTGTTTTTTTTTAATGCATTTGGTTTTTTTTAATGCATTTTTAGTCCCTTAAACTTTCTTTTGAAAAAAACTAATCATCCTTTTGTTATTTAAATATCTCTTTTTGGTACTCAAAAAACTTTATTTTTTTATTTCACTTCCACATGTCTATCCTATTTCTTTTTTGTTTTTGTTTTTCTTTAAACTGTTATTTGATACAAGAAAGCCAGGCACATATGCACACATGATTGTCATTTAATTAAATAAAAAACAATCTCGTTGATGCAAACTTATTAAATCTAGTGTGATGCATGACTAAATTACTGGTTTGATAGGTTAATTCTAGTTTGCTTGAGTTTTTTTATGTCATGTTTTTAATTAAAAAATATTTTTTTATCAATTTACTCTTTAACATTGGATTGATTAAGAATTGATGTTCAAGATTTATTATGATTTATTTTTTTATGGAATATTGCAGTTCCATCATCTAAATTATAAGTTTGAATGATTAATCCGAGTTAATTTATGTCGATCCATTTTGTCGTGTCTCAACATTTCAAAAACAAATTTCATTTAATATATCATCATTTTAACATTTTAAAAAGACTTCGTTGAATATATGTTAAATTTTGAATCCATAATTAATTTTTCTTAAAAAAAATAAACACAAAGTAACAATGTTTTAATTATTTTATTTTATTTTATTTTTTATATTAAAAAAAATTAATCTAACACATGACTAATAGCAGGCAAACATTCTAGTACTTGCCTGTGTTTTATGGCACAATTGAAAAAATTAAAAAGTTTAGTTGAAAAATCACTTTAAATTAAATTAATTTTGTAGGATGATAATATTTGTCTTATTAATCACTTTTTTAATCACCACTAATATTTTACTTTCCTATTCGTAATTCCAATTTCAAAGTAAAAAAATTGGTGGAATTTGAATATTTCATTTTACTGTTGTATTATCTCATTTGAAGTGAGGTTTTTGGAATGATAAAAAAAAATTAAGGGAAAATTTTATGGAGCCTTCTATAATTTAATTATTTTTTGTTTTATTTTTGTAATTTTAAAAAAATATATTTTATATCCTCCATCAATTTAAAATTTTTAATAGAATAAAATTTCAAATAGAATAAAATTACTTTGCTTCTCTTATATATAATATATTACAAATTAAAGAAAATAACAAAACACTCTCTCTCTCTCTCCCTACTCCACCCCTCTCCCTCCCACCAACACACACGACCTCATTTTAATAGTTCATCACTCTTCTCTCGTATTCCTACACTGGATTTCAATTTTGATTTCCCCATATGAATTTCAATCCTTCAATAATTTTAGGGTTAGGGTTTTTTCTCTTCAATAACTTCCTATCTGTCATTTCTAATGCGGATCCGGAACAAGGATACTGTCAGAATCGTGACTTCCATCTCCTGGCAAACCATAATTAAACAGTACAGAATGCCTGCACAAAAGAATTTAGTGCAAATGGAAAATCAAAAGGAACAATCTAACAGAATCGAGCAATGCCCCTGCCATGATAGAGACCTTCGAGAACAATAGATTTAAAAAAAAGGTATTTCAATTCATTTTTAAGAAGTGAAAAACTTCATCAAACTACAAAACTTATTTAAATTTTGGCGTTTGATCTATTATTTTTTAATATATTGAAACTCTAAACCATCTGCAGTAAAATCCATACACTTAGAGAAACCTGGTAAGTCCCAAATCACCTACATCCACCATTGGATGGAGAGGTTTCAATGGCTTTCTCTCTCGGTCCCTTCTTTCTCGTGGCTCCCTTTCTATAAAGATAATAAAACTAGGGACTATAATGAAACTTTATCAACATTTATATTTTTCAGGGGAGGGATCACTGTTCATTTTGAACAGTGAAAAAACTCCTATATTTTAGCATATTACTATTTCTTGCTCGCAATTCGCAGCGGGTCAGTCCTAGGCTATGTAATGAATCATGAATAAACTTGGCAGGGCAACAAAAAGCTTCTTAAATAAACCTCGCCATCAATGGCCATGAATGCAAAGCAAGAAGCCAAATAAGCATGTATTAATACGGGAAAAGTGTTTTAACAAAAATAGTCAAAAGAAGGAAAAAATCCACAACAAATGCAACTTAAGAGGGTTTCGACAACAAGATTTCAAGCTCAAAAGGCAACAACAGTGGCCATTAGATGGCAACATGTTTTCAGCTAACATAGATAGACTTGTTTGCGTAAGAGAGAGAGAGGAAAAAGAAAAATGGTTTCCGGAAAGCTATTGTGCACATGCTTCGGACAAAGCAACAAAGACACTATGCTTGCGCTACGCTGTGGTGCTTTTTAATTTTTTTAACCAGTCATTGCTCTAACAAAGAGTAAAACTAATAGAATTCCTTGGTTGCAATGCACCAGAATATGCTTATCTTGATGAAAACAAGCTCAATACCTACAAAAGGAGAAATGAATATATCAACAATGGGGGAAGACAAACATATGCGGACTAATCAATCATTATCTATCTCAACCATTGAATCCACCAAGGAAGGTTGCTTTCTGAATTCATTTATCGCATACTTGACTGTGTCTGTCAACATGTTAAACACTTATATGAACATGGGACATTTGCATTTATATGATTGTGAGAGATTTTTATTTTTAAAAAAAGTCAAGAATCAAGATGTTCTTGAGGACCATACACCACCAGCCATCCTTTTAGCAAATATTAACTCCATTTTCTATTTCCTAGATTTGATCATGACATTCCTTTAAGAGAAAGAAAAATTAATATAATGCAATATGACAAAGGATTTTATCAATACCCGAGCTTCTACCTTATTCAAAACTGTTTAAAATGCTATGAGGTCAACACTTGATTCTTCCAGAATCTATACTCTTCTGTAATGAAAACCTTTCAAGTTTTCAAAGGCAAGCGCATCAACTTAATGCAAAGGGGAAGCAATAATAAGAGATAGAAAAACTATAATTTAAAGTTTACTTCCATGAAGGACATTCGAACACCCTCTTTAAGCAAAGACATTGAACCATATTCTGATGCCATCAAGCTTATGGCCATGTTCATTTACTCAAATTCTATAAAAGAACCTTGGTCTCCACAGGGCTTTACAAAAAAAAAGATATGATTGTTAATTGGTGCTTGTTAGTGAACCACATTCTGATACCATCAAACCTAAGACCATGTTCATATTCTCAAATCCAATAAAACACTCAGAAGATCAAGTCTCAGTAAAGCTTTCATAACCTCTATCATTAAGAACTTAAAACAACACAACAAATAATTAGAGGTAAAAAAAGTGCCAAAGACTTTAAAGGCAACGTATATGATCAAGAACTATAGTATCAAACCGTCATCCAAACCTCAAGAGCGATATAATTTGAAGTTCCATAAGTTGTATGAAGCAGGCCATTATCCTGCCAAAAAATACCTGTTAGTGAAAAAGAATGCTTTCCTGCCAAGAGTCATAAAAAGGACTAAAAGAGATAAAAATATTATTTCCACTATATTGATAAGCTGGTGATTAAAAAAAAAATGATGGTGATGAACAAAATATGTAGTATTTTATATGTTATAGGGTGATTAAAGTTCTGAGTACCTTGAGGTCTCTGTGAGAAACACCCTTGCTGTGGCAATAATCCACTATATTGATAAGCTGGTGGAAATATCTCCAAGCTTCATCTTCTCTCATCAGCTCATGGTTTACCTTCGTAGAATTACTGCATAAAAATCAAACAAGCAAAGAAATGATCCATAAATGGTATGAAAATATGCTCTATTACATGATAAAATCAATCTTTGGTGAATATTTGACTGCTTTAGAAGATGCTTTATAAAAAAAATAAGCAAAGAAATAGATATGTCTTTCGCTAAGAGCAACATAAAACATATAGCTGTAAAAAAAAGGAGGAAAAAAAAAACACAACAGAGGCTATGGTGAAACAACCACAAATAATAAAAGAAGAAACAACAAAAGCTTCAGCAAACACAGCAAAAGAAGTAATCAAGCTTGTTTGCTCTAAGCAACAGAAAGAACCCTAAAAACAACAGCAAAATTTGCAATGCAACATTTAACAGCAAAAAAGCATACTGATCTATTTCAACAAAATAACCTAGTTAGAGGCATCATAAGCAGCATCTTCAAACCAATTATGAAAGAAATAAAAAACTAAATGCACAAACACAGACAAAATTTATCAAATATCTTTCCAAAAACCACTTGACATTCATGTCTTTTTCCAAGAGCAAACACTGACCCAGCAAAAGAATTAAATTTTCACAAAACAAAAAACATAAAACCCAACAAACATCTTAAAAAAAGAGGCAAACACCTCTCGGGACTTTCATCGATTCTTGCAATTCCAAAGGGAAAACTAGCCCTCCCACCAAGTATTAACTCGTGTCCCTTTTAGAAAAAACTAAAAATCAAAATTATAGGGGGGGGGGGGGGGGGGGGGTTTACAGAACCCACTTAAAATCCTCATGTTTTCCCTTGGAAGCCCTTTTTATGGGTATAAAACTGCTTAAAAAGTCATCAAAGAAAATCTATTCCCTAAGAAAAAAGTTTGAATTGATAAGAGAAATTCAATAATAAAAAACCAAACCATATATTCTCACGGTTGAAATACTAAGATCATCTTAAAGACAGAATAAAACAGCACAAAACATGTCCGAATCTCTTAACTGGAACTTAGCTACAAACCCAGAAAACATAACACCCAGACAAAAACCCAAGAAAAAATTAGAAAGCTAGCCTAACACCAAAGCACATTTACAAGAAGAAGACGAAAATTGCAGCCCTAAAGTAGCAATATATGACAAAAAACTATAAAATAAAAGTAGAAGAAATCTTAATTCAGTGAAGGGCCAAACTTTGGTCAACCTTTTTCTCCAGATAAGTAAAAACATGAGCAGAGAACTTAACAATTCTTTAAACAAATCAAACCCGATGCTCAATATATCAAATCCTCCTGACAAAGAATTATTAAACTCTATGGGTTTTCATATATCAAATCAACACAACTTTTAACTTATTAAACACTACAGCTTAATAATCTATTTTAACACAATCAAAACAACCTTAAAAAAAACAGCCCAGATCCATATTTAACTCAATAATCTATTTTAATCCAATCAAGACAATCTTAAAAAATTAACCCAGTTTTATATTTAACTCAACAACCTATAAATATACAAAACATACCATACCAGCTCTTATTTCATCTTAAGAATCTTAACTTTCACGTGTAGAAGCAGTTTCCAGGTTAGTGTCCAGAGAATCCCAAACAAAAGAGACTAAAAAAGAAAGTGCTTGATCAATATAATATGCATTTCACCACAATAGGTCTTCACAAATTCATATTTTTTTTCTTGCTCTCTCCTGATCTTTCTCCCTCCCTTGCAAGTTTAAGAAGACAAAAACTCGTTTCCATGTCTCTCTAAATCTCTGCCTCCCTGAACCCTCTCTTCTATCTCTATAACCCTCCCCTATCTCTTTCCAGACTTCTTTTTTTTCAAGCCTTTTAAACTTCCTCTCTTTGCCTTCTAGCCCATCCTGGGTAGACATAAGTTTGGATGTCATTATCTGTTTCCAGAAAAAAAAAGTTTGGTGATCTAAAAAGAAAATTTAAATAAAAAATATTAAAAATCATATGTGGATATTTTGAATGCAATTAAAAGGAAAAAAACAATTAATCTGAGAAAATTATAATAGAAAAATAACAAAACATAAATTATATTTTCATTGAATATTCATGATCATATTTAAAAAAATTACATATTAAACTCATATATAATAATTAATGAAATGATTGCTAATATTACTAAAAAAAATTATAATCTTATTAAAAAAATATGAGAAAATTGAATAATATTTTAAATATTAATTTATTTATTTTATTCAAAACATAAGGAAATAAAACTAAAAATATTAAGGAGTAATATTAAAAGAGGTTATGTTCCCTAGCTTGAAAGATGGATCAACACATTTAATCCACTGTAAATAAGTTTAGATTTTAGTAATTGTGTTTTTTTTTAAAATATTTTTTATATTAAAATAATTTTTTTATTTTTTAAAATTAACGTATAAAATTATCAAAAATATATAAAAAATTAATTTTTAATAAAAAAATGATATTGTTCCCAAACATTGTGAATTGAATTCAAATAAAAAGGTTAAATAAATTTTTTTATTTGAAATTCTTTTGAGTATATTGATTTGAATTTCAAATAAAATTTAATTTATAAAAAAAATGTAAAAATAAATCATAAGGAAGACTTCTAATTTGCTACAATAATCTCTCTTGAACTTAACGTTGAAAACAATATTAAAAATAAAATCACATGTTAACATAAACTCTATTTTCAATGTCTCTATCATATGCCTCTTTCTTTCATCCCAAAAAAACCTTTGGCAACACAGTATCATTTCTTTATTTGGCATCGATCATTATCAAGATACCCCTGGATGTGAGACAAATCAATCATGAAATATTTTTAAAGGGGTTCAATATTTTTAAAACTTTAAATTTGGTCCTCAAACTTTTAATTTTTCTAAATTAACACAATTAAATCTTATCTTGTTAAACTAAGCAATAAACAAGCAATGGTTTTTTCATTAATACAGCAAGATCCTTATATTCAGGCTACCAAAATAAATAACAAAGTTCAATCACAAACCAATACAATAAGAAATGATCAAATTAATATATATATATATATATATATATATAACACTATTACATTTCACAATATCTTCTTTTATAGCCTCAGTAATTTCAAGAACATATTTAGTTTTATTAAAAAATAATTTTAATATCAAACTAAAATTTATATGCAAAGATAATTTTTAAAATATAGGGTCTATGAAAAATTAATGAATTAATTAGTATATTTTTTACGAGTCAAGTACTCATCATGTTCGAGTGTCGACATTGATTGGCTTCTTAGTTCTAAAGCTTTAATCTTTTATGGTCCTTTTGATTTAATATTTTCTTTATTTTTTATGTAAGCCATAAAAAAAAATTTAATTTTAGTTTTATATCTGATATCTTATATTTTTTAAAATATATATTTAAGGTATGTCATTTCATCCAATTCCAAAATCAACTTATTTTTTCATTAATTTTATTTTAACATACAAAAAGAAATGTATTGTCTCAATTCTAAAATCATTAATCTTGATTTCCTTTCTATTGAATTTAATTTCAAAATAGAAGGAAAAAATAGATAAAATAAAAATAAAAGAAATCAACTAGAAACTTTATTTATCAATGTTAGCTTTTCTTATTAACTTTTAATTTATGCAATAAATATTTAGTTAAAAAATAGCAAGCATGCTTAAAGGTTTCACTAATAATACAAAACTAGACGTGGATCTATACTGCATTATTGTTTTTTTAAATAATATTTAAATACCGCAACCATATATATATATATATATGATTTGGATTATAAACTTAATCAAGTCAAATAATTGATTCTTTTTAATTACATGAAAAACATTTGGCAACTATAAGAAATGAATCAAGATTTTTAATAGAGTAATCAAGATAAGTTGAGAGAAAAACATTTTTTCATAAAGAAATAAATATAGTTTGATTTTTAGCCAAATAAATATGGAAGGATAAATTGGATTGAAAAAAACTTGCCATAGTCAATCTGAGTTAACATGATAAACATGTAACTTGGGTAATAAGAGGTGAGTCAACTTAGGTTAACCTGTCAATCTCGTAACTCAGGTCATAAGATTTAGATAACCCAATAAAAATTAACTCGTGTTAATATTTAAATCCTTAACCTGAGTGATTAGACTGTAAACATCATACATGGAAAAATCTCAAAGTTCAATCCTTATCTAATCAAGTTTTAAAAGATGAAATCGAAAAAAAAAAACTTAAATTATACAAAAAAAAAAAACAGCAACTAAAAGAATAAAAAAAATAAATTAAAATAAAAAAATAAATTAGAGGAAAACATTGAAAAGAAAAACCACTTTAATAAAAGGGAAAAAAATTAAAAGAATGAGAACCAAATTGAAAAAAAATAATATACCATAAATTTAGATTGAAGGATAAAATTGAAAACAAATAAAAATTATATTAAAGATTCAAGAAAAAATATTAGAAATCAAAAAAATAAAGACCAAATTGAAAAAAAATATACATCACAAATCAAGATTGAAGGATGAATTTAAAAAACAAATAAAAATTGTACAAAAGTTTTAAGAAAAAATATTATAAATAAAAAAAATAAAGACTAAATTAAAAAAAAAATATACATCACAAATTAGAATTGAAAAATGAATGTGAAAATAAATAAAAATTTTATAAAAATATCAAAAATAAAAATTAAAAATCAAAGAATAAAGAGCAAGGCATATGAATAAGTAGGATGTCAATTTTAAAATTTTAAATGCCCAACGTGTTTTTCAAGAGAATGAGAGATAGAAAAAAGGGGAAAAACACCATCTGCGACAATCCACCTCTGGTAGCAACGCGTGCCGTCCCACCAAAAAGAAGACACTGTGAAATTTTGTTTGACATGATGAAAAAATGTTTTTAATTATTGAAAAGAGTTACACGCGCTACCAAAAGGTTGTGAGTGTCTCTGCATATTGTACATTCTAACCATTTTTTTTAATAATATTTTATGTTTATTAAATAAATACATTACCCTGGACCAATTAAAAAATAACAAATTGACAAAAAAATCCCCTAAACCTATCATTAAAAAAATCGATTAAAAAAGTAGTTAAATCATTTTATTATGCGTTTGTTTATAAGTGAAATGAATTAAACACTTTTACATACGAGAATTAAAAAATTTACTATGCATCTAAAGAATATTATGTCTTTTATCGATACTGAAAGGCCACGTTAAAAGATAAAAATATCCTTTACACCAAAACATTTTTTTTTTTTGGAGAAAGACAAGAAGACTATAATTATACTGCAGCGGTGAAGTGCAATAAATTTTCTTTTCATTTTAGTTTTTATTCCTCTCAATTTCTATCTCAAGAAAGTAATAAAAAAAACAAAAAAAAATTAGACAATTTTATTTGAAGAAAAATTGAAAGCCCAAAAAAAAAAAATCAAACCAAAATATATGGAGTCCCACAATCCTGCTCACCCCTGCTTGAAACTAAAAAGGCTTGTCAAACAGTCGTCGTCCCCTATCTCCGCCATGCTTATCAGAATTTAGCCATCTACAGTTAATGTTATAACTCTGACAAATCATTTACATTTCAAGCTAGACATAACCAGACCCAAATCATAAAAATTATGAACCAGATCGATTTAGTTGCTTGTAATGAAACACAAAATCTATAGGGTTGAATTAGACCACAGCAAAATCTATCCAAAAAAAAAGAAGAAGAGAAAAGATAACCTGGAGGAAGAAGATGATTGGGTGCTCACGATCAAGGGAACAAAAAACCTCGATCATTCCTCCTTTTAGATTAATTTATGCCAAAACACAATTACATGTGATGCATCTCTCTCTCTCTCTCTCTCTCTCTCTCTCTCTCTCTCTAAATTATCATCATCCCAGCTAGTGGCAGGCTGGAGGCCAGCCGTGTTTTCCACTAACCTAGCTATCCAAGCCACAGGAGGATCAATCCAGACGTCGAAGACAACCACCTTACATCTTTACAATCGAAGAGACCGCGACAACCTAACCTTAAATCGGCCAAACTATAAAGCTGCATCAGCACATGACCTAGCTAGCTGGGATATAATTGCCAAGAGGCAAACTCTGATGAAACAACGGGAAAATAGCATTTATCCAGCTAGCTAGTGGAGAGACCAAGGTTCCTTTCATGGGGAGCACCAGCAAGGAATATGCCAGCGATTTGATAAATACAAAATACGACACAAACATTCCACCATCCAAATCTCAGTTCAAGGGCTGGCTCCCTGTGTCACACGTACAGAACTACAGTGCTCCGGTCGTCTTGCCCGTCATGTCTGGTGGATTTTACGGTCCAACACAGAAGACAACATTGTTTATCGAAGTAAAATATGTCATATATATGATTTATAACATTTGCATGGACTTAACATATATATATATATATATATATATATATAGTTGGTGAAACTATATATGAAATTACCAATGTATTTATCAGACGTCACGCGCGCAGTGAAACTCTTTTTTATTGAGAATATTCGCCCACAAAGTGGTGTTGGAAACCATACAATATATAAGAATATTAATTGAAAAAATCAATATCGTTTTTCTTATGTGAGGGTAAAAAAAAAGGGTTGACTCTAGTCATTTCAATCAATAAAAAGGATATATTCTCGACAAAAAGAAAATAAAAGAGATGTGTCCTGTGGATATGATAATTAGATTTACCATTAAATTGCCATTTGAAATAACATGAGATTGAATAACGCTGATTGTTTAAATAGTAATTTCAACCTTTTTGTGGTTAAGTGAATTATATATTTTTTTGGATTAATGAGAAAAATACTTTCAATCATATTATGTCCATTTGTTTTTATATTTTAAAAGTATTTTAAAAAAAATTAATTTTTTTTTCTTTAAATTAATATATTTTTGATGTTTTCAGATCATTTTAATATGTTGATATCAAAAATAATTTTTAAAAAATAAAATGATATCATTTTAATGTATTTTCAAATAATAAGTATTTTGAAAAACAATCACAACTATAAACCAAATAAAAAAAAAAGAGAAAAAGAAAGAGAAAGAGAAAGAAGGAGTGAAACCCGTAAAAATTTAACTGTTCCAAATTCTTTAATATCTAACCCTCTTTTATGTTAGATCTTCAATCTAGATTCTTAACCAATTAGATCTCCAAACATTCAAGAATTCTCAATCGAATCCTCTCACAGGTGAATCTGGCCGAGCCTTTTCTCAACTAGGTCGTCATGTGGAACATATTTGTAGATGGAAGGATCAAATTGATGATTCAAAGGTACATTGAGAAGCTAATTAGTTAAAAAAAAACAAATTAAAGACTCAAGTGAGAAAAGGGTTATTGGTTGGGATGCGCCTAAACACCATTTAATAAAAAAAAATAATTTTTTTAAAATTAAATTTTTATATTATTAGATTGTTTTGATATTCAGATATTAAAAATAAATTTTAAAAATTATTTTAATATATTTTTAAATAAAAATTATTTTAAAAAATAATCTCTATTATAATACTAACTACTGTTAAATTAATGTTGTGTGCTGCCCAAGCATTCGCAAGACAATAAAAACAATCAAAATTAGGTAATGATCTATCCTACCAAAAAAAGGTTTAGAACCTCCAATTTTTTTGACCTCGAGGAGGTAAGAAAAAAAGGGGGATATTCACACAAAGTGTTGATTGAATACATCAACAGATCACAGCCATAGATCAAAATTCTAAGTTGATGACATATGCGAAGGTCAGAAGAATCTATGGTTGAAGTGTAATATGGGCCCACAGGAACAATGGAGCTGAGATCCCATGCATGCATGTGGACGCACAAAGTTGTGTACTTACAAGTCCATCTCCATTAAGTATATATGATGGGTAGGAAGAAGAAGCAATGAAGCATTCCATCTCTTTCCCTTTTATCAGATCAGGGGAAAAAAATACACAAACTTCTCTCAGTTTCCATTTTTGCCTTTCACTGCAAAGGAAAAGTAGTAAATAAAACCAGAAAAATTCAAAATTTGTTTTATAAAAAATATATAAAAACAGAAAAAGAAAATAAAAGAAAATCAGCTCCTTCCATTTTTGAGCCTCTCCCTATATATTCCTCACACCAGACTCCACAAAACTTTCTCTCACTCTCTTTCTCTCTCCAAAACAAAAACAACCCTTTTCTCTCACTAGAATTTATGTTTGTATAAATAAATTTGCAATTTTGTTTGGTGACTGAATTTGCATTAGCTGATCAAAAAATTGAAACACAAATTAAAAGAACTATAAGACGAAGAAGAAGAGGGCATATTGTAGAGGAGGATGAACATGCCCTCTATTTATATTCTCATTATGCCTCCTCTCAGATCTTAAATTATCAATTTTGATGAGATTTACCATCTGGGTTTTTCTTTAATCAGTGGGTTCTGTAAGATTTTTTAGTTTCTTGATTCGGATCTTTGTAAATTTTGGACCTTTATTGAATTCCAGGATTGAATTTCTGTTTCTGGGTTTTTTTTTTTTCAGGTTTGATTGATTCTAGATTGTTGGTTCGCTGATTGATCGTAGAAGGATCTGTTAAGTTTTTGACTTTTGTGTCAAACGAAAACATAGGAGTTTTGTTGTGTGTTTTTTTCTTAATTGTCCGAATAAAGGTATTGCCTAAATTTGAATTGCATTCTTATTAGATATAATGATAACTTTGATTCATTGTCTGCTTAGTGTTAACTGTCCTTGTTGGTTTTGATTTGCTATTGAATTGTATGTAACTATGTTGTTGTTGATTGGATCCAGTGTAAAATACGTCTACTGAATTGAAGCAGGTGCTTGATTGTCTAAAAAGGTTTGCCTTTTTGTACTGATTTTATTAGTAGTGTGATTTGCATTTGTGAAGATTTGGGCTTCATATTCACGAAGAAAAATATTTTGTATTGTAGAGATTAAAGAGGAAAAAAAATGCAATCTGATAGTGGCAAGCTGTTCATTGGGGGAATTTCATGGGACACGGATGAAGAACGGCTCAAGGGCTATTTTCGATCTTTTGGGGAGGTGGTGGAGGCTGTGATAATGAAGGATCGCACCACAGGGCGTGCCCGTGGATTTGGTTTTGTTGTTTTTGCTGACCCAGCTGTTGCAGAGAGAGTCATTAAGGAAAAACACAGCATTGATGGCAGAATGGTAAGCTTTGTTAACCTTAAAAGTGACTCTCCAGATTTGTGTGTAATGTAATAATGCTGTTCAGAACTTTTACTATATACTGCACCGTACAAAGTGGAGAATTCATTTCTGTATCAGAGTGATGAGTCCAATTTTCTAATTCTTCTTCTGTAGTAAGATATCAAACTCAGCCAAGTGAAAATGCTTGCCTTCTCTCAGTTTATTATTATTATTATTATTATTATTATGATTGTGATAGATTTGCTAATCTTCCAAATTGGTGATTTTAATGTACTGAAGTTAAGTCGCTAATCTTCCAAATTGGTGATTTTAATGTACTGAAGTTAAGTCTCAAGTGTTGACAGATTCCCACTGTCTGTGCTTGTTCTTCTAATTGATGTGTTCATCCTCAGGTTGAGGCAAAAAAGGCTGTTCCTAGGGATGACCAGAATATTCTGAATAGAAACAGTGGTGGTAGCATCCACGGTTCTCCTGGTCCAGGGCGTACAAAAAAGATTTTCGTAGGAGGCTTAGCATCCACAGTCACAGAAAATGATTTTAAGAATTATTTTGACCAGTTTGGGACCATCATAGATGTTGTGGTGATGTATGATCATAACACACAGAGGCCAAGGGGATTTGGGTTCATCACTTTTGATTCTGAGGAGGCAGTGGACAAAGTTTTGATGAGGACTTTTCATGAACTGAATGGAAAAATGGTTGAGGTCAAGAGAGCTGTTCCCAAAGAGTTATCACCCGGTCCTAGTCGCAGCCCACTTGGTGGATATAATTATGGTCTAAATAGGGTTAATAGCTTCCTTAATGGCTACACTCAGGGATATACTCCAGGTACAGTTGGGGGCTATGGACTTAGGATGGATGGCAGATTCAGTTCAGTTGCTGGTGTCCGAAGTGGTTTCCCTCCATTCAGTTCTGGTTATGGAATGGGTATGAATTTTGAGCCAGCATTGAGCCCTAGTTACGGGGGCAATGCAAATTTTAATAGCAATCTCAGCTATGGGCGGGGAATGAATCCTTACTATATTGGTAATACTAATAGCCTTGCTAGACCTATAGGATATGATGGAGGTAATGGAGGAAGTACTTCATTTTTCAGCTCGGCAACAAGAAACTTGTGGGGAAATGGGGGGCTAAATCATAACTCCAACTCTACAAGTTCAAATGCATACATGGGATCTGGAACTGGAAGCCTTGGAGGAAGCACCTTTGGCAACAGTGGGGCTAATTGGAGTTCTTCATCACTTCCAGTTCAAGGTGGAGGAAATAATGTTTCTAATAGCAATCTGAGTTTTGGGTATGGAAGTGGTGAAAATAGTTTTGGTTTGGGCATAGGTAGTTATGCAAGAAACAGTGGGAACAATGTGGGCGCAACAATATCACATGCTGCATCAAATGGTAGTTTTGATGGAGCATTTGCTGACCTTTATGGTGGTAGTTCAGATTATGGGGACCCCACTTGGCAGTCATCAAATTCTGAGCGAGATGGATCTGTTTCCTTTGGTTATGGTCTTGGCAATGCCACTTCTGATGTTCCAGTCAAAACTTCCCCTGGTTATGTTGGTGGTTATAGTGTTAATAAGAGACAGTCAAATAGAGGTAAGAGCTTCTAGTCTAGTACATTCATTCATTTGCTTGCTCTGGTTCTTTAAAAGTTCTTTCTTAATATTACTATAATAAATAATTTACATTCTGAATAATTAAGGTTGCTCCTAATGTTCTGAAAGACAAGTATGCTCGAGTCTTTATAACCAGCAGTAGCATAAGCAATTAGTCTCCATTTTCTTTTTTTCTATGTCATTTCTCTATGTCTGTGTGCATATGTACAGATGGGAAATAATTACAAATGGTTTGCCCAGAACATTTGTGATTTTTGAAACATGAAGAAATCAATTTGAAACAGGGTCTGTCTTAGCATGTCTTGTTTTGTTTGTAATACTTTTGATTCCTCATCTTGCACTTACTGGATGTGGTGTCTCCCTGCAACAGTCAGTTGATATTTGATTTCTATCACTGAAAGTGTTGCTTTAACCCAAACCATTTGACTGCCATATTATTTGTTGTTTATTACATTATGACAGCGGAATATTGTTCAATTGTCTAGTTTCAAAGGAATATTGTTTGAGTGTTTAGTTTCAAATGTATGAATCAATTGTGCAATAGTTAAGATACAGCAAACTAATTAGCAGAAATTTGCTTGACCTCATGGTCAGTGCAATAGTTGACTGAGATAAATTAATAATCCAATGTTTTGTAAGGAGCATGATCTTGTACCACCCCTATGCACGTCTGAAATAACCACAGGCTAATCCCAATGTTGGCATGGACACTCCCTTGCCATCATGCAGAATATGAAGTGTTAATAATGCTGAGAGTTCAATATCATTGTTTTCTATTTTCATGAATTAAGATTTTTGGTTTGAGGTTCAGAGGAGCTATCTAAACTTATCTTCATTATTTTCATAGAGAAAAGTGAAAAAAGATGTTCTCTGTGCATATATTGATTGGAAAACGAGCCTAGGAAAGCTTAGATTGTGTTTACTTTCAGAAAATAGTTTTTTAGTTTCCATCTCTAGTGTTTTTTTTTTTAATTCTAAAATGATCTCTCCTTAAAAAATCAAGGAATTGCTATTAAATTGCTTATTATTTCTGGTGCATTTATTCATATTTATTGCAAGTCTGCCAAATTCCCATTGTTGAGATGTAGACAGTTGATGTTTTCCTGGCTAGATTTTGCTCTTTTCTGTAGTATCTTTGTTAATATTCATTTATGTTAATGTCCCCTTGTCAAGAGATGTTTCTCGACTAATAAAGCACAAATGATGGGCACAAAACACTTTTCTGCCTCTCCACTTCCTTGTCTTTGTGGTTGACTTTAACATGTAAAACCATGAAGTATAGGTTCCACTATTTTTGTGCACTATCACACATACCGTTTTTCCTCCATTCCATTGTAAAAACTCACCATTCTGTTTTGGAGTGCCTGCAAATTTTTGTCAGTAAACAGAATACAGATGGCATAGTTATTCTTCTTCCTATAATGTACTCTTTCATGACATTAGTTTCATGCTGGACAGGACATCAGTTTCAAATGTGCACATTCTAGTTTCTATGAGAAAGAGGGAGTAATGCACTTGGCATATCCTAGTATTTCTTAGCATTTTGCAGTGATCTGTTTAGGTGGAATTTTTCAACGATCCTTGTATTATCAAATTTAAAAGAGGGATTATACTTTGGAAGTTAGTTTATAACCAATGTCAAAAATAAAAGGGAAGCTTAGTGTTGGTCTCTAGCATGGGTTTATCATGATTGGATGTTAATTCACATCTCCACTATGACTGTGTGATGAAGTGAGAACTCACTTGATTAATCATGTGCTTTCCTACCATGTTTTCCTTTGTGTCTGAATAAAAGCCTATATTGTTGCATGAATCTTCTTGTATGCTTTGTTGACTTGAAACATACCATAATGAGATCTTCTGTCTAATTGGACCTTTCTATATTGATTTCCTATATGGATTTTGGCTTAGACAGCGAGCGAGTGAGCAAGAGAATGGTGTGTCAATTGGTTCCACTTTTGACTCAATTGTTTCATGAACTAAAGTGTATTCATCTGTGGATCTGTTCTGGTCGACATTTTGACCAGTCAGGTTTTGAACGAGGATTTTAAATTAGAAGTTCAACCACCAGCCATGCAAATAAAGATTGAGATAGAATGGCATAGGAGCATGCTCCCATAACACATTTGGTGAATGAGAAATGGGTGCATCAAATGTGTGCAAGAAATGATAACAGATTAATGTATTGCGTTTTGCTTGCTGCGTTTGCAAGTTTAGTCATCATTAGGTCCTTCTGGAGGCTTCCTATGATAGTTTCTCAAATTAAGTGGATGGAAAAAATTATTGTAAGAGATTGAAATGTGTAAATAGAACATCCTTTGGTTCTGAGTGCATGGCATTGGTTGATTGATTGGAGTTTACATGCTTATTGTTAAGATTTAAAAAAAGACAAGGAATATTATGACATTGGGATTGATGGGCTTGGGAAGTCCTGCAATCAGGGGCTTATAAGAAAATTGAATAACAAAGACAAATGGAAGTTGGTAATGTGTTGAAGAATGAACTGTTCAGTTAAGCAAGGTTTTTTTTTTCTTTTCTAAATGGTAATTCCTGGATTATAAGCTCACTAATCTTGAAGTTGCATTACTTCGTCTTGTATTTGTGAGTGATCAGTTGCAAAGGTTGCACATTCCACTCACAGAAATACAGTTTTGCATTTATCCATTACTTTGGATCATATCTCTTTACCATTGACTCGCAAATATCTAATAAATATGTGGTTGCAGATCTTATTTTATTGATTGAACTGCTGAAGTTGTACTGTACCATCCATTTTAGCTAAGAAGCTGGGTGTGGTCCAAGTGTTTGTGCTATTAGCATGTACAAAGCAAAGTTCTTTGATTTCCTTCACTGGTATCTATGCTGATGACAATGGTTTCTTGTGTAATTTAATTTTTCCCCTGCAATTTTTGAATTGAAAATTGTATGAACAATGTGTAGCGATTTAATTTGTGGTACATGAGATATATTTTGATGAATTGATTTTATGGTGCTTCAACCTTTTGATTTTGATGGATAATCTTCAAATTTGTTTCAGGAATTGCTACCTAGCTGGATCATTTCTGTTATCACGAAATATTAGGTGGAGATATTCTGGTGACCAGGTGAATTGTGAATTTCGCACATCCTCTCATTAGTATATTTCAGTTAAAACAAATTGGTTATCTAGAGCTAACTGGAGTGCCTGCTCTGAAGAATTAAATTTAGGGATAGAAGTTATAAGGGATTTTGTGTCAAGGATCGAGCTTTGAGTTACATTTTAGGTTTTTCTTTTCTTGTTCTTTGATTGAGATGTAAAATCAGCTCGCGGGATATAGTCAAACTGCATCATCTCTGGTGAGGCTGGCGATACAAAAGGATTTAGACTTTTTTTTTTTTTTTTTTTCACTCCCTAGTTTTTTATGCCCTGTAATTTCTGGCTAAGTTGTGGATTTTTCAGCCATGTCTTGTTCTTCCCACTTCCCATTGATTGGGATCGTTTTTCAGCAGATTGTACCCCAGATTCTTGTTGATTTTACTAGTGTGAAACGTTTAAGGGATACCCATCTAGGGTCCCCATGAATAAGTTGCCACATATTATGATTCTTTTTTCATGGCTATATTCTATATGCAAAGAGTTGAAACTCGGTATTTGAAATGAACCCTTTTTAACACTTAAATTGTCATATATGCTGACCAAGTAATGTTGATGACTGGATATCTAGTGTTTATCTTGTTGTTTTGGTAAGTTTCCCATCAAGCGGATGCAGTAGTGCACTCAGTGTGCTAAGCAACGGGACCCTCAGGATTTCTCAACAGCACATAGCATCCTACCTACTAAGACAACAACTCTGGTCCTCAGTATGCCTAAGCCTGTCGTCTGGGCACGATTTATTTCGCTGGCTTCCCGGTATGGCGTGCAAAGTGCACCGACTTGCATGTACCACCCGATATTTTCATCTGGAATTGCCCCTTTCTGTTTAGACTGTAACTGGCCTTTGCCCGTTTCCCGGTGCCGCTAAGTTTGATCATCCTTTCTACTTCTCTGTGAATGAACAATGACTTGTTCCTCAAATGCTCTGTCTAAGGGCCTTACAGCTTTTAGAGGTTTAATGGCGTCTCCAGAAGCGAAGATCGTGTTCCTGACCTGTGCAGTATGGCTGTCAAGCAGTCCAACCTCCTCATTCACCTGTGCATCAGCAAAGCATTTGATCTTACTAAGCACTCTTGTTTAGTCGAATGCTTTCTATTTCTACCAGGAAATGAATCCGACAGGAATTTACTGTCATGAATGTATTTGATTTTTTCTTAGGTCGGTAAGGTGTTAGTTTCGCCACCTAAGCTTGGATAATGAGATAGAGTGGTTCTGAAGAAATCTGTGTCTTCCTTTCCAATTTATAGCAATACTAAATGTTTCATTATCGGTATATAATTCTTGGGCTCTATGTTGCATCCTATGTCTAAGCTTGTAAGAAGAAAAAAACTATTGTCCAAGGATGATAATTAACGTAAGTTTTATACTATCAAAGCCCCGTTCAGGACAGCTATTCTTGGCGAGTCCTTCCTTCTCTCTCCATGTCATGTGCCTCGCCTCCCTAGCTGACCACATGATAACTCCCCCCAAAGCCAGCTGAGACGATGGTCCCTTTGGCCTTCTACACTCAATTGCTCAGTTTTGGTGCGCCTGATCTGAGCAGAATTTATGGAGGTGTGAAAGAGATTGGAGTTTCTAATGGCCCAAAAGTTGAAAGGACAAGAAAAGAAGAAAAAAGGGATCGGAAACGGCTTTTGACATGACCTTTCGGGAGATGCTAATGCTTCTTGCAATCAATCAATCAATTTTCCAAACTTTTACAGACTGTAAATATTCAACATTCCAACCCTACACATGCAAATGCATGATTAGAGCATTCTTTCTATTTGAATGCCGCACTAGTCAGAAGACTTAGGAGCTCTCTCTCTCTCTCTCTCTCTCTCTCTCTGGTACAGGGAGGGACCGAAACCCGGAGAAACAACAGTTTACGTGCAAACCTTTTCCGGGCTAACAATATAATGTGCACATGCCTTCTGTAGCAGAGGAAGAAACAATGAATTTGCAAGTCAATCAGTGCTGCGATTGCCTTTTCGAAAAGCATGCCTGATGAGGACATCTCATTCCTTCCACAGCAGCCTTTGAATTGGAACAATAAACTGGGTTTTGGAGGATTTCTCCAAGGCTATGCTCTGGCAGAGCTGAAGTCACCTCTAGATCAGTGACTTTCTTGAAGCTTTGATCTCAAGGATGGTGATTGGATGCCAATAAATGCAACCTCCAGTTCTGGCTTAAGAAAATAATCTATCTATGTGTTATAGGATCTACAAATCTAGAAGTAATTCATCAGGTTAACATCTTATATATATGATGATGCCATGCATGCTTTCGAATGTAATTTTCTTCCAGAAACTTGCTTTCCTACAAAGGTTGCAACGTTTAGCATCAAGCTGCTGTGACATGAAGAAGAAAAACCCTTTCCTTGGCTTTTAGCACGATATTACTCGTGCCTCTCATTGGAGAAGAAGAAGAAAACAAGAAACAGAATATTAAACAGCTTAAAGAGAACCCAATCAACCGATAAAAATGACTTTA
Source organism: Populus tomentosa (assembly GCA_018804465.1). Lineage (NCBI taxonomy): Eukaryota > Viridiplantae > Streptophyta > Magnoliopsida > Malpighiales > Salicaceae > Populus > Populus tomentosa. Next base: position 11,206,258 of record CM031995.1, read on the forward strand.
TATATATATATATATATATATATATATATTGAAATTATAATATATTATATTAATTTGAATTAATTAAAATTAACCTATTGAATCTGTCATTCAGATTATAATACCATAATAATTTTATAAAAAAATTATAATTTTTTTATTAAACTTAATTTTCAATTAATCTAATATTAAGTAATAAAATTTAAAATAAAATTTAACTAAAAAAATTAAATTAAATTAACTCGAGTTAATCTACTAAATAAATGTTATATAATTGGGATAATCTTATAAATATCAAATCAAAATAAATTATAAAATTTAATTCTCAACTAAATTAATATTAAAAAGTAAAATTAAAATAAAATTAATTAAAAAATATAAATAACCACTCATAAAACTCAAGATAATATAATATAATAAAACAAATCTTAAGAGATACTGAGTACAAACAGTGGCCTTTAATGGTAGGAATGGTGAAAATGACTATTTAAGTATTTCATTATAACAAATTCTTTAAAACCCAGTTTCTTGCTGCTTCTTTCTATAATTTACTTTCTGTGGTTTAGCAATAAACATTTTATATATATTATCTCTTTCTTGTGATTTATTAGCCATTTATAAGATTATATGAACCTTTTTTCATCAAAACTATCTTTTCTAATTTATGTAATTTTTCATTTTTCAGACAAAAAATATTCCTTTTTTTATATATAAAAAGCACAGTTCATCAAATAAAAAAGCAACAACAATCCAAAATAATATTCACAGAAAAATATGATTTGAATTTTGTTTTGGTATAATATATAAAAATTCTGCATAGTAGATTAACATATAAAAATTAACTAAATGATTTCTAACATTATATATAAAAAAAGCTATAATCTTATTCAAAAATAAATATTAAATTAAATGGTATTGAATGAAATAATATAATAAATCTTAATTTAATTATTTTATTAAAATAAATCTTAATTAAATGAAATATAATGAGAAAAGAAAACAACATTTTCCAATCTAGAAGATCCCACATCTAAGAATAATTCATTGGTATTTCTATCTAGCCATCATATACTGTCAATATTAGAAATTTATTTTAAGGAAAATAATAGTTAATTGGTTTATTTGAAGCAAAATTAAAATTAAGGCCATTAACTTTTAAGGTTGATTTTTTTAAAAAAATCATTCTTCAATGAAAAGTATATATGGAACATTAGTTTGTTTAAAACAAATTGTGTTTGGAAGATAAATTGATATGAAAAAAACCTTTAATTAATATGTTTTATATACCTAAACACTTCAATTTCACATTGAAAAGTTACGCAAATTTCTTATACAACGAGAAGCTTAAAAATTAAAATTAGATCAAGAGAGATGCTTAGGTTAACTAGGCTTTAAGCTTAAAACACACATACTTATTATATTTGGGCCAGGAATTGGGCCTATTGTAAAACAATTTTTAAGCCCACTAAAAAAATTATATTTTAGCCGACCATGAACAAACCATGGATATTTATCTTCCTCTATCAAAGTAGTTTTTTTTAATAGAAAAATTTATCTTTTTTTTAAAAAAAAATATCATATTATTTATTATAATAGTTTTTTAAGCCTATAAAAATTATTTTTTAGCCAACCTATGAACAAACTTTCTTGGATGAACAAACTATCTTGATAGTTATCTTCCTCTATTTAAGTATATTCCTCTATTTAAGTATATTTTTTTTATATTTTGAATGGAAAAATATCTTTTTTTAAAAGAAAATAAATATCATAATTTGTTATGATAGTTATTTAGGCCTAAAAAAATTATTTTTTAGCCGATGTATGAACAAATAAATAAACTATCTTGATATTTGACTTCCCTGTCTAAATAGGTTTTTTTTTTTAACAGAAAAATCTCTTTTTAAAAGAAAAAAAATATAATATTATTTATTATGATGGCTTTTTAGGCCTATAAAGATTTAGCGAACCTATGAACAAATTGTGTTGATAGTTTTATTTTTAATGGAAAAACATTAAGGGTAAAAAATTATCAAATTATTTTTTATGATGGGTAATTAAACATGATAAATGTCGGAAGGGACATTGAAACAGTTGAAATCCTTCGATGTTTCAATTCTTTGGAGTATAAATTACAATTACAGTATGGTAATATATATTTGATTTGCTAGATTCATTAATTTTAATGGAATAAGACAAACATCAGAACAAATAAAACTAATAAAAAAACTATTTAATAGATGGTTTAGTGATAAAAGCTTGAGACCAAAAAATTTACTTTTCATATGGTTTCAGGTTCGAACCATGTGGTTGCTAATATGATAGTAATTAGAGACTTATATGATCGTTAACTTTATGGTCTGTGGAATTATTTAAGGTATGCACAAACTGATCCAAATATCTATATTAAAAAAAAGAAAAAAAAGAAAAAGAAGATAGAAGAGGCAAACTAGCCTGCACTTGTAGTGATGAAAATGGAGAATAAGGCTTTAAAGGATTTCGTATGCAATGGCATTTGTTTGGAAACATTAATTGCGATATATTTTTGAAGAGTAAATCATTATATAATCCATGTGTTCTTAATAAAGTAATAGTGAAAAATATCTTTTATTTGTAATTAGAATTCCCAATTTTATCTAAAATTCAAAGTTCATTTAATTAGAAAAACTTTTTTTTAGCGTATTGTTTTCTCTATCTTTAATCAATTATTTCTTATCTGAATTATTATAATTTGGGCTAGCATGGAAAATAACAAAAAAATAGATCAAAATATTTTACAATTTATTTGTTTTTTTTATTGTTTTCAATTAAATCAATTAAAAACTCATTTTAAAATCTTTAATTTAATATTTATTATATATATTTTGTTTATTAAAAATTAAACTTAGAAAAAACTGTCTAAATATTGATCAATTCTTATCAACTCCCCTTGAATTATTTAGCTTTTCATGATATTAAAATAGTTGAATTATATGCCATTTGCATCCTTAGTGTTTTTCAATTAAACGTTTTATTAATAAAATTATAAAATCATGTAATATTAACTTTGGAATATTTCTTTAAATCAAATTTGGATCAAGAACATCGAATATATTATCCTAAAATGATTTTTTTGGTTCTTCCTATTATAATAATAAAAGTTTCTCAATTCATTTCAACCAATACAATTAATGTATAGGCATATTCGGATTGAATAAGTGTAATAGAAAATATGTTTTGAACCAATAAAAAATTAATTGGATTGTTAATACTTCTGTATATATAAATAGGAATAATTTCAGAATTTAAAACACACACACACACATATAAAATCATATTAATTATTATATAAAAATGATGAAATAAGAATAAAAAAATAGAGTGAGAATAACACCACCAAAAATGAATTATTTTCTTTCATAAACCGATGAAAAATATAAAAGACAAGAGCAGAGCATCCTTAAGAGGCTTGAAAATAATTAATGTACACCTAGATGACGCAAAAAGAAAAACGAACAAATTTTTGGCCTGCAAAAAGCACCATTCAAAATCCCAATTGCACCAGTTATCTCCTTCTTCTCCTTCTTCTTCTTCTTCTTCTTCTTCTTCTTTTATGGAATTCAGAGGAATTTATTTACTTAACCATGGATCCCACTTCCTTTTCCAGACCCACAGCTAATCAATCCTTCTCTTCTCAGCTTCTCTTCTTTGGATTTTCTGCAAAAAACCACCCAAGAATTCACTTCCAAAGCTATACAAACTCCTATCAATGTTGACAGGCACAGACAATATCCTAACTTTGCATACGACCTGCTCTCTCCCATTACTTCAAATCCTTGAAAAACATTCACAACTCCTAGCACCACACAAGCATACCCTACAAAATGGTGGTAAGATTTCCAGTACTTCCTGAACTTATTAGTGGTCTTAGGCCTAAACAACAGTGCCAGTGTTTGCAAAGCCCCAAAGGAAAACGCTGCGAAACCAAGCTTCCTGTGTAGCCCATAAACCACTCCTGGTGATAATTCCCCAAGTCTAATTCCAATGGCAAACCCTACAGTTCCTATGATAAAAGCACAAAGCTGTATCCCTGCATGTACATAAAACCACGTTGGCCCTAGTGCTTGTATGTGCCTCAAATATCTTGCAGTCGCAGCTCCAGTTGGGAGTAAGACACCCCATGAGACAGCATTTAAGATTCCATGTGCTATCTTTAATGTCCTGGTATCATCTCTACGGGCAGCACTGAAACCAGAAAAGACATCGATGGTGGCAATGGAAGATAGGTCATTTGAGGTCGTCGGATGGATAGCTGGGGAGTAACCTTGAACGTACAGTCCACGGTTCCACACGAAGTGAATTTTGGTCTTGTTTGGTACAAGTTTTAATGTGGCATAAACTTGGATGGCGGCGCCATTGTGTATTGTGGCCATTTTGCCACCATAGAGGGTGGCAGAGGAGGATAGAAGGTGGATATCTAGAGGGCGAGAGAGGGGTGGTGATTTTTGAAGCTTTACTGTCGGGTCTAAAATAAAAGGTAAAAGGACAAGCTGACCTGAATTGGGGTCTGGGAAGGCAATCAGAGCACGAGTACCGGTCATTTCAGCCGAGGAAGGATTGATTCCCCACCCTACCCAACCGGAAGGTGAGATGAAGGTACCAAAGAATACAAGGTCCAGGGTGGCATTGTGGGCATGAAATGTCCAAGCTATCGAGGCTTGCTGGGTAGGGAGTGTCATGCATTTTTCAAAGGTCTTAGTGGGTGTGGTGATGCTGCAATGAGCAGAAAACGCAGTTCGAACATGAAAGGAGAGAAGGAAGAGGACAAGGGCGATCAAGAGAGGCATTTCGGTGGAAGAACGATGAACAAGACAAGGGTATGGCAGAGGCTTGAAGGATCGATCGAGGCAGCAGCAAGCTCTCTTTTGTTAACACCTGTGTGTTAGGTGTATGATGTTAATTATTTTCAGGAAAGAGTGGTCGAACGTTATCATGATGAGTAAGAATAAACTATGAGAATCAACAGTGGAGTTTCCTGTGGTGCTTTACTTTGAAGGAAAGGCAGGCTCGAGTGATAAGTCGGTGGATATAAGAAAAAGAGAGTCTAGCATTTGTCTGTTTATGAGTAGTGGATACGTAATGGCGAGTCGACTCTGTAGTGCGCAATCATCTTGTGGATAGTATACTGAGTTCCTATCGTTTTCTTGAATAATTTTCTCCAGGAGCCTTAGAGTCTGCTGCTTCGCTTTGAAGCTAAGCCATTATAAGTGAAAAAATCTTGATTCTTGAATTGCTTGCTACACTTCCCAGGTCTGAGCAGGTAACTGTCATCTAATGTATCATACACTCTGGATTCAGCAGTATAATTATTGTTTGTGCACTCAATCAAATAACATTTGGCTACTTAGGAAGGGTGATGGGGTCGTTTTGTTTTATATGAAAAGTACAAATACTAAAATGCCCTTTTTTTTTTTTTTAATTTCCAGTAAAATTACTCACATGCCCTTCAAATCAACTAGATAAAAGTAGGGGTGAGCAAAAAAACTGAAAAATTAATTAAACCGAGAAAACCGGGAAAAAATAATTGAAAAAACCAAATCGTGAAAAAAAACCAATTATAATTTTGAAAAAACTATCCAATTCGATTTTATAAGTCCAAAACCGAAAAAACTAAATCAAACCGAACCTAAGCAGAAAAAACTAAGTCAAAATTAAAAAAATAGAGCCAAACTGGTTTTTGTTCTAAAAAACAATACCGAAGTAAACTGAAACTAGCCGGTTTGAACCAGTTTCGGTTTGGTATTTTTTTTTGTTTAAATTTTGGTTTGGTTTTTTTAAAAAATATATATAAAAACTAAATCGAAAATGATCACCCCTGCATAAAAGCCTTTGATAAAAGGATATTTATGTCTTTTTTCAAGTTTATTTATTTGCTATTTTCTGTTTTGTCAAGGCCATTATTGTATTTTAACTAGAATTGAAATTTGCCCTTAAAGATAACAACTCATTGAAGATGTTAGTTATGAGAGCAAGTGATTCTGCTTCTAGTATCTCTCTATCCATATATTTGTTTTTTCTGTTTTTTTTTCTTTATATTTATGTTTGTGTTTTTTAATTAAAAAGTATTTTTTTAATATTTTAATATATTTTTAGTTAAAAATTACTTTTTTTCTTCAATTTAATTATTTTAATATATTTTTAATTAAAAATATTTTTAATACAAAATAATATCAAACATTTATTTATGACCATTGAACCGCACAACATCTTATCTACATACACTAGATATATAATTTTCAACCAATCATAAAACTCTCAACTTTGCAATGTAAGTAAATCATGTATTTTCATAGTAATTATTTATTTATTTATTTATTTATTTATTTGCCTTAGGAGCATGACAGAGGGGAAAGGATAATAATTTCCTACCATCACAACTAGGAATAGTAATGGTAATCACTTCCACGTCTTTCATTTTTATTCTTATTTCCCCTTCTTTTTGTGGATACATTGTTATCGTGCGTGTTCTTTATTCTTTTAATTTTTATTTTTTAAAAATTATTTTATAAAAATTTTATTAATTTTTAATTTCACTTTTTAATTCAAGTTTAAGGTGTTTTTTTTCTCATTCTTTTAATTTTTTTTCTTTTTATTTAAGTTATTTTTCTTTTCAATTTAATTCTCCAATAAAAAAAATTTAATTACTCTTTAATTTGTTTTTATATATATATATTTTTATTTTTATTCTTTTAATTTTTATTTTAGATCATTTAAGTAGTTATTTTTTCTCCTATTTAATTCTTTAGCATTTGTTGAATTGGTTCATTTTTTTTTGTGTGATTTTTTTTAATTGGCCAATTAATATCATTGCATATTCTTTTATCTTCTAATTAAAATAAAACTAAATTATTAAACCGAGTCGGCGGATTTCTCTTATTTCTTTGAAATGTGATTGTTGCACCCAAACATTGTTTTTTACAGGGGAAAAATACGGACTTGCATTGTAACATGTGTCAATGCCTAATGTATAAATATTACCACTGATCAAATAATCCATGATTCTATCATTTTGAGTATTTACATTTTTCAAATATATGATAATGTCTAATTCAATTGCTTAAACATTCTAAAAGAACTATAGTTTTTTTTTTTAAAATGATATGAGCCATAAAACACTTTAATATATATATTTTTAATTATTTTATAACAATTCATTATTATAGGTCTATTGACTAGTAAGCAAGTTGAAGCCACGAGGTCGTGAGTTAAAGCACCGCTAGTAATATTATTTTCAAATAGATAATATGTTTATATTATTTTTTTAAATAAAATAATCACCCAAGTTGATCTAAATAACTCAAGATTTAGGTTTTATTTTGAGTCAACTCTCAAATCAAGTTTTAAAATTATGATGATAATTATTTTTATTATTACATTAATCTAGGTTGATAGTCAACTTGACTTGTGCCTTACTCTAGGTTAACCATCTCGATTTATGATAAAAGTATTATCTATGATAAAAGTATTGCTTTAGATTAATTTTTCGAGTTAAGTTTTAAAACTATAATAATAGTAATTTTTATCTTTAGATATTTTAGTTAGATAATTTTAGAATTAAAAGTTTTTTACAAGAATATTTTAAAAATAAAAAATAAAAAGTAGTCTTTAGAGTCATGTTTATTTTGTACCTTATAATTTAGATATACAAAAATTAATTCTAAAATTATCTCGTAGATCATTTTATCTTTATATTTCTCCTTTTTCAATTAAAATTATTGTTATTTTTATTATCTTTATCTTTTCTATTATAGAAATGTAACCAAACATTATCCACATTACATTAGTCAGTTTGTGTTATATTATATACGTGGATGAATTTATCTTTTTATTTTATTTTAATTTTTAAATTGATAAGAATATAAAGTATAATTTCAATGAAAAAAAGAAAGAAAATTGGAATACTTAAATATGATGACGTAATTATTGGTGCAATATTTTGGATTGGATATTTACCCAGGTGATAGCAGTGAAAAAAATCTTGAACGGAACTTGTGGGCCCTTGCAAATGTTTGAAACCAAGCTGAGGTTGGGAGAGGGTGATGGGCCTTTTTGATCAAACGTGGGCCCTTATATTTGCCAGCTTCATTTTTATCAAACCCAAGGAATAAGATAAAGCCGCTTATTCAGTCCCTGAGTTCTTAGAGAAAAAACTATCTGATCCCTTATATTGAAAATTACATACCGGGTCCTTGTAAGTTTATATATGTTTACAATTTAATCCTTTTTGTAATTGCTCGTTGCAATTCCTAATTTTATTGCTATCAAGTATTCAAGAACACGAGATCTCTTGGAGGGATGGATAGTAAGGCAGCAAAAAGAGGAGAGTGTGATTTGCAGCAAAGCATGATCGGTGGTGGGCTGCAAAGTAAGATTGAGGAAATGAGAGGAGTAAGCTTGGAAGGAGAGAAGGTGATACTTGTGCCTTACATGGAGGCCCACGTCCCAAAGTATCACCACTGGATGCAAGACCCCTTTCTCCTCCAAGCCACCGGCTCTGAGCTGTTATCCCTTCAAGACGAGTATCAGATGCAGCTCTCTTGGACCCAAGACCCCCTCAGTATTCTCGCCCTCTCTCTCTTTTCTGCTTCAATAACTATATTTATTGTGATCTTTCTTTTGATTACTGTTGTTTGCAGAAAGGACTTTTATTGTACTGGATAAGGAATTGATACAAGCTGGTTTTGTTCATGGAGACCCTCATGTCGAAGGTTTTCCTTCATGTTTTTTTTATTTTTTTAATGTTTTTCTTTTCAAGGGATTAATAGTTTTACCCATTTGCAGCTATGGTAGGTGATGTAAATATATTCATGAATGATGTGGATGATCCTCAAGTGGCCGAGATCGAGATAATGATAGCTGAACCAAAGAGGTATTTCTATTATTTTTCTTGCTTCTTCACAGTAGCTGCAGTCATCTCATTGAATCTACTATTCTTGAGTTGCAATGAAGGAAGTATGGAATATAATATACCTTTGTCAAGTAGAGAGCTCTCACAATTTTTGGAATAAACCTTAATCTCCCGGTTAATTTATAATTTAGTCAGAGGTTTCGTGATTTTCTTATGGCTCAGTTATATCTTTGTGAAAAGTAGAAGAATAATATGCTTAAAAATCTCTCTAGAGTGTGCAAAGTCAAGAGTAGTGAAGTGGGATAGCATCATAGCATATTAGCATGTGTATCACAGCTAGGTCTTCTCAGGACATTTTTTTTTCCCTTTTCTTTCTTCTTTCATTTTTCTTTGAGAACCAGAGAAGATGTTATAGCTCAGATTTAACCTTTGGCAAGTCCAGCTCCTGTTGTCACGTTGTTATCTATTACTAGCCAGGCAATGAATGGTAAATCTTATGCAGGAGATGTTATTAGGCAATCAATGTAGAATATTCCAAAAAAAAACATTCTTTCAACTCTTCTCTGTACTTTCTTCTTGATGGGTGCAAAGTGAGTTAGTTATTTATGCAGTTCTTTCATCCTCATTTCTTATGGTCTTTCTTTTTCTAGCATAGTCGTGGAAAAGGACTCGGGAAGGAAGCTGTGTTGATGATGATGGCCTATGCTGTTCGGGACCTTGGGATCCATGTATTCCGTGCTAAAATTGGAGAATCAAATGGATCATCTCTTAATATGTTTCGTAAGATGGTCTCTCTCTCTCTCTCTCAATATGCTCATGAATTTTTGTTTTCTCTATGTATACAGTCCATATTTAGATGGGCAAATTTCAGACCCTTGTATGTGGTTTTAAAGGGCTAGCGGTTGTTATTTATGCTCATGCTCTTGCTCTTTCATCAAGTCTCTGTTAGGTTGACAGAAGTTCTTCATGTCTGGTGTAGGGTTTTCAGGAGACTTCTCGCAGTGAAATCTTCAAAGAGGTGAGATTTGTTTCCTTTGGTTTATGAAGCTGTTGAAGCTATCACAGTCTTGATTTATTGAAGTAATCAAGGGCATGCTTTTCCTTGATATCTAGCGTGAGATGGTCTGGAGTGGACCCCTCTGAAATCAAAGAATTTTGTTTGCTGCTTAATCTTCAGCCTGTGCAGTTGATTAACTTCTCATCAATTCATTTCATGCCAAAAGAAAAGGACAGGTGAACACTATGGAGTCAAATGTATTTAAAATTTAAAATAGGTTGATTCCATGAATTACCATTTAGATTTAACTAAATGAGGTGGTTAATGCTTATTGAAAGTTGAAACAGGCATCCTTTGTCCTAAACTGGATTCAATAGGTGCCTGGTTTTATTCTTTCAGGCAGCGTGCTAACTTCTAATGAGAAGATTACAGCATTTTGTTTGCTGAATTGTAAGGTAGACTATTTTTATCAAAACTGACCTTGCATTTCCTAACCTTCAAGAGAATAGCCTTGTCCAATTGTTTAGAATAGTCTAATGTAGCTATTGGCTTAGATCTTCTGCTCTATGCTTAAAAATGCCACTGTCCACTTACGATCCCAGTGAAATGGGGGCTCTGAATAGAAGAATTTGGGGATAATCCAACCATTTTAACTTTTCTGCATGAAGTGTTTTGACATCTCAGTACTTGAACCTACTCCCATGTGATTAGCCCAGGCTATGGGTATTATCTTTGCACTTTGTGTACTATATCTGTTAAATCTTTTACATCAATACGATATCTACTAATAGTTTTTTCCTAACAATTTTGGCAGGTGACACTGGAATTACCAATGACACAGCCTAAGTGTGAGGAATTACTGAAATTGATTGATAACGTGGTTACACATGAGTAGTTTTCAGAAATTGACCATCTGTTATATTGTATTACTACTGTGTGGAACTTTAACTAGGTAAGTAATTTTGTGTTGACAGGTTAAGAGCTCTCATTTTGACTATACAATGACATTTGAAATTATCATGCATCTCTTAAGTTTGTTTCCCTTTTCTAGGGGAAATGAATATCAAAATTTATTTTGTAACCCCCGGATCATAATGGTGTGAACATTTTTTTTCTTTTGCTTTCTCTCTCTCTCTCTCTCTCTCTCAAAACTAAAGGGATACTTGGATAAAATTTTAAATGTCCTATTTGTATTATTCAGAGAATTGTAGAGTACTTGGAAAACGGAAGCGTTCATCAGACTTGGAACAGTGAACCTACTAGGATTTGCCAGATACATGACTTCACTATTTAGTATGCACAGACGAAGACCTGAAAACATGTGCTCATAATGACAGTGCGATGGAATAAATGAATAAATCTGGAAACCTGCAGATGTACTTGGACTAGTTGAACACAGGGAGGCTAGAGTACACAGGTGTTTCAAGCTCTCCCCTCCAGTATTTTCTTCTATCCTGAAAGAAAATTTAATGTCCCCATTGATTGAATATTTGGTCCTGTTGTAGCATGATTCGAAGGGATGTCATTTATAACTGAATTCCCAGCCTGCCAGACATGATTAACAGCAGTTCCGTTTTGTAGAGGGCCCAGCACAGCGAAGATACTCATCTGATTATCTGCATATGTTGCAGAGATGTTTGACACTTGAAAGCTGAGAGCTCCTGGTCGTAGTGACGTGGTATAACTAGTTATTGGGGTTGGATAGGCAGTCAAGCTCCCATTAGAATTATGAAAGGCAACAAGAGCTTGTGATCCAACCATGCCTGTACCATTTGGATTGATTGCCCATGCAATCCATCCTGTTGAAGTTTGGTTGGCTCTATACGCAATGTGAACAGTTCTGGTGGATGGAATGTAGTTCCAATGGAGATTAGCCTGTAGAAAAGGGAGGTCGATGCAAGAATTGAATGCTTGATTACCTGGAAAGGTGTATTTTGAGCATGATTGAGCAGAAGAAATGAGGACTAGGGAGAGAAGTATGCTAATAAACAATGCAGGTGCAGAAGTAATAGCCATGAAGATGCAGAATGTCCAAAGACTTTTGTGTTGAGGTTTATAATTAATTTCAAGGGAAGAGGATTTCACAATTTATAATTGTAATGTGGTCTCGCAGATATTTCATGCACACAAATAAAGTTTGGAAATGATAGAAAAGTTCAGAAGAAGGAAATCTAGTTTGGCAATCTGGGTTTGTGTTTTCTTGCAGACGATCCGCGAACTATTCACTCTTTCGGCTCTAGGCAGTGACCCTCTAGTATGAATCTAGTGGTCTAAAATTGCACCAGTGGCTGAGATGCAGTCAGCGAGAAGAAGATGCAGTCGGAAGTTAAGAACAAGTTCTTTCAGGAGGTGGATTGTTATGGATTATAAGAGCTTTAATTGGTTGGCTGGGATGAGTCTGGCTGTGATCCAATTTATAAGTGAAGCTGGAGAAGTTTAAGTCAAGAGTTGTTGACAGGTTACGTGTGTTGTTTCTGAACAACACACAAATCTTGAGAAGACTAAAGAACTCAGGGTTAGAGTCATGCAAGTTTTATTTCTTGCATGACAATATTTCCTTGCGTCTGCTCTGCAACAGTCCGATTTCCAACCTAATTAATGGTTAGTACTAATTCAAAAAGACCTAGCCTATAAAAGTGGACCCTTTCTGATAAACAGGCCAGAAATAGACAGGAAACTTGTTGCTGAGTGGTGATAAGATGTACAAGACAGGAACATTCCAAACTCCTAGATTAGAAGGGTAGAGCGTAGAGGGTAGGAAGAAATTAAGAGAGTAGGTTTGATTAAGGAGGAGTTTTGTGTTCCCGTTAACGTCTGCGGATGGAGGAGCAAAGTCGTCAGATGTTATTTTCTGTTAAGAAAATGTAATGACTGGAAAGGTTATGTCACTTGGAGGCGCCGAAAGAGTAGGTGTTGCATGTTTGAATTTCTCCCATAGCCAGGCAGGTATTTTTTTCACCGACGGTGGAGTCAAATTAACCACACTGATCAAGTACCCGGGGCTTCGCTCATCTCATTTGACATTGTAGAAATGGATGCTTGGAAATATATAAGAATAATATTTTTTTTAATTTATTTTTGATACTAAAATATTTAAAAATATTGAAGAAATAAAATTAAAGAAAATAAAACTATTTCTTTTCAGAAGTACTATTTTTCACCGAGAACATACAGGGCTTAAAATATAGACCGTCAATTATGACGTGTTCCTTTAATCTTGGATTCATTTTGTGAAACAGGAGTGAATAATTGGTCTGAACTTTTCTCATTTGGAAAGCTTTGGCGAAGATGAATTGTTTCAAGCAAATACAAGTAAATGGTTTAAACGTTGGCATTCCTCTAGAAAGGTTAATTACACCACTTGTGGAGTTTTATAATAAGAAAGCTTTGATTAATGGCATCCAAGCTTAGCCAGCTGCTGGTGGTGGCGGCGGCGGCGGCGTGGGCTAATTTAAAAATCAGGCGATCTACAAGTGGTCAACCCACTCTGAAAAACCATTGGCTTCCCTTCCTTCCTGTTGGCCTCCTTTCCATCTTGTTTTACAAAGACGCGGAGTGCAAGGTTGGCTGGCATGAAGCGACACCCTTAATTTATATATAATTCATGTTCTGAGTTACTTTATTCTAATTTAATTAGCATGAGTTTTCATCCTTCGAACTTGGTCTGATGTGATCTATCCAGCAGGTCTAAAATAATATAAATCAAAGGAAGAAAAAAAAAACATATTAAGGGAAGTCTAGTCAGCACATCAAACTAGCAACCCGGTTTATAGATTTTATTATGTTAAATTAATTTTATTTATTATATAATAAAAAATACAAAAACTAATTTATAATCAATTAGCATTGAAGGATAAAATTTAATATTAAAAAATAAAATTAAAAAAGAAGAAGATTGAATTGTGGAGAGTGAAATTTTAAAAAACATATTTTCAATTAAAAAAAAACAAAAAAATCAAGTCAACCCGGGTCAACTTGTCAAAATCATGGCTTGGTTATGAGATCAGGATAATCCCATAAAAATAAAATAAAATAATAAACATCCCAAATAAAAAAATAATCAAGTTTAAAAAGAAACAAAATTAAATAAACAGAGTTAACCCGGGTCAATTTGCCAAACTCGCGACCCGGGTTATGAGATTGAAATAATCTTATAGAAGGCAAATAACAAAAATTACGAAACTTAATTTTTAATCAATTCAATATTGAAAAATGAAATTCGAAAAAAATCAATTAGAAAAAAGTGGCATAAAAAACCAGACCCGAGTCAACTCGGATTAACCTGTTAAACCCACAACCTAGATCATGAGATTATGATATATTCATAGAAAAAAATAAAAATAAAAAAATAAATTATGTAGCCACACTTTTAACAAATCTAACATTGAAAGTTAAAATCAAGAAAAAAAACTAATTCTATGAAATCAGTATATAATTCAACATAAAGGAAAAAAAAATATAAAGCATAATTCTCAAAATAACCTAATACTAAAGGATTAAAAAAAATTGTAGTAAGGTTAAATTGAAAAAATTACTAAAAAAAAGAAAAAAAAACAAAACATCATTCCAATGAGTTTTATAAATAAGGCTACACTAATTTAGCTATATCTTTTAATTTTCACTAGTTATTGCACTAGCATTTTGTCATGTAACGAATATTTTTTTCCAACAAAAAAATTAAATATGCAAGCTTTTTGGATATGTTTTTTACATAAAAACTATTAAGTGCAAACAAAAAAATTTATGCATGTATCTAATGAAATAAATCAACAACCATTTATGTTAATAAATAAAAAAACAATCATTAACACCTAAATATGTATTTGAAAAAGTTGAGAGATAGATATACATCAAAATATTTAATATTGCAACACGAGTCATTTAGCCGGAATTTGTGTCAATGCTGATTTTTTCTTTCTAATGCTGGAATTTAGGGATCTTTCTCTCTTTACTCTTTCAAACTAGAAATTAAAAAATAATAAAAATAAATTTTTATACTAAAATTGAATTGCAAAACTATTAAGAGACTGAATGTGTATAATATGTGAATTCTGAGAATTAAAGTAATTTTTTGTGATAACTTTGAAACTATCACCTATTTATGACGTTATTTATACTTGGGTCACTTGTTTTTTAATTTTGTTCTTAGTTAATAAATTTGATCCAATTGTTTTTTAATTCTTTAAAAGGATGTAATCATGAAGAAGAAAAAAAAAAAGAAGAAGAAGAAAACCAGGATTCAGGACCGAAATTTTAAAAATAAAAATTATTAATTAATATTGTATATACAGCACAAACACAAAAGAGAGTTGTTTCTAAGGTGGACGCATAATGTTTATTTTTTTGAGACGACAATTTCAAATTAGACAGAGTCAGTTGTGTGTATGGACGCACATCTCATCAAATGACCATGCTTAATTTGAAGTTGTCAACCTTGAAAATATACATTATGCATCCAATTTAGTAACAACTCCCTTTATTATTATAGTTATAGTATAAACTAAAAGAGATAGAGGTTTTACTATAATTATTTTATTGTTCATTCTTTTATACATCATTGTAAGTTTTAATAGTGATTTTATAAAAAAAATTAATTTTATCTTTGAATTTTTAATTTGTATAATTGAGACCTTTTGAACTCAAATAAGCACTTAATTATATATTTGTTTTTGGGAGAGAGGGTTGGGTTGAAAGAGATAAGACTTAAGTGAAAAGAGTGAGTAAATTAGGTGATGGATTTGAAATTTATTTAAAAAATTCATTTCAGTTCCTGATCTTTTATAGATATTAGGTAACTAGTCCCTCTAATTTAAAAAAATTCAATTTTAATACCAAACTTTATTTTTTTTCTTTTTCAGTTTTTTTTTGGTGGAGGAGAGAGACTGGGTCTCTAGATTCCGGTGTAGAGAGAGAAAGTTTTTGTTGGAGATAATTTCAACCATTAAAACCGTCAATTGTTTCTGTTAAATGGTTCCATATGATACGAGAAGTTAAATTTAAGTGGTTTTTTTTTTTTTTTTTTTTTTTTTTTTTTTTTTTTTTTTACTTTAAAAGAGTCTAAAAACATATATGAGCTTGGGAAAATTTTTTGTTTTGTGGTGATTTTTTTTTGTATTTTTTGAGGCTACCGATTGGTTTAATAAGGTTTCAATAGTGTTTTCCAAGTGTTTTGGGTAAAAAAATAGGTTGTTTGATGAAGAAAAAAGAACCTTGTTTTTGCGGCCATCACAATGACCGGAATCTGAAAAATTTATATGATGCGTTGTTTGCCAATACTGAAGACGTATTGTGTGTGTGTATATATATATATATATATATATATATATATATATATATTCAAAGCATGGGTTGAATGACATCCACCCCCATTAACTTAAAAAAAAAGAAGGCCATGCACTAGGGCTTGAACTTGCAGGCTCGCCCATGAGCCCTTTCTTAGTGGGCTACAATGCCTAGCTTTTTTTTTTTTGTTATTTCTATTTTATAATTTATATTTTTTTATATGTGAGATTAGTATGATTTATCTGTAATATTTTATATATTTTATATAAATTAAATATATTTTATAATATTTTTAATATGTGTAATTTTTCATGATTTTTTTTGTGTTATTTTATTCAATAAAATTTTATGCATGTATCGATTTTTATTACAAATTAATTTTAACAATAAATATAACTAGATAAATGATTTATATTTTAGTTATGAATAAATATTCTCATTTGTAGTCACCGCAGGTAAAGTATAATAATCATTTAATTTTTTGAATTAAAATAATTGTTATATATAACATTAAAGCTTTATTGATTAAAAGTTAATAATTCAAATCCTTCCGATCCTTTTTTTCTATAATTAAAATTAAATAATGAAGGATAAGGTACCTTGTCTGGTAACTTAACTTTTAAATAGATATTTTTGTTTTTTGACAAATTATATCCAAATAGGATGTGGCTCAGGACATTCATGCCGTAGTTTTAACAAATGCCATCATGAATTTATTACTAGAAGAAATCTACTTGTCGGCCACCACACTTTTTATTCACCACATTATTTTCAGGAACTGTACCGGCCTTTGAAATGGCAATCTCTCACGACTGACATCAAATTAGTGAAAGAAAATGCAAAATCAACATTATATTATAGAAAAAACTAAAATATGTAGTTGTTTTTGTGAAACCATCCAAATTAAACAAAGAAAAATATAAAAACAAAAGAAAATGATGTTAGGATTTCATTGATATTGTATGATCACTTTATTCTAAAAAAATTATGTTAAACTAAATACAAAGAAATCATACATAAGTTAAAATAAAAATATTATTTTACCTTTAATAAATAAAACAAAATAAAATTATTTCTTAATATCTCCCCTCAAACTCACGATGCGGCAGCTACAAACTTTGAAAGTTTGCCAGCTAGAAAACGAAAACGGGAAATAAAATGCAACTTGGTAAAGAAATTTGTAATCTGCAAAGAAGAAGAAACAAAAGGTAAATTAATGGTGTCATGCTTGAGATGATGACGAGTAAGATGATAATCGATCTCAATCTATTGAATTTGTTTATGAAAAACCAACTTGTAAGCAATCTGAATAGAACTCTGGTTGTCACAATACATCGAAGTAGGATGAGAAAGGAAGAATCTCATATCTGCAAGTAACTAACGTAACCAAGCAATCTCTTTGGTAATAGATGTTATAACACGATATTTTGCTTTAGTTGAAGATTGAGAAACAATATATTATTTCTTGCTCTTCCAAGAAATATGAGAATCACCTAAAAATACTTGCGATATGTGAGATCATTGTCGTGATCAATATCAAATTATGCATGCAGCTCTAAGAAAGAGGTGAAAGGAAGTAAAAGACTCTAAAAGACTGTACCCCGAAGATATTACAAAATACAAAGAACAACTGCCAAATGAATAGTAATAGGAGAATTAACACACTAACAACATGAACAACATATGCAATATTTGGATAAGTAATAGTAAGATATATCAAGCTCCTAACAATAGTACAGTATAAAGTAGGATCTCTCAAAGATAAATCATTAAAAGAAGAATACATTGTGTTAACATCAATGAGAGTATTTATAATCTTATTATTAGTAAGTCTAGCCCACTCAAGAATATCTGTAACATATTTCGATTGAGAAAGAAGGTAACCTCTAAGTAAGTAGGTTATCTCAGTACTCAAGAAATATCGTAGATAACTCAAATCCTTCATTTCAACTGTCTAGTTAACTCTATCTTCAAAATTGAAATCCCATCAATGTCATCATTAGTAACAATGATGTCATCAACATATAAAGACAGAATGCTACGACCTGTATCAGTGCACTTAACAAAAAGAGCAGAATCATGACTAATAAAAACAAATCCAAGAGAAGAGATCACAATATAAATTTTCTTAAAAAAAAATATGAGGTGCTTGTTTGAGACCATATAACACTTTTTTGAGCTTACAAACATACCCTGAGTTATGTGAAACACTAGGAGGGGGCGTCATATAAACTCCTTTTTAAAGATCTCCATTCCAAAAGATATTTTTAACATCAAGTTGAGAGATATGTCACTGATGAACCAAAGTTATTGCCCTGCTGCAATAAGAGTACTCTCAACAATAACATTTCAGGTTGGTTGCAAACTAAAGTACTTTCAACATTCTTACCAAGAGATAGAGGAACTAAATCTCAAGTGTTTGTCTTATGCAAAGTAAAAAGTTCATCATCCATAGCTTGCTGCAAAAAAGGATTAAGAATTATCTTTTTATAGGAAGAGGACTCAAATAGACAATGAATAAAAGCTAAAATGGAAGTAAATGATGAAGAATAACAAGAATAAACAAAATACGATAACTTTGTGAACTTATAAATATGTATGGATTAACATATAGGTGGATCCACAATCTCAAACAAAGTTTAATGGACAATAAAGAAGAATGAAGCCTCAGGTGTGCTAGAGAGTAAAGTATTAGTACCTGTAAAATAATTAATATGAATTGGTTGAACATGAGGAGGGGTATTTGAGGTATTAGAAACCTAAGATGATAAACTATAAGAATTCTCAGAAAAAATGATCTATATGAATAAGATCAAATCTAGTCAAACTACGAGTAATTGATGAAATAGAAAAGAAATGTATATGCTTAGGAAATACAACATGACGAGACACATAAAATTTCTGAGTTATTGGATCAAAACAACAAATAACATATTGAGGATGAAGAAAGAAACACTCTTTTTTACCTTCACCATAACTAAGAAAGACACAAATAACATATGGAGATGACAACTTACTATGTTTTACATGAGGACGAAGAAAGAAACTAGTACAATAAAAAAACTTTAAAGAAAGAATAATCAGGGCATACCCATATAACTTTTTAAAAATGAAAAACCTAAAATATAAGAAGATGAAAATTGTATTAATCAAATTTACAGTAGTAAGAACAACTTCTCCTAAAAACTCACTAGGAACATAAGCAGATAATAAGAGAGAACGAACAGTTTAAAAAAAGTGCCTATATTTTATTTCAGCAATTCTATTTTGCTTAGGAGTTCAGTATATAAAGTTTGGTGAATAGTTTCATCTAAGGCAAGCAACTCATAAAATTTATTAGAGGCGTATTCCCCACCCAAATCACACCTAAAACATTTGATAACAACAGAATATTAAGTTCTTACAAGAGCTCAAAAGGCTATGTATATCTTAAAGAATTCATAACAATGTTTCATTAAATAAACCCAATAATAACAAACACGATCACCAATAAAAGAAACATAATATCAAGACTCTTCTTTTATGGCAACAAAAAAAAGCCCTCATACATCAAAATGAATCAAATCAAATAGGAAAGAAAAAACAAAAATACTTTGATAAAAGGTAAAACAAAAAATTTCTTCACTTTACATCCACTACAATAAAAAATATCGCAAGTTTTGAATTTTTCTAAAGCTTCTATGGATGCTAAAAATCTTAAGTGAGAAAACAAAACATGACCTAGATGAGAATGCCATAAATAAAAACTAAAAGAGGAAGGACTCAAATGAAAAGTAGACAAATCAGCACTAGAGTAATAGAAGCAGCATCAACAACAACTAACACTCTTAACTCATGTAAAATATATAGTCTCTACTTTCTACGGTCTGTCCCAATCAGCTTCTGAGATCACAGATCTTGTACATAACAAAAAGAACAAGAAGAAATGACTAAATAATCACTCACCAAAATCATATAACTGGACAACAAAAGCAAGATTCAATTTGAGTTTTGGAAAATAAACATTAGGGAGAGATAAGTGAGGTGTGATAACAAAATCAACACCTGCTAAGGGTATAAGAGTGTCATCAACAGTCATAACAATAATAAAGGGCAAAAAGGATACATAAGTAAAAGATGAAGAATCTGAAGATATATGATGTGAAGCACTAAAATCTAAGACCCTTTTAGAATGTGACATACCTGAGAAACTATGAGGCAACTAACCTAGAAAAGAAAAAACAAACATTGCTTATGTCTGTAAGGAGTGAAAGTTCTGAAATTGCACAACTAAAGGGGTCAATGATAAAACCTAATGAAACTATTGATGCAGTATTATGGTGTGGTGGTTTATAACCCTAAGATGGTCTATAAGCATTAGATTGTGACTATCTATCAGGCTTTTATGTTTAATTTTACTATCTCAACTTGGGACACTAAGCCTTCTAATGACCTTTTTGCTTATAGAAAGTGCACTCGTCGAAGGTAACCCTTTTGAAAGGCTTATTTTGATAATTAAAGAATGACTTAAAAGGTACTACTATTACAAAGAATTACAAGCATAAAGAATTCCTTTTTTAGAATAAAACTGAAGACATATTTCTTCAATCAATAACTCACTAATAGTAGAGTCAATAGAAGGCAGTGGAGAACAATGCAAAATTAAACCTCTAAGTTCTTTAAAATAATTGCGAAGTGTCGTTAAAAATTATGTCAACCGTTGCTGCTTTCTATGAGCAATATAGGCACCACGTGCCTTTAATTTTGCCAATTCTGTAAGAGCCAATTGATTTCAAAGATCTATTATAACAGAATAAAACTCCTAAATACTCATATTTTTCTGGTGAAGAGCTCGTATGTTATTCTCTAATTAATATTACTTTGCAAATTTTAATTGTGTGAATAACCTTTATAGATGATCCCAAACTTCCTTCATTATCTCATACTTTGCCAACCACGTACTTATGAAATGCTCAACAAGATTGTTTATCCAAGTAATAATCTTTGCACTGTTTACTTCCCAGGCATTTATCAAAGCAGCATAACCCTTATCAGTATTTCTAGGTATCACATAAGTTCCACTAACATATCCCTATATCTTTTTACCCTTAAGAAAATTTCTAATTACATAACTCCAATACAAATAATTCTTTCCATCCAGCCTCAAACTCACAGACTGAAGTGAATTATCTCTTTATGTAGCCATAATCAACAATAAAAAAAACTAGAATGCAAGAGAAAATAAAAAACAAAATATCAAATTGCAGAAATTGAATAAATATCTTCTTAAAGTTATACAATCACTCCAAAAAATTGCAAAAATAGAACGTAAATACCAAATTGTAAAAACTGAAAGGAAGATAAAATACTAGATTGCAAAAACTAAAGGGAAGATGAGATACCAAATTGCAAAAACTGAACAAATATCACTCCGGTTGGATCCGCAAAAGCTGTATTTAAGGTTAAGTCTCGTTCCATGAAACCATGCTTTGATACCATGTTAAACAATCCAAATTAAACAAAGAGAAATACAAAAATAAAAGAGAAGGAGGCTAGCATTTCATTGATATTGCATGATCACTTTATTTTGAAAAACAAATATTAATCTAAATACAACGAGATTATATATAAGCTAAAATAAAAATATCATTCTACCTTTAATAAATAAATAAATAATATTTCTTAATAGTTTTCCTGTGGAAAAAACATTGTTTACACATGCATATATCATTATGGATTTTATAATGAATATTTTTTTTTGTTATTAAACTTCTTTTCTCATCTATCAAGTTCTTTTGTTGCAAAATCAATGCCTAATTACTTTTGATTTGTTAACCAATGAAAAATTAAAAAAAATAAGGATCAAAGTGGACAAGACAAAGAAAATAGGTTGTGGTTTAAAAATTGGCGTTGAAGAGTTTAATTTAGTCCCTTTTCTTTCAAATGATCGATTTTCAATTCCTTTAGTTTTCTAAAATTTATTTTTAGTATCAAACTTTATTTTTCAATCTTTAGTTTGAGAGGAGGGAAATGGTCGTCAAATTCTGGTGGTAGATAGAAAGTGTTGGTTGACACCAATTTCAGCCATGAAAATAGTTGATCATTGTGTCAACAAGTTCCATTCAATGATGGTTATTTTATTGGGGCGTTCTTTGGTATTCTCATCACCAGTGATTGAGAAGTTTTTTGGATTCGAGTTGATTTTGGGACTTTGAGTAAATTTTAGGGTTATTTGAGACCATAAATGAGTTTATTAAAATCTATATGAAGTTTTTTAGGTGTTTTTCAGTTAAAATATATTGAAAATTAAAGTTCTAGGCTTAAAATGCCATTGCCTTTATTTTTCAACGGCCCTTCGATCGTTGAATTATGGGGTTGAAAACAACACGTTGGTTGTGCCTTTTTTGTTTTTTTTTTTTTTTAAATTACATGGACAATGCATCATATGTGCCTTAATAAAAAAAAACAATAAAAGGCATACAATGCGTCATCTGCCTTTATATATATAAGGCCTGGCACGTGAGGCAGACCTCTTTTAGACGGGATAGGCGGACAATGCATTGTTTGCGCTTTTTTTTAAATTAAAAATGGTAGATAATGACACATAATTATCTTAAAACCTCAGTAACCTCATTTCCAACCCAAAATAGCCTGCAATCAATCTAAAAACTAAAAATTAAACCAAAATAATTAAAAAATTTATGAACCATGATCTATTTTTTTTGGCATGGTTAAAAGGAAAAACAATCTTTATTTTGACCCTTCTCTCCAAGATAAATCCATTAACATTAAGGTTGGTAATTTTTATGGTTGGAATGTTGCCGATTAAAATCTCTCTCTCCTTACCATTCTTCATCAACTTTTTATCCCATCTCTCAACATTTTGGAACTAAAACTCGAGGAAATTGATGTTTTATAATGAATCTAAAAAACTTTAATTTACAGGTATAAAAAATATAATAATTGAAAACTCCAAAGACCAAATTAAACGTTTACAAAAAATAAGAACCAAATTGAATTTTTTTTCTATGTATTTATGGACTAAAACATGACAAAAATAAAATTTTTAGACCAAAGTATAAATAACTAAAACTACAAAGATAAAAAATGTAAAATTAAAAAACTTGAGAAATTGAATTTAACTATTTCAAAACCTTCACTAACTAAATTAAACTTTTCTTAACATCCAAGGCTTGTAATGGGAGGAAAATGAATTTTAATTAAAGAATGAACTAAAAAAAAAAACCTAAAACTAAAAGGGCTAAAAATGTGAATTTCAAAAAAATTTAAAGACTCGGATCATGGATTCTAATAGGTTGAAAAAAATTATGTTTTATTTAATGATATGATAATAAAAATAGACCTTTTCAAAAATTAAGTACCAATTAAATATCAGGACGTTTATATGACACTGCGATAATCTCATAGAAAAAAAACTAAAATAAAGTATGATGACCAATTTAAAATTAATAAAATATTGAAGGATGAAATTGAAAAAAATAAATTTGAAAAAAAAATAAAGACAAAAAAAAAGTTGAAAATAAAAAAAGTAAAAATAAAGTGATTCAGTGTGAAGCACCATAATATTATTTTTTTTGCTAGTGATGGTGAAAATTGCATTTCCATACTCCTTTCAAACCAGCTTAACTTGTATCCCATAATTCTTCTCCTTCCATACCAAATAATGACACATTTTAGAATTTTCCACATTAGATAAATAGGTATTATAAATCTTTTTTTTACCAAACACATTCTCTCCATAAAAATTGCATTTTCAATCGAATATCAAGAAATCATCATACTTATTATCGCTGCTATCAAGATATCAACCAACAGTACTTTTCAATCAATTTAGATAGTCTTCAACTCATGCCCCATCTATCAAGTTTATCATAATCTTTGTAGCCTTTAGTTACCTCATGTTTCCAATGTTTCTTGAATCTTTAAATATATTTCCATGATTCTAGTTCAAATTTTTTTCATTTTGTATTTTCAAATAGAAAGATATTAGATTAATGGCCCGTGCTTTGCTACGGGCCGGGCCAATTTCTTTGCAATTAAAAAAAACGCCACAATGTAATCATTGTATTTTAGAGAGCGAAAAAAAAAATCAAAGACTCAACATAATAGAAAAGGAACTAAAAAAATAATGACCATCAAACTCCATGAATCAAATTATAGAATGATGAAATCATAAAACAAAATCCATGAAAAAAAAGTATTAAGAAACAAAGCACTAGTAAAATCAAGTGACGCCATCAAAACCCGCGAGTAGTATCATGTCAAACCTTAAATATAAAAAAAATATATTGAATTGAAGTGCAAAATTGAAAAGAAAATCCAAATTTACAAAAGAATCCAACGCATAAAAAAAAAACAAAGAAAATCAATTATCAACGAACTCAATAATAATGGATGAAATTTTAAAAAATAATTCAAATGACTAAAGCAAACCCGGTCCAACCTTTAAAATTTATGACATAGATTATGAGGTCGGATCACAACGTAAAAGGCAAAAAAAAAAATAAAAATAGCAATGTAAAATTCTAACCAACCAAAATAATTAGGGATCAACATGAATTTTTTTTTATTTAAAAAAAGTGATTTAAAAAATATACATTTGAAAAGAAAGAGAACCAAATTTGACACAAAAAGAAAACAAAAATCAAATCATAAGGGATGAATTTGGAAAACAATTTCAATTAAGAAAAATGATAAAAAAATAAATTAAAATAACAATAAAAAAAATAAGGACCATATTTGATATAAAAATAAAATGTCAAGGTTTGAAATCCAAAGACAAATTAATTCAATACAGGATTCAAGACTAAAAGCATCATAATTAAAAGAATGAGAAGAAAATCTAATATAAAAATAAAGTGTAAAGGGATGCAATTGAAAAAATAATTAACTTAATAAATGATTCAAGATCAAATACATTACAATTAAAAGAATGGGGACCAAACCTAATATAAAATTAAAGTATCAAGTGATGAAATTAAAAAACAAATTAACTCAATAACTTATTCAAGACCAAATACATTGCAATGAAAAAAAATAAGGACCTAAGTTAACTTAACAAAAAAATAGCTAGACTTTGTTTTGTTTTTCTTCAATGGCTAACACGTTTTTCTAGTGTAGAGAAGGAAAAGAGGGAGGAAGGGAAAACTCCTTGTTGGAGCTCCTTCGTGTGCCGTCAACGAACACACACCTTACCATCGTGATGGAGGTGGTGAGACGCACGTAGCACCCGAAGCTCGTGAACGACACCTAATTAGTGGTGTGTGCTATGCATGCGCTAGTAGTTTGAATTTAAAATTAACACACACACACACACACCCCAAATCATCCATAACCCCATATGTGAATTACAAAAAAAAAACTATAGCAAAAAACCTAAAATGACCTCGCATCCATAGTAAAGAGAGTTTATTTTTTAGGAAAATTTAAGTTGACATACATAAAAAAAATAGAAAAAACCCGAAAAGCCCCTGAACGAAGGGTAATAGTTTTAAAGGGTTATTTGGTAATTATACTATAGAAAAAACATGAAATTACTAAATAACACCCTTTTTTTAACATAACTACTAATAAGCCTCATAGAAAAGACCTATGTACCCCTAAAGCTAACCTTGCCTACCAAGGACAAAATTAGCCTTTCCCTATAGATTCACACAGTGAAGGGCTAATGCCTTTTAGCTTATATATAATTAGATAGGCTAATGTATAGTAGGCATTAATATGTTTTTTAACTGTATGAAAATTAAAATAAAAAAGACTAAAGTGGCTCATTTTTTTTTTAAATATTGAGATAATGATATATTGGATCAATTCGGGTTCATCCATCAAACACTTAACTTAGGTTGTGAATTCCGTTGGTTTTTTTTTTTTAAAAAAAATTTAAGACTATTTTTTATTTAATCATATGATAACAAAAATGGAACGCTCATAAAATCAAGCACTAACTTAATATCAAAACGTTTGTTTAAGGCAGCGATAACTCTATAAAAAACAAGCCAAAACAAATTATAAAGTTTAATTCTCAATCAATCAAATATTGAAGGATGAAATTGAGAAAAAAAAATCAATAAAAAACTAACAAAAATTCAATGTTGAAGAATGAAATTGACAAAAAAAAAAAAAAAAACAAAGGAAAACGAAACCTTTGCGAAGTTAATCAAGACAAATCATCAACCCTAACTTTAAATCAAATAAATATAAAAGGATCAAATTAAAAAAAAAAGTAACCACAAAAAAGTAAAAGGACAAAAAAAAAAACACAGGTCACATGTGCGGGCCTAAGCTTTAAAACGAGAAGCCCAAGTGCATGGGTTTGAGCAGGCCCATGTGCCTCGGCCAATTTATTACTTTTTTCTAAGGGATGGACAACTTGTCGTCTTTGACCGCTATAGAAGTTGCTGTAAAATCATTGGAGATTTTAAATAAATTTTCAATTAAAAAGACCTAATAAACACCTCTAAAACCCCTAAATACCAAATTTATCAACCACAAAACAAGAAGTCTATAAACACAAAATAAAACATGCTAAAAACTCTTATCTCCACTATGATCTACTTTTTCCCATATAGAAACCGAAAACACCTTTAAATGCACTTCTCTTATAAAGATGAACACTTTAACACCAAGTTTGCTCATGTTTTTTTGGTTGGAATCGGACTAACCAACTTGTTTTCTTTTTTGGTGTTTTCCGGATACCTTCTCTCCTCACTCACGCTCCAGGAATAAAACGTGAAGAAAATGAAGTATTGCATCAATGCAAAGACCTCCGAGGTTGTGAATTTGTTCAACATTGAATTTGTCTAGGGACTAAAAATGCTAAACACACACCCAGAGATGCAGTAACCCTCACAAAATAGAGTATGTGATTTTGTTCCAATATTAGTTGTGGTCCTCACAATTTTAATTATATTTAATCATTAAAATTAAATTTGGTTTTGCCAAACTGAACATTTATTTAATTTCAGATTATTTTTTAAATATTGTAAGAAACTTTCCGTAAATTAATTAAGTCAAATCATTAACCGTAATCTTAAATGAACTAAAATGTAAAGGATCAAATAAAAATAAAAACAAAACTAAACAACTTAAAAAAAATAAAAAGACAAAAAAAAAAAAAACTATTGTGGTCCATTGTTTTGAGATACAATCTACAGTGAAATGCCATGATCATTAATTTTAGTTTTAATTTTAATTTTAATTGTTGGCAATACTAGAATATCAAATACCTGGAAAACATAACATGTTTAGTATTATATTTTAAAAGTGTTTTTTTTAAAAAATATTTTTTATTAATTTTAAATTAATATATTTTTAAATTATTTTGACTATTTATTTTAAAATTATTTTTTAAAAATAAAAAAATATTATTAATTTATTTTTTTAAATAAAAAATATTTAAAAAATAATCATAATAATACTTCTAAACACGCTAGTTAGACAAGGTTGTATGCTCGCGCTTGGTTAAGCTGGACCACCACGGCAAGCAAAGCATCCACCGTGTCCCAGTCACCCGACTAACCTCATACAACGTCATCGGAAAGTCTTCGAGATCCAGTGGGTCAAACGGAAGTTCACAAAATGTTCCGTTCACACACATATATTTTATTCTATTCATAATTCCAAATTCCACGTTACCTGACAAGCCCACAGGAATTCAAATATACAGTAGTTGAGACTTCAGTCAACGCGCTTACGCCGTTGTGCGCGTGTCTTACGTAGTGGGGGTGATTGTGAAAGTAATAGTTTTTTATTTAGTAATATATTAAAATAATATATATATTTTTTATGTTTTAAAATTTATTTTTAGATATTAATATAATAAAAACAATACAAAAATATAATTTAAAATAAAAAATAAAAAATTAAAAAACTTGTAAAATTACGGTCAACCACAACATCTAACACCCTCTACACACCGGCATTTCTTGATTCCAAGGGAATAATCAATGATAAGGTAAGTGCTCTTATTACTTTTTTATTACTAAGAGAAGAAACTTGTACTTCCAAAACATCAAGATTTGTACTTCTACTAGTGAGAATGTTCTATTTATATTTTTAACACTATGTTTTAAAAATATTTAAAATTTAATTTTTTATTTAAAATTATTTTTTTTTATTTTTAAATAAAAAATACTTAAAAAACACAATTACCAAGACACCATTTGAGAACGCGATGCAAACTGCATTCCTAAAAAATTTAAATTATTATTATTATTTGCTAAAAATTAATTTTTTTTTGTATATTTTGGATTGTTTTGATGCGCTAATCTTAAAAATAATTTTTTTAAAATAAAAAAAATATATTATTTTAATGTATTTTGACATAAAAAATATTTTAAAAAATAATTATAACTATACTCCAAAACAGATTAAAAAAAAAAAAAGAAACTTATACTACCAAAAACCAAGATTTGTACTACCCCCACTCCTGTGAAAACTTTATTATTTTATTAATGTTCTTAACGCCCCTTTTAAGAATATTTAAGAATTGTGGACGCTTAATTAACAAATCTATCTAATATACTATATATCCACTTGTACATTAGAAAAAAAAAATATCTATGTATATAATATATATTACACCTCATTATATGAATACTTTAATTTAAATGTTTTTAAAACATATATGAATATGATTATGGGTTGTTTGAAAATGAATTTTGAAACTAAATGATTTTATAGAGGTTGTGGACAAAATAGGAAATGAATACGATGATGGGATTTGAAAGGTTTGCTGCCGTAGGTCCCCCCTATAATAATAATAAAAAAAGAGGCGTGTGCCTACCACAACCTGCAACTAGCTGTCAACCCCGCCATTGATGCCTCTCTCAGAGAAAAAGATATGTGCCTCTTTTTTTTTATTATTATTTTTTTACAATCAATATATATATATATATATATATATATATATATATATATATATATATATATATATCTTTTTCTCTGAGAGAGGTATCAATGGCCGGGTTGACAGCTAGTTGCAGGTTGTGGTAGGCACACGCCTTTTTTTTTTATTATTATTATTTTTTTACAATCAGTATATATATATTTTTTTAATGTAGCGTGAAATGTACGAAAAAATGTTGTTATAATTTTTATTTAGAAATATATTAAAATAATATTTTTTTAGTTTTTAAAAAATAAAATGATTTATTAACTCTAAAAAATAATAATTTAAAGTAAAATATTAATAATTATTTAAATAAAAAATACGTTAAATTCCTTAATAAACAGCAACAAGTGGCCAAGACAAAGCTCTCATGATTTCTTGCTTTCACAGCAAGGCCTACGAAAGATGAGACAATCTCGATTAAATTATTTAAATCGTTAATGTATCGATGAATTCTCAATCATTGCGTTAATAGAACTATCAGTATTAATGTGAAATTCACGTAATTTCTTTATATTTATATAAACCATCAAGCTATTTAATGGCAAAAAACAAAAGGGACAGAGAATTTTATAAAATTATATGAGTTTCAAGTTATTATATAATATTCTGATTAACTAAAACTATCACAAGAACTTAACTGAGAATCCATTGATGGATGAGGAAATGTAAAACAGATAAGAACTGAGTCGAGATTTTTTTTATAGAAGCATCTGTTGAAAACTATGCACAGCTAATCCAGGCAGTTTTGTATATATCACTTTCCTCGAAAGACGCCTCCTCTCTTCTTACAAGAGGAATCCTATAAATCTCAAGTTTCTGGATTCACAACTCTCTCATCCACCCACAGAAACCAGAACCTCATCAGGGAACAGTTTCAGTAGTTTTTCCATTTAGGGGCTGAAACTTGCTTTTCCTCTGTACGTCGGCATCTCATCCCTGACATCAATCCCTGCTTCTATAAGCAGCAACCAGCCAACCAGCCATGGATAAGTCTTTAACAACTCTGTTGTTTTCTTGCACTTTATTGATCTCCTTTTGTGTCCCATCTCTGGCTCAAACTTGCGGGAACTATACCTTCTCTGGAAACCGATCGTACAGCACTTGCAATGACCTTCCACAGTTGAGCTGTTCTCTTCACTGGAATTACCACCCATCGAACCTGACAGCTGATATTGCGTTTCGCAAATCTGGAGCATCGACATCTAACTGGATATCATGGGCTCTAAATCCTAGCCGGCGAGCGATGGCTGGTTCACAGGCTCTTGTAGCGTTCCAACACCCCAATGGCTCCATTCTTGCTTACACTACCCAGTTAAATGATAACCCAAACATGCAACCTGGTAGATTGAGTTTCGATGTCCCCAGTATTGCCGCGGAGTTTTCCTCCAATGGGGATATGATAATATTTGCAACACTTCAGCTTACAGATAGCTTGCGCTTGACCAACCAGGTTTGGCAAGAAGGTCCTGTGAATGGAGGTAATCCTGGTCAGCATCCCACCAACGGACAAAATGGGAGATCGATGGGGACTGTAGATTTTATAAATGGATCAGTAACAACAACCGGTGGAACTACCTCAAAACAACGAAAGAGAAATGTAAGTGGACGGTCAATTAATTATGCAGTATGTATAGCTATAGGAGGATGCTATCTGGGCATGGGTTTAACTTGTTTTTTTATTTTTTTTTTCTCTAACTTGTAATTCTGAAGGTGATTTAATTGATTTTTTCAGGTTCATGGAGTATTAAATGCAGTGAGCTGGGGAATTCTTATGCCTGTGGGGATCATCATAGCTAGGTACCTGAAGGTGTTCAAGTCAGCAGGTCCAGCATGGTTTTACCTGCATGTTGCTTGCCAAACTTCTGGTTATGCTCTCGGGATTGCTGGATGGGCGACTGGTATAAAACTCGGGAGCGATAGTCCTGGAATTTCCTATGATACCCACAGAAATCTTGGCATGATCATCTTCGCCCTTGGAACCCTTCAGGTATTTACTAGCACATCGCTCTTTTTCTTTCTTCTAGCTTAGAGCAATTAATTGGAATTTGATTGTCATTAAACTTCTTTCAGCCTCCATTAGTACAACATGGTATCGATAGTTTCTAGATTTCTTTCCTCGTATCAAAGCATGCCTGAAAAGTCAGCATGTTCTTCATATTGTTTTCAAACATACCCAATTAATGTAGGAT
Organism: Populus tomentosa; assembly: GCA_018804465.1. Classification (NCBI taxonomy): domain Eukaryota; kingdom Viridiplantae; phylum Streptophyta; class Magnoliopsida; order Malpighiales; family Salicaceae; genus Populus; species Populus tomentosa. The sequence continues at coordinate 11,237,481 of CM031995.1, forward strand.
CTTTTCAAGATCAGCCACCGGCATCTGGTTGCAAGGTCCCATTCAATCAACGTGATTAGAAACCATCCACCCTAGCAATCATTTCGAAAGGGAAAAAACAGAAAGTATAAAGAGATGGACTTACTTTTTTAGGTTCTCTCTTCTCCGGCAAAAAAAACCGATGTCCCCACTATAATTTCTACTCAAGTAATGTAAAAATTACCTTGTAGCTTAGTCTTCTCACAAGTAATGCATTGCCGCCCTGTTTGCAGGTGCTTGCCTTGCTTTTGAGGCCAAAGCCAGACCACAAATACAGACTGTATTGGAACATATACCACCACTCCATCGGATATACTACCGTGATTCTGAGCATTGCTAACATCTTTGAGGGATTTGATGTTTTGGACAGTGAGGATAACTGGAAAAAGGCTTATACTGGTGTTCTAATATTTCTTGTGGTTGTGGCGGCTGTTATGGAAGCAGTAACTTGGTTCATTGTGATCAAGAGAAAGAAAGCTGCAAGTTCTGATAAGCATGTTAATGGAGAAAATGTATATGGCTCCAGGGCACAGCAGACTGCGTAACTGATGGTTGGTTTAACATCACTTAACATGCTCTGTGTTCTATGTATACCACCTGATTAGAAGTTCATTAGCGAGCTCCGGTTTTTTTATTTTTATTTCTCGGCATTCTATTACATGACGATTGATGTATTTTTGGATCACATATATGATTTAATAGAGCTTGTGTTTGTTTTATTTGGTCATAATTCACAAATACAGCCCTCCTATTTATTCTTTTGGGAAATTCTATGATCTGCCATATTCTAGCCAGCAGGCAAGCAGGCAGGCAGGCCATAGCATCATCATGGTCTTCTTTGGTTATTGTATTTTTGTGTGGAGTCGAGGGTGAGATTAGAAAGCTGGTTTTATCTCCTTGTCAGGTCTGCAGTACATTTACACCTGGGGAAGGCATCCATGGGATTGGTCCAATTAGTAGTCGTAGCCACGTAACTTTTTAAAATGAAGTCCAGCATGGCCCAGTTAGCACTCGATTGAAATGTAATAATATGTATATGACCCCTGAGCACTTCCAGAGTGGGAGGAGCTCTAGAAGGCATTTGTCATTCTCTGGTTCATGCATTATCTGATTAATGGAAGAGCAGGCGATGATTGGGAAACATCCTGTCATGGCATAGAAAGTTTCCAACAAATGTTGAGTCATGCGGTCGGAAAGCAGTAATAAGAAGTAGGTTTTGGAAAATGTCAACCTTCATTTCGGAAAACTATGTGGTTATTCAAAAATATCATGAAAACTGTTTCGGAAGACTACTCTTTGTAAGTCATAGGAAGATGGGATTTTCTGGAGAGGTGAGATTTTCATGGTTGATAAGATTTTATGGTATTCGACGAGGGGAAGAAACAATTAGTAGCACCTGAAATGCAGTTTGACTAAAGGCACAGGTGCTTCAAAGACATTTATATCTAAACAGAGCCAAAATATAATAAAATAGGAACACTCTTGTACAAGTTCTAGCAGAAGTAACAAAGACCAGGGATAAACTAGATCCTAAACAGTTTCCCAAATGCAAAAATGTTGTAAATTTAAGGACAATTTAAGACTCAACCTCACAATCATCTGCATCTGTGCATGAGCGCTCACCGATGATTTCTAGAGTGGCAATCTCTTTGATGACTTCAGCTTTGTCAGCTTCAAAATGTTCGTCCTCTGAAAATAATTAAGCAGAATTAATATCCTTGTTTTCATTAGCAATCTAGTATAAGGTAACAAGGACTACAAACTTCAGAACTTCGTTTTCTAATTATATCACTTTCACCTTTATCAATGCTGAAGTCGCCTAGAAACCTAAGAAGCTTGCTTCTATTTGTAACAAGTACACTGATGATCTCAGGAGGCTTTTTTTTATTTGCTACAAATAACTATCATTTACAAAAGGTTAATTAAAATATGACAGATCAATAAAAGCAGACATAATATCTACAATATCCAAATATCTTGCTACACTACCTTGAACACATGAAACGTGTCCAGTTGCATTGTCTTATTTGAATCCTGCAAATGAAGGAACCAAGATTTATGGTGGTATAGAAGTACTAAGATTTTATACAAACACATGTACATGCTGTGTACAAATATGGTTATCAGAGAGGGAGGGGGAGATACCCTGAAAAGGTTCATCAAGATCCTCATGTTCTCCAATGAACTCACATACCGAACCATCACAGCAGAATTTGAGCGGTCAAGTAACATGTATCCCAACAGCTGAAGCACGTTATATGCTATTCAGAAAAGATGTTGTATTCTATTTCTCCTTAACAAATATCTCTGCTTTCTTTTTTTTGGGAAAAAAACAACAAAGGAAAGCCCTCAGAGAAAATAAAATAAAAAAGGATTTCCCCTTTTCACTTTTTTTTTTTCACGCTTATAGCTGCTTTCAAATATTTGAGCATATTAATTCCCAGCAATGGGATTTAGACATATACTACTGTAACTTTTTTTTTTTTTAATAGAAAATCAATATAAATAAATTTGGTCGAAGATGATTTTATAAAAAAAAATATAAATCAACAAATGATGCAAAATGTAGATTGCTCCTGTGAATCTTGTATTACCTTGACAGCATGCCTTCTGGTTATGTAACTGGGAGATTGTAGCAATTGTGAATTGAATCCTTGGAAAAACTGGAACAAGGGAAAATTTGTTGTCACGTAAGATATTGGTAATAGGAATTAATCACTAACAAAATGGAAGGAAAAAGGTAAGTAACTAAGTGTTATGTTATGTTTAATCACACCATCAACATGGAGATTATACAGGGCAAGTATTTATCACCTCCAAGTGACATCCATGCCAATTACTTTGGTCTTATAATTCTACAGATTGTCTGATACCACTTCAAACTGGTATTTTTGCAAGCATAAATTATAAGCAATGCCTATGGTTGTCATTAATGCTCTCTGGTATGAGTAATCAGCATCCTCTTTTTTACAACGCCGTCCTCTTCAGATGAATAAGCTTAAGAAGCTCATCTAAATAACTCAATTAGTTGATCTTTTAATTAGAATGCCTTACAGTACGATCTTTGATCCAGAAATATATTTGTAAACAATTTCACAGCTGCTATTAAAGAAGCTCCATTGATCCTAGCAACAAGAATTTATAATAGGATCAGTCTTATGAACATGTGAGGGATGAATGATAGAATTGCCATTCCAATGCCTCAAGCAGAGTCTGTTCTGAGCTGTCAGCGGCCTCCTTTTTACAATGCCATCCATTTTCAGATGAAAAGCTTTAAAAGCTCTTGCTTGCCAATGAGATGTGGCTTAGCTATCATTAGTATCCTTTTTCTCCCAAGAGGTCTCTGTTCGAACCTCTCCTTTGTAAATGAAAACCTCTTGCTAACTAACTCAACCAGTTAAACTTTTAGCTGGCTCTGTCATTGATGAAGGGTGATCTTTCTAATCCAGCAATAATTCTTAAACAAGTTCACATCATTTGTTTATGAAGTTTCAATGATCCTAGGAACAATATTGTTTAATAAGATCAGTATTATGAACATGTAAGGGATGAATGGCAATACTGAAATATCTCTGAATCTACCTCCAATTCAATGTCTTAAGTGCTGTTGATTTTAGCAGTGAAACTAGTTGACACTCTGCTGTATTGGATCGTCCACTATTCATGTTCTTTGAGAAGACATTACAAGTTGCTGTAATATATGTATATAGGTAAACCTCACTAGACTAGAAAGGAGATATTGATTAAACTACCTACCCAGTCATAATTTGCAGAAAGAAATTCTGCAACAGTTGATCTATGCCTTGTCAGGAGCTCCTGTGGAAATGTGGCAGCGGGTCAATGATCATACTCTTAAAATTAGAAACATATGAAGAACAATAGTACAAAAGAACAAGTTCCATGCACAACATTAGGCAAATATACTGATTATTGATAGAACTGACACATTAAAACATAATCCGAGTGTGGATTGTAGATAAATAAGTTATTGCATACATCAAGAAATCCAAACACAAAACATTCTGGTTAAACCTGACAAAGCCATAGGATGATGGATAGATAAATGGTAGGCCATTTGAGCTAGAAGCTGGATCCCAACTCCACAGGTAGAAGATAGCGAAGACGGTAAAACAAAGAAGAAAATATGGTTATTGTGGAGGTAGAAGGTATTTTGCCTGCTCAGGTTTCAATGAACACATGTAACGACTAGTAGAAATTATGTTCCTGATACAAACTTATCCTGAAGTTCTTAATCCTGCAAATTTATCATTTACATAAATATTTTGATGGTAAGAGCAGCTGCAAAGGCTTCTAAGATAGATTAGAAAAAAATGCATTAATGGATCTAATGTTACATCAAATCGGTAATCTCTTAGTCTATGAAGAATACAAGCAGTAGTTTTCTGCCAGCACGACACGCACACCAATTTTAGATGTAAGAACATAAATAAGTAAAAGAGCTGTTCAACATACTTTAAAAGTTGACTGAGCATCTGATGCTATGTCATAATGTGGAATTTGTATGTAGGTAAAAAATTTCTTCATGTACTCTGATCCCAATACGTACCTGAGAAATCAATAAGATTTATTGAAATAAATCACGTTAATTGTGCTAATGCAGAAATTAAGCCATATTTGACAATTCTGAAGCTAGTGTGGTCGAACTACAGAATAAAAATGAAAAATGGTAACACGGCTACCCTTGGCATACACCTATGATGTCCTAAATTTACTTCATTTTGTCTATTTGAGGGAAGAAAGACAAAATGCCTACAACTTTGTGCTACAAGTTTCGGACAGGTAAAAAATAGATGTTGCAGGAAAAGTTAGTGATCGATTACCTCCTAGCTATGTTTTGTGTTTCCTATTATAATGATGGAGGCATTTCGTACCTTCATGAACTTTCTGGACTGCGTCTTAGATTGCAAGGCAAAACCAAATACTAATTACTAGTTTGAATATAATCTGAACGATAATATGCATTTAAGAGGGCCAACTATGCCTAGAAATTTCCTGCAATAAGCAACAACAAGATCAGCACCTCAGTTTTCTGCAGCAAAAGAATCCGGCCTTCATTTCAACTATAATTAACCCTCCATTGTCTCTAAAGACTAACAAAACTGACCAGGAACAAAATCTGAACCCTAGCCAGTAAACACATAGCTAATGAAAACGTCCATCATTGACCATTGCTGATAAGATTTCACAGAGTCAAATAATAAAAAATCCAAATCATATAACTTACCTTGCCACAATCTGATGACGGATGCACTCCCTCGAAATTGCACCATAAGTTAGAGCAATGTCACCATCTTCATAACTAATCACATTAGTAGGAAATTAGTAAGAAAAAAAAAAAAAAAACATTAACACATCACACCCACAAGTATTGTTTCTTGACAACAAAAGTCTATTTATTTATTTTTGGTTTACCCAGGGAGCAAAACATCCATAAGTTCTAAATTATTTTCCAGATACTCGGAAGCAATCAACCGCCCACCAACTCGTTGCCTCTGCAAATTTGCTAGAACATGAGTAGCATTTTGACGTGCCTGAAATTAACAAAGGGTGCTCATGAAACCCACAAAACTGGTCTCATCAATCATAAAATAATAATAATAATAATTAAAGAAAGCATATATATTTGGTTGATGAGCTTACCCCCAAGTCGAGTTTTGGAAGACAAACAACGAGAAGGCGGAACGTATCATGCTTAAAGAACTCCCGAGCCAAATGCGCACAAGCATCAGGATTCGGCTCTGCTTGTCCATTCCCAAATAAAACTACCCTCATCTCCAGAATCTGTTTGCCCAGCTCGGACATCTGCTCATCATTATTAATTTTCCATAAGATATCGATCTAAAAAAATTGAGAAAGAAAGAATAATCAGTGCATACTGAACGTACCTTTTCCTCGCGCTTGCGTTCTCGAGTTTCGGTTTTCTGGTCAAGAAAGATGAGAAGATCACGTGTTTGTAGCACAAGCTCCATGGGAGTCCGGGGTTTTGGCTTGAAGAGTCCCTTCATATCTTGGACACATGCACGAGCAGGAAATCTTCTGCTGAGGATTTGGTGCAAAGACGACGACGACGACGACGACGACGACGAGGGTTTTAGTAACGGAATAAGAGGAGAAGAAAATGGGATGCAGATGATAGTAAATGACAGATAAAAATATAAATGAAACCGTTTTCTTTGGTCTTGGCTTTGCCTTCCTGGTCGTTATACTCCGATTCTTGGCACTCCATGACATGTCATGAAGGTTTGTTTGTTATTTTAAGGTGTGCCTTTTGGCCCCTTCCACAAAATTCTCTCCTTGCTGCACACTTGTGTAAATGTACTTCTAGGGCTATTTTCGATGCTCTATATTTATATTACTTTACAATTTTATTAAGGTTTTCCTAATAATTATGGTCATGATGATTATGACAACAAATAGTTAAAAAGGAGTTAGATTTGTTGTTTTAGATATTTCCTGTCAGTTTTGTCAATGATCTTTAATACTAGCATGATTATTTTTAAAATATAAATAATGATTTATTTATTTATTTTTAATAAAAACTATATAATTTTAATTTTTATATATAAAAAATTTAGGGTTAATATGAAATAACTTAGTGATTTGGTTAAAATCTATGATTTTTGTGTTGGATCGAATTAACTACTTAATCAGGTTTAAAACCTTTAATTTTAATAATTTACTAATAACTTTTTAATCCTCAAATGTTATAAAAATATAGTCTATGATACGGATCATGAAAGTATGGATCACATTCTTTTTTATTTTTTTTGGGGTTAATTGGATGGGAAATGATATGCTAACATAGATACCTTACAGACAAATGCACATATATATTTTGATACTAAAAAATTACACTAATGCAAAAGGTCTTTCAATAGATAGGAAAAAAAAAATACCATCTTCATATTTTGTCTTTTCTTTGTACCTTTAAAGAATTATATAGGTAATAATTACAGTTTAACCCACTTATAAAATATAGAATTACATGATTATTTATTCAAACAAAAAATAAGACATTATTATTATTATTATTATTATTATTATTATAATTATAAAATCACTACCTATTAATTTGTCAAATAAAAATAGGAATACCGATAGAAAAAATACATCGATCAATTATAGTAACATTTACCGACATAAAATGACGTCGCTGTTTCCATTGATAAATACCGATGAGATTATAATTAGAAATCAAGGAATGAAAAAAAATGGAAACATGACATGTTTGTCAGTGAATCTGTTAGTAATATTTAAGTTATAACCTGACAGGCTACTCCTCTCTTTCCTTCCCTCATTTCTTCTTCTTCTTCATATGTTTTATTACGTAGAAAACAACATCTTCCCCCTATTTTATCACAAATCAAGCTCCAATCATTACAAATCCAACCACCCTAACACTCAGCCTGTCAATATCTATGTTCTAGTTCAATTTTATTTTTTTTTAAGATTCGCTACATCAAGTAAACAAAACTACTCATTTTTTTATGTCAAAATTTTGATATTTTTATGTAGTATATGTAGTTTGTTTGTGTGTTTATTTATTTTATAGTTTTTTTTCTATAGAAATTTATTGTATGAATGTATTATTTCTACATGTTAGGGTTTATTTGAGATTTTAAAAAACTATATTTGTTTATCATTTAATGAAACTGAGTTTGATTATGTAACTTATATGTTTTATAATGAAATAAAAATGAGTTATTTAATGAGTACATTCCATATTTTATCGATTTTATCATTAAGTTGAAAAATAAGATAAATTTAGAGGTATTTGAATTTTTTTGGAGCATATTGATAATCATTAAAGAGTACTATTAAAATAGATTGAATAATTTTGAATTAATCAATGATAACTAATTAATTGAGTATTTATGATTTGTTTTTGTTAACATTATTAATTAAAACATGTTGTCATCAATATTGTATATAAGTTTCATATAAGTAATGGATAATTGTTCTTATATGTATCGAGTTTCACCTGAAGGGTTGTGCATGATGAATTATTGTAATGAGGTTTAAGATTTTATTAATTACACATTATCTAATCATAAAAAATATTAGTGTATGGGGTATTAAATATTCATGTAAGAAGTGTAAAAGTAAAAAGTTTCTCAATCCATACGTTGCTACTATGCATATTCTACAAAAAAGATTCATGGAAAAATACTTTTGTTGGTTTCCACACTGATTAGTACTTAAAAGTGCATTGTTATCAAGGTTTTATATCATTATTTTGCACTTGAAGTATCAATAACTCCTTAATAAAAGCATGTTTTATAATAACAAGTCTGATACTATAAGATATCTTTAATTTATGGTAAATATTCATCTTAAATGTAGGCCTATCACATAAATTAAAGGATTAACTGATGAGTTTAACTACTGAAATTTAAAAGACAAAGAGATGGCCAAACTTAGAAAAGAAATGCTGGTTCAGTCTAAACTGCAACACTGTTTGGTCATTAGGTCATATCTGGAGCTGTAGATCTTGGATTTAGGTCTGCTCTATATGGATGGAAAGCTGAGATATAGGCTTAAAACTTTCATGCGAAGTCCAAGATTTAAAAAGGCTGTTTTCAAGTCCAAATTGTAACAACAATAGAGAAGCCTGAATCTGTCATGCAGCTCAGACACTGTTTAGTGTTCAGCCCATATCTCGAGTTCTAGAAGTCCAAATGACCTCAATTTTTTTTGTTGTAAAAATAAGACAATTTCCTAGAACTTTCACAGTTAAGTCTATTCAAATTCAGACGTTATCAATGACGTTTTGTTCAGACAAGAAGATAAGGATTGTCATCAAGTCAAGATGTGGCCACCCACTCAACAATTAGTCATCAAATCAATAGTTTCAAATTTTGACCTATTAAAGGAGGCATTTGCCATGCATTTAGGCATCTTCATGTTCAGATCAAGATCTTGCTCTTGCTCTCTTTCTTTGTATTTTGTAATGTTAAAGTTTTATTTTATGTTATATTAATCTCTTGTTTATGCTTTTCATTTCCTTTACTATACTTATATAACTATGTTCTTATCTTGTTTATTTATGTTTCTCTCTTTTATTATGTTTAGCTAAATTTATTATGTCAAGATGAAAAGGTTACCTTAATGGTGTAAGAATAAGTATAGTATAAACTCAACATGGACTTTAATGCTTGATACTAACATGTTTTGTATTTGTTATCTTGTTCACTTTGCTTGTTAAATGGTTAATCTAGATTTGTGTTGTATAACACTTGATACAACAAATGCTTGGCACTTTTATGGTCAATCGTATGGTATAACCTACACCTGTGCTATGAAAGGAACTTAATTTGTTGTTAACATAAGTTAGCATAATGAATTCTCGACAATATTTAAAAGTTTGGTGTTACTTAAATAAAATAATCAATATGATCATGTTAAAAATTTATAATGAACTATTAAGGATAAATCATCCGATTGGAACCTCTTTTGTGTGTGGTTTCCAGTTGATTAATAAAAAGAGTTTATACTATATTTATTTCTAATACTATTAGTGGATCCTCTAACCTTGACATTTGTTTTTATCATTGTTGAATCATCATATTAATCTTACATCTCAAAGTCCTCTTTAACTTATTATTATTATTATTATTATTATATAGTTAACCTCCCTGTGGTTTGACCCCGATCTCGCCGGGTTATTTATTACTTCGACACTCCTACACTTGGGAGAAGACATCAATCTTTTGGTCATGTCAAGTTTTTGGCGCAGTTGCTGGGAAGGTAAATTTTTGTACAAATTATAAATTTTGTTATATTTTTGTCTTTTCACTTTTCTTTTATCTAACTTTTGTTTCTTATTTTTTGTCTCCTTTTCCTTTTGCTTTTCTTTTCTTCCATTTATTCTCTTTCTACACGTGCATGAGTGTTTGGTCACATACATTAAGTGGTAGACTTTGTAGGGTATCCTCATCATTTTCAGAAAATATGGCCGAAGAAAATAACTAGTCACTTCATAATGATAATAATGAGAATAACCAAGTTAGAACACTTGGAGACCATATGAATCCTACAAGAACAAGTGCACCCTCATGTATAGTTTTCCCTCCTAATGCATCTCACTTTAATTTTAAGCCAGACATTATCCAACTTTTACCTTCTTTTCATATCTTAGATATAGAAAATCCATACTTGCATTTAAGAGAATTTGAAGAAGTCTGTAACACTTATAATGACTTAAATTATAGTATGAATACCATCAAAATAAAGCTTTTTTCCTTTTTCATTAAAAGATAAAGCTAAAACATGGCTACAAAATCTTAGGTCAGGATCCATTCGTGCTTGGGATGAAATGCAATAAAAAATTTTAAAGAAGTTTTTTCCGTCTCACAGAACAAACTCTTTCAAAAGACAAATCACCACATTCACTCAAAAGCCAGGAGAAACATTTTATCAATGTTGGGAAAGGTATCGAGACTTGTTTAATACTTGCTCTCGTCCTGGTTTTGAAACATGGGGATTGGTTTCACATTTTTATGAAGGGTTAACACCTAAAGATAGACAAATAGTGGAATTGATGTGCAATGAAACTTTTGAAAATAAAAACCCTGATGAAGCAGTAGAGTACCTAGACTTGCTAGCTGAAAATGCTTAAAATTGAGACACTACGAGCACTTATGAGGCACCGAGTAAAACTCAACCTCATACATCTAGTGGAGGTATATACAACCTTAGGGAAGATCATGACCTCCAAGCCAAATTTGCATCTTTAGCTATAAAAATTGAAGCACTAAAATTGAAAAACAGTGGTCAATTAAAACCTGTTTAAGAAATTGTATGTCAAATATGTGAAACGAATGAACACTCAACTAATGACTGTCCAACTTTGCCTTTTTTCAAGGAATGTCTCCATGAGCAAGCTTATGCTTTAAATAGTTTCCAAATGCCCAATCATAATCCATACTCGCAAACATACAACCCTAGTTGAAGAAATCACCTAAATTTCAGTTGGAAGAGTGATAACAATAATGCATAAACTTCACAGGCACCATTTCAAGCACACTACAATTTCTAAAATTCTTATGGATATGCACCTCTTTATGCTCCACCTCCTAGAAGAAATTTTGAGGAAATATTGCATGCATTCTTTGAAAAGCAAGAGACAATCAACACTCAACTTGCTCAAAGCATGACAGATTTTAAAGATACTCTTGCAAAATTCACATCTACTCTCAGTTTTTAAGAGAAAGGTAAGTTTCCATCTCAACCACAATAAAATCCAAAGGGGCAATACAATGTAAATGTAAGTAGTTCCGGAAGCCATCACATGGATCAAGTCAAATTAGTCATCACTCTTCGCTGTGGTAAGGTTATTGAAAACCACTCTTGAACCTTGTGAGAAAGATGATGAGTTAATCTCCGAGGGTAAGGAAGCGGTTGAATCTGAACATTGTAAAGAAAAAACTGATTCCCCGCCAGCACTTCCATTTCCTCATGCTATGACCAAATAAAGAAAAGTAAATCACAACTTTGAAATCTTTGAAACTTTCAAACGGGTAAGGATTAATATACCTTTGTTGGATGCTATTAAACATGTACCTTCTTATGCTAAATTTTTAAAAGATCATGCACTGTAAAGAGAAAACTAAATGAGAAAAAGAAAGTCTTTTTAGCCGAACAAGTAAGTGTCATTCTTCAGAATAATAATGCTTTAAAATATAAAGACCCTAGTTGTCCTGCAATTTCTTGCTTTATTGCAAAACATAAAATTAAAAGAGCTTTACTTAATCTTGAAGCTAGTGTGAATTTATTTTCATATTCAATTTTTCAAAGTCTCAATCTAGATGAGTTAAAACCAACTTCTGTAACTCTTTTACTTGCCGATATATTTGAAGATGTGTTAGTACAAGTTGATAAATTCATTTATCTCGTGGATTTTATTGTGTTGGATACACAACTTGTTGAAGCATGTAATTTATTTCTTATTATTTTATGACGTCCATTTCTTGCAACTTCTAATGCATTGATTAATTATAGGAATGGACCAATGAAGTTATCATTTGGAAATATGACATTTACGATGAATATTTTCAACATTTGCAAGCAACCTGAAGATGATAATGATTTACAAGAAGTAGATCTTGTTGAAGAATTAGTTTATCATTAACTTGAATCTACTTTGAGTAAAATTGAGTTTGGTGAATCTGAAGATTTACAAATGATTTATTCTTCAGGAAGAAATCACGAATAAGAAAGGCACCGAAAATGTTGATGCGAATCCTTTGTCATGAGTGACAATAGATTCGACATCCGACATCACATCTATCGATGATTACTTTCCTAATGAATCCTTACTTTCTCTTAGATCATTGTCTTAGTTCGCTAATTGTGTTAATTTTCTTGTTGTAGGATATTTTCCAGCTCACTAGAGCACCCAAGATAAAAGAAAATTCTTGAACCAAGTGAATGAATTTTATTAGGATGACCCTTACTTATTTAAATATTGTCTAGATTAAATATTTCAAAAATGTATTCTTGACAATAAGTAAGGAGTGTCATTAAATTTTATCATTCTGAGGCATGTGGGGGTCATTTCTCATCAAGAAAGACAACTGCAAAAATCTTACAATGTGAATTTTACTGGCCCACCATGTTCAAGGACATACATACATTTTGCAAAACTTGTGAAAATTGTCAAAAAATTGATACTAGTAAAAAAGTTTTGCTTTATAATTCTAAAAAGCTAAGATCAAGATGGAACGGTCCTTTTATTGTGAAACATGTGTATCTATATGGGGCCTATGGTATCAAGAATCCAAGGAATGGTAATGTTTTCAAGGTAAATGGACATCGTTTGAAAGTTTACTTTGACAATATTTCAGTTGAAAATGACTCTATTGAATTAGGTGATCTTATATATAAAGATTGATTCTTTTCCTCACATTGTTTTTGTGTTTCTTTTTTGTGTGACCTTTGTTTTGCTAATTTCTCTCACGCCAATCAAATGGCGGATAACGGTACTCTGTGACTCTTAAGTTGGTTATTTCAGTTTTCTATGATAATTGATATCTGTGTATATATTTGTTCAATTTCTTGTTCCTTCTCTTTGCATCTCTTTTCCACTTCTCATCTAAAACATGGACACCACTCTTGAAAAATTAAAAAATTATTTTCCCGTTTTGCCTCAAAATGCGATTACAAAAATTTACCGAGCTAGGTGTGCAAGATTGAGGTTGTTAATGAATCATGGAATTCCTGAAGATGTTCATTAGATGATTGAAGCAAAGGTCTAATTATCAGTTGAGTCTTCTAATTCTTTTATTTCATACATGCTTGGGATAGGTAATAGCACTTTTGCAAAGAAATGTCATGCAAAACGACTGAAAGTCTATTATCGATGTGCCAGATGGACTTGTAATGCACAATGTTATTATTTAAATATGGTATCTATAAACCGTGAAGATAAAATACAATTCATTAAGGATGGCATGAGTAAGGAGTCTTTAAATAATCTTCTATTAACTATTGAGACGCATCCTAGTGGAGATGTATATCGTGTAATTCATGATTTATGGCCCAATTTTTATAAAGAACATTATCGACTTAGTCTTGGGAATCTAACTATAAAAGACCATGTTTGTCATTTTTTAAGAAAACTGGATGGGAAGCTTATCATCGACCCATAGAGGGTGTTTAAGTCGTTCTTGGATGTAAAACCAAGGGAAGATGGGAGTCATAATCACAACTACGATTTGAGTCTTAGTTTGTAAAAATTTGTGTCTTTTGGTTTTATTAATAGCATAATATTTTTCTGTTTTGTTATCTCTTATATTTGTTTAGGTGTGTTTCAAGATTGTTAGTGTTCGCTGCTTCAGGTGATGACTTCTATATTCTATCTTTTTACCTTAGGACATTGAGGATAATATCTCATTTTGGTTGGGAGGAGAGGGTAGTAGTTGACAAAAAAAAAACTAACCAACTAATTGCTTTTGTTTTTAATAAAACCATTTGACAAAACTGTTATTAGGATGGTAGAGTAAGGAGAAGTTTTATTGACTCTTGAGACACATCTTAGTAAATATTCTTATCAAGGTCTATCATAATACTTCTTGAAATATTCAAGTTTACAAACTCTCGCATTGTTATTACTTGATTATGCTCATATACTCATTTAACAAGTATTTTTAAACCTTCATTTTCACACACACACACACACACACTTTAACATATGATTGTGGGTTGCACATTGGATTATTACATTATTTATGTTCTTTTTTAAAAGGTAAAAACTAAAGGAAATTGATAGTATATAATTTGTAAAAAAAAAACAGAAAACAGAAAATAAATAAAAATTAATGATAACAAAAACGTAGATAAATTTGGTTTTGTAGCCTCCCCAATCTAAGCAATTAAGCCTGAAAGGGTGTTTTAACACCTAATACCCTAAAGTCAACTGAGTTAGGAGCCATTAGCCCAACATTTGTTACATGGGTTGAGGAGAAAAGCTTAAGGAAATCAAACATTGCACAATACTTGATTATGCTTTTCATTTCCTTTACTATACTTATATAATCATGTTCTCCTCTTGTTTATTTATGTTTTTATTCTTCATAATGTTTAGCCAAGTTTATTATATCAAGGTGAAAAGGTTTCACTAATGGTGTTAGAATATGTATAATATAAACTCAACATAGACTTCAATGTTTATATCCAATAAAGTTTGTTATTAACATGCCTTATCTTTTTATCTTACTAATTCTTAATACCTTGATTGTTAAATGGTTAATCTAGATTTATCTTGTATAACACTTTGTACAACAAATGCTTGGCACTTTCATAGCCAACTATATGGTATAACCTATACCTGTGCTATGAAAGGAACTTGATTTGTTATTAAAATAAGTTAACATCATGAATTCCTGTCAATATTTAAAAGTTTGGTGTTACTTAAATAAGATAATTAATATGATCATATTAAAAAATTATAATGAACTATTAAGGATGAATCATCCGATTGGAACCTCCTTTGTGTGTGATTTCTAGTTGATTAATAACAAGAGTTTATACTATACTTATTTCTAATACTATTAGTGGATCCTCTAACCTTGATATATTTTTTTTTATCATTGTTGAATCATCACATTAATCTTACATCTCAAAGTCTTCTTTAACTTATTATTATTAGTATTATTATTATTATTATTATTATTATTATTATTTATAATTTATATAGTCAACCTCCTTATGGTTTGACCCTAGTTTTGCCGAGTTATTTATTACTTCGACACTCTTACATTTGGAAGAATACATCAATCTTTTTGTCGTGTCACACACAGAGAACCATATGTTTCTTACAAGACTATGGTAGAAAGGATGATTATGTCAACTTCTAGTATTAGCAATGTGTAAAGAGTTGTAGATAATAATAGTAATTATTATAGAAATATAGTTATGGATGCAATGATAATGAATCAAAGTTATGCAGGTGAATGTTCAATCATAGATAAAAAATCAAATGTAGATGCAACCAGGTTTTTTGAACTTTTAAAAGATTTTGATTAACCATTATAGGATATGTGTATAAATTACAGTAAATTATCGGTCGTTGCACACAGAGAACCATATGTTTCTTATTAAACTATGGTAGAAAGGATGGTTAGGTTACCTTCTAGTTTTAGCAATGTGTAAAGAGTTGTAGATAATAATAGTAATTATTATAAGAATATGGTTATGGATGTCATGATAATGAATCAAGGTTATGCGAGTGAATGTCCAATCATAGATAAAAAAATCAAATGCAGACGCAACAAGGTTTTTTGAACTTTTGAAAGATTTTAATTAACCATTATAGGATACGTGTATAAATCACAGTAAATTATCGGTCGTTGCACACAAAGAACCATATGTTTCTTACGAGACCATGGTAGAAAGGATGGTTAGGTCAATTTCTAGTTTTAGCAATGTGTAAAGAGTTGTAGATAATAATAGTAATTATTATAGAAATATGGTTATGGATGTAATGATAATGAATCAAGGTTATGCAGGTGAATGTTCAATCATAGATAAAAAATCAAATGCAGACGCAATCAGGTTTTTTGAACTTTTGAAAGATTTTGATTAATCATTATAGGATACGTGTATAAATCATAGTAAATTATCAGTCGTTGCACAAGTGTTCACCATCAGGTCAGATCATGGGCTGATTGAGATCAATTATAATAAAATTATCAAATAGACGAAAAACATTTTACCCGAAGGGAATAGGTTTAAAGAGAACTTCTATATTGATAAATCCATGTGAAATCCATTAGTTTAGGATATCAGAAAATTAACATGTGTCTAAACTTCTGCATCTTGTACTATCTTGAAAATATAGATTTGACCATGTGTAGAACTTATAGGCATGCTCAGTATAAACCTAGAACTGGCAAGGAAAAGACTCTTGTCACATATAAAAAAAACTAAAATACTTCTCAATCACTCCTATATTGTAAAGGTTATTCATCTCTCTAAAGATTGTTAAGCACATGACATTGTATTATTCGCATGATGTAGTGAATGAAGTCATGATGCACTTTTTCGATGGTGAAGCCTGAAAGTAGTTTAATAGGGTACATCCTAAGTTTTCAATATAACCATAAAATACATGTGTTGGGTTATGTATAAATAGATTTAATCCATTTGAGTCATTTGTTGAATCATATTCTTGTTGACTGGTGATAATCATGGTTTAGAACTTGCCATCAAAGAAGTGTATGAGGCCAAAGTTCATATTTCTATCCATAATCATACCTGATCATAATAATTTGGGTAGGAATATAAATGTTTATCTTTGACCATTGATTGATGAGTTGAATCAATTGTTGTCACCCGAGACATTGATGTATGATGTCTTGAGGAAACACAATTTTTAGATGAAGACGATTTTGATGTGAACTATCAATGATTTTTCCATGTATGTGATGGTTTCTGGTTAGAGCATGCATTAAAAATTAACATGTCCTTATTGTATGGAAAATAACAAGGCCTTTACCTTAATAAATTATGATAAAAGTCCTTTTAAAAAAAAAAATTCACCGGAGGTTCTTGCCAACCCAATCACAAGAGTGGAAAGAACAGAAATGAATTATTTGTAGGTAAAGTTAAAAAGGATGTTGTATCGTCCGTACTATCAAGTGAAGAATTATGTGATGTGGTCTTGTTGTAAGAGGGTATTGTGTTCGACTTTTAATCTGATAAGTAGAAGTTTCATAGCTTTGGTGTGACTTGTAATTAAATAAAATAAAGTATTTTTTAAAAACTTTCTTATTAGAAGACTAAACTCCTATGTCATAATTTGAATGTCATGCATATATATATATATATATAAAACCACCCAAATTTAAGGTTCAATTAGTTCATTTAGGGATTAAACTAAAAATTAAAATCTAAAATTCAAACTCAAATTCAAATCAAGTGAATATTGAAAATCCAAAAAGTTAGGGACTGCAATGAAAACATAGGATCAAATTAGAATGTTGACATTGTTATAGCATACTTTATGTATTTTAATCTCCAAAATAAATTTAAGTTTTAGACAATTTATTTAATAACAATAACTTCTATTTTTTGAAAGTATTATTTTTATGATGTAGTTTCAATAATTGCTCATGACAATAATTATAATATGTACTATAAGATATCATAGATGATCATTATTCAAGAAGAATATCTTGTTAATACATTAAACTTAAATAAATATGATGTTTCAAAAATAATGTCATAGGATAGTATTGTTTTCTAGTATCTTAAACATAGGATTGCTTTTGCATTGGATAATATAAGTTTCATGATCTTTAACCCTAGTGGAAAAGTTTTGGCAGCGAGGGATTGGTTTTTAAAGTAACAATCTTGGTAATGTAGACAAAATTCAATTTAATTGAATATTGTGTTTAATTGAACATTGTATTTAATTGAATAATATGTGTTTCATCTTATATATTGCAAGGGTTTCAAACTTAATTATTAAGACTTATATGTGCCTAAGATGTGATTTGGAACAAAATTTTGGATATGTGATATTTTGCACTATTTAATTATTTTTATTTTCATTTAAAATCCTCCAATGAATTTATTGATCAATGATCGAGCTAGCATTATTTTTATATAATAGAGTTGATTTGCCAAGGATTATGCAGGGCCAATGGGTATGTTATGATTTTTATATGTCATTTTTTAAATAAATAAATTAAATAGTAGTCATAAATAAAATTGAATGGTTTGTGGCTTTATTAATTGATTTGTATTTGTAAGTAATAAACTTTTGGATAGTCTCTTTTATAGGAGAGGTGTTGCCAAATTTTATTTTAAAAAAATAGGATATAATAATAATGTAATCAATTTTTTATACTTAATTTGTTTAGATGACGAAGAGAAGGTCATTAATGAGTAATACAGATAGAAGCATTGTTGTTTCTTTTTATAGTGCTTTTGATGCCATAAGTTGTTAGGTGTCAACCATAATTAGGCACCTCAGGCACAAGCACCCTCTCTCGACACAGGCTGGTCAAGTGCGAGGCCACCTTGTAAAGATGATGTCCTTTTTTAGCAAGATATATATATATATATATATATATATATATATATATATATATATATATATATATATATTAGGAAGTACAATGCTCAGTGAAAGCCCGACCACAACATATAAGTTTGTTTTCATTTCCTACAAGTCTAAAAAATAAACAACAATGGATAATTTTTAATAATTAATTTCAATGAATGAATGCAATTTCAGGTTTACAAATGTGGAGGCTACTAACATGATAACATTGATGATGGAATCATTGATGAAAATGCCTTTGTTTCAGTTGAGTCGGGATTTCAAAAATCCTGAATGGAATCCTATGATTGATACTTGGCTCGTAAAATTCAAGGTTAGTATATATTTATAAATAATTTCTTTTTGTTATCTAATTTAGTCAATTTTTTAATTTTAATAAACTAATTATTTTATGAAATTGATATGGAAGGAAACATTTTTCTAGAAGGAGGCTGACAACAATGTTGCTAGGAGGTTGTGAGAGAATTACAACGTTATTAGGTAAGATTGAATTCAAAATGTGATATATTTTTTTAAATGCTTAAATTTAATTTTTCATAACCATGATGAAATATAATTTTTCTTAAGTACTAGGTTGTGTAATTTTTGGTATGAGACGCAAAACAAAATCAAAGAAATATGTAAAAGAAAATGGTTCTTCAGTCTAGGAAGACATGGCAATGTGGAGGGATTTCAAACCTCCACGTGTCTCGAAGGCAATCTAGGATGCTTATATCTAACACATGATATCTAAGCGTTTCATGCGGCGGTCATCGTTCAGTGTAGAGAACTAAAACAAAGAGATTCATGGTTCTATTACCACGTACATTAACTAATCCATTCTATTTTTATCAAATGCAAAATAAATGGTATGATTCTATTTTATAAGATAATTGTTTTTTTTTAAAAAAAAATTTGTATTATATGAGAATATTTAACTAGTGGTAGCTTCCTTTTGCAAGCTACGGTGCTTAGATAAAATCTAAAACCAATGAAGCTTTTTGTTAAAACTCATATACAAAATAAGGACCATTAGAAAGGGGTGCAACAACTCATGAACAACCGAGCTCAAAAGTTCATGATAAGTTGAATTTCAATAATGTTTTTAAGTTATTATTTTTTAAATTTGATTAATTTTTTCAAGCAACATATAACACCTGATTGCAAGAGAGACACAAGGATGATTTTTCTACCTATTTGGAACTCGATCCTGACTTGTGGTTGGAAGCTAGATACACGATCAAAAGATTGATGTCTTATCCCAAATGTAGGAGTGTCGAAGTAATAAATAACCCAGTAAAACCGGGGTCGAACCACATGGAGATAAACTATATAAATTACAAATAATATATATATATATATATATATATATATATATATATATATATATTTAATAAAACAAAGAGTTTGTGAGAGTTTTATGGGATATTGTTGTAAGGATTAATCAAAGATAAAAAAAACTTGTCAAGATTAGAGGATCCACTAATAGTATTAGAAATAAGTATAGTATAAACTCTTTTTATTAATCAACTTGAAACCACACACAAAGGAGGTTCCAATCAAATAATTTATCCTTAATAGTTCATTATAAATTTTTAATGTGATCATATTAATTATCTTATTTTAGTAACACCATACTTTTAAATATTATCAGGAATTCATGATGTTAATTTATGTTAACAACAAATCAAGTTTCTTTCATAGCACAATTATTAATTATACCATACAATAGGCTATGAAAGTGCCAAGTTTTTATTGTACCAAGGGTTGTATAATACAAATCTAGATTAATCATTTAACAATTAAGGTATTAGGAATTAGTAAGATAAAAAGATAAGACATGTTAATAAAAAAATTTCTTGGATATAAACATTAAAGTCCATGTTGAGTTTATATTACACCTATTCTAACACCATTAGTGAAACCTTTTCACCTTGACATAATAAACTTAGCTAAACATTATGAATAAGAGAAACATAAATAAACTAGATAAGAAAATAGTTATGATGAAAGTTAACTAAGTATAGTAAAGGAAATGAAAAGCATAAACAAGAGATTAATATAACATAAAATAAAACTTAAACATTACAAAATACAAAGAAAGAGAGTGAGAGTGATCTTGATCTGAATACCAAGATGCCTAAATGTGTGGCAAATGCTGATCTGAATACTAAGATGCCTAAATGTGTGGCAAATGCCTTTTTTTATAGGTTAAAATTCAGAACTATTGATTTGATGATTATTTATTGAGTGGGTGTCCATATATTTGACTTGGTAACAACCCTTATCTTCTTATCTAAACAAAACATCATTGTTAACATCAGAATTTGAACAAATAGTCTTCATGAAAGTTCTGGGAATTGTCTCATCTTTCTAACAAAACAAGAATGAGCTTATTTGGACTTCTATAACTTAAGATATGGGCTGAACACTGAACAGTGTTTGGGCTGTATAACAGATTCTTACTTCTTTTTTATTGCTACATTTTGAACTTGAAAACGACTGTTTTGAATCTTGGACTCTTCATGAAAGTTTTACGCCAATGTCTTAGATTTCCATCCATATAAACTAGACCTAAATCTATGTTCTACAACTCCAGTTATGATCCAATAACCGAACGATGTTCCAGTTTGAATTGAATCAACATCTCTTCTTTAAGCTTAACTCTCTTTTTGTCTTTTCACTTTCAATAGTTAAATAAATCAATCAATCATTTGAATTGTGAGTTATGCCTGCATTTAAAATAAGCATTTACCATAAATTAAAGATATCTTATATTATCATACTTGGTATTATAAAACATGCTTAAGTTAAGGAATTTAATGATACTTTAAGTGCAATATGATGATATAAAACCTTAATAAAAATGTACTTTTAAGTACTAATTACTAGATCCTCTAATGGACTTGATATAAATTGAGTTTATGATATCTTTGGCATTATGGATGAGGATATGCGTACAAACAGTAATGTATCAACCATTGGTTTCTTGAAATCAAGTTTGAGCCAATAATTTCTAGTTGTCCAAGTGATAATACGAGAACAATTTGAAGCTCATGTGACTTGACTTAGTGCTAAAATGACCCAACTTATATCATTGACACTAACTTAAAGGATAAAATGAATGTCCTCGAGTAGATGTTATCTAGTTTCAACAAAGATCCTCCTCCTCCTTCTCTTCCAACTTCTATCCACTAGGTAAATTGTATTCAATAATATTTTTTAAATTATTGGTTTTTTTTATTTTAGTTTTATTCTTTTGATTTTTTTCCTTTTTTTGTTTATTCTTTTTTTTTAAAAAAAAATATTAAATGCAATACTGATATAATTATCGACGAAACTTAAATTACAGACGAAATGACCTTGAATTACATGACTTTGCCAATGACAATTAGAAATAGAATTATTGACAAACTAAATCTCTCCAGAGAGTTTAGACTATTTTATGTAATGATTAGAAATGAAATTATATTTAAATTTTTAACGATTTAATTTTGTTGGTAATATATATATGATCACCGATGAACTTACCAACAGTTTATTCTATTTGTAATATGTTATAGTTATCGATGGATTTGCTAACGAAATGGATACCAATAATGTTTTTGTTTGGCATGCTATTTTTATTTGTAAATCTATCAATAATTATATTACTAATGGAATAACTTGATGATATATTTTTTGACGATTAGTTGCCGTATGTGATACCATCATTATGCGATGATATTCTGGCAGTGGATAGAATATTAAGAATATAATAAACTAATGTTTTATCTTACTCACTTGAATATCTAATAAATGATAAATGGATAATAAATAAAAATAATGAAAATACCTTATTAAGTTAAACTAAGATTTTTAAGGAATAAGTTAATGACAAATATTTTTAAATGAAAAAAAAATAAAAATATCAATATTTTGCATGAAAAATAAATGATATTTTTTCCTGAATTATGGAATTTTAAACATTTAGAAACTATTTAAAAACTATAAATTAGATAGATTATCATTTGTTTATATTCTATAAAAACTCATGGATTCTCTTAAATATGATATTCGATTCTAAGATTAAAGTTGGCTAAATTGTATAATATAACTAAGATAAAATCTTAAGAATTTTCTTAAATATGATCCTCGAGTCTAAGATAAAAAGCACAACAAAATTTGAATAAGATGGAAGTGGCTAAATTATACAATTTACTATAACATCTCGATGTTTTATGGTAAATGCACCGTGTAAACTTTTACGTTTCATTATATCACACCATTCTTCATAGTGAATTTTTTGTGGCCCCTGATCTATTTTAATTTTTTTTTAATTTTTGTATATCAGTTATTAAAATTTATTTCTTTTTAAATTTATCATTATAGGTTAAGTTTACATATTTTTACAAATTAAAATTTATTTTAATTTGCATGTTTTCGTATATTCTACAAATCATAGAATATTTCAACATTAAATTAAAACTTGATTTAATGATATAGAATTTTAGATTAATGTTCAAATAATTTGAAAAAAGAAGAACCGAATTAAAAAAAAAAAAACAACAGAGTTATTTTTTGGAAAGGCATGAAAAACATCAATTTCATCCCTCAAGTTTTAAATTGTACACTTACTTGGTTGTTTTGATTGAAGACTTTATTCTTTTTATGTTTTATTCCTTGAATGTTGAGGAAATAGAGAAAAAGTCGTTGGAAAAAGAAAAAGAGAGGGGAAGTGTTTGGCTTGCTATATCATGGCCATAAAAAAAATCGATCAATGGGTTCATCTCATAGAAGAGAGTTTGATAGAAATGGTTTTGTTATTTAAACATGTAAAAAAAAGAAAAGAATTCGAATCGTGATTTTTTATTTATTTAGTATGGTTTTAGATTTTTTGAATTGACTGATAGTGTTTTAGAATTAAATTTTTTTTTATTGAGATTTATAATTTTTTTTTTATAAAAACAAGTTAAAAATATATTTTTACAAGTAAAAATACTAGCTCTCCAATTTTTTTTAATCACTAGAGATTATCAAAAACTACTTTAGTAAATGACACATTATTTATTAAGATAAAAGATGTATCATTTATTTTTTGTTTTTTTAAATTAAATCATGCAATTGATCCTTTTTGTAAAAAAATAATTTCAATGTTATTTTAATTTAAATCTTTAATTAATACCTTCCTTCATGTTTGATTTTTTTTAAAACTCATTTAAGACTCTTTAATTACTGTTCAGATTTTTTTTAATTTATTTGTTTATATATTTTTTAATTTATTTTATTAAATGTTATTTATGTTTTTCAATTAAAAAAATTAAAATACTGAAAAATGCTTCTATATTCCTAATCTTTTTTTCTTGTATGAAAAATTAACTTAAAAATATTATTATAATGCGTGGCGTGATATTTTATATCTATTTAAAAGTGTTTTAAGTGTTATTTTTTAAAATATTTTTATTTTAAAATATTAAAATAAATAAAAAAACTAAAATTTAAGAACCGAGGAGTAAAATGGCAATTTATCTTAAATTTAATTTTTTTTAATCTCGTTATTGCCTGGTTACCCACCCATATCAGGCAAGCCCCTTGAGCTGAGAAGCACAGAAACATCGACCACCCAAAAAGGCGAGGAAAATCAAAAGTAAAGCCATGTTTGTGTTACACAAAATGGCCACATCTCCTTCTTCATCTCTCTGCTCTTTCTCTCTTTTCCTCTCCAAACCATCCTCACTTCCTCTTCTGAAACCCCCGTTATTATCCCTCCACTCTCCTCCTCTCAAAAGATTCATCTCCACTGCATCAGAACTGCAACATGACACCCAAGCTAGGAGGAGGACTCTTCTTGGGTCTCCTTATACCAAAACAAGTCCTCTACTTCCCCTATCTACTGCAGCTATTGCCACCGAGTCTGCCACTGTTTCCCATAACGACACAGCAGAGAATGAGGAAACTGAAAAACTCGTGCTTCCCACCAATGATTCATCCGAGAAACTTCTCAGAATTCGCCACACGGTAAACTCATATTTTTCCCATTTTTAATTGGATGTTTCCTCCTTCCGTTTGTTTTCATCAATGGTAAAGTTCTTTTCTTTTTTCTTTTTTCTTTTTTCCTTTTGGGTATGTTTGCTGTAGTGTGCACATGTGATGGCTATGGCAGTTCAAAAGCTGTTTCCTGAAGCTAAAGTGACAATTGGGCCTTGGATAGAAAATGGGTTTTACTATGATTTTGATGTGGACCCTTTGACTGATAAAGACCTCAAGAGGATTAAGAAAGAGATGGTGAGTTTAGTTTAATCATTCTATGTCTGTTAATTAGTATTTAAAGTAATTGTTTTTAGGATTTGTAATAATGGGGAAAGGTCATGAGCCTGGGAAAAATGTTTTCAGGGTACGGAATTTATTTCTTACATCAATCTGTAGGATCGTATCATTGGTCGAAATTTACCGCTTGTAAGGGAAGATGTTTCTAGAGATGAAGCACAGAGGAGAATAATGGCTGTTAATGAACCTTACAAGATGGAGATTTTGGAAAGCATTAAAGAAGATCCCATCACTATCTATCATATTGGTAATGCTTGTCATTTTTTTTTATGTAATTTTTTTATGTAGTAATTACGCTGCTGTCTTTGACAGGCTAATCATTTGCATATATACATGAGTTTTGTTCTATTAATGTACCAAATTATTAAATGGAGGTGAATGTTGTGGCGAGGGCTTTGAATCTTATAAACATAAAAATGCAATTTTGTTTAATTGTTTTACTCTTGACTGACTTTTGCTGGATAACTGGTTTTGTTTCCAGGCGATGAGTGGTGGGATCTTTGTGCGGGACCTCATGTTGAATCTACTGGAAATATTAATAGGAAAGCTGTTGAGCTTGAGTCTGTTGCTGGTGCTTACTGGAGAGGAGATGAAAAGAAACCAATGCTGCAGAGGATCTATGGAACAGCTTGGGAGAATGAAGACCAGCTAAAAGCATACCTTCACTTTAAAGAAGAGGCTAAACGTCGAGACCACAGACGCCTTGGCCAAGATCTTGATCTCTTTTCTATACAGGTATTACTTTCCCCAAATTGTTAATCAGAAAAATGTAACCCCTTGATGTTGTTCTTTGTCTTATGTATTTTATTACAAACAATGTGGAATTTCCACGTTGCAGGATGAAGCTGGTGGAGGCTTAGTCTTCTGGCATCCAAAAGGTGCTGTTATTAGACATATTATTGAAGATTCGTGGAAGAAAACACATATAGAACATGGCTATGATTTGTTATACACTCCCCATGTGGCAAAGGCAGATCTTTGGAAGATTAGTGGTCATCTGGACTTTTATAGGGAGAATATGTTTGATCAGATGAAGATTGAGGATGAACAATACCAACTTCGACCTATGAATTGCCCATACCATATTTTGTTATACAAAAGAAAGCTCAACTCTTATCGTGATTTCCCAATCAGGGTTGCAGAGCTAGGAACAGTATATAGATATGAGTTGTCTGGAAGCTTACACGGTCTTTTCCGTGTAAGAGGTTTTACCCAGGTAGTCTCTAAAATCTTTGATTATCTTTTAACTGTAAATTTATACACATGATATTTTAACTGTTATTCAATTTTGTTGCAAATGAGTGTGTGGCCTCTTTGATGAACAGCTACAATTTTATTTTGGTTTTTATATGATCTTCTTGTAGGTTTCACAGATTTTATGCATATGCATATAGGTTGCATGATCTTATGTTAGCAGTGCAAAGGTAACTGATTAAATTGTGAAGGGCAGCATGAAAACTCCTTGGTGTATCAATTTGGTTGTGTTTGATTGTGCCAATGTCCTCACCATATGCAATTTCCATCTATCCCTTATTGTGGATGCAGTAACAATGGGAAGTTACTGCTGATGTAATGTTTAAATTGTCAACAGGACAATTGGCATGCATTATATTGTGCAATACAACAGTGGTTGGGTTGGAGGTTGGAACGGGCCGGGGCGACGGGTGCTACTTTTCCTTCTTATAATCACAGCATCACATATGTCCGGCAATAACATTTATTTTCAAATGCTTTGCAGGATGATGCACATATATTTTGCTTAGAAGATCAAATCAAAGATGAAATTAGGGGTGTCCTAGATCTTACAGAAGAGATACTATTGCAATATGGTTTCAGACGGTATGAAGTTAATCTCTCAACGAGGCCTGAAAAATCTGTGGGAGATGATGATATATGGGAAAAAGCAACATCTGCCCTTAGAGATGCTTTGGATGACAAGGGATGGAGCTTTCAAATTGATGAAGGTGGCGGTGCCTTTTATGGTCCAAAAATTGATCTTAAGATTGAGGATGCTCTTGGAAGAAAGTGGCAGTGCTCTACTATACAGGTAGTTTTTAAATTGTTGCAGGCTGAACTTTTTTAACTGGTTTTCAACAGCTTGATTAGATTGGCATGACTAGATTTTTTTTGAGCGATATATCACTATATATACATATATAACCAGTTCTCTCTGGCTCACACCTAATGCTATTATTTTTTAGAATATGGCTGTACTGAGTCAATTGTTAGCATCCATGCATCGCAATGTTGAACTTTTGTAATTGCCCAATACTGCCACCTTTAAAATGCGCAGGTTGATTTCAATTTACCTCAGAGATTTGATGTTACTTATGTTGATTCAAACACGGAGAAAAAGCGGCCTATCATGATACATAGAGCAGTGCTTGGATCTTTGGAGCGGTTTTTTGGGGTCCTCATAGAGCATTATGCTGGAGACTTTCCATTGTGGCTTTCTCCAGTACAGGTTCGCATTTTACCAGTAACAGACACACAGGTATACATGACCTCTTATTATGAATTTCAGAGTTCCTGTCTTATTATTCATATTAATGACCGTACATTAGCAAGTGTTCTCCAAGACTTGAGGTTATTGACATTCAATATAAAATTGTGTGCGACTCAGCTTGAATATTGCAAAGAGGTGATCAGCAAACTGAAAGGCAATGGTATTCGGGCTGAAGTTTGCCAAGGGGAGCGCCTGCCAAAGCTCATTAGAAATGCAGAGAAGCAGAAAATTCCTTTGATGGCAGTTGTGGGCCCCAAGGAGGCTGAGACGCAAACTGTTACAATTAGATCTAGGTTTAGTGGGGAGGTTGGGACCATCGAAGTTGATGATTTTATAAGCAGAATCAAGTCAGCCATTGAAAGGAGAGCTTCATTATGAAGTTCTTGTTCTTGGAAATTGATTTCCATCTTATTTGTTTAACATGCTTGTATAAAATACAATAGGAAAATAGAAAATAAGTACACTGTTACTGGAGAAATTATTCTTATACAAATGCATATGGAAACTAGAGCTTTTCTCCATGCGTTGTTCAGTTTTTGCCCTTGAAGAACCTTTGTATTTTTCCATTTCCTTTCCCAGGTTTCAGATTTTTTATTGTATTTCTGCTTATAAATCTTCCTGAAAAATTTCAAGAACAATAATGTTTCCTTCCAAAACCTCGCCGGCTGGATGTTGTTATTGTAACTAGTAGATTAGTTATGGCCAATAATGATGTTTGATTAACCACTCTGATTATTCTTCAGACAATTTTCGATAGCATTACCATAGTCGCTCTAGAACTGATGATAATGGAAGAGTTGGATTATTACAGAACACAGTTAATCTGGCATGGTCGGCACCTTCGAGAAATATTGTGGTGACTGCTTCTATGGCAGCCAATCCAAATTTCCTCTAGGATCAAGAATAGTGAAAGGGCCACGGCTTGTGCAGATGCCCAAATCTGCCAAGTCTATTCTCTACACAACACCGCCACCACTCAAATCTTTGACCTTACAATAAAATTATTCACACGGTTATGTATCATTAACTTAATTAATAGTGACTTGCTATTTTCTTTTCTTAAATAGCAAGCATTAAACCCTCTCCATGTGAAGCCTAAAAGAGCCTGCAGGTTAGCAAGGATGTCAGGTAAATCACCATGACCTCTGAATTAAGAGGAAAAGTTTACTGAGAGGACAAAAATAACCAAAGGATTTAGAGGTCTCAAAGAAAAACTAGAAATCCCACCTAAATTTAGACTGAATTTGTGGCATTGATGTTCCTTGAATACACTATAAAAGTAAAAACGAGAACCGATGAGTTCAAGATGAAACTAAGAAGATCAAGGCAATAAGAAAAGGCTGAAATATAAGAAAAGAAGGCTAACAAGATACATGGGTTTCGAAATGATGGCCGCAGGAGTTGCATACCATTTATGCTTCTTGCTATTAGTCACCCAAGTACAAGGTTCAAATTTTGATGTGAAAGCCTATGGATGATAGCAAGGTACAAGATGAGAACTGTTGTGCACCTTTTGTCTTGAATTTCGTCCTGAACATTTTCTCCAAATTCAGTTTGCCTAGGGTCTTGTGTTGTTGTAGGCTATAAATAGCGCTTGGAAAGATGCCTGTGCTGCCAAAGAGGCCAGCACGGTGGTGATAGCAAAAGGGAACACATGGTTGGTCCCCTGAAATTCGAAGGACCTTGCACAGCCCCTGTAACGGTGAAGGTTCCAGGAGCTCTCAAGGCTCCAGCAGACCCCAAGCGACTGCGTGATGATTGGGTCGCTTTCCGGTCGAAGGATTAACTGTCTCAGGCGGTGGAATATTCGATGGTCAAGGAGCAATTGCTTGGTCCGTAAATAATTGTGCAAAAACTGGAAAATGCAATTCCTTGCCCACAGTAAGTCCTCATATCTCAAAGAAAACATGCATGGTTTTTATTTTGTTTAACCTGGTGTTCATTTTTTTGAACAGAATTTACATTTCACAAAGCTGACCAACTCAAAATAGAAGGGATTACGTCCCTGAACAGCAAGCTGTTTCACATGAACATTTTGAACTGCAATAATGTGACCTTCCAAGACATTGTGATCAGTGCACCCAAAAACAGCCTCAACACTGATGGGATTCATATCGGTCGATCAACTATGGTCATTATTACAGGCGCAACCATAAAAACTGGGGATGATTGTGTCTCTCTTGGCGATGGCTGCCAGCAAATAAACGTTGAGAAAGTAACCTGCGGACCAGGCCATGGCATTAGTACAGGAAGCCTAGGCAGATACCATGATGAACAACCAGTTTTCGGAGTTACAGTGAGGAATTGCACCCTCACAAACACTGAAAATGGTGTTAGGATTAAAACATGGCCAGCTTCCCCCAGTGGCGTAGCTTCAAATGTTAATTTTGAGGATATTATCATGAACAATGTTAGCAACCCTATTCTTATTGACCAAGAATACTGCCCTTATAATAACTGCCTGGCAAAGGTACTTGAAACTTTTTCATCTATCTTAATTATCTTGTTTTCTTTTACTCCGAATTTTCAAAAGAAAAGAAAAGGACTAGCTACCTGATGATTTCTTCTGTTTTCAAGGTTCCCTCGCGTGCTAAGATCTCCGATGTTAGATTCGAAGGCCTACGGGGCACCTCTGCAACTCCAGTGGCAGTGAAAATTGTTTGTAGCAGAGGCCTACCATGCCCAAATGTTTCCGTTGAGGATGAGGATATCAACTTTGTATACAATGGAAAAGAAGGGAGCTCAACATCTCCATGCGCAAACGTTAAGCCCCAAGTCTCCCGGAAAGTATTTCCAGCCACCTGCACTCCGTCTGCTTAACCTTCTTCTAGCTAGCTGCTATTCACTTCTTATATATAATTGTAAATACTACCTCCTGGCACCCCCTCATGCTAGTTTACATGCATTAATGGCCTCTTTTTTCGACCTATACTGTATAAATTGTTTTTGGATAAGTAGAATGACGCCATTTTGGCTATGGCACATGCCTTCTCCACCATCAAGTCTCCCAGAAGTTACATTGGCAGTTCATATATATTGCAGGTCCTTGAGATCCTTAAGACGACATTACAAAATATTTTCCAAGTAATTTTTTCCTTAAATTAATTTGATCAGTTAAGCATCCATGTTACACTCAATTCTAATTGTAAGAGCTAATGGAGTTGCTAACTTGCTAACCAGGGTAAGGAACACTGCAGGTGAAGCACAATTGAAAAGGTTCATGTTAAATTAATTTTTTTTTTACTAATATTTTATAATTTTTTTCTAGAAAGACAATTTTAAAATAAAAGATGAAAGTATAAAACACAGAAAAATTGCGTGGCCAATGTGAGTTTAATGTGAAAAGGTTCCTTTTGGTCCACCTATTTTCCATTTTCTCCCTGAATAGACCCTTTAATTTTTTAAATTATAGTTTTGCTCTAAAAGGTTTTTTTTTTTTTGTTATTATTATTTTTCAGTAATTGAGATTAAGAGATAAGAGAGAAAGTAGCTTGAAAACAACAAATAAAAGAGAAAATTGTTGATAGACTGTATTTCAATATGACCTAACTTAGTACCAACTGATTTTATTCAAATTATTGGGGTGTTTTAAAACTTTTTTCTTACTTGGAAAACTAAATCGGAGTGTGTTTTATTAGACTTTTGTTTTACCTAGAAAAAGAAATCGGATCTCAAAACGTTTTTTTTTTTTAATTAGGTCAATTTTTTATTTTTATTTTTAACTAATTCAATGTCATTAAACATTTTTATGTAAGCAAATGATTTTAAAATGTGTTTCTTGCGATTATAAACCCGACTTTTCAATCTCATATATATATATATATATATATATATATATATATATAGTTTTGATAAGTTATTTTAGAAAAAAATTATTCAAAGAAAAAAAAATAACAAGAAGCAAGTTAACGAGATAACATGGTTTTAATTGAAGAGAAACTTTTTTTTTATCCTTATCTCAAATTATTTAGATTTTTTTATTGATTTTTTTTTTTTCCAATTCTTTTCATGTTAAGAATCAAGGAAAAAAAAATTTTAATTGAAATAAATACATTACTAAGAAAAGAAGGAATTATACTAGTTGCTGGTTAAAGAGTAAAGTCTAATTACTAGCAAGAACAATATTGAGATAAATGATAAATCAACAACTAATATGACTTAACTCCAGGTACCATCGCATCCTGACTTCACTTGGGGAATGGCCAGCTCCAGTAGCCTTACAGGTGGGAATCTGCCAGACGCAGATTCACATGGAATGTGTTGTAGATGTGTTTATATAAAAAAGCATGTGCATGTCAATCATGCAATCTGAAAAAAATAATCGGGTTGGACTGGTCCGGGTTTGTTAAAAAATTAACAGGTACAATGACTTGACCAAACTTGATCGACCTGGCAAGTTAACCCGTGACCTGGGCAACCCGGGTTAGATCCGGTTTTTTTTTTTAATGTGAGATTTGAAACCTATTAGTATATATACTTTATGTTTTCAAAAAAAAAATTATCTTTTTCAATATATGATTTGAAACCTGTTAGTATATATATTTTATGTTCACAAGAAAAAAGTTATATTTTTTCAATGTGTGATTTGAAACCCATTAGTATATATACTCTATATTCCTAATAAAAAATTCATGTTTTTTTAATGTGGGATAAAAAAACTTTAATAGTTTAAATACTTCAACTTAAAAGCTTAATATAATATCTTTTTAATGTGAGATAATTTTTTTTTAAATATTCTTTTAAACTTCATTATTTATAATATATATAATCTATATTTACATGGATTTTCTCTTAATTTTTTTATATAAAATATTAAAAATTTAATTTTTTTAATTTTTTTCGGGTTGACCCAAGTTGAGCCATAAAACTTAGGACCCGGCTTGGCCGGGTCAAATTTCAGGCCGAGTTTAATAACCATGGCTTTAACCCACTATATAAGTAGTTGGTGTATTATTTTTTTTATTAAATTATTGAATTTAAAACTTTTCGGATTTTTCTCTCCTCATTTTTCTATAGCTTAAGAGTGTAAGGACTTGAGATCCTTAAATTTTGATACACGTTACACATTGTGAATTGCTATTAGAGCATGTTAATCTCTTTAATAGATGGATACAATATCATCCACCTTGCGATGTAAGAGTGAAGGCCATATGAGGTAATGTAAAGGTTAAACTGATAGCGTAAAGAGTCTAATAATAAAATATAGATGATTTAGAGCAAACAAATCTAACAAAATTCTATTTTGATTAATGAAAGGTGTAAATAGCTTTCTATTTAGAGCAAAACAATAAATACACTATTAAGAGAGGGAAGATAGCCTATTGTGATGTAAGAAGCTTAGATTGTCAGCTAGCTACTTAATAATTGTTTCTTTGGACGTTTTGGTGTTGGCCTATCTTAATTAGGCGTTGCTGATCAAGATGAAGCCTATTGTTGCTTTGAAGGAGGTTTTTTTTTTTTTTTTTTTTTTTTAGTATTATTAGCACTTCAATACATCTCTTTATATACCAACAATTTCTTTTTTTTTTTTTAATTAACATGAGTGTTTGAGCTAATTTGTACGCGCCTCAACTAATTTCATAGATCCTGAAATTAACAATTATATAAGCTGTACAATATATTCGTACAAGTCACACCATCATGGATCTCACCACTAAGATTTTTAATAACAACAATTGATATAGTTAAAAATAACATATTATTTCCTGAATGTCTCTTTCATGAGAAAAAAAAAACCTCATTCTCCTCTTTTACATGAGTGTATCTTGTTTTGTAGCCACTTTTTTCAACCATAGTTATTCAACAAAATACAATAATTAACCAAAAAAATATTGAGCTTTAATACCAACAACTCATACAAGTGAAAGCTAATGATAATGAAATTTGTTATAAATCAAAACTTTCAAAAACTAAAAATAACATAATTATAAAGAAACTCAGAAGATTTAATTTTTTTCATCCATGTATTTATTTTAAAAAAAACCTATTATAAACTTTCATATAGAAAAACTAGAAAATCTTAGTAATACTAAATAAAAAATAAACTAAAAAAATTATTTCTTTTAAATAGGGGGAAATAGAAAACAGTAATAATATAGAATAGAAAAGAAATAAAATTAACTAAAAAAAATATTTGGTTTTCCAAAAAATGAAAAAACAGCTCCTTCGTTATATACACCAGCTTCAAAAAATTTAAAATCAATTGTAATTGCTAATGCTACAGAGCATAAAACTATAAAAAAAAGCCATCATCAGCAAATCAAAAGCACTATATATGTGCAAATTAAAGTAGACATGGGGTTGCAAAATCTCAGTGAAATCTCTTGTGCCACATCCTTTAGTATTTTGCAAGATAATCCTATCTTTTTTATTTTTCTAATTATTTTAAGAATTCTTTTCCTTTTCAAATTAGGTCAGTTAAGTACTTATTTAAACAGTTATATGTTATTTTCATAATATTCTTTCTTTTAGTTTAATATTCAAAATTTATCTTCTTTTACGTGGAAAAATAAACAAGATATGATTAAGGTTTCTCAAGTCCTCGCTTTTTCTTTCGTTTTCATTTCAATTCTAATTAATTAAGTTCATGCTGCATTAATTACTTATCCTCCGAGGTCTATAAGTTTGATTTTTAAGCTTATAATAAAATAAAGAGTTGTCATAATAAAGTAACACGTTAATTCCATTAGTCAAAACTTTTATAAGATCAACTTTGAGATAATGATCGCACCAATCTATATCTAGAATTTTGATATTAAAATTTTCAATCTAAGACTTTTTGGAACCATAGTCATTCATCAACCAAACTTGGACACTAAGACTAAAAACCTATTTGATATTATAGTATTGGTTGCTTTTTGCAGTGTTTTTCATTTAAAAATATATTAAAATAATTATTTTTATTTAAGAAAAGTATATAAAAAAATTAGAAGGATAAAACAATTATTAAACCTAATTATCAATTAACCCAATACTAAAGGATAAAGTTGAGAAAATAATTAAATATATAAAAAAAAAAACAATCCGAGTCAACACAAGTAACCTGTAAAACTTGTGATGCGGGTCATTAGATTGAGATAACTTCATAGAAAATAAATCAAAACAAATTAACACACTGAATTTTTTTTTCATTTTGGTTATAAAACTCTTTTTTTAGTGATTTTACTATTTTATGGCTAAATTGAAGTCCAATATAGCTTCCTATTTGTTGGTAAAGGGTCGGATTAAAACTTAGGGGACCAAAATGACAAAAAGTGGGGAAACTAGGTGGCTTTCTCAAAATTGGCATAAAAGGTTAACTTTTGCCCCCCTATTTTTTCATTGATAGATCTTTGGTCCCTATAGTTTTCTAAAATTCAATCTTGGTTGAAACCAATCCTAATCACTAAAATAATTGATCTTGGTATCAACAAATTTCATTAGATAAGATGAATTTTATTTAGGTGTTCTTCCACCTTGAAATTACTTGAGAAATTAGATTTGGCATCTAAAAGTTTTTTTGTTTTGATTTTTTACTTCTGTACTGATTTTTAGTTGTTTAATCGAATAAACAAGTTCATATAAGTTTAGGGTTGTTTTTTTAAGCCATAAAATTATTTTAAAAATGAATTTTTTATGTAAACATCGGGTCCTTTGTCATTAAAATCTAAGTTGCAAATGACATATTCTCTACCCATTTTACTGAAAAAAAAAAAAAAAAAACAATTAACCCTAATAACACAAGCATGAGCTTTTTATGTTAAGGCCTACGTGAGCTGGGCTTGGCTAGCAGGCTAAAGTGGCTGGCCTTTTATTTTTCTTATATTGGTATTTAATGTATTTTTTTCTATTAGACTTCAAAAAAATTTCTTTTTTTTTTTTAATTTAAAGGTCTCTTTTCTGTATTTAACTAAAACAAAGTGAATCCTTTTGTTATTTAACTTTTTTTTTAAAAAAAAAAAAACCCTCAAGCATGCTTTTGTTATTTTAGTCCACATGCCCATCTTTTTTTAAAATGTTTTTCTAGTTATTTTAAATAATAAAAAATATTCATCCTTTATTATTTAAATGAATCTTTTTGTTATTTATCTTAAAAAAATTTAAGTTCGAATCTTTTATTTCAATTCCACATGCCTATCCTATTTTGTTTCTTTATTGCTTTTTGTTATTTGATACAAAAGATCTCACAAACATAATTATCGTACAATTAAATAAAATATGATCTAATTAATATAAACTTATTGAATTTGGTGTGGAGCATGATCTATATCACAAGTATGACAAGTTAATCTAAGTTTATTTGAGTTTTTTGTTTTTGTATTTTTTTAATTAATTTTTTTATTAATTTTATCATTTAATATTGATTTGATTTTAAATTAAATTTCATGATTTATTTTTTATAGAGTAATCATGGTCTCATGAACTGAGTTACAAGTTTGGCTATTTAATTACAGCTGACTCATGTCAATCCATAACAGTATTGTTTCATTATCTCAAAAAGACATCATCCCATAATATTAAGATTTTGAATTCATGATTAATTTTATTTTATATAACATGTTAGGAATGTTTTATTCTTCTTTTTTGCGTTCAAAATAATAATAATAGTCTAGTGGTTGTTATTGCAAAGCTGCTTGGATTTTAACATTTTGCATTCCGTCTATTTTTGTAAAGAAAAACAATAATTACAGTATTATAATTTCAATTTAATCTCTGAAATTAATGTAATATTTCAGTATAACCTAAAAAATAACAATGAATAAAGTAAAATTTAAAAATTCATTGAAGAAAGATATTTTTAGGTAAAAATATAATAACAAAGTATTTGTTTTATCAACACTATGTACTAATCTTTTGATAATACAAAAATAAAATTGAGCCAAAAGTAAATAAGTATTTGTTTACGCGATAGCTTTAGCTTTTAAAGCAAACCGTGTAAACTAGACGTTTGGTAACATGAAAAAAGCAGTTTATTATTTGGTGGGCCCCGTCATTTTTTTCATCAAACTAGCGTTTTGCTCACAGCAGTTGGGAGCTGCTTTTCTTGTAATTCACCTAGGCACTGTTCATAACAGTGCCCATGCTAGGTGATGCCAGGTGAATTATAATTTACCTGCAACGCGAGAAGCATTCACCCGGCACTGTTCACGTAAACAGTATCATATGAATTTTTTTGGCATTATTTACGTGAGTAGTATTTATTAAACAGCATCTGATCGATAAATTTTTTTTAATTTTTTTTTAAATTGTGTTTTACTAAAAAGAAATTAATGTTTAACATTATTTAATAATACTACATAAATTAGAAGAACATTGCATGATGACGTAGCATTTATGGAATTTGATCGCAATTTCAATTTTGTTTCTGATGATATTTTACCTGATTTTGTTGCAAGCTCAAAAAACCATGAAAATTATAGTTCTTATTAAATGAATTTCATACGTGATAAAATTATAGATAAGTTAATGGAATAATAAAAAGTATTTGATATAAAATATTATTTATTTAATGATGTAATAATGGTAGTTAAATCTACAATATTTAAATTAAAAATCATCAATATTAATATATATATATATATATATATATATATATATTAGTTATTTTATAACCTTAATTTAAAAAGCATTCTTAACTAAACACATTAAATAACTTTTTATTCAACCTCAATTTCAACTACAGTTTTAACCAAACATACATAAATATCAACTCAACCTCAACCAAAAATACTTTTTATAAAACAATTTTTTAAAACCACAATCACAATAGCTATCATAATACAAAACACACTCTAAATATGATAAAAAAAAATTTATAGCATTAGGTTTATTAATTTTAAACATTAAAATGGTCGTCACATGCCTTCATGAATTTTTTTAAAGATAAAAACATAAAAATGTAATTTTCAAGTATTTTTAAAACAAAAATACAAGCTTTTTTTTAGAATAAAAAAGAAAATAAAATATAAAAAAGAATTTGTACTAATAAACACAAGCCTTATTTTGAAGAATTTGTACTAATAAACACATTTTCATTTTTTTTAGAATAAAAAAGAAATATAATATAAAACTAAAAAGTTATTTTCTAAAAGTAAATCCCCGTTCGACAGTTAATTAGAAGATATGCTTTCTTTCTTAATTTTTTAGATTCAAATAGAAGCTAGCATCAATAAAAAAAATTATAAAATTCTTCTATGCACTAAGTAAAAAGAAAACTTAATTTTAATTAATATAAATTTAATCGGAGAATATTATTCTCTGTATAATAAAAACTAGTTCTTGTCTCTCTCCTGTGTTCATCATCAAGTGCAACTTGGTTATTTCATAACTCAATTATTTCCATCAATATTTATTTAATTGCACTGGCCGTCGTTTTCAGGCCACACTTAAAAGTTGGGGCGAGAAATAGAAATGGAGGAAAGCGAGGACAAACACTTGTCAATCGTGTTCTGTAAGCAAAGGATAAGAAAAAGAAAGATACTTTAGTTACTTGTTCTTCTTTAGCGATCGATTATTGATGGGATCTTTGCTTTAATCAAGAGTTACTGTCAGTGTTCTTGAAGATCAGAACTTTAGCTCCCACTCATGGAGTGACTGCAGAGAAGACAAGGGGAAGAAGACGATCGAGGCCTCTTGAAATCTTGCTGCAAATTAGATATCGAAGCATGCAAGTTAAAGGAGATGCATGCCTTTATTATATGGGGACAAATATAAAGACAGGTGCACAAACACCGATTTGAAGCTAGCTAAAAGACATGGTTTAAGTAATGGCAAGCTGGTAGCTAGCACAGGCTTGGCTTGGGTTTTAAGTTAGGGCCAACTTAAATAATAAAAATCATAATAATAAATTTATGTCAAATAATTATAAAGTTCATCTGTACTAACAAAAGCTAATTGGGTTGGGAAAAAGATTGTTTGCCGTGAGAGGATTCGTTGTTCGAAGATTTTGCTATCGAAGATAATATGGTTTTTTTTTCTTTTTCTTTTTATAGGTATGGTTTATTGATTATTATTATATTGACCGAGGATAGCTCGGTCTTTTTATATTTTTAAAAATATAAAAAAATAATTAAATTATTTTTATAAGCAAAAACTTAATTAATTAACTTACATCTAGGGTTTTTTTATTTTCAACTTGTTTTTTTAGTTATAATCAACTTGATTTAAAGATAATTTTATATTTTAAAAACTAAAATTGGTTGTCACATGTGGTCTTCTAACATTGCGTGCAGCATCTTTTAACATCCAAATGATAGCTTTTGCGAAGACGATAGAAGCGTCAAGGCGGCTCATGTCGTCGTTCATGTGATTGTGTGTCATTAACGATCTTTTTTTCTTTTCTTTTCTCTCTTCTCCACTCAAGATTCATGTCGGTAATTTAAGATTTTAAAGTTGTCCTTTTATTTTTAATTTTTAATCATGGTTTTTTTGTTAAATTTTAATTTTTTTTTTCAATTTGATCCTTAAATCTATAATTGTGATTTTTTTTTTAATTTAGTCCTCAATCTTTTGATTTGAATTTTTTGTTTTGGATTCTTTATTGTGAATTTAATTTTTCTTTTCAATTTTTCCTTTCAAATGAAAATTTTAAGTTGTCCTCTCATTTATTTTTTTTATTTCAAATTTGGTTCTCATTCTCTTAATTGCTATTTTTTTTGTTTGGGATCATTTTTTACAAACGATTTTTTTCAATTTTATTTTTCATCTTTTGATTGGTTAGGAATTGAGCTTTTTGTTTTTTCTAGATAGAATAATTTCAGTTTAGTGACTGAGATCATGGTTTTAAAAAGTTCACACGAGTTGACATTATTTTATTGCACTTTTTTTTTATTTTATCTTTTGACGTTGTTTATTTTGAAAAATAGGTTTCATGATTTTTTTTAGTTTCCTTTTAATTAGGGTATCTTAATCTCATGACTTGGATAACAGGTTTAGCCAATTGACCTAGATATTTTTTTGGTCACTGTTTTTACATCTTTTTTTTTTTTTTTTGTTTCTTCCTTTAAAAATGGTTTTTTATTTTTAAAAAAAATAAAAATCATCATTTTTCACACATTGTCTTCTATTAAGCTATCTCATATGCATGATCTAGATCACAAGGTTTGATGGCCATATCCGGGTTTGCAGCTGTTCTATTTTTATGGGCTTGTTTTTTTACTAATTTTTTTATTTTATCCTTTTATATTTAGATTGTTGAAAATTTATTATCATTATATCTATCAATTTGCTTTATGTGAGGTTTGTCCAACCTCACGATCCAAGTTGTGAGCTTTCAATGTCAGCTTGAGGTATTTTTTTTTTTAATATTGAGTTATCTTGATATTTAACTTAGTGAATTTTTCTTTTTTGACATGTGTTATTTTTTTTCTGATCATTGTTATTAGTTTTTTAAAAAATAAACTTGATTCATTTATTATCGTTATTTTTATATTATATAATTAAATAAAATTATCTTATTACACCACTAGGATTTCTAACTTAAATCGTGATTTTTTTTCTTTAAAAATATGCTATTAGAGCAATAATATCGTTTTTCTTTTTCTTATGTTGTTAAAAAAGTAACCTGATTGGCTGTAAACCAATGTAGTGAAATACCAATCATTACGACATGTTCTTCCTATTGGGGTGACGTATGGCTTCGATGGTGAGACAGTTTGTCCTCTGTTTTCTCTTTTCTCTCTCTTTTTTTTGAAATTTGCACTAACCATAAGAATTTCAAAGTTTTTTTTCTTATTTATTGAGATTTCAACTTCAGTTCTTATTTTTTTGATTTTTAATTTTTGTTCTTGGTCCTTTTGTAAAATTACAATTTGTTTTTAATTTCACCCTTTAATCCCAATTTATGATATGTTATTTTGTTTTCTAATTTGATCCTCATTCTTTTGATTTTCTTGAGTCTTTCTATTAAATTAATTTTTCTTTTGAATTTCACCCTTCAATAAAGAAATTATAGTTGTCATCTGATTTTTTTTTTAATTTTGATCCTCATTTTTTGAATTACTAATTTTTATTTTGAATCCTTTTGTATAATTGAGTTTTTTTTTTCAATTCATTTTTCAATATTTGATTGGTTGAGAATTGGACTCATAGTTTTTCCAAATAGAATGTTTCTAGTCTAATGACTGGAGTCATAAGTTTGCAAAGTTAACACAAGTTGATATGATTATTTTTACTTATTTTCTATTTTGATTTCATCATTTCACCTTGTTTTTCTTAAAACAAATAAAATAAATTTCATGATTTTCTTCATTTTCTTTTCTATTGAGTTGACTCGGGTTGACATGATCCTTTAAATGGAGTCATTAAAAAAAAATCTTAATCTATTTTTGGTTCTGTCCCTCAAAGTTTGGTTCTTTTTAAAATTAATCTTCATTTTTTTTTTTTTGGCTTCTATTGGGTTATTCAATTAGCATGATTCAAGCCATGAGGTTTGGTTACCTTACCTGGCTTTGAATATTTTTTTTAGATCCTTTTTGTTTGTTGATTTTTTATTTCATCATTCTACAATTATATTTGTTGAGAATTAGATTGTGAGTTTTGTTTTTTATTTTTTTTATATTAGGTTATCCCACCTTTATTACTCGGATTATAGGTTTGTCATACTAGCTCGGGTTGATTTGGGTTATTTTTTTGTATTTTTTACCTACTTTCATCTTTCTATATTTAGTTGGTTGAGAATTCAGTTATATTTTTTTTTTTTGAAATTTTTTCTTTTTCAAGGTTATCATGATCACTTTTTTTTTTATTTGACCTATTTATTGTCATTATTTGTTTTACTATCTAATTAAAATAAAATTAACTTATTTGACTTAATTGCTATTTAATCTCATGAATTCTTCTTTTTTCTTTAAAATGGGCTTGTGCTGACTTAAATATCCTTTTTTTATCCAAAAAAAATAATAATTCAGTCTGCTCCACGAATCTAGTTTCTAAACTAATTAATTACACACGAGGAAAGAGTATGAGGAGTGCTTATTTTTTTTATTTTATTTTTTAGGATTTAAAAAAAAAATTATATGTTTCTTATTTTTATAAATTTGTATGAATCACAACTATCATATTTTACAATCATGTACTTTCTTTTATATGAGAAGCTATTTAAAAATATAGGGCAAACCACGTTCTAAAAAATTCAATTTTTTTTATTAAAAATAAATTTATTTTTATATATTTTGGATTGTTTTAATATTGTGATCTTATATTTTTTAAAAAATAAAAAATAATATTATTTTAATATAAAAAATATTTTAAAAAATAATCAGTATTTGAAGCAGGTGATGAGAATAT
Organism: Populus tomentosa; assembly: GCA_018804465.1. Lineage (NCBI taxonomy): Eukaryota > Viridiplantae > Streptophyta > Magnoliopsida > Malpighiales > Salicaceae > Populus > Populus tomentosa. The sequence continues at coordinate 11,279,144 of CM031995.1, forward strand.
TTGTTAATTTATGAATCTCAGATACGCTGCTCAGAGGAAACAGTGCCGAAAATTATTATATAGTCGGAATCACAAGATTAAACTGTACTTCAAATCCATAAAGAAACATGCCACTTCCATCCAAACCTAAGCAGTTAATAAATGGACCAACTATTTCGAAAGCAAACTCTCCCCACCTGTCTCCTTATAATGCTTCCTGCATTATGAGTTTTGTTGTCTAGAAATCTGGAATTCATTAAAAGACAGTCTATTATATACCCTACATCAATATAATGTTATTGTGGATTCCTCGGGTAAAATTATTTTTTTACATTTCAGTATTTTAAAAAAGAAACTTAGTATTTGGAGTATTTCAGTTTTTATGTTTTTTATTTTTTATTTTGCACCCTTATTTTTTTTTTTATAAAAGTCTTTTACATTTTCAATTTAATTTTTAAATTGCAATTTATTATATATATATATATACATATTTTTTAATTTAATCCTTATAATTTTGATTTTTAATTTTTTTTTCTGGTTCTGTAAATCAAGTTTTATTGGCTTTTAACCTCATCCTTCAATAAAAGATTTTTTTTTTAATTTAGTCCTTATTCTTTGAATTTTCTTTTTTTTTGTTAAAGCTTTTTTCTTTTCAATGAAATCCTTCAATTGAAAATTCTATATGACTTTTAATTTATTTTTTATTTTGATTCTCACCCTTATGCTTTTAATTAATTATATATATATATATATATATATATATATATATATATATATATATATTTGGATCCTTTTTTATGACTAATTTTTTTCTTGGTCTCATCATTTGATGTTTGATTTATTAGGAGTTAAGATTCACGGTTTTATCATTTGTAGTGCTTTTAATATAATGATATAGATCACGAGTTTGAAAATTTAATTTGATTCGACATCCTTTTTCTTATTTTATTTTATGATTTTATCATTCTATATTATTTTTTAAAAAAACAAATTTGGTTTTGTGGTTATATTTAAATTTATTTCTATTAGTTTATTCTAGTCTCATGACCTAGACTATGGGTTTTAAATGTCTTTTTTTGAATAAATATTATCTTTTTAAATTGTTTTGATTGTATTTAATTTTTGAAAATTTGTCTTTGTTTTCGTTTTATATAAATAAACTTTATTTTAAAAAAAATATTTTGATAAAATATTTTTAATACATTTGGCCTTGCATAAGATTTTTTTTTTGTTTTATTTTATTATATCAGTTTCATATATGTTTCTATTTTTATTATATGTTATTGATTTTAATAAAACAAATATCCAATAGACACAACCAGGTAAATATCTTATTTTGTGGCATTAATTATCTTGATCTAAATCTATTTCTTAATTTTTTTATTTTTTTTTAGTTATTGTAAATATATATATTTTTTATTTATTTACATTAATGATTAAATATTTATTTAATTATATGCCTGCATAAACTTTTTGATTTACATTTTAAAGTTTTCATGTAAAAGAAACATATCAAAATAACCTGCATGCCCAAGGTTTTTCTAAAACAAAATTACTACCTGCAGCGGAGCATAAGATAAATAACTAATATCAATACAAAGGGAAACCTAAATTTAACAGTCTAACATAGTATCTCATTATGAGTTGAGCTTCATCACCATTAATTTTATCAATTTTATTTCAATTACCTCATAGTCCTCAATACTTGATTTTTATCAATTTTACCCTATTTATATTACCTTGTTATCAATTACGTCCCAATTGTGGATAAATTAATTTGTTTGGACATTTTTAATTGAAATATTTAACAAGAATGTGTAGATTGGATGGAATAATGTGTAGATTGGATGGAATATTTAACTATCACTAACAATGAATAAATTTAGTGCCGAATCATAGAGAATTTCTCTTTAATATAAGTTAGTGAAGTTGAGTTAAAAAATAAAAATTTATTAAAATCTAACACTTAAATTCTTTTTCAGAACATATACAGACTTATTTTTTATGTATTTGATTAAAAAACTCAATTAGCATGTGCAAATTAGATACAATATTCGCTAACAATGGATGGATGGAATGAGAGGTGATATTGTCTAAAATTCATTAAGTTAATTTGAGATAAAATTAATAAAATCAAAAGGTTTGAGACTTGTTTAATAATGGAGTAATAAACTTGAGATAAAAATGATAAAATCAAACGATTTAAAACTCAATTAATAATGAAGCAATATGTTAGGGTTAGATTGAGATATCCCCTTTTATAACTGAGAAGTTGTAGGTGGCAGGAAGGCTGCTAGCTAGCTACCAGATCAGAATAATATCCGTAGAATAATTGGGAGACATTTAAATACTAATTTTATAATAAAAACTTTGCCGATAGAATAATAGATGATAACATATCATCATAAAATCTATCATTAGTGATTTTTATTATGTCAATTATTCTGTTGATAATATAATTATCAATGAATTTATATATATAAAAAAACATCCCAAACAAAAAAATATTACTACATCATTGGTGATTGAATTTGTATAAGCAATGCAATTAACTCGTTAATGATTAACATATTATTAATGACAATTCTTGTAATTTTTTTAAATTTTTAGAACTTTACGAGAGACTTAGTCAATTTCATTTATATTTGTCAGAAGTCCTATAATTTTTTTAACTCTCAAAACTTTTTAAGAAACTTATTTCATTGATGATTATGAACCTTTAAATCATTATCAATTTTTTAAATAAATTATCAATATCTAACTAATTAACTATCATTAGTTGAACTCAAATTTATTCAATTTATTTTAATAATACATTTAAATTGTTATTAATTTTTTATAAAAATTCATAGTCCTCCAAATGAACCAAGATTTTCAACTTAACAATAAAATTGATAAAATATAAAATATATCCATTAAATAAGTCATTATTTATTTCATTATAAAGCATTTAAGTTAGAAAATCAAACACAATTTTATCAAATAACAAAAAATAAATTTTTAATTTTTTTTTTAAACAAACCCTAACATGTAAAAATCATACTTTCACACAACAAATTTCTATGGAAAAAAGTTATAAAACAAGGAAACATAAATTAAAAAAAAAACTATATGTACTACATCAAAATACCAAAAAAAATAACAATTTAAAAATGGATTACAACAAAAAAAAATGTAGTTTTGTTTGCTTGATGTGATGAATCTTCAAAAAAATAATAATAATTAAACCAGGATATGAAATCTAATAGATTAAGTGTTTGGGTAGTTGGATTTGTGATAATCGATGTTGTTTGCTATTTTCTATAAATTACAAAGAAAAAAAGAAGAAAAAAAAATGAGGAAGGGAAATGAGAGGCATATATTGGATTATAACTTAAATATTATTAATAGATTCACCAACGAGTATTAGCGAAAAGCATATTTTCTTGGTAATTTTATTTGTAATAATAATATGTTAATTTTTTTATTTTTTCATTTTCAATTATATTTTCCTTAATATTTATCAACAAGAAATATTATGTTGATAAAAATAACTATAATTTACTGACATGTTTTTTCTATTAATATTTTCATTTATTTTTTATATTTTTTTTTTCTGGTAATGTAGGCATAAGTCCTAATAATAATAAATTTGAGAATAAAGCAATCATTGATATGGACTTCTTGTTGTTATATACATCAGCCAGCTAAGAAGTAAGAACGTGTGGCTCAGATAAGGATAACATCTCGATATATTAACACTAATATTAAAAAATAAACTAGATTAGACTTTCACTGTAACGTCATTTATTATTCATCTCTCATATTTCACTATTCATAGCACTATTTATTGTGTAAACTTTCGTTCTCTGTTCTTCGATTTTTTTTTTTTCATTTTAGTTCTCAATCTTTATTTTTTATTGAATGTTATCCTCATAAAATCCCTTTTTGTTGATCTAGATTTTCTCATACTCTTTGAGTTGCATTTAGGTTCTGTTTGGAAATATAGTTACGGTTATTTTTTAAAATGTTTTTCATATTAAAATATATAAATTTTTTTTTTATTTTTTAAAAATTATTTTTAAGATCAGCGCATTAAAACGATCCAAAACATACAAAAAATTATTTTTTAATAGAAAAAAATTAAGTTTTTTTATAAACACAATTATAATACTCTCTTAATTATGTTTCTTATTGTTGAGAATTATCTCAGTGTTGACTTCCTTTTTTACTTTAAATGGGAAATTTTAGAATTGATATAAAAAAAAAAAATTAAAAAAACAAGGATTAAAATTGATATTGAAAACAATTATCAGCTTTTTCATTTTTTTTGTTTAAAATGCTTAAATCTATTCTTTAGTCCCTCATATTTTCTTTTGTAAACCTTGAACCATTGGAATTCTAGATTTATTTTCTAAGTTCAAAACTTTATTTATTTTGCATTTGAGTTCTTAAATCTTGAGTAAAGAAAGAGAAAATTACTAGAATAATTTTTTGAGAGAGAAAGCTTTTTGAAGGTTGGAATCAAAAACTTTAATTTTAATGTTTATAGATTCTTCTTCGAAAGAAATTTAATGGAGGTGATTATTACCTTTAATAATATTAAAAAAAATAGATTAAAGCTCTGGAAATTTTTAATTTTGCTGAATTTTAAGTTTTTGAGTAATTAAAATGTGCTTTTTTGTTGGAAAAGAGGTTATATAGTTTTATGAGATTAATTTTTTATGTTTTTGGATAATAAATAATAATTTAAATCTAAATTTTTGAGGTTAGAAAACGTTAAAGCCAATTTTGGAGTTATTGGAACTGGTCAAGTGAGAAGAAAAAAAACGACAAACAAACGATTCAAAAAAAAAAAAAGATATAGCAGATGACAAAATTTAAAAAATAATTAAAAACAAGTGCTCGGGTAATGAAGGGGGTTGGATGCTCATGTCTCGTCCATGCATGCATGCCCATCAATTTTTGTAAATCATTTTTTTTTTCACTTATCTCATTTTATACTTGAATACTATTTAAATAATGTTTAAATAATTATCTGAACATGTTAATATTTTAAGACAATATTAGCACCTTCTATAGTGATATTAGAAATTATTTTCAGAATAATTATATATTAACCAAATATTTTTCTAAATGTGGATGAAATATGTTTATTAAACTCCTAACATTTACTAAAGATCAATTATTTGTTGAACATATATAGTGATTTACCTCGAGAATCTCAACGATACAAGTCAAAAGGATGTTTTGAAATAAATTGTCGACTCATATTAGTTCATTAATTTTAGGATAACGTGGTTTAAGATTAAGGAGTTTGAAAAATCTCTTATTTGTTTTAAAAAAAACTGAGATTAAGATGGTGTAGGAGAGTATAATAATAATTGTTTTTTACATAGTTTTAGGACTTGACTTGATTTAAAGCCTGGGTTTCAGGTTTTAATCGGGTCACCAAGTCGGTCGAGTTATTTTTTTTTTAAAAAAATTCAAACGGCATCGTTTTAGTAAAAAAACAAAAAAAAAATCAACGGGTTTGCAGCCGGGTCTTGCCGGGTCAACCGGGTCACGCTGGGTTTTTCTTTCTCCCATTTTTTCTTCAACTTGACTCGGTTCTAGCCTTGGGTCGGCTAGATCCCGTACCGGATTTCAAAACCATGATTTTTTAAGATTTTTGTTCAAAAATACATAAAAAATAATATATTCTTTTTATTGAAAATACTAAATAATTAATTTAAAATAAAAAATTAATTTTTTTCAAAAATATTTTTAAAACATGAAAACAAATAGGGCTGATAAATGCCAAGAGTCATTGTAATGATATATACATAATTTTGAATTTGATAAATAATTTGAAAATATTAAAAAAAAATTAAATTAATTTTTTAAAAATATTTTTAAAACATAAAAACTATTAAATTTTATAAATATAATCTTAATGGCATGTACAATGTCGTTTAGATAATGCATGCACGATGCCAATATTAGATAGAAACCAATCATTTGTGGAATTAATTAAACCAAGTGATTCAACTTGGTCATGGATATTTCTTCAATTCAATATTGAATCCTGAATTTGAGTGGCTCCTCTACGTACCCACTCTCTCCACCACTAGTGCCCAAAAGTCACATAACCATCTGTTCCCATTATGAAAATTATCTGTAAGTTGCAGATAGAGGTTGACCTGTTTTGTTTTTTTATTTTTTCCTCATTTCGCACTAAATATGGACACAAGTTGCTCTTTTTTCAGCCTTTCTTCTTAGAACACTCCCCAGCAATCCCACTAGCCTCCTCTCATGATTACTCCAAAATCATCACATGCTCGTTTTTTGAAGGCGTCAACCATTATTATCATCTTCATTATTCGCGCAAGAGATAAATGGGCTAGCTGCAGCTTCACTGTGAAAAAAAAAAACAAAAAAAACCAATATTATTGTACATTGATCAGTATTTTTTAAGGCGAGGAGATTAAGAATGTTTCCTTCAAGTGAGGAACACAGCATTGACTGCAATAAAAACCAATCCAAACACATCTTTACTACTTATCAACCTTGTTGTCATGGAATCCACGAAGTTGTAAAGGCCATGACTGGTGTCTGATAAAGTAGTGGCTTGGAGGTTGTATTCTGTGGAACTTATTCGCATATATCTTCTGATAAGAAATTAAGTTTAGGCCAAAGAATCATGCTTTTCCCTTTGCTAATGACAAGACCTAAACGCTGTTCTTAACTACTTTGATCGATCAAAGCAAGCTGGTAGTGTGTATATTGGACTACGTGCTAGGTTCTCTCCAAGAGGGAATATTTATTATTGTGACCTCTAATTTAACTGATCTTTATTTTGTTTTTACTTCCCAGATGGCAAGCTCAATCTTGGCTTATACAATAATGCAACAGATTAACAAAATCAAGGACTGTGATATGGGATCATTGCTGCTGTGCCTTTGTTTATAATAGCGCAAAGAAATTCCCACCAGTATCTTCAAGTTTCACAAAAAAACAAAGAAAAAGAAAGCAAAGCAATCCCTTTTAAAATTGTTATAATAGTTCAGACATGTTAGAGCACTGAGAAAACACGATGGCCCATTTGAAAAATAAGTAATCTTATTCAAAGAAACAACTCCATATAACTTAACAATCAATCAATGGATCGATATGAACTCTCATCAATTCCCAAAACTTAATCTGGGAGCGGAGCGGAGCCAGCTGATAACATATATTATTCATGGATTGAAAAACCCTACTCGTACAGGGATATATAGTCGAGCTTCTCATCTAACAAGCACCATCTGTTACTGGTGCATACAAAAGGGAAGAGATTTACATGGATCGCATTCTATAAAAGACATTGATTCTTTTAAAATCCTTGCCAGCCAAGTAATTATACCGTCGACAAAATTTGCATTCCATACTAGCTACCCCTCTATACCAACTAATTAAGTACATCTGGTAAGTAACTTACATGTATGTCTACATCAAGATTGCATAGCGCATGCTGTCGTTTACCATGAGATGATTCATCTCTGATAGCTGCGCAAACTCACCAGTCACCCAGAGACCATCAGCACCATTGACATGAGGTTGTGATGAGAAGCAAGAAGGAATTGAAAATGGGGCAAGAACAATTCTAAGCAGGGCAGAAAGGGCATTCCACCTTTGTGTTCTGTTCATATCACGAACAAGGATTGGAAATTCAGCTCCGTTCATGCCTCCAAACATGCTCTCATCAGCTACTCGGGGGCTTTTCCTAATGTTTTGAACGTTGCTCCTCAATCGAGCCAACTTGCGCCACATGATCTTATCGGTTGTTTGGATGCTTAGAATCCTTGCAGGAATATGTATGGTGTTTTAGATGTTCATTAGAAGCAAGTTCTTGTGAAGAGAAGGGTTACAAGATCAGCTTTAAGATGGCTTTTTGATAATGGGAGGTTGGTGGTGTTGTTAGTGCCGGTGTTTATCGCAAAGGGGAGGAGTGCCTTTTTAAGGGCCTTTCACTTGTGTTTTTTCTTAATTTTTTTTTTTGCAGCCTATTTTGTGGGGTCTAGCTAGGCCAACATACTGACGAAGTTGCCTAATTATTCACTAAAGATTTTCATTTGTAAAACCCCTCAATTAGGTTTAGTTAACAGGCAATCTACCCCTCCATCAATCTAATGTAATAATAACTTTCAAGATTAGCTTAATTAATCAGATATTCAACGTGCTTTCTAATAATTATAAATTTGACTTTCTTTAGGGTTTTGAAAATTTACATAACTTTTAATTTTAAAATAAAAAAATAAACTTAGGAATTTATTTTTTTAAAAAAAAAACTTTAGACTTCATATGTTAAAGTTAAAAGATTTTCAATGTCAATCTCGCATTTTGCAATCTATTATAAATTAGAAATTATTATTTCTGATTATATTAAATTTTAAAACCCTAATGTGATAAAGTAAAGTAAGGATTTTTAATAGATAAACATAACCATAAAGTGATAATGTCTCTTGCATTATCTCCTCTTGTATTTATATCCATTTTGCTTAACATGCGCGAGTGGTACTTAATTTGTCAAACACAGATGATTTTTCTAATTGCTTTTGACATTATCACTTTATGCCTTAGTAATATTATTCTTACATTATATATATATATATATATATATATATATATATAAATGAAAATATATACACATATGCAATGTGTTTAATTGCTCCATTTAACATAAATTGATATCTTCTCGATCTTCTCTCTCTCTCTTTTCTTCATAATAAATATGGATTGAATTATTTTCTTTTTACAATAACAATCAAGTAATCCTCCAGTCCTCCCTAATATTGTGACCAGTGAAATTCAATCATAAAACTTGGATATAAACGTGAAAAGACTATGCAATAGACAAAGTTCTACAAGCCCACCACCATACAATGCATCATTTAGGCTAGATGGGTCCCAAATTTGGATCCCATTTAAGAATCAATACCTGTTTGTGAATCGTGATGGTGATGGAGACCCATGATCATTTCTAGAGTTCCTCCGACGTTTATCGTGCTCCCACCTTGCTCCTATTAACTTGCAATATACACAATCCTCCCTAGCAACTTTCATGTAGCAAAGAGCCGAACCTTCAAGCTTTTTTGAATCACCCAACCCTCTCACCAGACGTGAACAATTACTCATATAAACATGTATATTTTCTTTAATCTAAGCTCAATTTGGATAATAACATGAAAGCAATCCAAACCGAGACGCCCCAGGAGCACATAACTTCAATATCATGTGTGGTTTCTGTATTTTGGTTTTAAGCTTTTCAAAATAAAAATAAGATTTTATTTGGCTAAAAGAATGATAGAGAGAAACCGAAAAAAAGTTTGTCCAAGAACTTTAACTGGCTGCAAGTTTTGCTTTTTAGAACAAAAATCATTAGCTTAATTTTTTTTCCCCGCAAAAGCATACTATTTCTGATTAATCTCGTTACTGTATGTGTTTTTAAGCCCACGGGTTTATATATACCTCGGAAATAATTAATACCGAAGGTATTAAATTAAAGGGAGAACTTCTTGGATTTTTTATTTTGTTCCCTTGAAATAATTGTTCTATGCCCATACAATACATTGTATATATAATAAAGGAACAATTACAAAAATTATCTTGATTGGAATTGAATTTCATTTTCCCTCTATCCTTTTATAAGTTATATTTTTCATCATGTAATTTACACAATTAATAACAATTAACATCATCAATATTGTATTTTGTTTGAATTTGTTTTACCTAAAATATAAAGTGCAATTTATAAAACAAATAGAGAAAAAATACCTTTAAATAAAGTCCATCTTGAAACATCATTTTCATTTGTCTATATTATCTTATGTGGCTTGCAGGAATACACCAGAATCATGAGCGCACCCGTCCTTAACAAAAAGTTAAACTGCTAATTAATTGATTATCTCCAAAGACTCCATTATTGTATTGCCGACAATGCTTCATGTTACTGTTTCACAAGAAATGGAGGTCAAAGTCCACGTTCTTGGATTTATACTTGAAGTCAAGTCAAGGAGCACCCTTTCTGGATCACCATCTAAGCTTTAAAATTGCAGCAGACGCGTTAGGCAAGCCTAAGTGACGTGACAGAGTTGCATAGCAAGTGTCAAGTTTATTCTGCAACAACGTGGATTCTTATCTACTTGCAAGAACTTGTTTCTGGCTAATTCATAAACAAAGACACTGCTAAAGATCATGACATGCCATGTGTGCCAAGATTTGTTCTTTAGATGCATTTTTTTTTTCTACAGAGAAAGATCGAGCTTTTTTCCAGAAGAAAAAAAGACAGCAACTTTAGATGAGCTCCAGTTTATTTTCAAACATTCTGCGTGACCAGCCATGTAGAACATATAGCACCTTCCAATTAGGTTGTAAAGCATACTAAAATCAACTAGGTAAGATTTTGTTTTCCCGACCGAGTCCGGTTTGCGTTGACTCAATGATTTAGGACACTCGTGTTCTAAAGTGCCTAAGCTCTAGGATCTGGAATTCCCACCTCCATCGTTCCACCAAAAGAATTGTCCCCAGATACTGAGTCCCGCTTTGCACACATAGTCGCATGAATCAAAAGAGAGTAGTTATAAGGGGAAAGAAATCAAAAGAGAGCAAGTAAGAGGTGGTTATTATGTGAGGTTTTAATCTAAAATAAACAAGAAGAAATTGGTTTTTCGGATGATTTGCTTGAAAGAATTAAAGAGATCTAATAGAAATTAATTTACATAGACTAGTTCGAGAAAACCCTAGTAGTTAAAGTAATAAAATAGAGACAAATATCACAAAATAATAATAATAATAAAAAAAAACTATAATGCTCATAACTACCAATGCTTTTTATCTTTTAGCGGTAGAGAAAATTCTTTTATTTTCATAAGACAATATATGATTTTCTTTTCTTTTTATATCTATTTCTTTCTTATCCTAGTTGAGTATCATATGAAAAAATTTCACACCTGCTCACTTGCAAGGGAGAGACGAAAAGATAAAATAACTTGCAAAAATTCATTTGAAAAAAAAAAAAAAAAAACAAGAAGAAGGAGGAGGAGGAAATGGGACATATAATGAGCCATGGGCCCATAATTGTGGCCCACGAAAGTCACATGCAAGACACTACCATAAACGCCCAAGCCTAAGGTAAAGGGCAAGAAAATTAAATATTATGGTAGTATATAGTTAATTACTAATATTGAAACAGAAGAGTTAAAAAAAAATAAAGATAAAAAAATGTTTGGTTAAAGAGATAAAGACATAAAAATAAATATGTTTTTGAGATATTTTTAGAGTGAATTTATATATTTTTAAAACTGAAGGTATAAAAATGATATTCTTAGAGTGAATATTATTTTTAGATAATATTTATTACTTTTTATTTTTAAAATATCCATTAAAAAATTTTTAATTCTAAAATTATACAACTAAGACATGTGAGAATAAAAATAGTTATTATCATAGTTTTAAAATCCAACTAGGGAGTTGATCCTACATAATGCCCGGTTTACGGGTTGGGAGGGTTACCTCGAGTTGATCCGAGTCAACATAAAAATAAAAATAATTATTATCATAGTTTTAAAATCTCTACTAAAAGGCCAACCTAGGACAAGACCCAGAGTATGAGTTAGTTGACCATTGATCTAAGTCAACATAAGAATAAATATGGTTATTATCACATTTTAAAAACTCGACTTGGAGGTCGATCCGGGGTGGGAGAGTCAATATATGAATAAACATGATTATTATCATAATTTTAAAACTCGATTAAAAAATAAACTTAGGGAAAGGCTAGATTAATAAGTCAGGAGGATCAATATGAGTTTAAAAAAGAAAAATAAAAATCATGGCAACCTTATTTTGACCAAAAAACTTCAAAAAAAAATCAATAAGTTTTATACCTGTGTTTTATCTCAAGTTGAATGGGTCATGGATCGACCCTAGTTATTTACTAGGTTAGGTTAATTCAATTCTTCCTTTATTTTTTTAAACTCGGACTAGTCCACGCCACGAGTCAGTCAAATCCTAGGTCGAGCTACTAGGCCAGTCTCGTTTTTATAACAAGGATTATTATAAAATTATTAATTTCAAAACTCAATATAAACTAAAGTAAAAAAATAATAATATCTAATTATTTTTTAAAAAATATATAAGTTTGATAATAATATGTATTAAGAGAAAAATAATTTTTTTATATTTTATTTTGTCTTGTTTATCATAATTAAATACGATACAAAGACAATAACTTTATTATTGTTTACAGGATAAAAGAAAGAGAAACAAAAAGAATAGTTCGGTAAAAGCGCAACCCAAATTGAAATCCTAATAGAAGAATCCACTAAAATTATAGCAAAAGAATCTAAAACACGCCAGAAGCGTGGTAAACCAAACAGTTTAAAAGATAAAAATCATAAAAAAAGGAAGTAAGAAGAAGAAGCAAATAATCAAGTTAACATTATTGAGGAGGCAAGTATTCATAAGGATGTAGACGTAAATAATCATATGACCCTAAAAGAGGTTTAGGTACCTGAAAATAGTAAAAATAAAAAGATCTTGATAAATTATGTCTTAAAAAAAAAAAGGAATCGAAATGAGATAGTTGTCAACAATATTTTTTTCATATAATATATCACTTGATATGGTTGACTTAATATATTACTTGAAATGAGGACCTTGAGCCTAAATCTGTTGAAGAATATTGATTTATATATAATTGGCCAAAATAAAAAGACATAATCTATGCACAATTAAATTTACTTGCAAAACATAAAGTTTTTGAACTTGTAGTCCGAACACCTGAAAATATAGAGCAAGTTAGATAGAAATTAGCATTTGTGAGAAAACAAAATGAGAAAAATAAAATCATAAGATATAAGGCATGACTAATGGCATAAGGGTTTTCACATAGATCTATCAATGATTACAATAAAACATATTTTCTTGTAGTAGATGCAATTACATTTTGATATATTATTAGCCCGACAACTTATGAAAGACTAGATATATGTCTGATGGATGTAGTTAAAGCCTATTTATATAGGTCAATTGGTAATAATGTTTATATAAAGATACCTAAAGAATTTAAAATGTTTGAAGCATATAATTCAAATCCCCAAAAAGTTTACTCGATCAAGTTGTAAAGGTCCTTATATGGATTAAAACAATCAAGATGAATATGGTGCAATCTTCTAGGTGAATATTTATTGAAAGAATGGTATAATAATGATCCTAAATGCCTATATGTTTTTATAAAGAAGACATAATCTGATTTTATTAATATTTCTATGTATGTTGATGATTTCAATAGTAATGAAACTCCTGGAAGATAGTAAATTATTTAAAGAAAGAGTTTGAGATGAAAGATTAGGAAAAATAATATTTTTATCTTGGCTTGTAGATGAAACATTTAGTAAATAGAACCTTTATTCATCAATCAACTCATATAGAGAAGGTCCTTAAAATATTTTATATGGATAAAGTATGTCCATTGAGTACCCCCAATGGTTGTTCGATTACTTAATATGAAAAATGATCTTTTTAGACCTTGAGATGATAATGAAAGATCACTTAGTCTTGAAGTATCATACCTCAGTGCAATTGGTATGCTAATGCATTTTGCTAATAATACACGACCTAATATAGCATGTTGTATAAAATTTATAGCAAGATATAGTTCTTCTCTTACCCGAAGACATAGGAATGTAGTTAAGCATATTTTTCAATACCTACAAGGAATCATGAACATGTGATTATTTTATTCAAATAGTGCTAATCATGAATTATTTAGGTATGCTAATGCAAGATATTTATCTAATCCACATGAAAGGCCAATCTCAAATAGATTATCTTTTTATGTGTGGTAATACTGCTATATTATGGAGATCTATAAAGCAAACATTAATTTTCACGTCATCTAATCATGTTGAAATACTTGTAATCCATGAAGCCAGTCAGGAGCATCTGGCTGAGATCAATGACTCAACATATTCATGCACATGTGGTTTATCCTCCAGCAGAGGATCTCCAACCATACTGTATAAACATAATATTACATGCATAGCTTAATTAAAGAGATGATACATCAACAGAGATAGAATAAAGCACATATCACCAAAATTCTTTTTCACACACGATCTTAATAAGTGTGGTGATGTTGATGCTTAGTAAATCCGCTCGAAAAATAATCTAAAAGATTTATTCATTAAAGCATTACCAACTACAATGGTTGAAAGATTGCGATGCAATATTGGGATGTGATAGTTTAATAAATTAAGGTGGTATTTTTATGAGAGGGAGTTAATATAGACTATACTTTTTTTTTCTTAACCGAGTTTTTTTTCTTCATTGGGTTTTCTCTTGTTAAGCTTTTTAACAAGGTAGTTTTCAATGTGTGAAGCTGTATAAAATTATATTTGAATTTGTTTTTAAAATGTTGGAATTGATTATTTTATTATAATTAATCTTAATTGGCAGCCTAGGTCCTCTGTATAAATAAGGGATGGGGTATGTTCAAAGACAGAAAACAGAGTAAAGTCTTCTGCTATCTACTACCTTCTCCTGTCGTCTTTTTCCTTCTTCTATTCATTGTCTATCGTTTTTTATTCTAGTTTTAGATTTGGTTATTGTAATGAAAAAATCAAGCCAGCTTTCTAGAAGGTTACTTGCGCTGAGACTATTTACACACAGTGATGGATAATTTATCTTTAAGGATATATGATCTTTTACATTAACCTTCTTCATTTCTTTTCTTTTCATCAAATTTTAGCATGTAATTCCTGTATCTACGTTGTTTCTATTATGTCTATTAATCTGATACATTTATTGTTTATATGCATACAAAATTCAATTAATTTTTATATATGCTTACCACTCTTCTTCACATATTTACATTATATTAAAAAAAAAGAAAAAAGAGATCTGCCTAACAATAAATGAACCATACTAATATCTCTCTTCAACCATGAATGCATTTAAATTTTGATAAAAATCTAACTTTAATAGTTAGTGTATGAGAATAACACATATAATATAATAATATGAAACCTAAGTACGCGTATTATTCTAACATTAAACATGATTTAGAGTGTGTTTATTTGTACAGTGCATCTCTTAAACAAATATATTTTTAATATTATTTATATAATTAATTAAAAAAATTAATATATACGCCAGCTTGACTATCAAAGTTTTGATATAATATCAAAGAATCATCTACTTAATAGTTTAAATAGTTAGGAAAGATACCAAGATATAATTTATATTATTTTTTAATAATTAAAAAAAATTATATTTTTATCAAATACTTTCTTCACGTAAAAACAATGACAATCTTGGTCTTTATTCAAGTTGGTTTTCTTCAGGAAGACACTGATATATCCTTCTTTTCATATCTCGAATTTCCTTATGAGTTCGAAAAACTACATCTTGACAATCTCCATATCTTCAGCCTTTATATGATAAAAAAAAATAAAAATGGACGCGTGTTAAGCTTGCAGATGAACAATTTCGAGAAGTTCCCAAGCTGGCTGTGTTGATTTTGGCCGGCGTCAATCTCATGTAGTCAATATAGGAGGTTGTCTTTCTGCAGCTGTTTATCATGGTTGTCTGAGCCTCCAAAATGGATGTCTTTCTGCAGCTGTTCACAAGGGCAGTCTCAATTCGGTCGGCACTCTGATTGACGCGTCATCAAAAATGTATGTGCTTGTAGAACTCTACAAGTTGCCACAAACTTGTAGTTGTATAACAAGGATCTCTCTTTTTCTCTATACTTTTTTTTTTAAAAAATAAGTTTCATAAAGCATAACCAGAAAGACAAGGATCTTGATTCAATGTCACTAATTCATTACATTGTTTGTGCTTTTCTCTCTACTGTTGGACTACATGGTGTTAGTGTTAGAATATTTGATAATGTAGTATTGATTACTTTTCAAAGTATTTTTTACTCGGAAATATAATAAAAAAATATTTTTTATTTTTTAAAAATAATTTTTAATAGTAGTATATCAAAAAAATTTAAAAATACCAAAAAAGTAATTTGAAGTTAAAAAAATTAAATCTTTTTTAAAATATTTTTAAAATATAAAAATAAACAAGAATCCATCCTCATGTTTCTTAATAGGCAAGAAACTGGGGTTCTTGATTTTTTTTTTTTTTAATGCGTGTGGAAATACATGTGGATACAACTTGATATTTAACAAGTGCAAATCTGCAAGGCTACAAGATTGCTTTAGAGAAATGTGAGCTGTTAAAAGATTTAAAAGGCCGAAAAGGGAATCTAATGAAATTTCTTAATAATAATTTTCGGCAGTGCTTTCCTTTTCTTCTTCTTTTTTCCCTTCCAATCAGATCACAAAGAACATAAAACCAGAACTCGAAGTTTTAATCGCTTTTCGAGTATCAATGGTAAGGTATTACTTTACTTTACAAGGGCAAATAAGTGTGTATCTGATCAATAATAAAATAATTATATAAAACACTAAAAGATATGGTTTTTTCATGGTGGAGAAATATTGTTCACATACTCACAATACTTAATTTTTTTTATTAATTTATTTTAACTTTTAACTTTTTATTTTTGACAAATTGATCCAAATTAAAGGCTAATTGCTTTTGTTTTCTTAAGCAATGATGAAATTGAAAGAAGAGGAACCAAAATAAAAAGAGTGTCAAAAATTAGATGGCCTTCTAGATTTTTGGTAAAAAAAATATACTTATATCCTCCATCTTTAAAAATAATACAATTTAGGTCCTCTTAAATTTTAGAAATCAATTTTGGTATGAAAATTCATTTATATTATTTTTTGGTTTGTAGTTAGAATGAGGAAAGAGAGATCGATGAATTCTTTTGATGAGAGAGAAAGTCATTGTTCGCACTATTTCTGACAACTAAAATGGTTTTTCTTGGTGTTTACAGGTTCTATGTAATGATAGGAGGTTAGTGTTGGTTGTTTGGAGCTTCAATTTTGCTTGAAAAAACAAATCCAAGTTAAGAAAGACTAATCTAACCTGGTTTGATTTCGTGCTTTTTAACTATCTTTTTGGGTTTTTCGAGTTAATGGTTTGGTTTGTAAGTGTTCCAATGGTGGGTTTTTTTTTCTTTTTAAATACCTTAAAAATTAGGTTTTTAGAGCAAAAGAAACATTACACTGATTTTTCAACCAACACAATGGTTGCTAAAATCTAGGTTCACAGATAATACATCATTTACCTAGTTTTTATTTCAAGGAAAAATAAAGGTGGACGAGCGCTTTAATAAATTAAAATCGAGCGCCTAGGCTCATTTTTTTTCTTTCATATTTTTATACTTTCTTTTTTAAAAAAAGATATATACTTAATCATCTAAGAATCCCCAAATTCATCAAAGAAGACCTTTTACAAGTACCAGTTATCAGCCACCTTGGCTTACCAGGCATCAAGAATCAACCACTTGCCATCTTGGTTAAGAAGAATGAATCAGATTGCTACAACCAAGAGATTAACTGATTATCCAACACATAAATCTTGCTCCTAAGCTACTTGAGTATTTTGATACCTTATGAATTTGTAAAATAGTAAATGCTAAGGGCTAATGGACAAGTTTTAGAAATTATATGAGAAAATGTCTATAAGAAAAAGGAGAGAAATTTAAAATCTTAAACTAACAAAGGCTATCATGATCATTTTGAAGAGATTAAGGGAGGCAAGTTCCTCTATTCATTTTATTATATCTTTACTTTTATGTAGTACCTATAAAGATTTGACGATCCTTTGACAAGAAAGGTGTGAGAGATGTTGGTTCATGCCATGCTAATATGAATAACATCTTCCTATAAAGTGAATATGTGCTCTAGATGTGTGCAAACATTTAATGGTTGTTGATAGATTATCGTGTTTTATATATATTATTTTTTTTCTTTCTAAAATCCATGTTTAAAAGGATAAAAAAACATGGTAATGACCCAACATCTCTTAGCTCAGTTGCACGCTAAGCCCAACTATATATGGGTCTGGCAAGCTCCAGAACTGACCTCTTAAGGCTCAACATCTCACTAAACCTAAATGGATATGAAATTGATGATTTTTCAATGTTTTATATTGGACAACTAGACTCCGCTTGTTTTTTTTCTTATGAACCTTAACATAAAATGTTAAGGTTAATGATACTTATCTCTCTACACCTCTAAGTGTATAAAAATCTCCAAAAGGTCATATCACTTATCCAACATTAATGATGTCTAAGATATTTATTCCTCATTAATGATGTGAAACAAATATTTACTCCTCTTTAATATATGTGTCAAAGATATTTTTTTTCGTTAATGATATCAAGACAAAATGATACTTCAACCCCTCATCTTCACAAGATGACTCAACTCACGGGCTATAAAGACCCTATAAATCATTCAATGAAAAGATTCACAATTTTTATTCTTTACTACATATTTATTTTTAGAATCTCTCTCTAAAATATAATTGTCTTTTCTCTAAAAAAAGATACTTAAATATTAAAGAGTCCCCAAATCCACCAAATAAAACTTTTTGCAAGTACCAGCCATCAATTATCCTGATTTACCTGGCACTAAGCCCCAACCACAAGCCACATTGGCTAGAAAGAATGGATTAAATTGTTAGAATCAAGAGATTAACCAATTATTCAATATATAAACCTTATTCATAAGTTATTTGGATTTTTTTTTGGGACATCATCATTGGCTCTGTTTATAAAAACCTGATAAAAAAGTCATCAATTATTTTTTCTGAACTGGTTTCTGACATTTCATGTCGCTATTAATGAAAAATAATCAAGACATGCCTATAATAAGATGTGCCAAGAACCTCCCTAAGGTTTCTGGCACAACTACTCTATTAAAGCAGCAATAACTTTTTATTCAAGTCCGACTCTTATGGAGGTAGTGCTAGTTATTCAAAGGAATTGTTAGGTCTCACAAACTTGATATAGTAAGCTGGAACCAGCCTCTATCATGGTTTTCAATGGCCTTTGTGTTAAATTTGTTTTGCTTTTTGGCTCTAGTATACTAGCCAAAAGAAGCTCTGCGGAGCTACAACATCAATTAACCAAGGAAATGGTTTTCATTCTTATGATCTCGTTAATGGTACCAATAAAGTTTATCAACACGGGAGACTACTTTAATGATCAAGAATGTTTCATATCAACTTGGGAGGCATGATCTACTGTAAACACTAGATTTGCACTATTTGTAAGAGAATCGGAAAGCTATGCAACATTTTTATTGCTAAGTCAGAATATGATTTTTTCTATTTTTCTCAAGAACTTGGTAAGACAATCAAATTTGATGCACATGTTTTCATCAACTTCACAAAAATCATTCGAATCTCGAGAGCTTAAAAACCTTCAACAAATACAAGTGAAATATTAGTTCAAATCATAAAAGATATGAAGTTAAAACTATCTAAGGGAAAGTAAGTCAACAAAATAAAATTTGCTTTTAGAATTATGATGAGTTTTTTATTTAAAAAACAATAGTTATGATAATAAGAATTATATATATATATATATATATATATATATATATATATATATATATATATATAATGGATGTTTTAGTAAGATAAAGGGGATTTTGATTAAAGAAATACCTTTTTCAATTCTATTTCAAATTATTGTGATTGTTTTGTATTTATCGTAATTACTTTGAGTTTTATGCAATAAACAACATAAATAAGAAATTATGTTTTAATTTTCTCATGTTTCCTATTTATATTTTTTTAATATATTAATGTCAAAATTATCAATTCATTTTTTTCTTTGTTTTTTTAATTAAAAACTGATTTTAAGATTATGATGAGTTGTTATTTAAAAAACTATATCATGGTAAAAACATTTCTGTCCCTCTGTCCTACGCAAATACAACGAGTGCATCTCCAAAGATCTGTACAGTGCAATTTTGTAGCTATGCAGAAGGATCCTTCGTTTGTAACATTGGGAAATTTCTGAGAATTTGGAAGCACAGAGCAGCATCCACGGTGGAATTAATGTGTGCTTGCCCAGAAATTATCACCATCTCTAATTAAGGACTCTGTTTTTATTTTTTTCCATTTGGACGTCTACATCTCAGGATTTTTAACTCTAGATTTTTCAATGTGAAAGAAAAGATTATTTTCAAAACAATCATTGAACTTAAATAAATACTTTGAAAAGACTAACAACTGTCATTTATTATTATTTATTCAGAAATTTTAATAAATCCTTGAAAAATAATGCTTCATGCTTAAAACCCAAAAAAATAATTATTATATTTCCAAACACAAAATCTTATTAAAAAAAAATTGATTTTTTTCTTTTTTCAATTGATTTATATTTTTATTATTATTATTTAATATTGAATTTACTAGAAATTAAACTTTATAACTTATTTTAGTTTTTTTTTAAGGTATTATAGTCTCTTGATTTATCATGTGGATTGACAAGTTAACTTAAGTTGATCTGAATCGATTCAATAAATTATCTTTTTAATATTTATAAAAAATATTATTTTAAATATTTATTTTGAGTTAAACTATGTTTTTATTGGTCATTCGTGTTGTCCTTGAACTCATTAAATTGACTAGATCATATTGAATTAAATCCTACACAATTTAAATTGTATTTTTACTACAATACTTATATATTTTTTTATATTAAATCTTTTTTAATCCAAAGCGTGGCGTGAACCAACAAAAAGTGGTTAATAAATGGTGAGGTTTCAACCAGTGTCAAAACAACCGGGCTGAACTGAATAGGTGAGTTTTGGTCCCAAAATGATGCTTTTCAGTCACCTTTTCATAAACTTATAAACTGGTCCTCAAACTTTATTTCAATCACTTTAACCTTTAACTCTTTAAATCCAACAATTTCCCACGACCTTTATTTACTTGTTAGTTAGTGTAAAGAGAATTCATGCTTTGAAATGAGCTGTCTCCGGGCTGCTTTCTTGAAAGAAGATAAACAAGTGCTTTAAAATTGCATGCTTAACTTCGCTTGTTAAAAAAAAAAAAAAAAAAGTCTTGATGAGATCCCTCTGTTGGCCACCGTCATCCCAGCTTCCTAGAAATTTCTTCCAAACAAGCTCACATGGCCTTGACATCAAACGGCAGATTGTTCTTGAGACCTTCTTGTTAGCTCACTCTCCCTAGCTCCCATAAGTCTACACATTTGGTCCTTTTGTACTGTGACTCAGAGCAATCACGTTTCTGCAATGGCTTTTATTCAGAAAACCTTCACAGGGATGATTCCTGGCATCTGCCTAGGCAAAGTTTCTTGTAAGAACACGTACAAGGGCATCCACGCAGGAGAGAGAGAGAAAGAAAGAAAGAAAACTTTGTCTAGCATTTAGTACATTAAATGTTCACTTCTTGTTCTTATTCAAACTAAATGTCGCTATCAGTAGGGTCATGCATCCATAAACAAGGAATAGGATTCGTTAAGTTTTGTAATTAATCTGCATCGTATCTTGGCCCTGGATTCTTTTATTGGACGGTGAAGATTGCTGGGTCTATCAATTTAACTTTTCTCTGTAATGAAAAGAAAACCAAACTCTTTTATTCGTAGAGAATTATTCAATGGTGGCTCCCATTTAGAACACACCAATTTCCTTGTGGTTTCCAACTCCATTCTTAAAATTTTGATGATCTTATCAAAGCCCATCATGCTTATATGCAACTCCAATTCTTCATCTTCAAGAACAAGCCATCATCTTTTGATCTAACACCAAGCCTTTTTGCCTCTAGTGGTCAAATATGGACTTGGATTGTGAAAAACATAGGAAACGAAGAAAAACCAAGGTTGAAGATGATCCACAAACAACTGGAATGGAGCTTCTACCACGGGAGATTGCTCATGATATACTTTCAAGATTACCCATCACATCTTTGGTGCAATTCAAGTGTGTATGTCGAGCTTGGCGTGCCTTGGTGCAGGATCCTCAGCTTGTAGATTTATATTTGTCTTGCTCAACTCAGGATACCGATCATCCTTGCCTAATCCTTCACTGCGACTTTCCCATCAGAAACAATCTCTATTTTGTGGATTTTGCTGCTCAAGAGGAAGAAAAGGAGAAGGTGAAGAGAATTCCGGCACCCTTTTCCTCTTTGATGCCAGAATTTGAAGTGGTAGGCTCCTGTAACGGTTTACTGTGCCTATCTGACTCGTTGTACAATGATTCTCTTTATATCTATAATCCTTTCACAGGCTGCTATAAAGAGCTGCCAAAATCCTTGCAGTATCCTGATCAAGAAGTGGTTTCTGGGTTTGGTTTCAATCCCAAGACTAAAGAATACAAGGTAATCAGAATCGTGTATTACAGGAATGGGCATGGCGGCTACCCCCGGTCACGTAGAATCATTTATCCACTATCGGAAGTCCAGATTTTAACGCTAGGCTGCCCTGAATGGCGAAGTCTAGGCAAAGTGTCATACCGGCTTGTTCGCCGGGCTTCAGGGGCCCTGGTTCATGGAAGGCTTCATTGGATTAGCCGCCCGTGTAGAAATAAGCCCGCCCGCAGGCTGGTCTCATTCGACTTGACCGATGAGCAATTCCGAGAAGTCCCGAAACCGGACTGCGGCGGCCTAAATAGGTGCAACTATCACCTAGTGGTTCTGAGGGGTTGCCTCTCTGCTGCTGTTTATTGCAATTATGGAAGATTGGAGATTTGGGTCATGAAGGAGTACAATGTGAAGGACTCTTGGGTTAAAGAATACAACATCGGGTCTTACATGCCCAAGGGCTTGAAACAAAATCAGGACCGACAGCTAAAGATATGGAAAAATAGTTCTAATGGAAGGGTTGTTGGAGCTCTTTGTGTCTTGAAGAATGGTGAAATCCTGCTGGAGTATAAGAACAGAGTTCTGGTTTCCTATGACCCGAAGAACGGAAAGTTCAAGGACATTGAGCTACAAGGGGCACCAAATTGGTTTCAAACAGTAGTTCACGTGGGCAGCCTGAATTGGATCGATACTCCCAGTGATGCATACAACCAAGGATCGGATACTTCTCCATATGTGAGTTGATTACTCCCTGCTCTGAAACAAAATCCTGTTTCTGTGTTAATTATCTGCTTCATCATCAGGTTATGATCAAATCTTACATGCTTGGAGACTTCAGATAACAATTTCTATTTGTGTATATATGAATATTGAATATAAATATCGGATCAATCACAACACAAACGAATATTCATTCAATTCCAAGGTTCAATAATCCTCTTGAATGTGCTAAATGATTATCAACAAGGACCGGACCACTCATCGTGTCATCGGAGATTACTTACTGCAAGGTTTTGCAGGCTAAATCTTGCCGAGAGAAACTAGAAACCATGCTTGACTGGCTAAATCCTGCTAGTTGTCTTGGCCAAACTTTGTCTGGTTCAGACTAACTAAATAAAATCTTGTTTACAAAGCTAGATCGGCCAAGCAGTATCTCGCTATTCTCTTGTTGAATCGAGATTATAAAAATAGGAGGAGGTTAGGCAAGAAAAATGGTACTTGGATCAGCCTCTTAATTATCAGCTACCTAGAAATGGGCACCAGAACTCGGCCAATTTTTCAACAACTCACCATCAACATAACAACTGTACACTAACATAAAACAATGTTGAAAATTGAACTCATGCTTCTTTACCAAACATTCGATGTATATGGGAAAGAAGCCTTTATCCAAGAGTAGGTCACCCAAAACATCCCTCCGTGGCCCAGTAGGAAAAATTGCAGCACCCATGATGAAAGATTCCCTTTGAACAGATTTCTTTCCTTGAAGATTTGCCGATATGAAAACTTGCAAAGCAGTCTGCTTTTTGATGATCTTTTTCCTTGTTTCGACCATCTAACCAATACTACCCTCGTATCCTATGCCTAATGCCTTTTATTTTGTCTTCATCAATCTTTGATATGAAATTATACTCAGAAAAGCTTGACAAGTAGCAAAACTTGACCAGTGGAAAATCTCCCACCATAACTTCTTTTACATATTTCCTCCACCACAGCCCACACATCCCTCCCAGGCGTGTGTGCAACGCACGCATGACTGATCCATGCTTTCAATGAATGAAAGCAATTTCTCTCATCTTTATGGACATGACTGGGACGTTTTATATTTTCTTTGGTAAAAGAGGGCCCTGAGACCAAAGAAAGAAGCAGGTTAAAAGCAACATTGACAGGAACATGGCAACGCCAGTAGAGTAGAAAGAAAATGCACTGCAATGGTAGCTCTCAAGCCTTGATCACACAACAAACCTGCACATTGATTCCCTTTACGATAAGTAAGACGGATCAACAATTGAAAAGCATAGGACTTGACTTGCTCTTGTTAATTGTTTCTGCAGACTTTAATAAAAACAAACCCCAACACATCAAAAACTTCGAAATTCTCATTTATATCATTATCAGAATGATTAAATGTATAAAAAGGAAACTATTTACCCCGAAAGGTAGATCAGTGATGCAACCTTGGATCTCATGTTCACGACATCTGCTCAACACTTCCCAATATCCTCTCTTGATAACCACAAAATTGAAGATTTTTTCTCTATATTCAGAGGTTTAGAGCTGAGATTGTGTTCACTGAAAGTGGTTGATCTCCAAACTAAGAATATTGATCTTTCTCTCCCCTTGTTCCTAGATGCAACTCTCACTTTCAATCCTAACTACTTCACTAGAAGTCACAGGAAACTTTTCTCTATTCCTACTCTTTGAAAATATGAATTCTTTCGTCTATTGATCATCGTTCTTGATTTCTGCAACAGCTCTCTTCAAATAATTCTATGAGTAAATATTTATCTTCTTATTTTCCTTTTAGTAAATCCGTAAGTTTGTTAAAAAAAATAAATAATTAAATGGTGATATGCAGGGGAGGCTGGCAGGGTCCGACCACTGCAAAAAATAAAAAAATTCCTGGCTTTCCCTAAACAGTTTAAAAATTAGTTTTGGCCCTCTCTAAAAAACAATTTCTAATCTTAATCCCCACGAAAAATAATCTAGCTTCACCCCCAGTGATATGCCTTCAACTCTAATCATGTTTCTACACGAGTTTCTTGCCACTGCATCATGTCCTCCTAGTTTTTTAGCACCAAGTTTCATGCAACATTATATATGTTAGTCCATTTCTTTTATATATAGTACAACTTGATATGAAACATCAAAGCCATGCAGAGAGGAACCATGTCGAAGGGTTGGGGGGGGGGGGGGGCATGGGTGCCAAACTTTGAAAACAAATGCATTTTATTCCTAAACTTTTGAAAATTTTTAATTATACCCTTTAATTTAAAGTTCATTTTATATAGAAAATACAGGTTTTGCAATGCAAAAATCATATATCATCCAATTGGCACCCCAATCCTAAATTTCTGGTTCCAAGTATACAGCAGCACCATGAATCAATGAACTCCATTTCTGTCCATGTGTGAGCATTGGACCTAGAGAAAACTGCTTGTGAGCTAATCATGCCATTCAGTGATATACAGAAGGAAAAGAAATCTCTTTTTGATAATTTGCAAGGCAGATTGTTGGCTGAGAAAGAAAACAAAACTAGCCTGTCAAAAGCAAAACATGAACCTACTATTCTTGGCGAAAGACGAGTTGGAATTTATCAAGCTTGTGTGCCTTGCGCAGGCAGATTTCTTCACCGTAGTATTGTCGAAACAGATTCTTTGAGAAATAAGAGAAGATATTGTCCATGTAACTTTCTTATAGCCTTTTCAGTGCACAGTGCTCTAACCCTGACCACCACGGTTTTTTCTTAGACGCTCTAACACTTGTTTTTCACCAATGAGAAGCTCTACCAATCCTTCCAAGTGAAAAAGGATAAATTAGGGGAACGAAAATGATAACGAAACAGGTTGAATTTATTTTTAAGGGACCCCTTTACTTGCCAAGAAAAAGAAAAATGATGTTATGTTCACATGCATTTTTTTATCAGCCAAGATTCATTAGTTAATGGGAAATCACCTACCAAAAACAAAAGGGATGGTAAGCAAGCTGGCGTAACATAACACAAGCAGTGCTACAACACCGGTGTTTACAAGCAATTGACAATGGCAGGCAGATCTTTAGCTTAAGAATAGTTGCCAAGTATCCAGATCACATAGCATGACAGAACGGGAAATGGATTTTCATAAAATAAGTAAATGAAAAGAAGAAATTCATTATTACCATTTGTATAATCACGACAGTCGTGATGGCCAACCCTCAAATCCGTTCTCCAGTCACTGTTAAATTTAGTTGCAATATCTACAGCATCTAACTTCGAGGATCCAACAAACCAACATTTTCTTCTCGGTAGCTTTGACAACTTCCGCACAAGAACAACTCCTGTTAAAAAGGGTAGAGAACATCATATATAGAAAGTAGGAGAGAACTTTGTTCAATAACGTGGACGACCAAAATCATTATAACCACATAGTAGCTTTTAACCATACATCATAGTAGTGCTAGCTGAAAAGGATAGTAAGTTAATCTTTTCATGTTGAAATGACAACAAAATTGTGACTCAGTAAATAATAAAAGATTATTATGAACATAATAAATGAATTCTGTACTATTGTTCACGGCAAGTACTCATATATTAGAAACATTACATCATGAACTTTGTTCACTGATTTGGAATGTAATGGACTCATCTCGGCCGAGATACCCCGTAGCGTCCAAAACAATAGAGTTTATGCATGATGGAAATCTGAAAAAACTTAATCAAACATTCGTTTGAAGGGAAAAAGGTTTACAAACAATAGCAACCCTCACCTGGTACTGCTCTACCTGATAGAACTGCAAGTGCAGTGTAGATATTTTCAGGATCTTTTGGCTGAAAATCAAAAACAATAGCCTACAACACAAATAATTGAACTTCAGTATTAGATTTCAGCTTCTCAATATTAATGCAACCCCTGATACAGCATAAGAGCAATGGCGTGCTGCCTTGATTAGACATGAATAACGAGATTTTCGTTTCGTATGGATAACATGAATTTGCAATTCATTCCATGAATAACAAATATTCTTTCTGGTTTTGGCCTTAATAGCTTAAGAATTTGACAAAAAAATCAAATATATTAATATGAGGTCCACTGGTAATTAACAATCTAACACCGAAAAAACTTATTCCCATCATCTACAAGAACGTAAAGCATATATTGGACTAACCCAAATATGGGGGGAATGAATTTCAAGGCCCGGAAAACAGAGAAGTGAGAATGAACTAGAGAATCAAGAACCTGAGAATTTTGAGGAGGTGGTAAATTGGGTTTGATGATAACCACAAAGTGCTGCAAATCCCAGAGGTTGAGAGAGTAAGTAGTAGACATAAGCAGCTGAGCGGGTCCTTTTGTGGCTCTTAGTGGCGTTGCTGCCACATACACTTCATCTTTGCCTCTTGCTAGTATTGTAGCTTTAGCTAACGAAGCAGCCATGTTTTTCTCCTGGAAGAACAGGACCAGATACCATTTACCGGTATTATTTTCCTTTCGGGACGTGATAGAGTGACATAAGGCATCATGATAGATATGATAATGAATACGTGGCTAATAGAAAAAATAAGAGTAAATTATTTATGAAGGATTTATAGAAATCTGGGAACCTGATTGATAATAAATTTATAGATTTGGAATATAATCGAGAATTTACATATAGGTTTTGAACTAAATTGAGGTTTTTTCATTATTTATTTAGTTTATATATTTTTTTAAAAAATAATAATTAGTTGATCTCCCTAATTTAAAAAGTTTGATATTACATCTATGATTTTATTTCCATTTTAAACTTAGTTATTTGGTTAAGCATCAGGTAATAATATGCTAAGTTATGGATTTGTAATGATTTAGTTATTTTCCTGATGGTATAAAAATAAAAAAATAAAAAAATAAAATAACTAGTCCATTTAGAGGAACCCAAATGGATTATCCTTTGTTTGTTAAATGGATAAAAAATCATTATTTTGTTGGGCTCAACTACACAATATAATGTAAAATTAAGACTTTCAAGAAATTTATTATTGCATCCGACCTCGAATGTTTATATATAAATTATCAGTATGTCACATATTTTTTACACTAATAGTTATATCTTACCTTTTGTGTTAATAATTATCTCTTATTAAACTTATATCCTTAGTGAATACTATATTTTCTTACCAATCACTTTCGAGTTTCAACTTTTTCACTAATAACATAATAAAACAAAACAACCAATATGCCTACAAGGAAAACCAATATGCCTACAAGGATAATCAATTATTCTCCATGTGATCATTACTCCACTCTCCATTAGGTTATTGATTCACTCTCCATTAGGTAAAGTCATGTGACCAAGATATATAAATATATCGAGTCACTAGGTAAACAAAAGAGTCCATTCATAAGGTCATAGACCAACAACAACAATCAAACACATGCTCTTTTATGTTCTTCACTTTTCTCTATATTATTTCTTTCACCTCCTAAAATTACTGGCTTAAGTATTAAAGGGTATCTTATGCCAACAAGAGACTTATTTTTTTCAAGAGAGTGGGAATAGTCAAGTCCAGTTACCCATTTTCTCGTTAATGAGTGATTGAGTCCAGTCAACCTATTAACTAGTGGCCAAGTCCAGTCATTAGTTCACCTATTAAGTAGTCAAGGAAAAGCTCAAGATTAAATTTAATGTTTTTCTGACTACTTATTTTTTCTTTCTAAAATATCATTTTGATTATGTTTTAATTAAAATAAATTAGGGTTTATTTGTTAGTTTTTTTAAAAGTAATAGTGATTTTAAGGAATTAACAATCATAAACTATTCAGAGACTAAGTTAAGGTTTTTTAAAATTAAATGAACTAAGTTATTGTATATAAAAAAAAATACACTAAATTATTATTTACTTATCACTCTTTATAGATTTGAATATATATATATATATATATATATATATATATATATATATAATGAGGTAATGTGCGAGGACATAATGTTACTATTAGTTATGAAAACATCAAATAGAGGTAACATATTGAATCTTGATAAGGTTTACCAAAAACCTTAATGGATTTGAGTCTTTTTATGATTGGTGTATGGATTAAAAGTTAGACTACTAGACTCGAACTCATGAGCACTTGCAAAACAAGTCCTTTATTAGGCTTAGTGATTTTTTAATGCTTAAGTTAGCACTAGTGTATAAGGAATGAAGCATTTAAGGTTGTGTTATGTGTGTTTATGGAAAAGATGAAAAAAATGATTGAAGGTTTAAAAAGGTAATTCAAGGTCCTTTTGTAAACTTTTTTACCTAATGGCTTATGGATTTCTATATAGTCATAAGACACACTAACTTATTTGGAGATAAGACTGGTAATTCATTGTTAAGTGAAGATGATGACATCATGATGGTCATCTCTAGGTATAGGCATGTTATAACACCATTATATAGGCTTTATTATTATAAAAAAATGTGTAACCATTTAATGAACATACATTTTATTTATATAGTTAGAGATGATTAAATTATGTTTGAGTATGAAGTAATGCACCTTAGATATAGTAGTTGAATTTAAGGGTATAGCTTATATTTAAAATGATGTGTGGTTGATCCATCAAGGAAAGGAACGTGAGTTAAGGTCCATCATAGAGAAGGGACCATGACAATCTTGTATAGAGATAAGGTTGGTTAAGACATGTTAATGATAAAAACCTCGTGATTACGTGATTATACAATCCAAAATGAAATTGAAAATAAACCCAAAAAAGCTGAATATTAGGTTTGAAACCTCGACGCAGAAGTAAGTATTAGAAAAATAATTTGGACCTAGAGATAACCATATACCTAAAAGCCTGAAGTATGTGAAAGACACTAAGAAGCTAATTCATATTTGATAAATTGGTGTACAATCTTTGTCCCTACAAAAAAAGGTTGTTTGCTACATACAAAACAAAGGAGAAGTCTTGTTTATTCAAATCATCATAGCTTCCAAAACTTGCTTTCATAAAAGCAATATATAGTCCCCTTTAAATAACTCTAATGAGCCATTTTTAGGTTGCAATCTAACAGACCCCATATAATAATCAACTAACACAAGTCTATTACTAAAACAAATTCTAAAACAATATTTAATGAGCCAAAACAAACCCAATTTAGAATAAATGTAACAATCCTAAATTTTTTAAGACAAAAGACATTCTTAATTATAGAGATATTGAATTTTTTTACAAGAATGTTAACTTATTTTAAAGTAATAGGTGCTCTATAGCAATTTCAAGAAAAAAAATCCAGCAAAATTTTTCTTATAACAGGATGTCCCAAATTATTGACTTAAACCTATTTCATTTCTGTACACTTCCTCAATTCTTTGATCCAATCATTTTGGATCATAACTCACATCAATTATTTATCAATAATTTCAATTCACATCAATAACACCTCTAATTAATTATATAACATATTTATTGCAAGGCTTAAGAGTTTATATAAAATCTAACATACATATATAAAAGTGAACATTTAATTTCATATATCTACAAACAAAAGTTAACGATTAAAGTTTACATGCTTAAAAAAAATATATGACAATCCAAAATGAACATGATATACTTAGTCTATATAAACAAAAAGATAAAGTAACTCTACTCCTAGCGTGAATGTAATAGTCCTGAAAAGCACAACATAAAAAACATCAACTAATGGAATAATTAATATACAATTATCACATCAAATAATATAAATAGATTTCCTTATCATTCCACCATATTTCTTACTCTAATTATTTATATTAACATCATAATACCTTTAGTCACTTATAACTTGGGTCAACTAAACAATGCAAATATCAATATCAAAATGATATCATTAACCATTACCTCGATTATGGTTAATCATAGGTATGTCGATACCAATCCACTTGGTATCATTAGCTTTTATTCTATTAGATATCTAATCAAGTTTTCAAGTATACGTTGATGCCAATGTGTTCATATTAACATCATTAACCTTTCTTATTTTCTAGGGATAGTTAATCAAGCTCATTTTTATAAATTCCTTTTATATTCATGTTGATACCAATGAACCTCATTGATATCATTAGTCTCTCGTACCTGGAAGGACTAATCAAGTCCAAGTTAATATAAATTCCAATGACCCTTCTTGGTATCATTAGTCTCTCATACTGTAAATGACTAATCAAGTTTAAGAAATGTCGATACCAATGCAGCATATTGGTATCATTAGTTTTCCAAACTCGGAGTAGCTAATCAAGTTTATTTTCAACACTTTAATTTCATCATGTTAATACCGATGTCAATGAAACCCTATTGACATCATTAGCCTTCATTTTCAAGAGTGGCTAATCAAGTTTTTAACCAAATATTTTCATCCAAGTAAATGTCGATATCAATTGATATCATTAGCTTCTAAATTACCTTGGACAATCAAGTTCTTAACCAATATAATGAAGTCCATATTTCTTTATTTTTTTCAATCTTTTTTTTCTTTCATTTAATATTCATGAATTACATATTTAAAGAATTTACAATTACAATAATTCAAATGATACAAATAAAATTATTAAGGTATAAGACATCTAATTGTTGCATATGAAGTCCTTATTCCTACTCTGAACTGTGGTTTAGTTACAATAGTATCCCCTGTCAACACAAAATAAATTTATCACCATCATTTTATTATAACCTTTAAATCTATATTTAGATCCCCAGAATAACAATCTTATATTGATTTAGTATATATACATATTTTACTTTTATAAATTGGTACATACATATTCAAGTTTTATTTTATCATTTAATTCATTAACACCGGACTTAGGACTGTTTGTATTATGAGTTCTAATGGTGGTCGAGGTAAAAACAAGAATTTGATTCAATTGTAGAGTAACAGTAACCCAAATGCAACAATATCCAAGTTGTTACAATAGAGTAATTCAATGAGTTCTATGGTGATAGAAATCTTAAATAGGACTAATTCACAACAAAATCAAAACTAGGCACATCCCAATGGTGAAATTATATATAAGTATGTTGACCAACACATATCCACAATTCAACAGTTAGATTTCTTTATATCAAAATAAAACCAAACTAACCTAGAATTTTAGCGAGCTACTGTTCAATATGAACAAATTCATGCTGAAGTGTTCATTTTCGATCTCCACCATTTTGAATATATATCACATCAAAGCGCACCACATACCAAAATATAAGCTTGATCCAACGGTGGAAGAGATAGATAATGACCAACAACTAAGACTTTCTTAGAGGTTTTTTTTCCTATAAATTTTTTTATTATGATTTCGCTCAAACAAAAATTGATCTTGCAAATCCCTCTAGTCAGATTGTAAAGGGTGGAGAGAAGAACAATATATCTTAAAAGTAGCCCGATACAAAGGTGGATGTCATAGATATGGTTGTTAGAGTATGTTGCCTTTCATAGGTTTTCTCTCTAACTTCTTTCTTTGTTTCTCCAAATTTTTTGGTTGGTTATCAATGGCTTCAAGAGAAGCTAGCAATATATTTATATTACCATTTTTTCTCATTAATTACAGAAATGTCCCTCTAGTCTAGTTTAATTATTTTTTAGTTCAACCAAATATTCTATCTCGACCTATTTTTAAAATAATATACATAAAGGGTTATTTTTAATCTTTTAAAGTCCTTCCAATATATTTAAATATCTCTTTAATTTTTTTTTCTAATTAACTCATTTATTCTTGGATTAAATATAAATTTTTATTATTACTAAAAAATCTAGGTCAGGGGTTAACAATAAACTCCAAACTTAATAATATTCAACACTAAAATAAATAAATAAAACACTATAAAAAAATTCATCTTGCTTGAAATCCTTATACATGGCCAAAACTCCTTATTTGCTTTCCTTTGAGGCTTTTCCAAAACTTCATGCTCCAAATTAGATAAGAAACTTTGTTTTTAATTGTTAAAATTTTCTCCCTTAAATTACCTCCCTTTAGTCTCCTTGATGTGTAGGAAATCTTGTAAAATAAGAAAAATAAACACAAAAGAATCTCAAACCTCTATGCCACCACATATATTTTACAATGAATATGGAATCTTTGCAAACTATGGATAATAGTTATAGTCATAAATGTCTCTCGTGAAATATTTGTAGAAGAAGTAAGTCAATAGTTGCCACACATGTTTTCAAGAGTATTAAGGAATCCTTGTATTTACTGGAATCCATAATATACAAGGAAACATAGTTTCCCCAATTTTAGCATATTCTTAGCAGATTTCAATCCTAACTTCAAACACATTGTTCAGAATATTTTTTTATGTGTCTCTAGATATAGTCCAAACAATAGACGAAGATCCAAACATACATATTTAACAAGATTCATCTAGTAACTTTGACCTTATTAAATAATCCCTTCTTGAACTTCGATTGACCTGAAATTTTAACTCAATTTAAAAAAACATGTCTAGAAACACTTATAAAGATTTTAGATCGATCTAATGGTCAAGTTGGAAGTTATTCTTGATAGCATAAAACTAGATAGTAAAATATTTTATGCCAAAATCTAATTTTGACCTTGCTTGATTGTATCAGGTGAGGTCGATTCGCCAAAAAAAGAGATTCAAGGTTTGTGGTTATCCATAAAAGAGAGGTCACAAGGTTGGTCCATAAAAGAGGGGTCAAATGGTTTGTCCTATTGATAGAGAACTCACTTCTGGACATCCACCAATTCAAGCATGCTTCGAGCCCTGACACCCCCATTAGTTGCTCATTATCTCAAAGTGAGGTTCACTTAGTTTGAGATAGAATAATTTTATCATACATGTGATTTGTGTGAACCAAGCCTTTAGAGACGCGAGTCATTAAGTTAAATTGTTTGACCATCTTGTTTGATCAGTCAAGACACTTTCTAAAGTGGCTAAGGATTTATTTAGGATAACTTCAATAATATGTTATGATAATCCTTTGTTCTAAGTGGTATAGTGCCTTTATACTTAGACATTGTGTAACCACACATGTGAGAGGAGAGTTGTCTTTATACTTAGATAAGGTAAGAAAGGTCTTTATATCTGAGAGAAGTTATAGTTTGTGCTAGGACTGGAGAGTGTTTATATACAACTTATTGAGAGTCACTTGGAGAGAATCTCATAACTAATATCGTATGGAATCAATTTCATGAAAAACAACACATGAAGATCCACCTATAAAGAATATTGAATATCGTATGGAGCTAATTTCATGGAGAGAACACATAGAGAACAACCTTAGATATAGATCATCAAAAAGGTGACCCATAAAACTTGGTCAGGTAAACTCTTTGATGCTTAAGTTAGCACTAGTGCAGAAGGAATGAATATTTTAAGGTTATATTGTATGCATTGCAAAAAAGATACAAAAGACAATTAGAGGTTAAAGAAAGTAATGTGAGTTCCTTTTTTAGACCCCTTTATCTTATGACTAATGGACGTTTATATGGCCATGAGCCACACTAACTTACCTGGAGATATGGCTGGTAGTTCACTTCAAAGTGAAAAGGATGACATCATGAGGGTCTTCCCTAAATATGGACATGCCATAATGTCATTCTGTGGGCTCCATTATAGGAGGAGGACATGTGATCATATAACACTACCACAATCTTTAAATTTACCGATGTAATTTTCCGTCAGTATTTGTACCGTCATTTCGTTGATAATTAATTTACCAACAAAATCACTGACGAAAATGCATTGTCGGTGATTTTTTTTCCATCGATAAGTCCGTTTGTAATAAAAAAAATATTATTACTAATGAATTTACTAACAGAAAAAACATGCAAAAAAAATAATTATTTAAAAATATTTTGAAAAAATCCATTTTACAAAACTATAAAATAATTAAATTAATAAAAATCAATACTCTACTCAAAACGCTTGGAAAAATAGAAGAAGAAAATCATATGACAAAAAAATCATACAACAATATTCATACAATTATTAAGAACAAAAATAAAATAAAATAAAATAACAAATATAGTGAGAAAAAAACATGAAAAAAGAAGAAAAAAAATTACCTTGATGTGATTGCAAGTGAAGCTAAGAAAAGAAAAAAATTCATAAAGTATATTAATTAAAAAAATAGGAAGAAAAAATAAGAAAGAATAATAGCATGGAGGAAAAGAGAAGGAGTTGAGAAAAGAAGAGAAGAGAAG
This sequence comes from Populus tomentosa, assembly GCA_018804465.1. Lineage (NCBI taxonomy): Eukaryota > Viridiplantae > Streptophyta > Magnoliopsida > Malpighiales > Salicaceae > Populus > Populus tomentosa. Next base: position 11,314,225 of record CM031995.1, read on the forward strand.
AGAAGAGAAATGGATATTCATGTTTTTTACATATGGGGAAGAAGAAGAAGAAGAAGAAAGGAGCTTTGTTTGTTGTGAAATTATGGATTCTAAGTTTTTTATTAGGGTGTTTTACCGATGAATAATTAAATATTAATATTTTTAATCATGTCGTTGGTGATTTTGTCTGTAGTATTTAATTTAAAATTTTAATTTAATCAAAAAATTTTAAAAACTACCAAATATCACCGAGGATTTTTTAATATGTCAATGATTTTATCTGTAATATTTAATGTAATCAAAATTTTTCCAGACAACCATGATGTTTTAATTCATCGGTGATTTTTTCTGTAAATAATAATAATTAACAGTACAATTGAAAAGTAAACAATTTCATAGCTTTTTAAAAAGTACCAACAAAATTTTCTGTTAATGATTCCTTTTATAATTGACATATTAACTGTTTTCACAGTTTACTAATAAATTTATCGACGGAATAAATTCTGTCGATAACTCTGTTAATAAAAATGACATGTCATTATTTTTTCTACATTGTTTTAATTTTTTTCTCATTGTAATTTTCTTGGTAAAATTCATCAATAATTTACTAATAAAAATATACTCTCAATATATATTTATATTTGTATTTATTAATTTTCTGATAATATTAATGAATATATATTTTATCTTCATAGTCGGCAACGAGTTAACCATGTAGTAGTTGGATTTTGGGGTATGAACAGACTTGGAAAGATGCACGGTCGACTCATCAAGGAAAATAAATGGAGATGCGCGTCCAGGTCCACCAGGAAGAGGGTGTGAGTCCAGTCTCTTGAGGAGGTGTGATCGACCTTGACAAGTATGGTGGATAGGTGAGGTCGATTCAAGGTGTCGTGGATTCATCAAAAGAGGAGATGTGCGGTCTGTCCATCAAAGAAAAGGGTCCCTTGTTCGTCTATCAAAATGAGAGATATCAGGTCAGCCCACCCAAAAAAAGTTGTGAACCCACTCCTGTTGAAAGGAGACACCCGTCCGAGCATCCACCAATACCGGCATGCTTTGAGTTCCGGCACCCCCATCAAATTCCCGGCACGGTGTCGCTAAGTGCAGAGGCGGAGAAGCAGAGAAGCAAAGAAGCAGAGCATGAACTCCAATTATCAAACAAAGCAAACATAACATGCTACTTATTTTATAAAATACCACAACCATTACAAAATTCATCAGCCTACCGGGAACCAACAAGAACATCCCATGGCATAGTTCATCCCTGACATATCCAATGACGCGCCAAGCATTTCTTCCCCAAATCAAAGATCAAATGCTGCTAATGTGGTGAGTTCACATTGCTGTGATCTAAGTGGGATACTTTGATGCCTAGAGACCCCATTAACATAACATCCTTATTAAACCACTAGCTAGAATAAGAACTCAGGTACGTACTCGCTAGACATGCAAGATTCTACTCACACAAGTACCACTAGAGAGACAGAAAACCTTTTTCTCATAACCTCATTACTCAGTCTTTTCTACTGGGGTTTCTGTTTCAACCTTCTCCACTGCTTCAACAGGTTTCTCTTCTCCCTTGACTTCTTCTTCTTCTTCTTCCTTTGGAGCTTCGACTGCAACTTCTGGTTCTGGTTCTGGTTCTGGTGCTGGTGCCTGCGTCTCACCAGACTCGGTAGGCTCTTTAGCTTCTTCAACAACCTGCTCTGCAGGTATTTCCTTTGGAGACTCCTCTTTTGTCTCCTCAACAACCGGTTCTGGTGTTTCCTTAGGTGTCTCCTCCTCTGTTTTCTCTACCACTGTTGGCTCTTCTGCAAGAATCTTGGTCTCTTCTACCACCTCTTTAGTCTCAACTTCAGCTGGGGCCTCGGGGGCTGGTGCCACGGCCTCTTCAGATGCTGCAGGTGTCTCTACTTCTTTTGGCTCTTCAGCTACTGGCTCTGGTGCTGCAGCGACTGCTTCTTCTGTGGCGGTCTCAATCTTGATTGGTTGTTCATTTTTTTCCTCTGCAAGTGCACTCTGCGCTGACACAACCTGCAGGATAAACAGATGATTAAAGAATGTTCACCAAAATGCCGATACTATCTATTTTTCAAGAACTGTTACTTGAAGTGTCGCAGTGATTAAGAACAATGTTCACCAAAATGCTGATGGGGTTTTACCCTTTGTTATATATATATAATATAGCGATGAGGATATGAGATTTCAAATATGATTATCCAAGAAGTAAAGATCATAAAATTGATCGAGTTTTTCAAATTTTAACACTTTATATGTATCAAATGACTAAGAAGAAGCATATAAGAAGACGACATCTGTTAAATAAGTTTCTCAACAGGGACATTAATTGATTAATAGTGAGGGAGTCACCTCAGCAGTGGCCATTGGAACTGAAAGGAAAATAGAGCAAATGGGATACAAGGAAAACTGTAAGAAGCAAAATAGAAAGGAGTGATTATCACACAAGAAGACGAGGAAAGATTGCTTTGAGTGTTTGGTGCAAAGTGATCAATGAGAGTGGGTTTATATAGAGATGTAAGGGCTAGTATAATATGATTATATTTATGTAAATATATATATTTATTATTAATAAATACTTAATTTATTTTTAATATTTATATAATACTATATTAATTAATCTAATATTTGATTTATGAATCTAGAGTAACGATAAAGTTCATGCGATAAAAATATTTCCTGAATAAAATTATAAAGTTGTTATAATTATGGGATTTTTATTGCATCAAAATATTGTTTTTAAAATGTTCTTGGTCGATGCTCTCTTAAATACTGAATATTATTAGAGTTGTAGAAACTAGTACATATTACGTTCTTTCCTTTATGAAAGAAAGAAGTTATTCTCACAAGTTTAGATATAAAAGATACCTAGAACCAATATGAAGGTGTTTGTCATAAGATATGTGCACTGAACTGACCCACATGAGAATTCTATATAGTGAGATCACATATTTATGGAAAAGCTCACGTGATGATTATGTAAATGATCTTTAAACTTAAAATCACATATGTATATAGAAAGGCTCATGTGACAGATATGTAAGTAATCATTACATTTGAGATCATTAGGTTATCTTATATAAATAATTTTATGCTTTGATCATGTTGTATGTTATCTTAATTGAGGTAACGAAAGGGCATATATTGGGTATATTATGAACAATATGAAAGTATTTGAATGATCAAGAGAGAATTTATCACCATATGTGAATTAGAAAAAAAAAATATTGCATTTGTTCTAAAATAGTATTGACTGAGAAATCTTTAACCAAGGTCAAATGAGATTTGAAAAAAATTTCAAATCTTATTCAAACAATCAATTACTATTATGTAGAGAATAAATATGAAAGGTTAAGTCAAACTACTAATGACTTTTTTAATATTTGAGAGATCATGACACGTTGTTAGACAATGCATCTGATCTTCAAATACAAATTAATCAATTATTGAATTGATAATAAATTAAATTGTTTAATTTCTTTAATTCTATTTAATTATAATTATAATTTATATTTGGGCAAATCTATTAGGAACCTAATGAGTCACACACATTAAGAACCATTAGTTAGAAATTAAACCAAGATGATTTAATTAAGTATGACTTGATTAAAATATATTTTATAAATTAAGGACTAGAATGTAATTAATACAAGGATTGCATTTCTAGAAAAAAATAATCAAATAAGAACTTGATCGAGTTAATTTTTAAAATTATCATGAATTAATATATGTATTTTATTCAATAATCAAATTGATATTTTGTCAATTTATAGAGTTTTTCAGATTTTCTTATAAATAGAAAGTCATGCCTTTTATTTTTAAGTAGTTGTCTATTAAATAAAAAAAAATTGCATAAATCACATAATAGAGAGTTAGCACTCTAGGTATAACAATACATCTCTCTTAAATAAGGACTTAGAAGATTTTTTTTATTGGTTGTTCATGTAAATAAACCTTGGAGTCAGGATAATTATATAGTTTGTGGTTTACAATAACACAATCTTTAAAAAATTATTAAAAATCAAAGAAAATCAAATCTTCAAGTAGTATATCCCTGAATAACTCTGATTCATATAATAAAATACTAAAAATTTCTAAATAATTTTATTTTATATTTCCAAAACCCAAAAGTAGCCGACCTAAAGCTCAATCAATTGAGCGAGGGAGCTACTTTGAGGAATCGTGGGATATGTCACCTCAGCCTCACTGAATTCAAAGGGGATTAGCATGTTTTGTAATGATGTTTAGGAAATTTTCTTGAGATGGGTTCATCTATTTTAATGGCTAGTTGTTTGTATGCTTTTGATCGGGAAAAAGGCTGAAATAATGGAGGTCATCATCTTCATGTAAGCCATCATCTTCTTTTGGTTGTGTGTGCTTGTGTGCTTAGTGCAGTCGGCCCCGTGCGTGACCTGTTTTCCATCCTCCACCTGCCATTCGTCCTTCAAACTATTTTATTTTTATTTCTTGGCTTCGATCTTGCCAAGTTGTTTACCCTATGGTAAATATTGTCGCACCGCCCTCTCAACTTCATGATTATATGAATTTTGTCTTCCTAACATGGAATTAATTAGTCCCATTAAAACCTTCATAATTATAATATATGATGATGCATCTCACAATAATTTCTTGAATTTTTTGTTTCCTGTGGAGGCTGGTAATTCACCCGTGAACGTACAATGTATTTGGAAGCACCAATGAACTGATTTATATGTAGACTTGAGAAAATAGTTGTTTAATAAGATTACATAGAGATGTATATTTAGTTTATATTCTATAGTATTATCCATAATATCATAAATCAAGATTGAAATGTATCATATACTCTTTGTGTTAATGTCTCACATCAAACCGAGTCCGTCATATTTAAATAGTTATGCTAAATAAATTTTATAAAATCACCATTTTGATCATTGTTTTTTTTAATCTTTGTTCTTTAGGTTTTCTCTTTTCTTTGAATGATAAAATCATTTTAAACAAGTTTTATCAAATCAGTCATTTATATTATGTTTAATTTTATTTTGGATTTTTGTCATGTAGAATGATTTTTATTTTTTATTTTTTTGATATATAGTATATTTTATACTAGCTAGTTTAGCTAGTTTACATACATTAAATTAGATCTCTATACTTCAAACAAGACTTATGAAATAAGACTTAGACTCTATGGTTCGTGACCAGCAATAATAGTAGGCATATAAAGTTAAATTAAAGACTATATAGAAAGCATATATTTTAATCCATATCAACTTTACCAATTCAATCATTCAAAACCAACATGGATGGGAATTCTAAGAGTATAAAATCCTCAAAACACTTAATTATATTGTCTGTGTTTGAAATTATTTTTAAAAATAAATTTGAATTTAAAAAAATCCCTTATATATTAAAATAAAATACTTGAAATTCAAAGATAATTTTATAAAATTATACTAGCCGGCACTCAAAATCAAACCACTATCGCCGCCACCATCATCTCAAGTGATGAATTGACGTCAAAAGAAGTAATTTTTTTATTTTAACATATAAAATTCTCAATAAGCTATAGACAACATTGTCTTTATATTATGTTCATATTATTATTATTGTTGTTTTGTTTTTTTTAACCTTTTCTAAAAAAAGGAGTCCGGCCTATGGGCCTGTGTCTCGTGGGAGCTGAAGGGTCGCCCAAAACCAATGGTTTTAATTTACGTAAAAGAAACGAATAAAACTCTGACGTGGCACTTTAAGTTGATCTACTCTCTGTAGCGTTTCTAAAGCTTGTGGATCCCACGAGATGGAAAGCAGAGACAGATTTTGACATTACTGAAGGAAGACTCGATTAGCTGAGTTGGAGGAGCTCCTAGCTCTTGATTACGTGTCAACAGTCTTCCTTTTCCTTCTCTTTTTGTTTTTTTTTTTCCAAACCTGCTTGAAAACTTTCATACCCAATACAATATTCAAAATTAAAATATTGATATAAAAATATATATTAAAATAATATTTTTTATTTTTAAAAATTTATTTTTAATATTAACATATTAAAACAATTTAAAAATATTAAAAATTTTAATTTTAAAAAAATAATTTTAAAATTTGATGAAAAACTATTCAACCATAATTCTAAAAATAACTTAATAGTAAAAGCTCAAATCATACTTAAACTAATTACCATTTAAATGTTATAGTTTTTATTTAAAAAATTTAATTTGAAATCCTATAAATAATATTATTTCATGTATCATTGATTAAAAATTTATTTATTTATTTATTTATTTATCAAAATTGATGTTAATACCGTAAAATCATGATGATGAAGATGATGCGATGAATATAGAATAGTTATCTCGTAGATCCCCGAGTGAACAATAGTCGTAATTGAAAACTTCGTACGGTGGCGGGCACCAAGTTAGATGCATTTGCAGCAGGGGATGACTGATATCCAGCGTGTCGTTTCATCCCCCGAAAAGGATTGCCAGAAAGGCAAAGAATTCTACAATTCTGTAAAGGTCTGCCTTTTAGGTCTAGGTTCAGGTTTTGGGCGGTGGGCTGGCCTACCAGACGTGGAGCCCACATGGTTCCGTGGTCCGGCCTGCCAATCAGGACGTGCCACGTGAAATGCACGTCACCCACCACGTGGGATGATGCTGTTTCCATGTCATTATTGGATGGGACAGGGTCATTTGGAGGCAAGAAGAGGTGGGCCCATTGGACGAAATCAGGGAGCTGTTGATACTTGATAGACGACGATGGATGGAGGAAGCTAGGCTTTTCGGAAGGAAGCAACATCCAGATGGTGGTAATCTTTCGTAACTTTTAGTTCAGATAAAGTTTTTTTATTATTATATTTAAATTTTTCTTTTAAATATATTAAAATAATATTCAAGCAATGTTCATTACCAATCGGTGAGGTCGAGTGGCAATGACCTTGTTGGCTCGTCTAGAAGGTAACTGAGTTCAACTCAGTCCAATTTTACCTCATGTATTTCGCTTGTTGTTTTGGAGGTGAAAATAGCATACGTTGTTCACTGAGGTTTGCGTCTTCTAATCTTTTGATTTGCTTCAGTTAACACGATATGCGTATACATGTGCTCCCGCAGTTTTAGAAAACAAAATATATTTAATGGTATTATAATTATAAATTAATACTAGATAAATAATAAAAATTAAAAATATGATGAAGCTAATATTTCATAATAAAAAAAAAATTGTGTTAGTTATAAAAAAATTTAAAGACTGAACAAAATAATTTGTAGTAATCCATAGTGTTTTGAAAAAAAGATACAGTGCTTTCACCACATGATTTAGATTTTCTGTTAATAAAAAGCAAAAAAAATTACAAAGCTAAATTCTCTACCAACTTAATATTTAAAAAAAAAACCAACAAAGATAATTTTGGAAGGAAAAAAACCCATGAGAAAAAATATTGCAGCAATTGACAATGTTTTGTGAGAAAAACTTCAGTATTGTGTGAGAAAAATTACAATGCTTTTCCCATATGATTTAAGTTTATTGTAATTATAATGTTCAACCAACTTGATATTAAAAAAAAAATTCAATAAAGATAATTAAAAAAAAATAATATGGGAAAACACTGCAACAATTTATAGTGTTTTTTTAAAAAATACAAAACTAAATTCTTAATCAGCTCAATATTAAAAAAAAATCAAATCGACATAGACAATTTAAAAAAAATAACAAAAAAAACACAAAAAAAGGGGAAAAAAATCATGTTAGAAACACTGTAGCAATTCACAGTGTTTTGTGATGAAAGCTACAGTGCTTCCCCACATGATTTAGCCTTATTTGTAATGGCTTCTAATTGTAATTCTCAATAATGTTTTGTAAGAAAAACTACAGTGCTTTTCCCACATGATTAAACTTTATTACAAAGTTAAATTCTAACCAACTTTGTTAAAAAAAAATCGATGAAGATAATTTTAGAAAAAAAATTTACAAAAAAAGAAAACACAAAAGAAATTGGAAAAAAACCATGTGAGAAAAAACTGTATCAATACATAGTGTTTTGTGAGAAAAAACTTGTATTAATTTGTAATTGCAATTTTTAACCAGCTTAATATTTAAAAAATAAAATTGACAAAGATAATTTTAGAGAAAAACATAACAAAAAAAACCATGTAGGAAAAAACATTGTAGGAAGCCACAATAATTTACGAGAAAAGTTACAATGCTTTGCTCTCATATTGTAACTATAATTTTTAACTAGCTTAATATTAAAAAATAAAATTTTAAAAAAATAATTTTGAAGAAAATTATACATAAAAAAAAAACCATGCGGAGAAACACTGTAGCGATCAACAATGTTTTAAAGAAAACAAATTACAAAAATAAATTTTCAATCAGCTCAATATAAAAAATAAAAAAAATCAACAAATATAATTTTAAAAAATAAAAAACAAATAAAATAGAGAAACTACATGGAAAAACATCGTAGAAATCCACAGTATTTTAAATGAAAAAAAATATAAAGAAAAATTTTTAACCAACTCAATATTTAAAAAGTAAAATCAACAAAGATAATTTTTTTAAAAAAAATAAAAAACAAAAGGAAAACGAGGAAAGTTGGAAAAAAAATGAAAGTAATTTTGGAAAAAAAAAACAGGAAAGTTGGAAAAAAAATGAAAAAGTGAAAAAAAAGAGAAATGCACTGTGGATTATTGTTGTAATCCACAATGTATTTAGGTGTGGGGAAACAGTGATTTCAAAAAATAAAATTGATAAATATAATTTAAAAACATAAAAAAATAAAATAGAAAAACTACATGGAAAAACACCGTAGCAATTTATAATATTTTAAAGGAAAAAAATTAAAAATCAAAATTTTTAATCAGCTCAATATTTAAAAAGTAAAATTAACAAAGATAGTTTTGAAAAAAAAATAAAAAGAAAAAAAAAGAAAAAGAGGAAAGTTGGGTAAAAAAAAAAAAAGTTGGAAAAAATAAATGGAAAAGTGCAAAAAAAAAAGAAAAGAAAAAAAGAAAAGAAAAAAAGAATGCACTGTGGATTACTGCTATAATCCACAGTGTTTTTTTGGTGTGGGGGAACAGTAATTCCCTCACACCATTTAGAGTATTGTATAATATTATAAATCAAAAGGCTTTTATATATACATATATATAATTAAATAAATTATGATTTATTTGTGCCTGTAAATGTAAAAAAAGAAGTGTTAATGAATTTATTCGACTTACCTAGCTGTAAGTCAAGTATTTGTTTTCTAATGCAAAATAATTATTGTTTAGGTGTCATAACATGTTTTTTGACATCGGATAAAAAACATAATTGTTAATAAAAAAATTGATACTTATATATAATAACATATAATGAAGATCATATGCTTTAATAAAAACATGTAAGATCTTAAGTTAATTTTTAATGTGATAGAAAAATAAGACAATATTGAATTGCAACATTAAAACATTATTTTCTTAATCTTTGTATAATAAGTTTTCTTAGGAAAAGTGCAAAGAAAAAATACTAAAAAACAAGTTATAAAAGAATGAAGATAAGAACAAAGAAAAAATGGTATAAATATATCAATTGTAGAGTGATAAATATTCCAAGTATAAAGAATACAAAATAATATTTTTATCAAAAAAGTATATTAATAAATAAATAAATATTACAAGAAAATAAAGATAAAAAAATAGTGATAGAAATGCCAAGTACAAAGAAAAAAGAACATAAGAAAAACTTCTTTTCTAGAAAAAAAATTACAGGTTTGTCACCACCTAAGTAAAACAATTGATAAAATTTACAATTATATCATTTCTACAATAAAAATATTATTTTCTTTTAGCATATGTATAATTAAGTTATCCGTAAATATTCTTCAAAGATAATTAAAAAAATGGTTTATATTTCAGTTTTTTCTTTTAAAAAAGATACACATACGACAACCACCAACATTATCATAGTTGTTTGGAAGGTAATAATTACCATGGAGGGTGATTGGAGGATAAGTATTACTCTATAAAAATACCATTTTGGTTATCTAAACCTATGAAGATAGATTTGAGTTTATTGATTTCTTAATATGCAATTCTCTAAAATAAACAAGACATTGATATAGTAATTAGAGTTAGTGAGTAAAGAACTGATATGCAACAATTTAGTTACCTATTAATAGTTAGTTAGAAGTTAATTAACAGGTTGTTGGTTAGATGGTTAATAATTAGATTAAAGGAATTCATTGTATAAAATAGCATTATAATAAAAATGTGTAATGCAAACAATAAAGATTTGAGTTTTTGGAATGCATCTTCTCCACCTATTTTTTCTTTTCTTATATTTTATATTTTGTTTTCTTCTATCTATACATTGATTTGCTAAGGGAAACTTAACAAATTGGTATCAAAGCATGATCCCTGGCCATTATAAGCATTTTGCATTGTTTAGCAATGAATAATAGTATAGAATAACAAGGTGAAAGTTTTGAAGAGAATAACAAAAAACTTGATGAACAAATACAAAACATTAATGACCATATTAGAGTTATTTGTGGTCAATCAAACAATTAAGAAAAAAAGAATCAGTTCAAGTCTTGATAGGGTGATTTCTAATTATAGAGGATGCAATCATAAAGAAGCAATGGGGAATCATGATTTCTACAATATTATTACTAAATATCAATCTACTTGTTTTTAGAGGAATAATCTAAAAAGTTAGATAAGAAAATGTAAAAAGTTCTTTAATATGCACTTTACTCTAATACATTAATAGGTGAAGATAGATTTTTTATACCTAGAAGGAAGGGAAAAAAAATATGATATGAAGGGTTTTTAAAAGGTGGAGATGATTTGAAAAATTAGAAAGAAATTACCAAAGTTATTTGTATGAGATTTAATAGGATAAGGTACAATAATTCAATATGTTGGTACAAGATAAAGGAGTCGAGGAGTATTTTGAATTATTTAAAGAACTTAAATCTTTGATAAATGTTTTGAATTCATCACTGCGAGAATCCTACTATATTTTTAATTTTATAAATGGATTGAAAGATGATATTAAACCTATGCTTAAGATTCTTAAACCCACATCTTGATATAGGCTTTTGATCAAGTTAAATAGAAAGAAAAATTCAACAATGCTTTGGCCAATAATAATAAATTCATACCAAGAACCAACTATTCATATGATTTGGGGAAAAAAAACAAGTGATTCCTATTCTAAACCTTTTAATCATTAAAAAAAACAAAGGTGTTATTTAGCTCAAAACAATAGTCTAAACCGTTACATGAGCAAAGAAAAATGTTGAGATATTGATTTAAATATAGGGATAAGTATACACTAAGACATCGATGTAACACGAGAGATTGCATATGATAGAGAGATGAGAAAAGAAAAATGAGGAATTTATAAATGTAATTGGAGGATACAATAATGGAATAAAGTCAATGATGATAAAATCAAAGAATATGGATTGTCCTTGAATGCATTGGTAGATAGCTATACAAATAACACAATCATGATTAAATATTCTTGTCAAGGAAGGAACATTACCATTATGATTGATAATAGTAGTACACATAATTTTATTAATGCATAAGTGATTGAAGAAATCATGGAAATCATCTAAAGGACCACTATATTGGCGGTGATAATAACTAATTAAGATATTATGAGATGTGACGCTTACGGTCCCAAGTTCAAATGGCCCATACAAAGTTATGAATTTTAAGTTGATTTGAGGATATTGAAACTAGAAAAATATGATATGGTGCTTAGAGTATATTTATTAAAAAGGTATTCACCAATTATATTTGATTTTATTAAAATAAAATTGTCATTAAAAAAAATATAAAAACAACTAGGCAGAAAGGGACTATAGAAGAAGAAAGATTGCAAGCAATCACAACAGCTAATGCACATAAGAGTTTAAAAGAAGATTTTTATGGTTTTGTTGGATATTTTTTTTCCATTTAAGCTTTCAAAGCACAAGAAAAGGAGTGTAGAATATAATAATAAAGGTATTATTAAATGAATATGAATTTATGTTTCCAAAATCAAAACATCTTCCAACTACCATGAGCTTGGATCACAAAATACCCATAATACTAGAAGCTATCAAAACATCTTCCAACTACCATGATCTTGGATCACAAAATACTCATAATACTAAAAGCTAAATCAGTCAATATTAGACCATATAAAATATCTTTTATGCAAAAAAAAAAGAAAAGAAAAAATTGGTAAAGAAGATGCTGCATAATTAAATTATTTAACACAACTACAACCCATCTTTTTTTGTCAAATATTGTTGGTTAAGAAGAAATACTATACTAGGAGATTTTATGCCAAGAACAAATTCTTTACTCTGTTGTTTGATGATTTGGTGGATGAATAAACATGGTTCATATATTTTTTTCTATGCTAGATTTAAGGTTTGGGTATCACTAGGTAATAATGTTTGAAGAAGGTGTGGAGAAGAGAACTTTTAAGACTTATTATAGGTACTATGAGTTGAAGGTAGGGCTGAGCATTTCCGGTTCTGTCCGGTTTTGAATCAAAATAAACAACCAAACCGAATTATTTTTTTTTAATTTTATGAACCGAACCGAACCGAACCGAAAACCGGTTCAAACTGATTAATTTCGGTTCGGTTCGGTTTTTTTTCCTTTCAAACCGGTTCAAACCCAATGGTCCTCTATACTTCTCCTGCAACCTCATACAGCAGATCCCAAGTTGCTAGAGGTGAAGATCCATTTAGGCTTCCACGGCTAGATCCTTGTTTACAACTGCACATAGCGTTGATGGAGACGATCCAGACAAAACCCAACCTTGCAAATCAGGGTAAAAACCCAAGACCCGAACATTAGACCCAGAAAACATAATCACAGAAACCAGAGCAGATCGTCCTACTTTAAAAGCAATATAAAGGAAGCAATACCTTAGTTTTTTCGGTGCTGCAAGGGAGTTCGTTTCTCTTGAAATCATCTTCAAGGATGGAGTGAGCCATTTGGTGAGTTAACTCAGCCAAGTAATCTTCTTCATCACTCTGTGTCTCAATAGAGCCAGTGACGACCAACTTGTTCTGCTTTGATTTTGTCACCAGCCAGAGAGTAAAGAGAAAGATGTAGAGAAGGGAGGGGAGGGGAGGGGGGCCAACCAAAAAGTAATTAAAGTGAAAGTGAAAGAAAAGTTAAAGGACAGAGATGCAGAGAAGTGAGGGGAGGGGGGCGGCAGTTGATGAGTTAATGTTACTCTAGGGTTAGAAAACATGGTATTTATACTTGCTTTTTTTTTTTTAGTGGTGGCTGGTTGAACCGGTTCGGTTTGGTTCGGTTTAATCGATTTCAGATTTTAAAAACTGAAACCGAACCGAACCAGATTTTTTTTGTGATTTTTTAATCGGTTAATTCAGTTTTTTTTTCGGTTTGGTTTTTTCGGTTATTTTTTTTCTGGTTTTCTCGGTTTATCGATTTTTTTGTTCACTCCTAGTTGAAGGTAATTTCATTTGATTCCAGTAATATACTAACCATGTTTCAAGATTTATTATTTGTATTTTGGATTCTGATTTTAATTGCCTTTATCTTTTGTATTTTAGGTTTTTTTTTTTTTAATAAATGTAGGGTTTTTTATCTTTCATATTTTAGATCGTTTTTTTTTTAAATAAATATAAGGTTTTCTAATTTATTTAAAGATTTTGTAAATTGCTTGAAGAGACAACCACCATAAACTTATAGATAATAAAATTATAAATATAAGGTTCACAATTACATTCTTTTTCACTCATTAAAATGTTTTCTATGTTATTTTTGTCCTAAGATGAACCTCTTATATAAACTGATTTAATAATACCTCTTATAATAGAAGTGGAAAACATTTGAGAGAAATTGACAAGAACATTGTGCCTTCAGGCTTCAACGTTACACACATATACAAGAATCTGTACCTTCAGGCTTCAACTCATTGTACCTTGAAGAGTTCAGACTGTTGCGGGCAAAGGTCCAAAGGGAAATTTGTAGGGATGTTTGCTCGTGGGTTTCCTCTCACAAGCCCATAACCTGACAGATTGAAGTATTGAACATAGGGTTCATCTTTAAAAAAAGGATTGAAACAATATAGGTGGCCCATGCAGGTTTCGAACCTGCGACCTTCGCGTTATTAGCACGACGCTCTAACCAACTGAGCTAATAGGCCAATCTGCTGGGTGTTTTCTAATTAACTATACTGAAAATAAGCGAATAGGTTGGATCTAATCCAATTCTGCAAACATATCATTTAAAAAATCCATCAACTCTTTGTCCCCATTCTGTTCTTCTTCTTCATCTTTAGTTCATACCTAATTCAGATAACATGGTTAGAAATTTGATTTCAGTAAGCATCCCTCTTTTCAAAGAAAGTTAATTGCCCTAACAGCATCAGGGGTGCGTGCAGGCCAGTGCTTTGAATGTTCTGCTTCGTTTACCTTGCTAAGATGTAACAATTATACATCCAGCAGTTCCTATACTGGAACAGGTGATAGATACGGCCATGCTAGGCTATCCTTCTAGCTTTTCGCCAAACCCTTGAATTATTTGTTGTGGTTGGCATAATGGGTGGTAAATATAACGATTAATGAGTATGTTGGCCTCATTCGTTAACATTATGCCATAAGAAAAGGGAACCCACTGGAATCTTAAATACTCCTATATTGATCACAACTGTTGACAGGATGTATATAATGATTCACATCCAATAACAATAAAGGGGTGAAGAAGATTCAGGCATCATGTTTTTGACAATGTTTATGAATTTGAAGCCTTTAATCCTTGCCAGTTTTAAAGCCAGCGGTGTTTCTGTTGATGGTCAGTGGCTTGGAAATTAATTGTTCGTAGATGGGTTTAATATCAAACAAAGAACTCAAGGTCAGGCATTCAACACAACGAATAGACTGGTAGCTGCTAAGAAGGTGGATAGAACACAAGTTTTTTCTGCTTCCTATCCATGAATAACTGGATCAGTGTCACCTATTAAGGGTTTTTTTCCCCTTGGATTCGAGGTAAAGTAGTGATGATAACTGGAAAAGCAGCGTTAATTAAAGATATAGAACTGGTTAGGTGAAAAGCACATGAAGAAATCAAGATTTTCAACATTTACAGGCAAGCAATTGTTTTCCACATCACAATTACAATGCCATAAATGTCTCAACATCATCATTTTTACAAGCATTTGGGGTCATAAAGTTCCAAATATCATAAAACAAAATAATTGCTTCCATATACAGCTATGAGAACCAAGAAAATGACATGAGTACTCTAGTTGAATAGAAATAAAACTCTCAAGTTCACATACATAAATCAAATGACATGTATAATAAAAAAAAATGGTTTTAAATCAAAACAAATGACATAATCCAGATATACCCTCTTCTCATAAATTAATACACAACAATGAAATCCTGCCTTACAAAAACAGGACCAGCACACCTGCAATAGCTAGAACCAATTCACTCCAGATACCTACACCATTGATCCTATAAGAAGAATTTGGGAGGGACTTTCCTGGGGCGCTCCCTGCTCCTGCTGAGTCGTCAGATGTTGGGGAATCTGCAGTAGGGCTAGTGTCAGGAGCTGGTGCTGGAGCTGGGGTTGGAGGTATATCAGTACCAAAGATTGCCTCAGGAAGGAGGACTTTGTCAACTTGATAGATTGCAACAGGATCAGTTGAATGCACACTACTACTAACTTTAGTTTTAGACCATCCTGAATCAAGGTGCACGGTCCCAGATGTATCGGTGAAATTCAAAGCGTATCCTCCTGCACCAGCAAATGTGCTAACAGGGCTCACTTGGCTAAGGTTCTTGAAATCAGACAACGAGAAATAATGTGGCAAGGCATGAAAAAGAATGAGTTGCTTGAGCTGGTCTTGAGTTAGGTTTGACAAAGAAGGCTCCTTGAGATTTTTGAAGGCATCATCTTTTGGTACGAAGATGGTAATGCCTTCATCAGTGTTGTTGGCTTGGTTTTGAAAGGTGTCAATGACTTTAGTGGATTCAAGGTAGTTAAGGAAGTTGTGGAATGGGCCAGCAACAGAGAGTAGATCAGTGAGGTTAACGTAAGGAGGTGATGGTGCTGGTGCTGGGGATGGAGTTGGGGTTGGTGCTGGCGGACTAGCTACTTTTTGAGCATATGCCAGTGGAGTGCACGACAACAGCAGTGTGCTGCAAAGCACAACAATCATAGAAAACTCCATGGTTTATCTTCTCTAAATCCCTGCAAGAACCAAATCCCATCATTGATTATATCTCAATTTATGAGCACAAATCTATCGATGGCAAACCAATGCGAATCCACATCATGAACAAAAAAACTAGCTAATAATTGGAGAAATCAAACCCGGCATTTCAGAATCCAGGTAAGATTCCCAAATCCACAAAATCCGAGTAACCAAATCTTTGTAATGACCATGGAAAGCCATAGCTATCACCACTTCAACAACAAAAAAAAAAAAAAACAAGATCCTTTTCAACTCATCTATAGATAGTTTCAAAACAATTACTATAGCAAAACCAACCCTCTCTTCTAGGTACAAATAAGATATTAAATTAATTGATAAAGGTTGGAAGAGGATCTAATCTAATGACAGAGAAATGAAGCAATGACTGATGACAAAAAAAATGCAAATGCCATAGAAAAGAAACATCATGCACAAATCACAAGGATGAAATACCATACCCAACTTGCTAAATCCCCAGAAGATCAAGTATTCTTGCAAAAACCAAGATCAAAACCCCATTAAAAGTACAATACATCTTGTCTTTTTTAAGGTAAAAGAAAGAGAGAAACAGTGCTATCTATGTTGCTTTCCTTTCTCTTTCGTGACTGGAAGCTAGTAAAAGCAAGTCAAAACAAATTCTGTTGGACAAAAAAGAAAACCACAGCCACCACACAATGTAGTTCAACATAAAGCAAAGAAACAGATCTAGATCAGCTCATCCCAATAGAAACAGACCCATTAGCATATTTAAACACCCCCCCCCCCCAAAAAAAAAAAACAAAACAAAAAAGGTTAAGAAGGACTGACCTGAGCAAGAATTCAGAGAGAAATTGTTTTGGTTTTGGCCTGGGGATGCCAAAGTGCCAACGCTAATGCTGCAACGCAAAGTGTAATGTGTTGACGCTATATAAAGATGGATTTTAACTAGAAAAGAGATTAAAAAAAAAGGGTGGGGGCGGTAGCAGCTGGTGATGGTTCAAGAGATGAATGTAAAGGTACAAATCAGAATACATGTAAGTAATTGTAGAATGTACATGGGCGTGAGGAGAGGAGGTGAGGCTGTCTATTATTATTTATTAGATGTTGTTTTCACTTTCCAGACTTGGATGGTTCTTTCTTACAGGGCAAAACAAAGCATGCTTTCTTGGAAATCTTTTCAAGGTAAGAAAAAATAAAAATGGGTGGCATTTCTTAATCATGTATCTGCTCATTTTATATATATATATATATTCTTGAGACACCCACCTTGCACTCTACCCTAACATTATCATAATCTCTCTCAATTTATCATCTCATGATAAATCAGCCTCCTAAAGGATTGTGATTTCATAGATGGGTTTGGTAATACACCGATACTAATTTTTCTTTATTTCGGGATGTGGTCAGAAATTATTATTATTATTATTATTATTTTGAAAAAACACGAGTTTAAAAAATTATATACATACACACACTATGTGAGTTAGATTTTTTTTCCTAACCTTAAAGAAATATAAAAAATAAATGGAGAAAATGACATACCGAACCTTTATTTTTTAAAAAATAAATATTGAGCAATTAATTTAATTTAATTTAATTTAAAAAAATTCTTTAAAGAAAAGCTAATTCCAACAAAGAACAAAATATAAAAGGATTTGAGATATTTTTAAAATCAGTGAAAAACCCTACATACACATACATTGTAAGCCCTCTTATAAATGTAAGATCAAAAGTAATAAGACTAGAAAAAAAAGTAAATAAAAATAAATAAATAAATAAATAGTACTGTGACGTGTAAAGAGAGGGTTTGACATCTATAAATAAATTTAAAGGTATTGATGAAGTTCAAATGAGAACTAAGAAATTTAGTTTCAAATTCATAACAATAGTAAACAGTAATGGGTTTCGATAGATAGAAGAATTAGAAAAATTTTAAATAAATGTTTTTTAAAAGTGATAAAATAATTCTGAAGAGCTGTAATGAAAATCAAGAATGAAATTTAAGAAATAATGACATGAAAAAATATTGGTGTAAACCCCAGTTAAAAAAATCAGTAAATTTACTGTGAAATGATTTTTTATTAGTAAACAAAATAAATTGTTAGAAAGAAAAATAAATATATTTTTTAAATAATGAAATGGCTCCAAGGATTTAGTAAAATGGTTAATATGACTTATGCAAGGGTGGAATAAGAGAATTCAAATTTTTTATGAAAAATCATAAACTAACCAGTTTTACGCTATCAAGCATAACTCTTCATTTGATAGTCAGATTGGGCTGAAATTTTACTTGAAGTCTCATAATATGTTTTTCTATGTAGGGTTAAATTTCATGCCAATCAAAGTTTGGTAAGGTCATACGAAATTATGAGTGGCTGAGAGAAAATCCAGAAAAATAGCTTGTTAATAATAAATAAGGGTAAAAATGTAATTAGCCAGACAATTCTAGCGTCTTCTTATTTTTAAATGGTTAGTCATTTTTGATGAGGGAGAGAGAGATCTTTTTCTTTATTTTTGTTCGAATCATCCTTGAAAAACCACCATAAATGAGAGTTTTGGGAAGAAACGAGGGAAAAGAATGGATCATTGATATAAATTTATAAGGAAAAGAGAAATTTTTGGATAGAGAGAGAAAGTAGAGGATTAAAGAAGAAAAGAAGGTAATAGAATCTTTGGACTATAGAAATTGTCATCAAATTGAATTTGAAAGGGTAAACAAGATTTCCCTTTCATTTATATTCAAGTTTTAGTTGATTTTGATTATGTGTTAAAATAAGTTTGCAAGAAGGGTTGGGGTTTGTTGAATTATGGATGAAAAAATGATATTTGTATGAGAAATAAGTTGTTAGATTATGTAACATAATTGTTTAAGTGGAAATCTTAAGAAAAAAAATTAAAATAAACCAATTGGTCTTTTGACCACAATTGGTTGGCCATGGTAGAAGAATTTAGAAAGGAATTGTTGATGTAATTTTGATGAATTGATGTGAGTTAATGTGATTGTATAAGTTTATGAGATTGTAATTAGGTACAAATCTTGATGATAATTGTAAATTTAATGTTGTGTGAATGTTTGGAATGTGTAAAATGGAATTGTTGAAAATTTAGTATTGTGAAATGTTACTTAAATGATGGTATAATGCATTTGGTGTTAAAAAGATTAACATTATGAAGTAATAATTTGAGAAGATGGAAAGAGTTATACATTTTGGGTTAATGGTTAGTTAAATTGTTAATTAAAGTTTTCTTTGTAAAACTTGAGAAGCAAACATTGGTTCCTTGATTAAACTAAAATGTTGTGATGTTGTGTAATGGTAGGATTTTGAATAAAATAAGTTTGAGATTATTATATAAATTAAAGGGTTCAAGCAATTAAAGGTATGTTGCAATATGATGAGATATATTAGAATGAGATTGAATAAATGTTAAGGAATTGTGTGTAGATGAGGTATCATTGAAATAATATGTATGAATATTAAGAATATTAATTAATATTCATGAGTGTAAGTTAAAATAAACTTATTGAGAAGGTTGAATTGTTGTAAATATGTTATGAATGATTGAGAAATTATGTAATGGAAATTATATTGAAGAAGTTAAAATCACTTGTAAAGATTCAACCATTAGTGATCGACGATGAGAGGTTTAGTTGGAAGTCGTGTGTTTGTTTGAACTATAAATGCTATTATTATAAATTATATATTAGGATTTAGTTATGACTATTTGAGTTAAGATGTGAGGAATAAATTCTTATCGGTGTGTGAAAGAGGGAATAATAACATTGCATATAAGGTGTTTGATAAAATATATGAAAAAGATGAATAAACTAGTGGTTAAAGTGTGAATAAAACGACATAAAGGGTGTTAAAATTAAATAAATGGACAGTGATGTATGCGTTTGGCCAAGTAGAATGCCAAATTTGTATAGTTAAATTTTAAGTAAATGGATATTAATAGGTGTGTAAAGTAGATATAAATAAAAGTAGTGTATCTAATAAATTATTTTTTTAGAATGATATGATGAATTATTTTGTACCAATTTAGGAGAGACTCTAGAAAATTTACTATGGATTGGAAAAACAGGATCTACGTGTGAAACAGGTAAGTGTCCTACACCTTGATAATTTCATTTGTATCATTTAGATATTTTTTTAAAACTACAATTTCTTTGAAGATGTAACTCATGAATATTTAATGAAATATTAAAAAGAAGGAAAAAAATACCTAAGGTAATTCAGCAACTAATGATATCCATGTGATACATTGATACTAGTATTTACTTCAATGAAAGCATATTGGTTAAGCATTTGATTAGCCATTCCTATAATGGAGACTAATGATTCCAATGAAGTTTCATTGATGTTGGCATTAACGTGATGACATTAAAGTGTTGAAAATAAACTTGATTAGCTTTTCTAATTCAAAAAGCTAATGATATCAATGAATTGTATTGGTATCAACATCTTTTAAACTTGATTAGTCATTCTCAGTTTGGGAGACTAATGATATCAATAGATTGTATTGGTATCGGCATCTCTTAAATTTGATTTGTCATTCTCAGTTTAGAATACTAATGATACCAATGGATTGTATTGGTATCAACGTCTTTTAAATTTAATTAGTCATTTCTAGTTTGGGAAACTAATGATACCAATAAATTATATTGGTATCATCTCTTAAACTTGATTAGTTGTTCCCGATTTGAGAGACTAATGATACCAATGATTGTATTGGTATATAAAACTCTTAAACCTGATTAGTCATTCCCGATTTGGGAGACTGATAATACCAATGAATTGTATTGGTATCGATATCTTTTAAATTTAATTAGTTGTTCCTGATTTGAGGAACTAATGATACCAATGAAGTTAATTGGTATCAATATAAACATAAAAGGAATATATAAAAAAGGACTTAATTAGCTATTCCTGAAAATAATAATTAGAAGGCTAATAATATCAATGGGTTTATTGGCACCGACATGTACTAGAAAATTTGATTAGATATCTAATGTAATGGAAGTGAATGATACCAAAGGGATTGGTATTGGCATACCATTAATTAGCCACACTCGAGTTGATGACTAATGATATCAATTTAGAAATTGATGTTGACATCGATAAATTGACCGAGTTATAGGTGATAGATGATAATATCATGTTAGATGTTAAGAATTCAAATAAAAGATAAATGAATGATAAGTAAATGAGATAAAAAGATTTTACTTATCAACACGAGATAAAAGAAAAGAGAACTTAGCTATATTTATCTAACGTAATATTTTTACTGAAATTATGTCATTTGTTTATCAACATTTTATAATTAATGTGTTATATAATTATTTGTATATAATATTGGATGGTTTGAAATTATTGGAATATAGTTGATGTGAAGTATGATCTAGGATGGCTGGATTAAGGGATTGAGATTATGAGTACAAGTAAAACAATTTTAAGTCGATAATTTGAGAATGATCCACTTTAAAGGGAAACTCAGTGGAAATCTCTATAGAGATAATAATGACCTTAAAAGATTTTATTTATGGTATCATGAATTGAGGTTGTTATGTCTGAATTGGATTTAAAGGTTGGGGTTGTTGTTGCGATTATGACTAATAGACCTTGGATATCTTAGGATACCATTTATATGAAATTTATTGTGTATAAAGGATATTAAGACAAGTGTTATTAAGAAATGAGATAAATTGATGAAGACTTACAAATGTATTTTTTATTGTCAATTTTTTAAAAAAAGATAAAAGGTGAAAAATAATGTGCAGATTCATAATATGATTATTGTTAATACACCATTGATAATCTTAAATTTGAATGAATTCTTAAGATCATAAATAAATGATATAATTGTTATCCTCGATTATTAACATATTTGTGAAGCGTTTAAATAAAAAAGAGTAGAGATATGTAAATGTGTGTGAGAAGATCACGAGTGTTATTATTAGTTATATAATAAATAGAGATAATATGGTAGTGAGTTGAATAAGTAGAAACTATTGCATTGTACTTATTTCCTTGTTAAGTGCAAGGAAATGCTAGAGGTTTTGGTTATGAATACAAGTGGTTTATAATTCATATTATTTATGTGTTACAAGCATGGTTGTGAAAGGTTTGAAATAACAATATGTAATTCAGGGTAATTGGACTATGAAAAAAAACATAATGTTATAGTTAGAAAAAGGGAAAAAAAAATAAAGATGTCATTATCCAAAGTATTGTTTTTACAAAAAAGACAAAAAAGATATTGTGTATTGTTTTAAATAAATGTATGTATCATGAATAAAATACATAATTTTTTATATTAAAATTATTAATTTTATATATGTATATTTCAGGTCCATCACATATGTCATTACGGTAAAAATATGGTAGTTAAACTACTAGTTAAGTTGGATTTTCTTTATGCATTTATGTTATAATGATATAAAAACCTTATAGAAACACACACACATATAATATATATATATATATATATATATATATATATAATGTAGACAATTAATGATGGATTAAGAGTATGTATGAGGCTACCTAGGCTATTTAGGTACTACTTGTTGAATGTGATATTTATGTGGGATTATATAGTAATTTGACAGGCTAAAGTTACGGATAAGAGTTCTCTATGTGTGTGTGTGTAAAGGACATTATAGTGATGTAGACAATAAATGATGGATTGAGGGTATGTCTGGGTTACCTAAGTACTAGTTGTTGAATGAGATATTTATGTGGGATTATACAAGAATTTGACAGGTTGAGGTTATGAATAAGAGTTCCGTATAAATAAAACACTGCTAAAATTTTATAAAAATGAAATAAGTAGAGACATATTAATACCATGTTAATGTGATGCAGGAGATATGAGTATTTTGATTTGTAAAAAAAAAAAATTACCCACATTCTTTCGCACTTGATTATTTGAAATGAGAATAGATGCATCCAAAAGTTCAGGATGTTATATATAAAACATATTATTAATGAATTGGAATAAATATCATTTATATATCATTAATGAGGGACAAATATTCCTTACAGATCATTAATGAATATTAATGAAATGAGAATATAGTAGACCTTGAGAAATATTCTATACAACTACAGGTTTTAGTGATGATTATTCCTAACATGAATATGTCATGTCAATAATCTAAAGATAGAACCATATGGTCATAACATGGATCTACAAGACTGATTGGGTATGACGTATAGCCTAACTTAAGAGAGATAAGCCTGGCAGTTCATTAGACCCATAGTATCCTGGGCTCAGCTTATGGTTGATCTCAAGTATATTGGGTTTAGCATTTTGCTAGACCCATGGTGTCTTAGGCTCAACACATAACCGAATCTAAGTATATTATGTTTAGCAACTCACTAGGCCCATGGTGATTTAAGTTCAGCGCATGGCTGAACTCAAGTATATTACATTTGGCAACTCGCCGAACCCATGAAAACTTGAGTTCAGCTCACAACTGAACCCAAATATATTAGATCTGATAATTTGCTAGACCCATAACACCTTGGGCCTATCTTATGACTAAACCCAAGTATATCGGACTGATAAATTACTAAACTAACATTTAATTAGGTTATCATCCTATAATAGATTTGGATTCTTTCAAAGCACAAAAAAATATTGGATAAAAAATATTAATGCATTATAAAGCCAAGATGAAATTAATAGATTCTTCTAACTTTTAAATAATAATAAAAAAGGAATCCATTATTTTAATTTTCTATGTTATTGTGATTAAAATTTAGTTTTTTGGTTCTTCTTAAAAACACATTTTAAAGCCACAATTTCCCAAAACCAATCAAAGTATAGTTACTGTATTTTTCAATGCTATAGAATAATTCCTTCAATTTCATTTGACTACAAGACTCGGTCCCATTTAAATTGTTGATTCTCATGAGTCACGACCATGTTGAATCTTGGTTTCAAGTAACACAATACAAAATTTAAAGAATCATTTTATTTCTATTTATAAAATTATCATTTTTGGTTTGGTTTAAAAATCAATTTAAGTCTAGATTCTCAGAGAAGAGAACATTGAATTACATCTCATCGAATTGGTCAAAAATAAGAACAAAGCAAATTAGGAAAACCCAAAATATGGAAACGAAAGTGAGAGTGTTTTTTGGAATCAAAATATCGTAGGGCATGGCTTTGGTGTGAAATAATGGAGGGTGAGGGTGGTGCCTTGGTGGTCAAGAGTGAGGGCCCGCCATGATTTTTGGGCCAACCAGCATCTCGCTGTCCCAGCCTCTAAATTCCACCTTTGACCCTCAAAATTCAAGGATCTCGTGTTTTACACTTTTACGAGGGAAACGTCATCGTTTCTTCGATATTTCCCACCGACACTTAATTGTGCTTAGTGTATAAGTTGACCAAAGTGAAACGAAGGCATTAACTCAAATATTATTATCATGTTCGTCACATGAAAGTCATCTTTCATATAACCAAACCTCACATTGTTTTTCTTTAGAGATTTTCTTTTCCATTTCGTAAATAATAATACCGTAATATAAAAAAAAAATGTTATTTATAGAAGAACATAAATATACCTTTCCAAATAAATAATAACATTTCAGATCTTTATAACCATCCTTGCGTAATTATTTTTATCTTATAAATTGGTTGACTTTTAAACTTAATATTGATGATATACATACATACATACATACATACATACATATATATATATATATATATGGTTTTTTTTTTTTGCAATTCAAACTTGAGAAATTAAAAAAATTAATGAAGCATCTCAAGTGATGATTTATTATGACCTGTATCTTTATTGACATTTATTAAAGCACGAGGCATGTGAAGTCATGGGGATTTGAGGACATCGGGCAAGATTAATCTCCTAATCATAACTTAATCAACATTGACTTCGGGTTAGGAAGGTGGGATTTGTCTTGTGAAGCTAGAAGGAAAAAAAAAACCATAAAGAAGATTATTCTGTCTTTGAGCTTGGTGAAGGTCTTGTGGCAATATCAAGACCGATCGACCGCATTAGCTGGCTAGACCTTGATTTTCGCACATGGGTTTTGTTTTTATAGAAATCATGGCCTTACAATTAAACTAATCAATATCATTATCAAGAGGGTTAGCGAGCTAAATACACATTTTTCGGTGGAGGGTCTCTTCATGTGTTCATCAACTAATCACGACCTTTCATAATCTGATTCCACCCATCTATACAGTTAAGTTCAATTTCTCAGTTAACAACTTGATTAAGAACTTAATCTAACACTCGAAAGAGTAGCTTGAAAGTTACTTGCCATTCCCAACAAGCTCTCTCTTTCTCCTGTGAGAATAATTATTGCTAGCAAGAAGACTGTTGGGGAAAAAGAGAAGACAAGTCCATGGCCAAGTTGGATTCTTGACAAGCAGGGAAAGGCTAATATCAACCAGGAGCCAGGGAGGAGGTAGAGGTCAGATGGGAGGTTACTTTCAACTGTGTATAGCAGTTACGGTGGCCCTTTCAAGCTCATATGCTCCATTTTTTGTTGTTGTTGACGAGTCTGGTGGCCCTTCTAGAGATCGGTTTTGATTCTGAAACTTGCATGGTGAAAAATATTGTTAATTTCATTTCGTGAGAGAGTCCTATAGTATTATTATATGTTGATGTCGCCGAGGAAAGGAAAGGAAAGAAAACAATATTGTATATTGAATTGGGTTGGGTAGATTCCACTCAACAAAGAGCTCATGCAGCCCACTGAAGTCTCACAGCCCAAGACTGGTAGACCCAAATAATGTCATTAATTTCTTAGGCATTTTAAGAATATTTTTCTTAATCGAGGGTTCTAAAAAATAGAAAAAAAAGAAAAGAATCGAGGAGGTTTACAAAAATTAAAGCAAGTACAATATTCTAGCCATGCCAGAAAGGAATTTATGGACACGTGCAATCGAAGCCATCATCTCCATGACTATAAAATATTCTCGTGACTCCTAATTCATATAAACATCGAGTAACCTGAGTTACACAACCTCCTGCAGAAATGGAGAAAAGGCAAGTACCTTAAAGACATGCTAAGCTTTCATTTACTAAAAAGAAAATTACCATTTGCACTTTCTTCGTCTCTATTGCTGTGAGATATCTGGCCACCAGACATGATTACAAGAGGTTAATGGAGCTAGAGACAACAATTAAACATGGCGTGAAGATCAGGGAAGACATGGAACTAGTGGCAGCAAGTAGTTTAAGAATTATAACTGAGTAAGACAGATGTGTGAAAAGGTTGTTGGAAGAATGATCGATCATTCAAGTAGCAGCCCATTCTTTTCGAATGCCAAAGGTGTAGTTGATCTCCAAGTAGCACTTGTTATCATCATCAAAAAACTGAAAGAAACAGAGATGGTTAATTAGGACAAAAGGGAGATGCCATATTGTGATTTTGCATCAGAGTACTGTTAAAATGAAGATTTCTTTCCTTTTTTGATGAGATTATATTCAAAGAAAAACCTCAAAAAGTTTAAAACCAACCTTCGATCTTGCAGAGTATGATCCTCTAGCAAACATGCCCGAGGGTGTGGTCTCCTCTGGATTAACATGCGTGTAAGCCTCTGGCTGAGGACTGTAGGTTCCGAGCATTTCTTTTGTGCTGTCCACTGAGTCAACAAAGACTGGTTATAAGGTGGGAAACGTTCAAGTGTTTGGAGCACAGGTTTTGGCACGAGTCAGGATGTAGATAGCTCACCCTTGACGCCAGTTTTCCAGACAGTGTTGGTGTACCTGAGGCCAGACACAATGTTATTACTGACTTGGAAGGAGAATTTCAAGCTGTAGGGACTGCCTTCTTTCAATGTAAACCACAAGCCTTTGGGCTTCCCATTCTCAGGAATCGAAAGTACGATGTCTGGTCTACCAGGAGACAGGATCGACAGATTAAGAAATTTCACATCTGGTTCAAGCGTTTCTGCAATAATGAAAAGAAAAACAAGATTATTTAGAGGATTAAATAAAAAAAGAGACAAGGAAAGGGATTCTGTTCAAAATTCTTTGTTGGAACATGTAACATTAATTATAGAAATGAAAGAATTAACAGAAACCAAGATATACTTTAAGAATTTCAGAAGTTAAAACCCATCAAACTCGCATAATTTTAGATGAGGAAAAAGAAAATATGACGACATGCATGCACCTCCAATGTTGTTCAAATCCACACTCCCAAGAAGCTGCTCCTTCCACTTCCTCAAGCTCTCATCATCCTGAACTTCCAAAATCCATGCACCAATTTATGAAAAATGAACTAACAAATACATTTTCATAACTAAAAATGGAACATAAAATAATAACAGCAACAAAAGAACAAACCTTGTCTTTTTCAAGCTGTTCTTTGAGGGTGTACTGAGGACCCAGCTGAAGTTTGTTGGTTCCGTTCTCATCATCTTCCTCTTCGTGATCAGTCGCATACATAGAGGTCTCACTCTCATTCATTTGCCTTCCTATCCTCACTCTACCATCATGATCCTCGTCACGTGTTTCCAGAACTCCACTTTTCTCTCCTCCTTCCTTCTTCTTCTTCTTCTTCTTCTTGTCGTCGTCAAACCCCATATTTCTCAAACTTGATGTAGCTCCAATAGCCAAAGACATCAACTTTAAGATTTATAAACTTTGAACCCAAGAAAATAAAAACGACGATAGAAAGATTACTGGTAAGAATTTGTTATATCGAAGAAAGAAAGAAATAAGATTGAAGAAAATCCAAAATGGAAGCAAAGTTAATTTATCACTTGACTTTTGCCGCGTCAAAGAAAAAGAGGCAAGAAAAGGCCACAAGATATTTTTGTGCAGACTCCACCTAACGAGAGACAAATAAAAGACCCACAATCCACAAACAAAAGCTCAGCAAAGACAAAAGGAAAAAGAAAAAGAATAACTAGGTTTGTCTTGTCTCCTGGCTTTTCTTGTCCTTCTTTTTTCTTTCGGTTCGGGTGGATTGTTGTTGAATCTCAAAACAATTTGAGATAGCTCGAAAGAGAGAGAGAGAATTCGATTTGAGGTAGCTGAGAAAAGGTCATGTGGTGCTCCGAATATATCAGAAAGAAGGTGAAAGTCACTATTCTGGAAGGGACATGGTAGGTCGACTGATTTTAATGAAGCACAGTCTCAGCCTAGGATTGAGGGTGATCTTAACTGTCACTTTTGACTCTTTCTTGTAATATCTATGCAAATAATCTAACAAGAAAAGAAAAAACTTATTAGCAGTCAATGGACCGTGATTGATGTCTTCTAGTTGTTTTCGTTAATTAATGATGCCATGCATGAATTTATTAACTTCCCTTCCTCTTTCTTTCTTTTTATTTTTTCAATGATTTAGGAAATTCTCATGTCACTTTTACATATCAAAATTAAGTAAGATACGTCCTAAATTGCAAACATAATAAGAGAGCTTTCATTTGTGAGATGTTGCCGTGTTTATTATGGCATGGGTATTGACTTTTTAACTTGTAATAGTTATAGTGATAGTGATAGGAGAGTTTATATTAGTGTTGACCGAAGAAAAATAAAGAAAGTAATAATAATAATAGATAAGTAATAAGAAAAATTAGAATCAGTCAACTCGTGCATAGAAAACAGAGAGGAAGAGAACATAGGGTGTTAGCTCGGGTTTGGAAAGTTGTGTTAATTAATTAGCAGTGTTGGTAAGAGAGAAGAGAACACGGACAGAAAAACAATTGTAAATTGCTTTTCAAACACTGAGGTTGGATCTCAGTTTTTGAGTGGGACCTATGTGAAATAAAAGTGTGATTCAATGTAACCAAACATTTCAATCCTATGTTTATTTCTAGCTGCAGAACGGGCACTTAGTATACCACAATCCATAGTTATCAAACCCAGTTCGGGGTTGACCTGATTAAGAGACCGGGTCCCGGGTCATACGGGTTGACCCAAGTTAACCCCAAAAAAAATTTAAAAGTATTTTAGGTTTTAATATTTGATATGAAAAAATTAAGAAACAATCTATATGGATATATGCTAAAAGATTATTTCAAAATATTTTTTTATCCTACATTGAAAAAAATATTGTTTTATTCTTTTAAATTGAAGTATTTAAATCAAAAAGGTTTTTATCCCACATTAAAAAAACACAATGTTTTGCCTGTGAACAAGGAATATATATATTAATGGGCTTCAAATCCCACATTAAAAAATAAAACATTCTTCTAGTATTTATATAGTGAACTTTGATATGCGTTAGTAACTAATCGAAAAAGATGACAAAAAAAGGTCTTTGGCTAGAGAAAAAACATAATTTTTTATAAAAAAGATCTCTATCGGGTTCTACCAAGTTACTCGAGTCCTAAGTTGACTTGGTAGCTCAAAGAGTTTTCTTTAGGCCAATTGCAGACCCAAGTTTTGAATGAAATTGACCCGGCCAAGGTCCCGGGTCACTTGAGTCCCAGGTTAACCCATCGGGTTAGGCCGGGTCTGATAACTATGCACAAAACAACAAACAAATACAAAAAAAAAAAAAACAAGCATTACAAATCAAAATAGATTCAAGGGAAATTTTACATTTATGGTCGAAACACCACCTTTTTCTCTCTAAATAATCCTTCATATCAGTTTTTATCTCTCCATTTCTCTC
This sequence comes from Populus tomentosa, assembly GCA_018804465.1. NCBI lineage: Eukaryota > Viridiplantae > Streptophyta > Magnoliopsida > Malpighiales > Salicaceae > Populus > Populus tomentosa. The sequence continues at coordinate 11,344,014 of CM031995.1, forward strand.
TGCACTTTGTCTCTCTGCTCATTTCTCTCTCTCTCTTGCATCATATGACCTTTCTCTATTCTCACATCTCGGGAAGGAATATGATTTGTGATTAGAAGATCTCTCTCACCTATCTACAATATTTTCTCTTTCTTAAGATCTTTCGTGCTTAGTATCATTGTGCTTGGGTGATTTATGATGGTTACGATGGTGAGATTCTTTGTCCAATTGGTTTTTGTGGTGGTCACGAGTGACTTTGAAAAAGGAATATATTATAATAAAGGGTTTTAAATTGATAATACTTTTTAATCTTATTCGTTTTATTTCTCAATTTATATATAAAAAAAAGACAACATATGAATTAAAAGATTGTGTTACTCTCTTAATCTTACTCATTTTATTTCTCAATCAGTGAAAAAAGTAAGCAAAAATGGTGCAAGAATTAAGGAGCAACTTTATTGTTCATATAAACAGTGACTATCACCCTGGTTCTTTTAGTTGTTTAGCAAGAGAAGGTGCAAAGACAATGTAAGAATTAAGGAGTAGCTTCATTGTTTATATGAGCAGTGATAGTTACCCAATTCTTTTAATTGTTTAGTTAATTAAAGATTAGGTTTTGTCACACGTTAAACTTGAATAGAGAGGTTCACCAAATAATGAAAATGGGTTAGGTTCCTCAATTGAATGCTATTATGATGCTCAAAGTAAATTCAAACTAATAAAAGATAATCATTATTTTCTTTGATGATTATTCATCATCAGTGAATAAATAGCAAATCATCACTCCAACTGTAGTTAAAAAAAGATATCATTCCTAGTAAAATTCTATTTGTTTGTTGTATTTTGAAGATAGTAATTTTATATTTTTCTCCTTTCATGGATTGTGGCTAGAATTTTGTTAAGGTTTTCCTTAACAAAGCAATGTATAGATCGAAGAAAAGAGTATAGAATAAAAGAGAAGGAAAAAGAGATTGCTTGCCTTTCACGTTTCAATTACAATATACAACAAATTCCTTTCCTTTAACTGCTATCAAACTAACTTTTAACCAATTATCAACAACTAATTAACTTGCCATGTGTTAATTCCTTACAAGCTAAGTCTAACTGTTGTTGTTATAATGCAATTAACACTGCTACCATGTCTGCTATGTTGCTTACTACTATTGCCTTCATTCTTCTACTAAAAGCTTACTACTGATTCCTTCCAGAGCTATTCAACAAGCTTTTGTAGCATTACTCCTTACTATAAAAATCTTGTTTTAAAAATAATCATAACTGATTTTAACCCTACATTAAAAAAAATTAAAAAAATAAGGAGCAAAATGACAATCAGGTGAAGAAATAAGGACCAAAATAATAATAATAAAAAAAACAAATAGTTTGAGTCTCTCCTAAACAACTTTAAAAAAAAAAAAAGAATCAAGAGATAGAGGGATAAAATGATTGGTAGGTAAAGATACAAGATCAGTAGATAAAAGATCTTGATGAAAGTAAAATATTTGGTGAATAGTCTATATATAGATAGACAATCCAAAAACAACTTTTTATAAGAGCATACATAAAAAAATTCACGAGAGATTAAAGTGCAAAGCAGAGGAAAATTCAAGAGAGAACACAATGCAAAAAAAAAAAACAGAGAAAAAAACATTTTTCATCTTCTTCCCTAGATAACAAACCAAACCTTAGCCACCCTCTCTCCCATTAACTTTCAACCAACCACAACAAACTAGCCACAACCTCCTCTTATTAGCTAGCCCCTCTCTTCAACAACCCTACTACCAAACACCTGACCTTTACTAACAGATAAGCCCTGATTCCTTTTAAAAAAGAAAGAAAACCAATCCAGCAACCTTCAAAATCCTCAGCCTCTACCACTATCCGGTTATATTTTATCCTACTTTTATTCAGCTAAACATTATAGATCAACCTTAATCTCTCTCGTTAAGAATGATCAGGAAAATCCTTTATTTACAAACTAAAACTAAGCCACGACAATCCTAAATTTTAACTTGAAAATCACACCAAAATCTACCTTTTTCCTACTAAATTATCCATAAACACGACTAAAAACTCATCTAATTTATCTTAAAAAAAGAATTCTAAAAGTCATAACCTTAATTTCCTCTTAAAATCCTAGAAGTTTTATGGGTTTTTTGCAAGTTAATAGTAGCATGTGAGGAGCATTCATCGCCACCAAACTATAAGTGCTTGAGACTTATAAGCTAAATTTTTTTTGCCTTATTCTAGGTCATTTTTTTACTATTCTAGAAAGTCAATTTTGAATCCAAAAATTATTTTTTTTACTTTGTATAATTTTAGAAGTAAAACCTTGCAGCTAAGCTCGGGTCCTAAACCATTTCTTTAGGATTAAAAGCCTTTACCAAATATGCATATACTAGTTTAAACAAATTTTAACGTGAGCACAATATGTATTTCTATCATTATAAAACAAGAACAATGTAGTTTGTATTAAGTAGAATGCTTTAGGGTGATGTTTATCTTACCTCTAGCATTATTAACTCCTTACCTAAAACGTTTAAAGACTAGTTAGAGCTTTCTAGTTACCATAAACTAAGTGGCGACTTCTATTTCCTATATTTACCTCTAATTTACATACATATCCTTTATCATAGAATCACAACTTCACTGGAAAATTATTAAGGGCTAAACTTTGTTTGTTAGATTCCATGATAATGTACCTATTATGCTTCATATTCTAAATGTTTGCCTTGCTTGTTTTCTTTAAATGTTTCACTTGTTATCATTTTGCATATTTTTTTGTACAATTATTGTTGTTGTTGTTGTTATTATTGTCTATATGATTGCATTTTATATTTGTATGGATTGAATATAGACTTACACCCTTGCACCCATACTCACATCATATACACATATCTTATTTTAAGTTAGCAATGAGAAAATTAGTAGTGCTCCAATAGGTTTCACCCTAGAGTAGCACTTATGAAACATTAACTCTTTTTGAAAGCCTTTAAGTCTTGATTGGTACTCGATGGGATTTTCCCAGTCAATACTTTTTATGCCTTATAGGCCTCGGGTTAGTCTTTTAAGGTTTAATTACCCAAACAATAAGGGACCCTTTTTAGACCATTAGGTTAGCCAACTTACCTATATGTAATTGCTAGGACCTTTCCCTAGGTTATTGCCTAGAATATCATTGGACAAACCTATAAGCATGAAATCTTGACTTATAATTTGGTCATTTCAGAAATGGATGATATAATACAACTAAGATGATAAGTTACATTCAAGATGAATTTCAACAAAGGTTTGAGTCCTTAAAACCATAAAAGATGATTGTCTAAACCAAGTATTTATGGATAAATTGTCTGATATAAAATACATATTCCTTATCAAAGAAGATGATAAAATTTATATATGTTAGAAAAAGCTAAATGTCTATAACAAGTATAAATTTTGATACAAGTATGGGAACTTGGAAAAAATAGTTAAAATAACTTTTCAAAAATGGGTCATCAAAATCATGGTGTCATTTTAGAATCCATAATACATGTGTTTTACTTTTAAGACAGTTGACACGGTGCCCACTTTTAAAGAGTATCAAAGTTATTGCAAATGCCTCAACCTATAAATTCATTATATTATCATCACCAACCTAATGAATTTTAAAGCTTTTCAATATCGATAAGAACATAGGTAGAGCAAAAGAAAAATTAGCTTCTGGAAGTTGGCATTGCAATGTATGAAAAGACTTTTTTAAGGAAAATTAGAAGAACAAAAATGGTAATACTAGCAAGATCTGAATATTGGCTTTATAGATTTTTAGGCTAGTGTTATTTCCCTCAACATTAAGTTTAATTAGTCCCAAAGCAATCAATGTATTCATTAAGGTAAAAAAAAAATACAAGTAATATAGTTACAATAATCCTAATAGAAATAATCTTGACTCTTAATCATTGTTGAAAAATGAGTAAAGGATTAATATATTGTTGAGTACAACTTTATATATAAGGATTATTTGTCATATGATCACTTGGGTAGCCATTTTCAGAACAACATGATAGGTAAACCACAAACCATTGAATGAGTTTATAAGAATAAACTAGAGAGCTTAACAACCATTTCAAAACAACATGCTTTCAAAAGAGAAATGTATTGAGTTATTTCATAAATTACCAACTACCTCGTTTACCTAGAAAGCAGTTTAGATGCTTTTAAGAACGTATCTTATTTAGTATGAATAATACTACTTGGTTCCTTTAGTTTAAGCAACCAAATATGTTAACTACACACTTTTTATGGTAGTTAAACTGATGTACCGTGAATGATTCGAAAATCAGCAATAATGATTCTAACGAAAATGGATGAAGGATGGGTCTGGTTGTGTTGTCTTTCTTTTGGTATTTAGGTTGGATTGTAGTGATTTAAAGGTAAATAAGATGGAGGATAGACTAGAATGATACTTTGATAGGTCGATCTGGACGCCACAAAGATTAGTCTAGGATTTCGACGCCACACTCTTTGTGATTGAAGAGTGATAAGTCAGGTAGGGTTCTTCACAAAATGAATTTGGAAGAACAACTCTTAATTCTCTGAATTAAGTTTCAAAATCTTGGCCAAAAGTGTTTATTACATATTCTGATACATATTTATCATTGGAACATTCCTCCAAAGTTAGGTGAATTCAACATGATAGAAGTCAAGCCTAAAAACGAGACTTTTAATAAAGTAATTAGATAAATTTAACAAACACATGTTTTTTTGACATTTCTGAAACATAAGCAGACCAAATTTAAAACGACCATAACTTTTGACACAAAATTCCAATGCAATCATGGTTGGACAATCTAGAAAGATCACGTTCTGAACTTGAATTTTACCTACATAAGTCTTGTTATCACATGCATTGGATGACTTCAAATTCGGGTTCAAATCCATCTACTGTTCTGACCGTAAACAGCATCAATTCCTTCACTTATTTGCATTGTCAATCCAAATACAAGTAGCCCAGCATTAAAAGAACCTTTAAGGGCTTTTCCCATCTCCAAGTTTCAATTGTAGGCAAATAAGCACCCTTGAACCAATTTCAAACTGATTGCTAATTTTGAACTCCGACGCAGCTTCAATCATTGCAATTTGATTCCTCATGACCCCTTGTAGTTGTTTTGCTCTCACTCTTGTCATTGGACCATTTGAATCCTCTTGCATATTAGATTCAGCTTTAAGATATGGATTATAATTCCTATGATGCACATCATCAGCCCCTGGTTGATAATGATTTGTCCTCAAATCAGAATCGTCATCATCATCCAAGTATGGAGTCAAGTCTTTCACATTAAAAGTAGTTGATACGTTGTAATCACCAGGAAGATCTACCTTATACGCATTGTCATTCACCTTCTCTATAATCTGAAATGGACCATCAGCTCCTGGCATCAACTTGGACTTACGTTTGCTTGGAAATCTCCCCTTACTAATATGAATCCAAACAAGATCTCAAGGTTCAAACCTGACCATCTTTCGCCATTTGTTAGCTTGTTTAGCATACTTTGTTGTTTTCTCCTCAATATGTAGTCGAACCTGCTCATATAGTTTCTTCATCAATTCTGCCTTTCTAATTCCATCCATAGATATCCTCTCATCAATTGGAATATGAACAAGATCAATAGAAACACAAGGATTAAAGCCATACACAACCTCAAATGGTGAAAATTTTATAGCCCCATGCACACTACAATTATATGCAAACTCCATAATAGGCAAACAAGTATCCCAACTCTTCAAATTCTTATGTATAACAGCTCGTAACAAAAAAGATAAAGTTTGATTTACTACCTCAGTTTGTCCATCAGTTTGTGGATGACATGCCGTACTGAAAAGTAACTTCGTTCCAAGTTTCCTCCAAAGAGTCTTCCAAAAGTTGCTTAAGAACTTTGTATCACGATCAAAGACAATGCTTTTAGGAACTCCATGCAAACGAACAATCTTTTAAAAGAACAAATCAACAACATGTACTGCATCGTCAGTTTTGTTACAAGGAATGAAATGGGATATTTTGGAGAATCGATCAACCACCACCATTATTAAATCCTTCCCCCGTTGTGTTCATGGTAATCCAAGTACGAAGTCCATGCTAATATCTATCCATGGTTGCTCTGAAATAGGCAGTGGCATATATAGTCCATACACATTCTCTTTACCCTTAGCTCTCTTGCAAATAGCACATCTTTCAATCACCTTGTGTACATCCCGTAACATACTGGGCCAAAAAAAATGTTCTTTCAGCAGCTCATAAGTCTTTTTCTCCCCAAAATGACCACTATGAGCCTCTCGCACAAGCAACTCCTGTAATGAACCTGAAGGAATACACATTCTGCCCATTTTGAACAAGTAACCTTCATGCATAAAGAACCCATCACAAGCTCCCTTTGCACATTCGGCAACCATATTAGCAAAGTAAGAATCATTGGCATACTGATCCTTCACTTGTTCAAAACCCATCAGGCTTGCATTCAACATAAAGATCAGTGCATACCTCCTAGAAAGAGCATCAACAACCATATTAACTTGCCCTTTCTTGTACTTTATGACATAAGAAAATGACTCCATGAACTCCACCCATTTAGCGTGTCTTCAATTCAGCTTGTTTTTCCCCTTAAGATACTTCAAGGCTTCATAATCAGTATGTATAACAAATTCTTTAGGCAATAAGTAGTGCTGTCATACCTCCAAAGCCCGAATCAAAGCATAGAACTCCTTGTCGTAAATAGAGTAGTTCAAACGCGCTCCATTTAACTTTTCACTGAAGAATGCAATCGGCCTCTTTTCTTGCATCAAAACAGCACCAATTCTAACCTTGGAAGCATCGCACTCTATTTCGAATGTTTTAGCAAAGTCTGAAAGCTAAAACTAGAACAGTACACAACTTTTCCTTAATTAGCTCAAAAGCTTTTTGCGCATCTTCACTCCATCTAAACTCTTTCCTTTTTTTCAAGCATTCTGTCATAGGAGCAATAATAGAGCTGAAGTCTTTCACAAATCGCCTGTAGAAAAAAGCTAAACCATGGAAACTCCTCACATCAGCGATACTAGCAGGTTTTGGCCAGTCTCGAATTGCCTCAATTTTCTCCTCTTCAACTCTAACTCCCCTGCTAGAGATAATATATCCAAGAAACATGACACTTTCTTTACAAAAGTAACACTTTGTGAGTTTCCTATACAACTTAGAATCTTGCAAAGTCTCAAACACAACTCTAAAATGCTTCACATGATCATCAAAGGTCTTGCTATACACCAGTATGTCGCCAAAATATACTACAACAAACAGCCTAATATACTTCCTCAAAACATGATTCATAAGCCTCATAAATGTACTAGGCACATTAGATAACCCAAACGACATTACCATCCATTCATATAGCCCATGTTTAGTTTTAAATGCTATTTTCCATTCATCTCCCTCTTTCATTCTAATTTGGTGATAGCCACTCATCAAATCGACTTTAGAAAACAATGCAGCACCATGCAACTCATCAAGCAAATCATCAAGTCTGGGTATAGGAAATCGATACTTAACTGTTATTTTATTGATAGCGCGGCTGTCCATACACATCTTCACGGTACCATCTTTCTTCGGTACAAGCAAAGTAGGTATGGAACATGGACTAAGTGATTCTCCCACATAGCCCTTCTCTAAGAGCTCACCGACCTGCCTTTGAATCTCTTTTGTTTCCTCTAGATTACATCTGTATGCTGGTCTATTAGGAAGTGAAGCTCCTGGCACCAAATCAATTTGATGCTCAATACCATGAATAGGTGGTAACCCTTCAGGTAATTCATCTAGAAACACATCTTTAAATTCTTCAAGTAATTCCTTAATCTGTCTTAGTAAGTCCAATCCTTCTACTTGTAGTAGTTGCTTTGCCCAGACCATAAAAACAATCTCTGTCGTGGCTAATGCTTGCTTGATATCTTATTTTTTGGCTAACAACAGCCCCTTACGTGATGTCACCTCCTTTTATTGGCTTCGTAACTGATCCTCTCTAACTTGTTGAGAACTCAATGGTAACAAGTTCACCTCCTTTCCATTCAGCATAAAAGAATAAGTGTTCTTTTATCCATTGTAGGTCACATCATTATCAAACTGCCATAGACGACCCAACAAAAAATGGCTAGCTGACATGGGCGCAACGTCACATAAAACCTCATCGTGATAGGTTTTAATGAAAAAAGGTACATGAACTTGCTTTGTCACCCGAATCTCCCCATTCTCATTCAGCCATCGCAAACTATAGGGTCTGGGATGTGGAAGGGTATTTAAACCTAATTTCTCCACTAAGGTAATTGACGCAACATTAGTGCAACTTCCATTATCAATGATCATCCCGCACATCTTATCTCGAATCTGACATCGAGTATGAAAGATGTTCTCGCGTTGCTCATAACTAACGTCAATTTGTGCATTCAGAACCCGTTGAACAACCAACAAATCTCCCTTCACTGGTTCGAAATCCTCTGCTTGTTTAGCCACTTGTACCTCATTTTCATCTTCAGTTTCAACCTCATCTCCACTGATTAGCTCTTCATGATCCCCATTCAAAATCATCACCCTTTTATTTGGACATTCCGAAGCAATGTGCCCATGTCCTAAGCACTTGAAGCACTTAATGTCCCGAGACCTCCGAGGATGTTGAGGTTCTGTCACCTTCTCTTTTCCCTTCAAAGAATCAGAACTGGTATTCCCCTTGCTAAACTCCACCTTCTCATCTCATTTAAGTGTGCTCCATGTTCGTGTAGGCGTAGAAATAGCCCTTGTCGCGCTTGACGTAGTTACACCAGTTCGGACACCTCCTCGTCTCTGCTGCCTCTCTACTCAGGTTGCAAGCTTTATAACTTCCTCAAGGAAGATGTACGGCTGTAACTCAACAACATTAGCTATATCCTTCCTCAACCCTCCAAGAAATCTAGCTATTGTTTGCTCTTGAGGTTCCATCAATTCACATCGAATCAGCAACAGCTCAAACTCTTTCACATACTCTTCCACACTTAAAGATCCTTGTCGTAAAGTCTGAAGTTTGATGTATAGCTCCTGTTTATAATAATCAGGAACAAATCTCTTCTTCATCACTCTTTTCATAGTTGCCCATGTTGTAATCTCCTCTTCTCCATCCCTTCTCCTCTGAATCTTTAAGTTTTCCCACCATAAAAGAGCATAATCCGTAAACTCAAGTGCTGCGACCTTGCACTTCTTTTCTTCAGAATATTCATACCATTCAAACACCTTTTCAACCTTCTGAATCCACTCCAAGTATTCCTCGGGTGAACTACTTCCTCTAAACGGTGGAATCTTAAGTTTGAGACCATTAGAAGGATTACAATTCTGCCTTCTTGGTCTGACCCTATCATCAGCCTCATCATCCCTATTAGGATCTTCGTCAGCTTTTATAATATCATTTTGTGGCACCCTAAGTGCTTGCCTCTGTTGGGGTTGTAAATTATTTCTTTGCATCATTTGTATAAGGGTATTCAACTGTTCATAAATTCCAGTCATTTCATCTTGAATCTTAGCATGAGATCGTTGTAAGCCCATAACCTGTGCCTATTCCAAACTTAACCCTCTTGGCAAATCTTCTTTATCTCCAGCCATAATTAAGTCTATTAACCTCAATTCCAGCAAACCTTTCTTCTTCTTATTGTTATTTTTTGGCTCCTGTCTGAGATCACAATTGATGCTCTAATACCAGATGATGTGCTGTGAATGATTCAAAAATCGACAACAATGATTCTAACAAAAATGGATGAAGGATGGGTCTGGTTGTGTTGTCTTTCTTTTGGTATTTAGGCTAGATTGTAGTGATTTAAAGGTAAATAAGATGGAGGATAGACTAGAATGATACTTTGATAAGTCGATCTGGACGCCACAAAGATCAGTCTAGGATTTCAACGCCACACTCTTTGTGATTGAAGAGTGATAAGTCAGGTAGGGTTCTTCACAAAACGAATTTGGAAGAACAACTCTTAATTCTCTTAATTAAGTTTTAAAATATTGGCCAAAAGTGTTTATTACATATTCTGATACATATTTATCATTGAAACATCCCTTCAAAGTTAGGTGAATTCAACATGAAAGAAGTCAAGCCTAAAAACCAGACTTTTAATAAAGTAATTAGATAAATTTAACTAACACACGTTTTTTTGATATTTCTGAAACATAAGCGACCAAATTTAAAACAGCCATAACTTTTGACACAAAAGTCCAATGCAATCATGGTTGGACAATCTAGAAAGATCACGTTCTGAACTTGAATTTTACCTACATAAGTTTTGTTATCACATGCATTGGATGACTTCAAATTCGGGTTCAAATCCATCTACTGTTTTGACCGTAAACAGCATCAATTCCTTTACTTATTTGCATTATCAATCCAAATACAAGTAGCCTAGCATCAAAAGAACCATTAAGGACTTTTCCCATCTCCATGTTCCAATTGTAGGCAAATAAGCACCCTTGAACCAATTTCAAACTGATTGCTAATTTTTAACTCCGACGCAGTTTCAATCATTGCAATTTGATTCCTCATGGCCCGTTGTAGTTGTTTTGCTCTCACTCTTATCATTGGACAATCTGAATCCTCTTGCATATTAGATTCAGCTTTATGAGATGGATTATAATTCCCATGATGCACATCATAAACAATTTAGGTGTCAATAGTGTGCCCCAATAACTATGAGCTTGGCTGAATTCTGGAATGCAACTTTTTTTTCTTTTTTTGCTATTTTTGAGCTTATAAGACAACATTGGATGACCCAAGGATTTGTTGAGCAAAAAATAACCCAAAGGGAACCTACTATCATTAAGAAGTATATTCAGTGGCATGGAATATGATAAGTAATTACTCATCTTTGGTTATTAACATATCAATAGCATCAAGCTCTCTTTATAGAGGGGAAGAAACTAGAAGATTAGCTTGACAAAACAGTACTTGTAAAAGGCAATGGATCAATGAAGAATAAAAAAGCTAGAAAATGGTAAATTGGAGCAAGTAAGGATTGAAAACTAAAAGCTAAAAACTTAGAGACTGAAAAATAGGATAAGAAATTAATTGAAAAGGAATTGGGAGAAACAAATATGAAAGCAAAGAGTTTTAAAGGTGAACTTAAGATGATTATAAGCTCTAATAAAGAGTTAAATGTGGCTCGCAAATACTCTTTAAAGGAAAAAGTTTGCTTAGTAGAAAAACAAAGAAATTAGATAAAGGTTCAAACTCATCTTCAAAGACAAAATAAGCAATAAAGAGATTTTCACAAGACCTTGATAAGGGCTAATGATTATTATATGACAAATCTATGAGTCCTAAAAGACCAAGTAGCAAGATCATTTTTAAAAGCTAAGTAGTTATTAAATGTCACTCATCGTATTCCTAATTAAGAGTCGAGTTATGGAGAATATGAATTTCATATAAGACAATGCTAGGATTTCTTAAAATGAATAGTTAATCATAATGAAGTTTGAAGAGTTTGAAATTAAGAGCTAATTAGCTGTAGTTGTTATAGATATAGTTGAGTGGATATAGTTATAGCTAGTTGTACGAACTATTATTATGTATATTATCCATTTTGAATGAATATTTCTTTATAAGTTTCTTCTCAATTTGAAGGGTTAAGACTTGAAATGTTTTTATATTTTTTTATGAAGGAAAGTCAAAGACTCTTAAAATATACAAATAATATTCATTTTTCATATTTTCAATTGAATAAAAAAATTTAGCTTTTGTTCTTAATATATATGAATTAATATATTTTTAATGTTTTGGTGTTAGAGAATATGTATAGCACCCTAATTTCAAATGAACAAAATTTTAAAGTTGTCTTCTTATATGCTCAAATGCTATGTACCAAGGCAAACAAATGATTACATATTTTTTTAGTTGAAAAAAGTCTCAACTAACTTTCCAAAATGTATAGATAATATGTTGAGCTATTTCCCACATTTTGAATGAATAAAAATCTTTAATTTTGTTCTTAAAATGGAAGGGTTCAATGTTATCTGGGTCTAGAAGAAGGCACCCTAAACCTTAGTTTTGTATAGTAGAATTAGATAAAATGCTTCTATATGAAAAATTACAAATATTGGTCACTAGACTCCATGTTGCAATCAAATATTTGGAAACTCTTATCACTCCTTATATAAGTTTAATTTATACTCAATCTAATCGAATCTTTTTATAATTGTATATATGTATTCATATTAGTATTCTAGTTTTCTTTGAAAGGAAACATAATTCATCCTCATAAAGTCAAAGTTCCTTCGCACATCTATAACACCAAGCTTAGAAAAAGAATTGGGAATGAAGAGAGATATTTTAGAGAAAAACCACCCAAAAAAAATTGAGTTTATAAACAGTAAGATAGCTAGGTTCATAGGTCTACTTGAGTAAAGTTTTCAAAGCATGTTATTTGGTGAACGACCTTTAAACATAGAAAATACAGTGGGAATGTGCACTCCTCTACATATTCTTATTGTTCATGAATCTTTAGACGTATCTCTAGGATTTTACTCACAAGGGATTTCCCACCAAGAAGCTGATGTTTATACACAACCAATAAACCATAGGTTTTCAAGAGCTCCCCGTCCCTTTTTAGTGTTGCCACAAGCAATGTCTGCCCCCGCTCTTGAGTCAACTATATAAGAGATTAATAGAAAAAAATTAAGGAAAAGTCAAAGGCTAAGAAGTTTTTGGGAATCAAAGAACACCTAAAAGTTATTGAAGGCATAAATATATATGATTCGGTAAAGGCATCATAAATGTGTTTAGTGTCAGATATAATCACCCTTTGAAAATTTTAAGTGCTTGAATTTGCTAAATATATAAGAATAGAATGCCCGAAGACTCATCTTAAAATTCATTACAATAAGATGGTCGAAGTGATTAACAACGAAAAACTATCCATCCACCTCTTTCATAAAATTTTAAGTGGTTCCACCCTTGGTACATGAGCCTGGATAGAACTAAAATAAAAAATGGAAAGATCTAGCTGAGACATTTGTATAAATTCAACTTGGAAATAGCTTATAAACAAACCAATTAAAGGCGATGGAGAAAAAAAGTAAGAAGGTTGTGAAAGAGTATGCATAATATTAGAGAGAACTGGAAGCTTGTACCTAACCGTCTATTTGGAGAAGTTTCCCTCTTTATCAACACTTTTAAAATTCTTTTCTATAAATATCTATTGAGGAATGGATCAACTAGTTTCATTGAGATTATACTTGTAGCTGAGTAGATAAAGAAGACCATTAAGGTCAAAAGAGTTAATGAAGCATCCAAATCAAGATAAAAAATTAAAGGAAGTTCTAATAAAAGAAAATATATTAATGTGCATCACGTGATTGATTATCAATCGAAAAGTTACAAGTGTTGCAACAAGAAATCATTTCATCTTTACTTCACTCAAAATGCATCCTTCACTTATAAAGACTACCTAATACCACCAAATAGCTTAACTATGACTATGACAGGTATATTTTCCCAATCAACATAATTCCCATAACAAGAGGTGTTAAAACAAAACCCAGTATATTTGTAATATTTGTCCTAACATAACCCGTCAAAGTCAAATAATATGGATACTACATATGATAGTTGATTAAAAAACCTAAAAAATTGATATCAAAGGTCATGTGGCGAGTTGAGATTTTTGAAACCCGATCATCGTAACCTAACTGGTATACCCTATAACAACAAACTCAATTTGTTGTTATTTGTTCTACTTTTTTTTTATGCAAATTGATTCTTCCATGTTAGTCAATTAATTCAGTTGATGTATTAAGCCTAAATTATTTGTTATAGCTTATAACAAGATTTGGGCTAATCTATTAAGCCTAAATATTAGTTCTTATTGTATTCTCCTTGCAGGGGTATGACAACATGGTGACCCTTCTTGGGCATATTCTAGATGGTATTTGGTTGGATAAAAAAGTCAACACTTAATATTATGATTAATAGGAACCCTAACTAGTTTTTTAAAGATTATAGGCAAATGACTAGTTACGTAAAGGAAAAGTATTAACACCCATAATATGTTTTACCTGAGGTAAGATGTATTGTTTTTTTCTCTTTATTTGCTATGATCAAATGATGTTTCTATTTATATCAGTCACTATGGAGGGTTCGCTACGATGAATAAATCCTAGCTTCCTAGGTCAAGAACTTTGTCTAGAATGAAGAAATGTCCTTAATTATCATTGAGGCTTCTTTTGGGATACATTTTGAATTTTTGGTTATTGCATCATTCCAAATAATATTTCAGATAAATTTTTTTTATAATTTTTTATTATTATATTATGAGTGAATGAGTTGTATTATTCCCCATAATATTTTGGATATTAACCTCATACAAGTTTTTTTATCCTTATATTAAAGGTGAATAATAATAAATCATTACATCTCATAATATTTTGGATATTAACTATTTTTGTTGGTTTTTTTATCCTTATATTAAAAATGAATAATATATTTTATTGCCAAAAATAAGTTTTAAATATTTTTGAAATATATGCTAAAATCCAATGGAATTTTACAAACTTATTGTAAAATTCATGTAATACCTTTTTTTAAAATAAAAAAAGTACTCATATAATTTAAGGATTTTTTTCCATATGCAAGGAGAACAATATTTTTTTATTTTGTAGGCTTTATTTGGTAAAATCTCAATTTTCTTTATAATAAAATTATCAAAACAAGCTTGAAAAGGTGTTTGTCAATCACATCCTTAAACCAAAGAAAAACCCTTTAGCAAAAACATGGCAACCTAAACAAGGTCTTAATCCTTTAACCTGATTTTGACATGATCGGGTTGATTCGAAATTTTTTTTTTTTTTACCATAAACCAAACTAAAAACCCTTGTTTGACCCGAAAACAACCCAAAAACAAAAACAAAGCCATAAAACATTTTAAACACAAAAACTCAAAATATATTTATCAAAACGGATCAAAACCTAGAAAACACAAAGAATATAAAGAACATTGATGAACACTCAAAGTGAACCCAACAACATCACTTTCGAAGCATACCAGATTTTATGAAATCAAAGGCATAAAAAGATTGTAAATCATGTAAGGATCAATAATCAAGAATCCATTCACTTTGATTATTAATGGATCATCACGATTTGGTTGGAATGTGTTGGGTACAGGAAAAAAAAACCCTAGAATTAACAGTTATTGGTGCAAAATAACCATAGATTACTAAATATATATGTCTTTTAAAGTGTTTAGTACAAATAAATGAACTGAAACTAGTCCAAATCATGGATCCAACACAATGTTCTTGGGAAGAACATGAACCCAAAAATACCCTGCACACTATCAATACCTATAATTGACTTTTTAGGCCTCTAAAACATGTTGTTTTTTGTCCTCCCAAACCAAAGTACCAATATCAAGCATAGTTAAATCCAAAAAACTAAAAAATAACATCAAATCATCAATAACATGCATTAAGTTTTGATTTTCAAAACTGCCAAAACTAGCAATAGGCAAATTTGCAATTTTAAAGTTTAAAGTTGATATCTTAACACTTAAAAAAACTTAATTGAAACCCAGGAACCTATAACATACATTAACACAGAAAAAGCATCAACATCCCTATTGCTATATTTGGAAGATTACAAAAACCATTCCATCTCAGCAAAAAAAAAAAAAAACCATTCAAACATTTATATAGCATTAACAACCAACTCAAAGTAGCATTAAGAAAAGAAAAACAACATTTTCATGCATTAACTAAGATACAAGCTCAACTCCATGAGACACCAAAACAAGTACAAAATGTCATTAAAACATGTAAGAAAGAGTTAGAGGTGTGTCTCATGAACATCACCTACTAGGTTAGATGATTTTTTTTATACCTTCAAAAATTCAAACAGTGGTTGTTACCCTTTTTGGCTCTCTTTTGCAAAATTTTACCTCCATAAATTTCAAATCTTTCAAAGTTAAAAAAACCCTTATGTTGGGCTCATGAACCTTCAGAACTTGGTTTCTTTCTTACTTTCTCTTTTGCTTTCCCCCCTTGTTTTTTCTCTCCCATAATTCTCTAAGGTATTTATAAGGTTTTAATAGGTTTTTTTGATGGATTCAATCAAAGATTGATCATTATTAATCAATACTTGTCCCACTACTCAAAATAAAAGGGTTTTGGACAAATCTTCATAGTTGAAAGCTCTGTACTTGGCTAGTTTTGCAATGGTGGTTTTGGTAAACTTAGAGGCCATAGAGCTATTTCTCCAAGATCTTTTGATCTTAAGAGAAAGGTTTAAGCCTTTGATAAGAACCTTATAATAAGCTTTGAAGTGTAAACACATGAAAAACAATGAGTGGTTTTCATATAATAGGAATCACAATCATCGATGACTAAGTTACTCATTTTCAAAGCATCGTCAGAGTAACTCTAATGTCATTGTTGTTTACTACCACTTGAAGTTGGTAGAGTGGGTGCATGCCTTTCATTTGGATCTAACTTTGATTGATTTGTAGGTTAAGAGTTTCATATTCATTCGTTTGAAGGTGTCAACTCGATTAACATAGAATTTGTCAATGTAGTGATGGTTGATCAGGGATAAGATGTTTCTTGAGTTCATTAAAGAAAATAGGATGTAAATGTTTGATGGGAGTAATATTTCTTTATAGAAGAAATGTTTCTTAATTAAATGGTCTACAACCCCTGAGGTAGTCGGAGATGCTACATTCATTCGTCTAAAAATGCTTATTCGATCAACTAAAACTACCAAAGAAGGAGATAAATAATGGCTAAACAACGCATCATACAATCCTTTCATTAAATCTAAGTGATGTGTTGTCTAGGTTAAACTATAAAAACTAGGGTTTTTAATTTAAGATTTGACAAACTTCAATTTAATCCCTGTTTTTCCAATTGCTTTAAATTGTACCTGTGATTGGCTCCCAACTTTTAATTCCATGTAATTCCACCCTTATCAAACTCAATTATCATCCTCAAAGTTCAACATCTTTTCCGATTCGGTCATTTGTTTCTAATTTATACAAATTAACCCTCAATGGACCATCAAACTTTCAATTGTCTTTAATTTGGCATATGATTTTACCGATTTAAGTCTCTCAAGTTCCGCGTCTTTTACGGTTTGGTTATTGGTTTTGAATTTCTTCGATAAAATCCCAATTGCCTATTAAATTTCAATAATTACACAATTAACCCCCTGCTTTAACCAAATTAGAAACCAAATTATCAAACAAAACAATAAAAGGTTATAAAAGTCATGATAATGTTTTTTAGACTAAAAAAATATTGCATAATTTTTGTGACATTTATATCAACGCTATTGAGATTAAAATAAGATCAAATAATCATTTTAATGAAGTTGGTTGGAAATTTGTTATGACTACCTTCAAGGAAAAGACTGCCCATGTTTTCTCTAATGCATAATTGAAGAACAAATATAATGGTACAAAAAACAATTAGAGGATATGGAAAAAATTGATTGTTGAAACTGGTGTTGGTTGGAGTAGTGAATTAGAATTCATTTATGTGAGTGATGAGTGGTGGAAAGCAATCAACCATTGTTCATTATTATTAGCTTTTCTAGAAGCACTAAAACCCATCTCCTTCTCCTTTATTTATGGATTAACCACCGATCACTTTAAAAGTCAAACCAACCCATTATCTTGTTTTCCCTTTTATATAACTCCACAGCTCGCACCACCAAACCCATTTAAGATCCTTTATCTTCACCAAACCAAATCATCCATGAGCGAGCTTGAAATCTTCATAAATCTAATTGTTTATTTATGTCTTTTTAGGATTTTATAGAAATGCATGAGGCACGCACGCCTAGTTTCAACCATCGGTCTATGCCCACATATGACCCCTATATACCACCACCTTTTATTTTAATTTCAGTAGCTTTCAGTTAATTTTAGCACCTCTCAAAAGGTCAACCTTAAATCCTAAATGAAGTTTTATGTACTTTTTAATGGTTTTGATATATCTTAATTTTTGTGAACTATTTATTATAGTGGAATATGATATTTGACCATGAGCTTGGTATTTGTTTTTTACTCTATATGTATGATAACTATTGATATATTTTGTTGCATACATATTTTTCTTGTTTTCCATAAAGACAACTCAAGATAAATGAACCATTATCGAATGTTGTTTAAGGATGTTAACACGTGCATATGAAGATTTTTTCGCATGTGATTTAACTCTTACTTACTCAAAGTTATTTTGATCCTATTGAAAAGAGATATATAATATTTGATTGACTCTATATTTCCTCGTGATTTTCTTAATTATACTTTTATGAAATAAATAATTTGAATTGGTTGATCTTTTATCTCTAAGATATCTTTTAATAATGACGTATACTTGATATATGTTTTGTAACATTACATTTATGTCATCATTGCATATAGTATAAAGAGAAATACATATGTTGTCATGATTGAGGGTATTCATGTGCAAGTTAATATAATTGATGAGTTGCAACTAAATGGTTTAACAATACTCTTGAAGAGTTGTACTTTATTGATTTTATACTCAAAGTTAAGTTGTTTTAAACTTAATGTTTAACTTGCTTTATACTTAAAAGTTAAGTTTTTTAAAAAGTCGATATTAAACTTGTTTTACATTCAAGAGTCAAATTGTTTTAAACTCAAAATTTAACTTGATTTATCATTTATACTTAAAGTTTATGATAACATACTTGAAACTTTATGTTTATGAATGGTGAGATAATCATTTATTTATTTGAATGTCTATATATGATATGCTTAAATTTATATGTAATATGATTGTATGAAATATGTATTATTGCTTAAGTTAAATGATGATTAAATACAAAGTTAAGGAATGCATAAAAACTAGAAGAAAAAAAAATAGCTCTCTCTCTCTACATATACATGTGTGTGTGTGTCCCATTACTCTGACCATTTGCCCTTTTTCTTTAAAACCTAGCACGAAAAAGAGAAAACCAACAAACCTT
The DNA here is from genome assembly GCA_018804465.1 of Populus tomentosa. Classification (NCBI taxonomy): domain Eukaryota; kingdom Viridiplantae; phylum Streptophyta; class Magnoliopsida; order Malpighiales; family Salicaceae; genus Populus; species Populus tomentosa. Next base: position 11,362,991 of record CM031995.1, read on the forward strand.
TTCAATTAGAGGTTGTTTGGTGCAAAGATTCTGGCTACGAAGAAGTTCTCACATCAGTATGGGAATAAAGAAAGAATCAAGGTGCTGCTCAGGGTAAAGCTAAAGAATATTAGAGCTTGTAGGTTGGGATTGTTTAGATGAGTAGATAGACTCTTGGCAATCTTGCTCAACAATAGAAAAAGAACTTGATTGAAGCAAAGTACCTTGGATCCTTTCTCTAAGCAGGAAATCAACAACATGAATAAGGAGATTGATCAGTTGCTGGCATCAGAAGAGGTGATGTGGAAGGCAGAGGTACAGAAAACATTTCTTGTAATCAGTTGCTGGATATATATATCCTTGCATTTATATGTTCCACAAGCTTTGTGATGATGTAGACAGGCTTTAAGAGAATGAAATCATCAAATAAGCAAGGCATGGATACATGAAGTGTCGTGATAACAATTTTTTACTTCAAACAAAAATTTTCAAACAATAATGACTTTCAACTTCAAAGATCAAGATCTTGTAAAGAGAGTTTTGCCAAATAATTTTCAATTTATTTAGAAATTGGTTTCCATACCAACAAACCTAAACAAACCCAAAAGAATGCAAAATAAGAAAAAAATTTCCTAAACACAATAATTTTTCCAATACCTAAATCGGTCTAGCCAATTTAGAAAATAGATTTTTAAGTTTGTCTCTATTGATTTTTGAGTTGTTTATTTGGATTGATCATTAGATTATATTTTGCTTTTAAGTTAAAATTTTTTAATTGGCAACCTAATTCACCCTTCTTTTATATATTCACCTAGACTTCCAATATTGAGTACGAGTTGTGGTTGTGGGGCCTATTTTAGAACATAACTAGTAAAAGATGGACCAAAGCTCAATTTAACATCTTGATGCGAACCTGAAAGGTAAGAATCCTAAAACCTATAATCAAGATTGATCACAACGCAAGAAAATTAAAATCAAGTTGAAAAGAATTTGAACTTAACACAAGATAACTCAATAAAACCAATTTATATGTTGAATTTTTCTGTGGTTACTGATTTTATGATTTGATCTTCTTTTATATATATATATATTTTAGTGGAAACTAAATAACATATAACTTTATATAAAATAGCATATATATATATATATATATATATATATATAAGAAAATACAACACTAAGCTAAACTAGAAAACACGCTGAAATTCAAAACACATAAAACTTGATCTTGGTGTTAAGCTCAGATACCAACTAATATAAATCCAAGTGTAAGAACCCCAAAATACATCATCAAGATTGAACACAAGCAAAGAAAGCTAAAATTAGATTAAAAAAAAAAACATGATTCAATGATCAGTTGAACCAATGAACAATAGTTATTGGATGAAAACTCTAACCCATTGATTATAACAAATCAAGAACCGAAGTTATAAGGATAAACATTAAAAAAAAAAAAAGAAGTAATCTTTGATAAATTTTGAAGAATTTAATGGAAAACTAAGAGTATAAGCAACTTTACACACACAATATTATTTTTGAAATCAAAATTACCCCAAAACTTAAATACAAGTTAAATTATCTTATTTAAACTAGGTAAAACTTCCTAAACAAGATTGAAAAAATAACAAAAGAGTTGTATATAAAATAGAAAAAAGAATCTTAAATCAACTAGAAAATACTACAAATCTTGAATAATAACTTCTGGACTTTATAGAAAAGCCTTTCGGATGTCTAATCCCTATGAAATTTAATCTTATAGGAAACAAGACCTTTAAAATCTTTTAAAAAACTTTAATTCGATTCAATAGTCAAATTAAAGATTATGCCCATTAACATAAAATTACATATTAGGAAAATAAACCCAATTTGCATGCCTCAAACCCAAGAACCAGCTCATTTCTTTGCATGGACTACATTAATTAAAGCCTAATCATCTATTGTTTTAATTTTGATACTTAATTTGGCCTAAATATCTTAAATTAACCCATTTAATGCCTCTATAGTCTTCTTGACCCTTACCATGTAATTTGCTCAATTAATATCTCTAATAAATCATTTGGTGATGCTTGTTGATTCTCATAACATCTACTATTATTTTGAGTCCAACACTCATACTTTAAAAGTGAGGATTGGACAATGTTGTTGGGCTTAGATCTCAAATCACTATTTTAGGCCTTAGTAGTCCTTTATATTTGACAATAAAAATATGTATGTGTGTATCAATTTAGACAGATTCTTAGCATGTATCTACTTTTATTGTTAAATATAAACACGAAATCACTTATCTTTCGTGTTTATCTTAGTCATGGTTTCTAATTATTATAAAACTAGATAGTGATTTATTTATTTATTTATTTTACTCTTTTTACATCTAGTTTGTTGAGATGTCTCAGCTATATGTGTAATCAAATAATTTTTATATTAATATTAATCCATCCAAATTATGCTCTTTTTGTGAGAGAAAAAAAAGTTATTTTACAACTTAATATTTTCCATTAAGTACACTAACATAAATTCTTACTTGGAAAATAAAAATAGTAGTGAAATTAATATAAAAAATAGTTAAAGAATAAAATTGATAATACCCTATAATTTGATTTTATATTTAATATTTGGCTGGAAAAATAAAACATAAGAAGGCCTTTAAGAAAAATAGTTGCTTGTCTTGTAATTATGGTTTGATTTTCCGTGACGATGCTCCTCATAATAATGGGAGGCAGCAGCAACCTGAACCATTCGGTTGGCCGGGCCAGCAACCGGCAATATCCTTCATTTCTTTGGTTGGTCGGGTTTGTTTGAAATTGCAGGTGAAACTATATTCTTTTAAATTTTAAAAAATTAATTTATTAAAAGTTATTTTTTATATATTTTTATATTGTTTTGATGTGTTGATTTCAAAAATAATTTTTTAAAAATTAAAAAAATATCATCTTAATATATTTTTAAATAAAAAAATATTTTAAACCACTACATAATTTCAATCAGGTCCTAAGTCTTACAAAGACATCTATAGAGTTGAAAAAAAATATTTTTTAATTAAATACATGTATTTAATATTGTAGTGTAAGATGTTTTTAAAAGTATTTCAATTAAAAATTTATCAAATTAAATAATATTTTAATTTTTTTTGGTTGATATTAACATATTAAAATTATTAAATAACATATAAAAGATTAATATTTTTTATATGAAAAATAATTAAAAAAATATTAGGGTTGAGTTTACAGACACTAACTTGAATGTATAAAAGAAAAGAAAAGAAAAGGAGAGGAGAGGGAAGTTTTAGAAGTGTAAACTAAACTAGAAAAGCTGGCTGGTTCTATATGTGTTGCTTGTAGCCCAGCATTTTTTGGGTCCTCTCTCTCTCTCTCTCGCTCTGTAAAAAGTAATTTCATACTACTATTAGGCCCTGCGTCTTCGCGGGTCTTTACAGGCAACACGCTTTTCTCTCCTTCTCATTCCATCGTCAAATCATATATCCTTTTTCTTTTCCAAAACATCACTGGACTCTCTCTTTCTCCATTATCTTTCAAGTACAAATTGCCCTAAAAGAAGGACGTTATGATCAATCTCTGAGTTTTTCAGGTCATTGGCTCTCGCTTTTGTTTTCTTCTTCTTTTGGATTATATAAAATACCATTTCTTTATCGGATTTGACCCTCATATGCTGCAATAGATTTTACATACATTCGCGATTCAATGACGTTTGATCAGATATCCAATTCATGCGTATCATCATTATTGTTTCTCTTCCTTTTCTTCTTCTTTTTTATGAATCCCTTGACAAATTTTAATGTTTTTATTGTTTAAATGAATCAGTTTTGTTGTTACATAATTAATCAAGGAATGCATGCATGCAGGGGGGGGGGGGATCAGTTTTAGCTTGATTAGCTGATTAATGAATTTGTGCAGCACAAGAAGCAAAGATGTCGGGTTTTGTGGGTGTACTTGTTTCTGATCCATGGCTTCAAAGCCAGTTCACTCAAGTCGAGTTACGCTCCCTCAAATCTAAGGTAACTAGCTCACTCTCTCTTCTTTTCATTACATTCTCGTTATTGTTAATATTCAAATGTCTTTTTCTGTTTCTTTTTCTTTTTCTTTTTTTTGGATTGGTTTTAGTTTGTGTCGACGAGGACTCAGTCCGGTCGTGTCACGGTGGGGGATTTGCCACCTATTTTTGCTAAATTGAGGGCCTTCACTGAGATGTTTAATGAGGATGGTATTGAGGCTATGTTGGGGGAGGCTGGTTTCAACATGGAAGAAGAACTCGACTTCGAATCCTTCCTTAAGGTTAATTAAAGCTTGTTTGGCTTGGCTTTTAATTCTTTGATTATTTTCTCGTTTGAGGACTGGTTAAGATGCTTTTCCTGTTATCTTGGTGTTTAAATTTTAAGCGTTGACCTCGCTAAACTTCAAACTGGCAGGCATACATAAATTTGCAAAGCCGGGCAACTAAAAAAACAGGTGGGAAGAAACTGAAAAGCTCTGTTTCCTTTCTCAAGGCAGCCACAACTACATTTCACCATAACATCAACGAGTCAGAGAAGGCTTCCTATGTGTCCCACATTAACAGCTACTTGGCGGAAGATCTCTTCTTGAAGAAATATCTTCCATTAGATGCAACAACAAATGACTTGTTTGATCTTGTAAAAGATGGAGTTCTTCTTTGGTAGATGAGTCGCATCCGCTTCACTGCAATTTTATTGTTGGAGGATGTTTTGAATATATGTTGATGCTTTTTAATGCTTAATGCAGTAAGCTTATAAATGTGGCTGTTCCTGGGACCATAGATGAGCGAGCTATTAACACAAAAGGGACCCTTAATCCATGGGAAAGGAATGAGAACCACACCCTTTGCCTTAATTCTGCAAAGGCTATTGGCTGTACAGTTGTTAATATCGGAACACAGGACCTTGTTGAGGCAAGGGTAAGTTGGGCTGCTTAGCTCTACCTTGCAATCTTGTTATATTTTTCTTTGTGGTTTCAGCTATGCTCAATATTTCCAGTTTCTCTTTTGCAGCCCCATCTGGTACTTGGATTGATTTCTCAAATTATTAAGGTATTCAACTTAAATTCCGTCCACTACGTGTGTAAAATTCATTTTGTGAAGCAGGATATATATAGAAACAATGATGATGGTGATAGTCTTGTTTAAATTAAAAGACTCGAAGATTAGGTGTCTATGCTTTTAACATGTCATCTTCCAATATGGTGGCAACTTTCAGATTCAGCTGTTAGCCGATCTTAATCTAAAGAAAACTCCTCAACTTGTGGAATTGGTGGATGACAGCAAGGTCAGAAGTTGTCGTTTTCATATACCTTCTTTCCATGCTTCGGTTGTATGAGGGATGTTGGGTAAATCTGTTTGTGCTATCCCATATGTTTTGCTTATTACTCGTAGAAATTTGCAGGAAGTGGAGGAGCTCTTGGGTTTGGGACCTGAAAAGGTTCTACTGAAATGGATGAATTTCCATCTGAAGAAAGCTGGCTACAGTAAACAGGTTACAAACTTCTCTTCTGATGTGAAGGTAAGCAAATTCAGCAATTTATTATTTACCCATGCCAAGATACTTCATGTTCATATCTTATGCAATTGGTGGGATTTTAATTTGGAATAAAAACTTAGGCTGAGTGGATTTCCCATGCACTTTTTAATCAATTGAGCATTTGAAGCAGATATTTGCATTAACAAAATCAGTTTTTGTTGTAGATTTTCTTCCATATAAATAAACTTCATTTGGGATTTTGTAAACTAATACTTTCTGGTATTCTTGTTTTATCTCTTATTCTCTTCATAATTTTAACCCTTGAATTTGCAGGATGGAGAGGCCTATGCTTACCTTCTCAATGCTCTTGCCCCAGAACACAGTAGCCCTGCTTCCTTGGATACCAAGGATCCGACAGAGAGGGCGAACATGGTTCTTGTGCAGGCAGAGAAGCTGGATTGTAAAGGATATCTCACTTCTAAAGACATTGTTGAGGGATCACCAAATCTTAATCTTGCATTTGTGGCTCAAATATTCCAGCACAGGTACTGAGAAAAGACTAACATTTTTGCTTGCATTTCCTCTACCTTTTGATGCTTCTTGTCCCGTTGGGTATCCATATTTGCTTCTGGAAGTTTAGTTTGTCATTAAAATATTTAAATTAGGTTATTGACCTCCCTGATTCTTCTATCAACCTTTTGTGGAGAACCATGGTCTTGTCTAGGTTGCGAAATAAGATCTATCTAGTCAACTATTTTATCAATTTCTTTCACTCCAGTCTGACCATCGTCTGCTTCTTACCAATTACCATCAATGTACTAATGGAATTTTCAATCTGCCAGCCAGCTTCTTGTTCATTCACATTGATTTTTACATATTGCTAAAAGCTTCCTATTTAGTCCCCTCCATGCAACTTGATTGTACTGAATTAGAAAGTCTTTTCGGTGCATTTGATAACCTCCAAAATTTCATTTTTAATCATGTATGCATGTGCAAATGCTGGCTTTTTCTGTAACCATTATTCTTCAAATTTGTGTCACCAGTACAAGAATTTCTCTTGCAGAAATGGGCTGTCTGCTGATACCAGTAAGATGTCCTTTGCTGAGATGATGACAGATGATGCACAAACTTCTCGAGAGGAGAGGTGCTTCCGACTGTGGATTAACAGTCTTGGAACTGCTACATATGTCAACAATGTTTTTGAGGATATCAGGAACGGGTGAGATTTTCGTTTCCTCCTCGATACGAAGCCTCATTGAACCTTTATTGATTGTTATGGTTTGCACTGCAGATGGGTTCTTCTAGAAGTTCTTGACAAAGTTTCTCCTGGATCAGTTAATTGGAAGCTGGCATCCAAGCCTCCTATAAAGATGCCATTTAGAAAAGTTGAGAATTGCAACCAAGTAATACACATAGGGAAGGACTTGTGCTTCTCCCTTGTGAATGTAGCTGGAAATGACATTGTCCAAGGAAATAAGAAGCTCATATTAGGTTATCTTATTCAACTCAACCCACTGACTTCTTCCTTCTTGATTGGTTATAGCTGATTAGGCATCGGTGGTGGTGGTTGACGTTCTTCTCTAATCAGCTTATGTGTAATCAACTTGCTTGTTCTAAAATAGCTCCGGCAACAACCTCTTTAACAATTTTCTTTTCCCTTCCCTTTTAATTTGACAACGTTTCTGTCCCAATTTAGTTGTTTGTTTGTGACTGCTTTTCAGTTTATATTGCGAAGACCTGACTCTTCCCTCTCTTTTCCCCGCAGCCTATTTATGGCAACTGATGAGGTTTACGATGCTTCAACTCCTGAAAAACTTGAGATCTCACTCCTCCCACTCCCAGGGTAAAGAGATTACAGATGCTGACATTCTAAAATGGGCAAACAACAAAGTGAAGAAAGCGGGTAGAACGTCTCAAATGGAGAGCTTCAAGGTAATCAATGAAAAGATTTGACCTTGTTAGACAATTTTATTCCAAGTTCTACCATAGGATTTACCTTTCTCTGTTTTGATGTCTTGCTTCTAGGATAAGAACCTTTCAAATGGAATTTTCTTCCTTGAGCTTCTTAGCGCAGTGGAGCCTAGAGTGGTCAACTGGAGTGTGGTTACGAAAGGAGAAACTGGTACATCATAATCCTTCATCTCTCTAATCTCAAAATATTTCTTATTTGCTTGCGGATGTTGGAGTTGTATGGCACTTTATTTTTTTCTGACGCTGCAGACGAGGATAAGAAGTTGAATGCTACCTATATAATCAGTGTTGCCCGAAAGCTTGGGTGCTCCATCTTCTTGTTACCCGAGGACATTATAGAGGTGGGCTCACTGTTCTGAACATAGAACGAACATATTTTGAATATTAAATGAAGTGCCTTGTCTTCTTCCCATTTGTCTCTGGTAGGTTACTTGTTCAGGTCTGGCTAAAAAGTTAAATAAAAAAGGCCACCATGAATCATCAAGGCTGGTTCGGCCCCACCACAAGTGTTGTTTGCCAGATTCTTTAGCTTTCTCTTTTGACGACCTTACTTGAGGTCTTTAATGAACTCTTTGAAAGAATTGCAAAGAAGTCTGTCAACGGATGGTACCGAGTTGACCCCAACTGATTTCAGCAGAACTGGATTTAACCAGAGTACAGTGTATTAGTTTGGCAGATCGTAACGATCAACTTTGCTTTCGTGTTTATGATTATGACAGGTAAACCAGAAGATGATCCTTACATTGACTGCAAGCATAATGTACTGGAGCCTGCAGCAACAGGGTTACTCAGAGTCTTCTGCTGCTGAAGACAGTGACGTTCCTGATGCATCCCCTCCCCCGTCTGTAGATGGCGAGAAAGAGGAAGTTCTGGTTGGTGAGGTTTCCAATTGGACGGTGGACGATGCAGTTTCAGATGCTACTGAGTCCACACATGTGGAGGAAAAAGATCCTTACATGAAATGACCTGAAAATGCTGCAGCATTTTTTTCTTTACTGATTCATTTCCAAAGATGAGAATCGAAGGAAAATGCAGCAGCCGTTAGCAGATACACTGTTTCTATGTGCAGAACAGACAGGAATTCTTCATAATCAATGTGGCTCCTGAAGCACACAAGGAAAAAGAGAAGGAAGGGGGTGAATCCGGTAAATTGCATTCTTTAATTAGAGCCTGATGTTCTTAGGCATATTCTTTTAACACTGTTGCTGTCATCATGCTGAAATAATTGGGCTAATGATACGTTTTGCCCATGTATTTTTGTTTTTTTTTTTTAATGAATTTCGTCGTAATTTTATATATATATAGATTCTACCTTTATATTTGTTTGGTAGGAACAGTGGGAGAGGGAGAAAAGAGGGTGGTCAGTTTTTCTTTTCTTTTCCTTTCCCAGTTTCATTAAAAAATAATTTTCATTTGTCAATTTAATGGAAGGGCACAAATCTTAATAAAACAATAGTACAAGGACAGAACCCATAAAAAGAATTATACAATGACAAGATTTATATGTCGGGAAAAAATGTCTAAACGTTACCTTCTCTTTTGCCAACTTTGTGCAAAGGAAATTATGTAAAACAAAATTCACATAAGAGGAAAGTTCATGCAGGGGAATCCTGAATATCATCAACTACTGCTTCAGATTCTTTCCTTGCCACAAGCAAAAGCATCTCCAGGCGCTTGTCAAAAAGTAATGCACTCTCATCTCTCTTGTCAAGATCAGCCGCTTCAGCTTCAAGCCATTTCTCTCGCAAGTCATCAAGGAGATTTCCCTGGTCTGTATTCAGGGCAGCTCCGGGTGCGCTTGGGGCAGTTGTGCGGAGCGAGGAATCTCCAGATGGTGGAGGCACCGTTAAAAGCATTGCTCGGAAATCACGAGTATCAGCAAATGTCTCAAAGTTACAGGCTATTGTATCCAGACAGTACTCCCTGATCTTGATGACACCATACCTAAGCATGTAGATTCACCAATTAACAACTCGGTGGACACCAATTGGCTCTAACTAGTAAGATACATTTAGGTTCCCTCAGAAAAATCAGAAAAGCAGGACTTCAAATTAGGAGCTTAACCACTAAAATCCTGAATGATAGCATGGCACAATCTGTTCATTGAGAAAGGTGGCTGATATTTGGATTCCTAAACCTGTTTTCAATGTGTCTCAACTCAACACACCCTGACACATGATTGAAACAACACAAATATATACTCCTTCTCAACCTGAATAAATTGAGCTTCAAGCCCATCCCAAATACATTCAAACCAGGAAATCAATTAAATTTTAAGAAATAAGAAGGTCAATAAACATGCATCTTACATGTCTGACAGTATCAGCCAATGGCACAGTTCTGCTGGTGAGACCATTTCCAGTTGTGGCAACAGTACATCAGCAACTGCACGCTTAAGGGGAAATAATAGATATCTTGAAGCAGCATCAAACATTTCCTCTGCCTGCTCAAAAAATAGAGTCAGTATTTGATAATATCAAGTCAGGCACATGCCATTTTGACACATAACATACCTGCCCTGGATTTATATCCTTTAAACCATCGGTATACCTGAACCAAAGAAGTAAAAATAAGTCCCATGACAGTTGTGCTTAGCATTGCCAATAACAAAGTGAATTTCATTGTTGCATATAATGATTCCAAGAATTAAAACGGTTGATTATGCAACACACATTGCAAGGAGAATGCTGGTTTTAAGCAACACATTTCAGACTACACCTAAGACTATTTCTAAATCTACAGAACCCAGGGACCACTACTACAAGGAATAATTGGCACTGGCCAGTGGACCCAGCCTGGAAATGAATACTACCGTATAGACAATTTTAATTAGGATTAGCCTTCTACAAGAAAAGAAAGCACTTACATATACTCCACCATTTTCTCAAATGCCTCCATGCTTAAATCATGTTCTTCAAAACAAGGAACAGCATCACTAGGTAACCCCACTTTTCCTTCATGAAAGTCCTTCATATGGGACAGTCTTGCTCTAAAGTATTCTGACCTTGATGCCAAAACCACTTGATGGCAATGAAAAATCTTATTATCAACTCTTACACAAATATCGGCAAGATCATCTACACAATCATTCATTTGCACTACATCAAAAGACGATACTAGCCTATCAACATCATTCTCTAGGTTTTGTTGCATAGTGGACCTTGCCAAAGAGCTCTGAAGGACCCGGTGTAGGGCAGCAGGAAGCCTGTCTTCCTCAGGGAGTGATAGGCCCTGTAAGATATAACGTTTCTGAGAGTTGTCTAGATCTCTCAGTGCTTTGTACTCTGCATATTTTTGGTGAATCAATTCCTTCTCAAGAACCCTTTGTAAAGATTCACATTTGCATACTTTGCAGATTCTTACCAGATCTTCCATGTCATCTACAGCAATCTCCAGTCTGTCAGAATAAAAGAAGTGAATGAGACTGTAAAGAGCAGGATATGACAGCTTTTCCCTTGCTAATCTCACTTCACTGCGGCCTCTCCAATCAGTTTTGAACTTTCTCTTAAAAAAAGGTGAACGAGCACTTAATACGACTCTGTGAGCTTCAATAGGCCTACCTTGCACAAAAAATATGACATCTGGAGGGAAGTGATTGACATTGGATACCCCACTGGATGAAAGACCTACTCAACAATATCACATGTCGAGTGTCAAATCCATATTGTTCTCAGGAGAAAAAATGCACAACCACGATAATCGGACCAACAATCAAAAACTCATGAAGCTGCAATATGCACAAATTCAAGATTATGGAAGTAGAATAGAGTTACTTTGAAATAACCATTGTTTGTAACATATATGCATAAGAAACAAAACCTTCACAAAAAGGTGAAAGACGATTCTGAACAATTCATGTGGGTCTTAGGAAGCTCACGCTCATCAGATCTTCTACTCTGAAAAAGTTAACCTCAAGGAAGGCAGGTTTCATGATTGTTGAAGAAAAAGGCTAGTCCAGGACACAGAAAACACATCATCCATGTTTAAATAAACCTTTACACGCTACACAAATTCATCACAAACTGAAATATCAAAATACCCGGCCCCATTTCTCACACATAAGCTCACCATGTCCTCTCCATTTCTCAGCACAAGTCTCTTCAATTGATTCAGTTTTTATAGCATCATATCATTTGTGGAATTGATTTCTCAGTCTCACCAAAATATTCAAACGTTTTTTGACTTTCAATTCTCTAACCCATTTACTAATGCTTATGATTCCATGGAAGTTGAGGCTGTACTTTGTCTTAATCCGCCATAACCCTCCCTAAACAGGATAAATCTAATTAAATCTCAAGTGAGATAGATAGCCCCAAACAACTTTAGTGTTGCCACAGCTTATGCAAAGATTGGCTGAGAACATAATAGAATTAAAGAAAATGATAGAATTAACTAAAAATGGTATTGATGAAGCACAAACACGAGGTCAAGGCATCCACCCGAGAAATAATGCAGATCAATTAACTAGCGGGATAAAGCTTTCCATTCTGACCTGCCAGAGAAACACCACTAAAGACGCATGCAGTGGAACGAAGTCTGATAAAGCAAAAAAAAAAAAAAAAAGGCAAGTCCCAGTGACACCATAACGATGCTCAAACGACTGTTCAAAATCAAATGGAAAGATATAAGCATAGGCCATGTTTGGATCACTCGAAAATGGGACTTGAATTCCAATTCTACTTCCAATTAAAACATGTGATATAAATTTCCCACGTGAAGAACAATATTTCATTTCTTGCGGAATCTTCATCCACGCTATTAGCAAACGAAACAACATTGCATAAGGAAAGGAATAGAACAAGAGGTCCGTCTCCATTTCCATTTCCAATCCTGATGCAAACCAAACACGGCTCTAAGTCTAACTATTTGAATACAGAATATTACTTGACAAGTTCACCAAACAATGAGCAAAAACAGTCATTTTCAAAATGAAAGGGAAAAAAACGAAATGAAGGAACCAACCTGAAACATGATAAATAGCCTCGCTCTGTTCCAAATAAAACCTATTAGCCTCGCAGCTCAAAAAAGTATCTCTCAAGGCCGCCTGCAACGGTGCCAAAGGCGGCGGCCTAGCCTCAAAAGCCTTCAATAACTTCCTGACCTTCAAATTCAAAGCGGCATAGTGACACCTGTCGCCGTCGAAAGTGTGCTCGGAGCAAATAGCCCCACTCTCCAGCAACATGCGGGCGGCATCAAGGTGTCCGGCGAGGCAAGCGTAGTACAAGGCAACGGAATCCCACTGGTCCCGCGCGTTGACATTGACGCCTGATTCTAGCCAGTATTTGAGGCGTTCGACGTCACCGGCACGGGAGGCTTGGAAAACGTCGCCGTTGGGGACTTTTTTAAGTGGGAGAGAGGAAGTGAAATCGGAGGGGTCAAGGTCTATTTCGTCCAGGTCCGGGTCGATTATCCATCCGGATGATGGGCGATTTGGGGGCATTAATTGGATGGATGGGCGTTTGATTGGATTGAGCGGGTGAGGTGAGGTGAGGTGAGGTGAGAAAGAATGAACTGGAGGGAAATGTTTCTTGGGTTTTGTAGGTAGGGAACTCCCAGGGCCCCACAAAAACCCCCCATCCCCCCCCCCTATCGTCTTCTTATCTTTTTGCTTTTTGTTTCATAATTTTTATTTTTTAAAAAAATATATTTTTAATATAAAATAAAATTTAAGTGATTTTTTTTAATATACTAATATCAAAATTAAAAATATTAACACATTTTTAAATAAAAAACATTTTTTTTCTTTCTTCTTTTGTTTTTTAAAATACAATTGTGTTTTATATATATATACTTTAACATTTAATTTATTAAAAATTAAATTTCATAATTTATTATAATTTATTTATTTTGCGGTTATCTAGGTTTTATAATTCATATTGCAAGTTTAACAAGTTAATCTGATTGACTTGGATTATTTTTTTAATTTTTTTTTTTTAATATTAGATTAATTAAGAATTAGACTTGGTATTTTTATTTTTTTTTTACTTTCTATTAGGTTATCTCGGTCTTATGATTTAGATTACGAGTTTTGCGAGTTAACTAGTGTTGACTCAAGTTATTTTATTGTTTTTTTTAGATTGATTTTTTTTTCAATTCCATTCTCCAACAATGGGTTAATTAGTAATTGTATTTCATAATTAGTTTTGATTTACTTTATATAAAGTTATCTCAATCTTATGACACGAGTCGTGAGTTTAGAGGGTAATCCAGGGTGACTTGTGTCTTTTTTTTTTTTGCTTTCTACGAGGTTATCTAGGTCTCATGATCTAGATCACGAGTTTTGCGGATTAACCTAGATTAACTCGGGTTATTTTTTCATGTTCTTTATCTTAGATTGAATTTTTCTCAATTTCATCTTTCAATATTTGAATTGATAAGGAATTGAGCTTCATAATTTATTTTGATTTATTTTTTATAAAATTATCATGGTCTTATGACTCGGGTTATGGATTTGATAAGTTAATTCGGGTTAACTCAAATTATTTTTTATTTTTTTTAATTGATTTTTTTTTCAGTTTTATTCTTTAATATTAAGTTGATTGAGAACTGAATTTCATAACTAGTTTTTTATTTGTTTTATATATAATTATTAATTATATGATATAAATCATAAATCAAATAAATTAACTAAAGTTGTCCAATTCAATCTAATATATTTTCATTAAAATATTCTTTTCATGGTCAAACACTATAGCCTAACACTTTCACCTAGATTCGTCAAATAATTATCGGACATATACAATGTATTTTTTTAAGTTTCAAGAGATAACATGCACATAAATTTTTCTACGTACAGCATGCATCACCACCTTTTTTTTATTTTATGCTCATACTTCTCCATGTCATGTTCAAACACAACAACCAATGATAGTGCAAATGTTTTCATCAATAGATGCAACTCCCCTCCACGCATAAGCTAATATGATCATAATTTATAAATATCTTTATCATCATTTAAGAAATCCAAGTCAATTTAAGCAATCCAAGTCAAATAACTCTAATAAAATCTAAGCTTCGTTGCTCCACATCATAAGTCAAACTTATTGCATCACATTAGTATATTTTATCTCTTTTTTATGCACGCTATTTTCTACTACTATATTTATTAATTTAAACATGAAGAGTCCTTTGTTCTATAATTTTTATTATTATTATTATTCAAAGATATTGTATATATTACATTTTAGCTCAGGACAGGAGGAAGGCTAATTCAATATGAAGTTTCTACAACTTCATCAGTCTCAATGCCTCGTAACCCATTGACGATTCTTGCTGCACTGTAATCGATCTATGTTTTAAGTGGGTCTGTTAGCTATGTATTAAGTGGGCAGTTTTATATGAACTGCTGGGGGCAGGAAGCTATCTCCAAATGCTCTCTTGCAAGGCTTCATCCCAGTGGGAACCACATCATGTCCTTTCCTATGTCTTTTTGGGCAAGGATGTATGTAATCTTTACTGAAGAAATATACAGCTCGATGCATGTCTCACGGCGAAAAAAGAGGAATGTGTTCTATTTCCTTTAACTTTCATCGAGATGGGCAAACTTCATGAACAGAGAGTTATTCTGTAAGTTTGCTTTATCATTTGCTTTGGGTGTAATTTGCTCTGCGCAGAAGGGTTGTGGTGTAATTGATAGTTACAGTCCTTGATCTTTACGTGGTTTCTGGTAATGTTAAAGGTCTCTGTCATGCGTTATCCCAACCAATGAAATGGAAATAGAAAACCCGTCACTTAACACATTCATACTGATTTTGTTGTTTTTTCCCTGCTTGCTGGTGAATGTCAGCTTTTTTAGGTGTTCATACTGATTTCTGTTTTGAGAAGAGATTGGATGAAGGTTCATTTAGAGGAATTGCTAGACAGTTCACAGCTCGTACGAAAAGAGTAAAGATTTGGCTTTTTGATTAGCAGGGTGTTCAGATTTGTTAACTCATGCATAAGCCTGATTCTTTAATTTTCTATTTTTCATTATATTTCTATTTATCAGATCATAGGGCTGAATCCCTCATTTGGATTGATGCACAACTTGCTAATCAATTTATTAGCAAGGCTCTAGAGTTTAGACTAAAGCTCATTGTTCTTATTACCTCCATCTGACTCCTTCAATATGGGAGGATGATAGACTACTCTCAGGCAAGGGTATAAAAAGCGGGGAGGCAGCTCATTGCAATTCCTGACTGGAATTATATGAAATATAAGCTTCTAGCGTAGCAAATTTTATTTATTTTCTTGGTTTTACAGTCATTTTATCTGCCTGGATCAGCTGTTGCGAATGGCAAGCAGATAGAAGATTGGACTATGAACACACCTCCGATATATCTTTGGAGTCGTATTGATTGGACTGCCTGGTGCATTCCAATAGCGCGAGAGCATGGTCACGTATCTAAAGAACAAGATGATTATTTATCCGGAGATGAATATGTATGTGATGGTTTCCCTAATCCACTTGGCGTTCCTCGGGGTGATTGCAGACGTGTAGGGAATCAGAGCACTTGTCACTGGTGAGCAGAGCAAAAGGCTGTTTTGGTTATGTCTGACATCGAAGGCTGGGAGAGCGACCGTACAAAGAAACATTCCGGTGGAAATCTGAACGGGATGCAAAATGAGGGAAGAAGCAGTACTGGTTCAGTCTTGCCTGGAGAAAATGATATTGCAATACCATTTGAAGCTGATGATATGAACATCGACATGGATATATCTCCAATCAATTTCCCGAACAGTTCCGCTGACATCCATAGCAGTTTGGAAAGCAAACCACCAGAATCCCACGGCGCTAGTGGAATAATGGCAGGTGACTATGGCTCTCCAGATTTGCCATCAGATCGAGTTGAAAACTGAATATGCGAGAGTTCAAACTGCTGCTTTTACTATCATATCTGCAAGAATGGATTACTTGTTTAATCATTAATGGGCACATCGATGATATTTACAGCGGCAACTCCCACCAATCCAGAGCTGGCTAGGATACAACCTACCTTGATGTTGTCTTCTCTCTGTTTTTTCTTTTACAGAGAAGAGGCTCAAACTCGGGTTTTTTGAAAGGGACTGGCGAGTCACAAGAACAGTTCTTCCCTTTTTTAACACGGAGGAGAACCTCATTTGCGCCATTTCATTTGAGGGCTTCCATAGCTTAATTATGGTGGTTTTCCAACAAACTGCAATGGATTGTTTAATGGAAGGCTCAATAAACTACACACCAGGGGGCGGCCCTTTAATCACTTGCCATCTAATGTAACAGAATTCATTCCAATTTCTAGAGCAGTTTGATATCAAACTGGTAAACTTACCTTGCGTCGGACACAAGAGTCTCTGATTTCGGGGAATAAAACAATTCCAGATTAGTTTTAGAATGCTTCGGATCAGATACGAAAATTGCAGGGCGGTAAAAGGTCAGCAATGTCTGACTTGCATTTTAATTTAAATGCTAGCGTCAAAACAAGCTCAAATTTACATTCAGCCACCTACAACATCCTTCAAAACAACAACACGCACACTTTACTGTCCTTCCCTTTCAGAGATAAGGGGGGGTCAATAAATATTCTCCCCAGGGGAAACAAGCCACTTCTAAGATGTGTTATATAACAATTTTGATCAAGGTGCTAGAAGTGCTGCTATTTCTCGTCATCCATTTTGATTGAGTTTAGCCTTCTCAATCTTTGATCAAGCTCTGCCATTACTGCTGGCTCCTGCTTTTTCCTTTCCTTTGATATAGTGTTAGTTGTCATGGAACCTATCTTATCAAATGCCACCTGAAAGATTTAGATAAGGGAAAGTTTCAGTGTACATTTTCTTTATGAATTGAGGAAAGTTACATTCAAAACAAGAAAATGCCGGTGCCTCACTAACTTGCTAGTCATCATTATAATGAATTAGGTGATTGCCATTACAGAACAGGACAGGACAAGAAGATGGGAGTAGTTCCTTGCAAAAGGGGTTTAGGGACACCAAATGGAGGGGAAAATAATCTATAATCAGCTTTTTAACCAATATCATGCTCATAGCTTGAGAAACTAACGACTAATCCATTGGGTTGTTTGACAAGTTAGTACTAAATCAAGAGAAGCCCCGTCATTCTTTGAATATCAATTAAAAATTAAATTATGGTTTTTCCTCCACCAAAGATTACATTCTCTAACATGTTCTCACTCATCAAAATTCTCCTCCTTTTCCTCGCAAAAACAAAACATAGAAAATGTGCTATGCAATAATCAATAGAAAACTATTTTATGTAGGGGGCGAGGCAGCAAGTAAACTGTCTTACCGTCAATAATTCATCAGGATCAAAGAGGTGATGCGTTGTTTTCTGTAATATATTAATTACATCACCAACATGGTGAGTTTGAAGCAGCTCCTCTTCCTTCATCTGCAATCATAAATCTCAATTTATTGTTTGTTTTGCTTAATAATGATGTTCAAGAAACTTCTAAGCTTGTTTATAGAAATTCAAACAGCTTAAATAAAAAGCCCGGTGCAAAAGCAAAGCACAAGCACCTTGAATATAGCCAAAGCTACATGAAACAGAACCTTTGCTCCCTCATAGAAAAGGACATCCCACACCCGCAGAGTTGTCTGGAAAGTGGCGAGGCAAAGGAAAAAATGTTATTCGTCAATGAAAACAAAAAAATGTTATTCGTCAATGAAAACATTACGATCTTTCTACTCAGGAGAAAGCGTGTGTCTAAGAGAGAGAGAGTGCACATGAGAGGGAGAGCGGCAATCCAACCTCTGAAGGCAAGCTCTTAGAGAAGAGGCATAGGAACCATTCAGTGGCAACAAGGGAGACATCAAACTCTAGTTCTTCCAAATGAGTAGCTATTCTGCATTGTTTTTTTATTCCCAATTTCTTAGCAAATTGACAACCATTAAAAAGCCAACTAGCTAGGCCATCAAAAGGAAAATACCTTGGGCACTTTTTAACAAGCAAATCCTGGAAAACTCTTTGCTCAACATGGCATCCTGACAAATTATTTGTGTAGCAGTCACTAACTAAGACATTCTCCAGAAGAACTGCTAGCATCCAGAAAGCATCTTCCTCTGTTTTCATCACAAGCAACAACAGTGCTGCAACATAATTTAAGCCCTGCTCCAAAGACAATTAGAATACGTTTTATGAAATTAGAATTTATTTATTTAAGAACTTAATAATGGAAATCTATGAAATTAAACCATGGCCAATTCAAAAACAAAATCAGTATCTGCCTAGCTGGTACACACCTACTAGCATATCATTTTTAGGTTCCTTAGATGAATAGTCTGGGAAGATAAATATGCTATACCAGACATGCATATTGAAGCAGTAATTCCAGCATGGGAATACGAATGGAGATTCTTCCTAGATGACAAGGAAGCCATTAATGATTTACAAAGTGGTAATGAAGAAGATTTGGGGCAAGATCAGACAAATGTGATGATTAGGAAATAATATGAACACAGATGAACATGATATTACACATGAAAGTACATTGAGAAAATATGGAGTAAATAGTAAATCTCAGGGTGATTGATCTACAAGCTATGCTCATAGGAAAACAGAAAGAAACGGAGACTAAGCATTTAGTACATCTAGAGGCTATGAGCTCAGTACAGCTAAAATACTTGAGCAAGGTGCAGCAAGAATTTGACTACAATACAAGAATTCTGAATATAACTCTGCATTCATCTTGCTCTGCTGCCAAATATATACAGAATAATTCCAGGCCAAGCTCATGCTGATGTGCTTCTAAGAGTACAAAAATTAATGTAAGGGCATTATTATCAACCAAACAAAGTGTGCAAGATGAAACATGGAAGAACTTTTGAATTACTTCATTAGACACTGAGTAATCGCATAATTGTACATTTTTTAATTAAACAATGTCAGCCCCATAAATAACCTACCTGACAATAGCCAACATCTGAATCACGGAAAGAATATCCAACAAGAACTCGTCGGAGTGCAGCATGGCCCTCTGGAGTGTCCAACCATGGATGACCAGGAAAGGTCCGTGGCAGGTCCTGCAAGCAAGAACAAATTAACACAGTGAAAAAAAGAAATTGACAGCAAAATGAACAACACCTGTAATGTAAGGGATACTATTGGGAAACAGTACAATAATTTTTCTGCCAAGCAGACCAAGTAACATAAGCTTGAAAAAAAAAGTTTAATAAACGAAGCGATGACTAAATTCCTTTCTATGGAAAATTTACCCAATCATTAATAAATGTACAAGAGAACCAGAATTGTATAAGTTGTTTGTCTCCAAGGCATACAGCAATTAGGTACTTTAATAAACACTCATCAAAAGTACTTTTTCATTCATCTGAATGATTCTTACTTCCCCCATTCAATGTGTTCAGACAGCAGAACAACATGTCTTCCACAAGAGACATCAAAGAAGCAAATAAAGAAAGACTGTTAGACTTTGATGAACATGGTAAGAATTCAGCCACGATATATCTTGACCTGTCACGACATATCTTGATCAGTAATTGGTAGGAACAACGGATTCTGACAATTTGAGTTTGAAAATGGCAACAAAAAATCTGAAACGAAAGAAGGGGGTATAGGTTTGTAATTTGCGATACTCATGGTCATTTGTTTTTTGCTAAAGCAGTCTATTGTTCTTCTGTTGCTGGTTCACAAGGGATGAAGGCTTTAAGCTGGATGCGATTTCTTAGAAGTGGTGAATGAGATTGTGCAAGGCTCTTGATCCTGGGAAATTGAAGCCATCTATAATGGTATTTTGCAGCTGAGTAACTGCACAAATTCCTCTTCTTGAAGCATGTGAGACCGAGTAATAATCACACCCCACATTCTATTGCTAAACTGGTTTCTAGGAGCACTCCTGTGTTTATTTGTACTAGTAATGTTCCACCTTGCTTATTAAGCGTCATTTTGGAGGATCAGAATTACATGTGCTCTTGACAGGTTTTGTCGTGAATGATATGCTCTTATTGGTTTTGACATTAGAAAAAAAAGAAAAACAAATTAATAATGCTGAATCACACAATTGGATTTGCTTTAGGCAAAAAAAGGAAAAAATAATCACCAGATTCTATCAGAAAATGAATCTAAAACAAAATCCTTTATCTTCTCATGCATCAACACTCTAAACAAAAACTTTCAACATTTGAAGAATTAGGATGCAAACACCTATCTTTTCGAAAGAAATCTGGTATCCCAGCAGAGCACATCGCAAGTAAATCTAAAACATCAGGCTTTAAGCAAGACAACAAAACAATTTCACATCATGGCCACAACCACCATTGCAATTCAAAATAAGCATACGGATTCACGCATGATAGTAAAGCCAGCACAACCACCAAATCTAATATCATAACTTGACAATCAAAGCCAACAGAAAATTGTCCAAGCCCATCATCAAGGCAGCACAAAAACACCAAAGTACCAAACAACATAATTCATCAATCAGAAAAAACGAAGAAAACCAATCCAAATTATATCAAAACCAGCATTGGCATGTTGCAACATAACAGAAATTAAGACTCACATGATCAATCTGCTTTGTAGCTGCGGTGACCTTCCCTTCAACGGCCTTGATCAAATCACTGTAATAACTCTCAGGCACTGTAGACTTCTTCTTTGCAGCACCGGAGAGAGAAAACCAAACCTTAGGCCTCAGCACAGGGGGTATCCCCTTCCTTATTAACCTCTTCAAAGTAATTGCATTCGTCAGATTAGACAATTTGAGAGAAGATTTGAGTGCAATCCCTTCAGTTAATGAAGAAACCTGTGGCTGCAGATACCAATTAGCACCTTTGCTAGCCTCCAACGCCCACCAAACCCTCCCCTGTTGCCTCACCTTCTCTCGAACCTCATTCAATATATTAACATCATCCACATTGCCCTCTACAGTGAACCCATAAAGGTCTTGGAATTTTACCACTATATTTGCCCTTCTTGAATGGATGCTTGGCCTCAATATGTGTATTTGAGGTTGGAATTCTATGGCAAATTCTCTTTGGCTATGTGTTTGATACATTTTTTTTTAATTTCTCAGATAGATCAACAAGGCAAAGATAAAGAGAGAAGTGGTGGTAAAAGGAGAAGGCTTCTTTTTTTATGATTTTATTAGTCAAATGTGAAAAGGCCACAAATGGCTTGGAAACATAAGAAACGGTCAATTTTGTAGCTTAAATTGAACTGGCTTGGGATGAGTAGAGAAATGGAAGACCGTATTATCCTATAAGTTTGCAATTGATATAGAAGGAAAAAAAAGCTTTAAACTTTCCAATTACTAGTTGAAAGGAAATAAATATTAAAACCGCAAGAGGGACCAAGAAAAGCACGGGTTTTATTCAAACAGATTGATCAGACAAGACTCACAAAACAGATCTTCCTGGTAAGGAATATGCAGAGAGAAAGATGGGGATGATGGTTGAAGAGTTTGTCAAGTTTTCTTCCTGTCTTTCTAGTTATAAAAAAAAAAAAAAAAAAAGGAAGGATTTTTAAAACAAATGGGTGACACAGAAAATAAAAAAGACCCGATTTTTCAGGGTAAGCAAAGCTTTAAGGAAAAAGAGAGAAAACATGAAATTAAGAAGGGACTTAACGGGAAAAAAAGGTGAACTCTGTCACTGAGGTGTGAGGTTGGGGAGAAGATATGGAAGTGTGATGATTTGATAAAGTGGAAGAGAGGAGGAGCTGGATTTGCAAATTATGGAAGGGACGAAACTGCAACTGTTCACTTTTCTGGGGGTCTGATCTGTCATTTTAGACGAAATTGTTTTTTTTTTTTTTTTTTGTTAGAGCGTTACAAGAGCGGATAATAAAGGGCGTACAGAAGTTAGGTTAAGATTTGCACGGAGAGGCTGATGATTTGCTTCAATTACAAAACTACCCTCTCTAAAGATGTGGTTGCCTCACAAATCACGATAATTTCTTTTTCTATTTTCCTTTTCTTTTCTTTTCTTTTGTGTAAATTACTGAGTGCAGGCAGCTCAAGTAGAGATTTTATATATATATATATATATGATTTTGCATCAATTTTTTTGTAATTTTCTAAGAGCTTGAAAGAAATTAATAAATTATTTTCAAAATCTCTTTTTAGAAAACAAAATCTATATTTGGCTTACATATTATTTAATTTATTTGATATTTCATATCCCTTGCTATTCAAAAATTATTTTCTAGTAAAGTATTTTCATAGACAAGTTAATTTAGAACAGGGATGAAAAGAGAAAAAATGAATAGTGGAATTTTTTGTTGAAAATATTTGACAGAATTATTTCCTAGTAACATATTTATATTAATACAAATATGAGATATGAATGTCTCCTTGATATATGAAAATATTTGCCAAATGATTAATGCTTTTGCTTTTGAAACAAGGAGACAATGACTTGTTTAAGACGGAAAAAAATGAACTAACTAATTGTCATATGATGTAAATCTTTTCATATTTTTTTTTTCAATATATATTGTTTTTTATTTCTTGTTATAAAAGATAAGTTTGAAGTCCAAGGTTTCTTATGAAAAATTAGTATTAATACAAATTGAATTAAAATGCATTGTTATTGATAAATACATATTTATCTACTTAAAAAAAAACCTATAAAAATACCACCCTTTAAAAAACTCAAAAAAAACACTTTATGGGTTCGAGCTACCATGCCCGAGCCCATTTATTCCCTAGAGGGATGGGCCCAGGCTGTTTGCTAAGGCCCAAGGGCTCAGTCATGGAGGCCCAAGCTCAAGCTAGAACGCCTAACAAGGCGTGACATGCTTGTGTTGAGCATGCTATCACACCTAACACCCTTGGTATTGGGCATACGTCCTAACACTCACATGGACTCGAGTTACCATACTCAAGCCCAACATGTTTGGATCCAGGTAACGCACTTAGACCCATCATTTACCTCTAAGGCATTCTGCTCATGCCCAACACTCTCTTGAGAATTTTTTAAGGACTCCACGTAGGTCCCATGGTATTTTATACCAATTCAATAAATATTATCTTAAGTATAATATAACTCAAAATATCACAAGAGTAAAATGACTTTTCAACCTCTTCTCTCTACAAAAAAAAAAAAAAAAAAGACTCATGAGCTATAAATACCTCATGAATTCTTAAAAGCTTCACGTTCACAATCTTTTCATTCTTAATATTTTTAGCTTTCATGTTTTTAAAGTTTATCTTTATAAAATATCATTGCACTTTCTCTCTCTACAAAATTAATGATTTAAACATCTAAAAGTCTTCACATTCATCAAAGCATCACTAGCTACCAACCACCTGGGCTTTTCACATCAAGCCACCAAACACCTTATCTAAGAAAATTTTTGTTAATATGAATTCTTTCATAGTTCCTTTCTACATACTTAAAAATTTCTTTAAACATGGTGCATACCCTTACATACAAGCTCTCAATTAAATAAACTTGGAGTCTCTTCCTCTCTTTTTATATGAAGAAAACTCTATTAATTCATCATGCTAAGAATTTTTATAAGTCCTTACGTATCAATATTACAAAGCTTTTGGAGGCTACTGATAAACTCAATTTTAATAGGGAAAAAAACCCCTTACAAGGAAAAAAAAAAACCCATAGACTCGGGCTACCACGCCCAAGCCTATTTGCTACCAAGAGAGATAGACTCGGGTTGTTTGCTTGAGCCCAAGGTGCATGGCCTCAGGCATGGTAGCCCGACCCCATGCTGGGCGCACACCTAGTAGGGTATGACATGCTTGTGCTCGGCGTATTGTTACGCCCAACACCTCTTGTGGTCGGCATGCAGACCAGCATCTTACATGGCCCAGGCCCAACATGCTTAGATCTAAGTAGTGTATTTTGACCTATTTTTCACCTCTAATGGACTCAAACACCTTGCTCAAGCGCAACACTCTCTTAGAAATTTTCTCAAGACTCCACACGGGTCTCTCAATATTTTATATTAATCTAATAAATATTATTTTGAGTAGAATATAACTCAAAATATCACAAAGATGAAATGATTCTTCAACTCCTTATCTCTATAACAAAAAAGACTCATGTGCTATAAATACCTCCATGAATCCTTTCAAAGCTCCAAATTCTCAATCTTTTAATTATTAACTTTTTTAGCATACATAATTTCAAAGTTTATTTATATAAAATATCATTATACTTTTTCTTGTTACAAAGTAATTAACTTAAGCACATAAGAGTCTCCACATCCATTAAAGAAAATATTGTGTAAGTACTTGTCACCTTAAACTAAGAGATTAAACATCAACCACTTGAACTTTTTATTTCAAGCTATAGACGTTTTGACTAAGAAAAATAGGTTGGATTACTTGAACTAAGAGTTTAACTGATTATCCAACACATGAATTTTATTTTTAAACATCTTAGATTTTAAAACCTTATCAGATAGGATATATTATGTTACATTATCTAAATATTAAATCTTTAAATATTCAACAACATGAAACAAATAATGGGGAAAAAAAACTCTTTACATTATATAATTTCTAAATACATAGAAAAGTTAGAAATTAATATAATATAGATGCATCATTGAATATGAATACGATCATATATTAATTTTTAAAACTTTATGAATTCAGTTTATACAATCTATTAATTAAGAAAAAAAGCTAAAACAATAATTATTGAAAATAAACAATAGTGGTTGAAATACCACAAGCATCCATAATAAGAAAATGTTAAGTAGCATTTTTTTCTTTCTTAAAAAATAATGATATATTTTTCTATTTCTTTACCGATCAAGAACTGTCCCGGATAAAAACTTTTGTTCGATACTGTAGAATTGAAACAAAAGTATTATTTTTTTAATGGAGAGAAAATTAAAATAACAGCAGTGAAAGTGAAAAGCTACCTTACCTACGACTTACAAAAAAGATATTTTTAAAATATCCCGGAATATTCATGGTAGAAAATAAAATAGTAGCGGAAAGGGCAATATAGTCATTATAGATATCCTGGACGCGTTATTGGTCATTGAAAAAAATAAATTGAGAGGAGGTTGTGAGGCCCAGCCACGACCGCACAACACCGGCAATGATTATCTGAAGTTGCGGGCGAGCTGGCAAATTTTTAGACTAAAGTCCTCGCACGAGATAGCCAACAGTGCCAGTATTTCACGTGCGAGCTTTGACACGTGACAAGATATTACTGTGTCCAAATCAGGACAAACGACAAGAGAAAGATTGGTGTCCGTGTCCTTGTCTGTCTTGCGTGGTCTTAGCCTCTCGATGTGTAGTTTTGGAGCCTTCCACGCGTTTGTCTTCTTACAGTGATATTTTTCACGGATGGTAATAATATTTTTAATAATGAAGAAAGGAGTCTTTAATGTTGGTATTATATTTATATTTGAAAAAAAAATATAGATAATATTAAATATTTATTTTTTTAATTGGCATGTTTAGATTTTATCTTTTTTTAATTACTACCTATCACCAACTTCTTCTTTTTTTTTTATGAGATTCTCCTTAAATATATTTTCTGTATTTTCAAATATTATTACCAATAACATGAATGTTTTTTAAAAATATAATATAATAATTAAAAATGTTAAAATCTAATTTTTATATACTTCCTTGTTTTTTATTTGATTTTTAATAAAATTTAAGTTATTCTTTGATTAAATTTATAAAGAACATGGGTGATTGACAATTTATAGAATTAGAATAAAATAAAAAATATGATTTTTCTAATATAATGGGATTGCATGCATATATATATATCATAACAAAATATACTAAAACATTATAGTTATTTATAGTAATTCATTTTTTTTCATATTTTTTTTTATTGCAGCCTTATTATGCTAAAATTAATGATAAGTTTCTTAAAAACTCAATAAAATAGAACAAGGTGTAAGCACAATGGCAAATCTCATGATCAATCTTAAATTTGCTAGAAAAAAATCTATTTTCACCTACTTTTCTTTTCTTTTTTTTTCCTTATTTTGTAGTCCTTTTAATTTTTACACTTTTAATTTTTATATTTAACTCTGATCGATTTAATATGTCATTGTCTTAATATTTTTTTATTAAAAAAATATTTTTTTTAATTTTTAAAAAATATATTTGTACTTATTATTCTTTTTTATTTTTAAATTTATTAAATCAATTAAATTATCAAGATAACTCTAATTTTTTTTTTATTTGAGTTACAAACTAGATAAGAATTCAGAATAAAAGATTTCAACATTAACTATTTTAGGCTGTGTTTGTTTTCTTGAAAGTGATTTCTGGAAAATCACTTTCCAAACTTTTCTGTGTTTGTTTGCTATTAGAAAAGTTAGTCAACGGAAAACACTTTTTTATCAATGAAAAACATTTTTTGGTAAACAAAAAACACTTTCCAGTCAAAGAAAAATTTGGCTTGGTTTTTAAAAAAGTGTTTTTCTTTTATTTTGGACGGAAAACACTTTCTGAGAATTGTGAAAAAATTAAAAATATCATATTATTTGCTGATTATATCAAATTTGATCCTCAAACTTTTGATTGTTGTATATATTTTGTTTTGAATATTTTTTTTTCAATTTCATCATCTGTAATTTAATTTTTATATTAACTTTGGTCCTCGTTTTTATAATTGTTATTTGATTTTTCTTTATTATTTTTTAATTGAAAATTTTTATCTATCAAATTTGATCCTCATTCTTTTGATTGTTACTTATTTTATTTGAACTAATTTATGAAATGTTGATTATTATTATTATTTTAATTTTTTCATCTTTTAATTTTTAATTTTTTAGATTTGATCTCTATTATTTTAATTATTATTTATTTTATTTAAGATAATTTATGAAATTATATATTTTTTTTAATTTCATTCTCATTAAACTTTGTAATTTGTAAAATTTATTCTTCATTATTTTAATAAATTTTTTAAAAATAAAACATTAATAAGTTATTTTTCAACTTATTTTTTATGATATAATTAAATATTAAAAAATATTTTTCAATTTATTTTTTATTACACTACTAAATAACAGAAAATAATATACTTATTCAAAATTTACTTTAAAAAAAAAGATTTCTTCCCAGTAAATAAATAAACGGGACTAAATAAGATTTAATAATTTTGTAAAAGAATTTCTCGCTGCCGAATTTGTAATCGCGAGTTGACATGTGGAAACTTTTAGAGATTTATGGGTCAAAAGGGCCGGCTTGTAACTAAGAAGTGGGCCAGTCTGGCGATGGGTCCCACTTGTGAGGATCATTCAAGAAAGTGATCAATGATCCTCCAAGGAGAAAAGGAAAATTGTTATGCTTGGTTTGCTTGCACTTCACCGTTAATTAATTAATGTATAAGAAAATCTACTGCTTTAAGGCAAATCCCCTTAGCCATATAGTATACGGTTACAATAGCGTGGATTGTGAAGATTCATTAATATAATAAAATTAATTAATTTTAATTTTTTTATTATTATTAACATGATTGTCTGGATCAATTTATGCATATCACAATTAATCTTACAGTTTTTAAATTTAATAACCATATAAACCTTTAATAATTTTAAAAAACTTTAAATTCATGATCACAGAAAATAAATCTAAACTACAAATTATAATTTTATTATTTTAAATGATGAGTGCAAGCACTCATAATTATAATTATTGGTTTTTTAGCCTATGATCTAGGTGTAACTTGTTTTTTTAATATTAAAATTTATTATTTATATAAAAATATATATTTTTAATATTTTTTATTGTTTTAGGTGTGCAAATATAAAAAATATAAAAAGTATAAAAATATTTTAACACATATATAAATAAAAAATTTCTTTAAGAACAATTTTTACTGTATGCACAAACATCAAGGACATTTATTTTGAAATATTAGGATAAAATTAGGTGTTGAAATCTCCAAAGTGGCAAACAACGATGCATGATTCCATTTTTCCGTAGATCTTGGCGGTAACCCCATTGACATGACCATTCAATGCAAGCACTTACCAATTAAAGAAGTGATTGGATTTCTTACCACTATAAATTAAGATGCAATAGTAAATTCACCCAGCATCTATAGCCCGTCATCATTTTCATCACAATTATATTACGAAAAGTTAGTTCGTTTTTTTTGTAAGAGTGTTTTTTAAAAAATATTTTTTTAATTTTAAATTATTCTTTTATATTTTTAAATTGTTTTGATTTATTAATATAAAAAATAAAATTTTAAAAATAAAAAAATATTATTTAAATAAAAACCATTTTAAAAAACAAATGTTACTGGAATTAAAAAAGGTTTCTCAGTCTTCGCTGTTGTGACTCATGAAGAAGGTAGTTGTTGATCAACCAAAGACTTATTACTTGGTTTTGGTAGTTTTTTATTTTATTTTATAATATAAAAAATCAAATTTAAGATTTACTCAGAAAATTTAAAAGTAGGAAGAAGAGACAAGGTGTACCCGCTAGCATTGTGATCCAGGTGGCATCACTGTTCTATATCACCCATGGCTATAATTTTGAAACTCAGTTTTCTTCAGTAGTTCCGAGACCCAGTTGATCTAGAATTGAAATTGAGCAAGATTGATTAAAAAAATTGACCCTAAAAATTTAATAATTTAATTAAAACTTAAAATTTAGATTTTAAATTAAGCCTGACTACCAGATGCATAAGCCTGTTTGAAAGTGTTTTTCAAAAACACTTCCGAAAAAATTTGATTTTTTTTTAATTTTAAATTAATATATTTTTTGATGTTTTCAAATATTTTGATATAATAATTTAAAAATAATTTTTAAAAAATAAAAAAATATTATTTATATGTTTTTTTAAATAAAAAATACTTTATAAAACAACAATAACTATATTTTCAAACACCCTCTATAAACTACAGAGGACAATGTTTTTTTTGAAGGGAGAGATTAGTCATTGGATCCAATTAGATGAATGATTGTCGTTGATGGTATTATTGTGTTCACATAGCGCCACCAAATGTCTTCTCTTCCGTGGGAAGACAAGACGATGTCCGTTTCAAGAGCAGTGAGTAGAGCTAAAGCAAAGCCATCCTTTCATTTAGAAATTAATCAATTACTACTTCTCCAAGTGTATTGCTTATTTATTATTACTCGCAGAATAATTGCGAACAAGTCAGGCTGCTTCTTCCTACAAGCTACATTGAGTGTACAATATACAAAACGCTACAGGGGAACCGGAAACTTTACGCTACAGGGTGCATGGGTGATATTTTCAATTTGATTGGATTTTTATCTATAAAAATAATTAATTTAAAATTTTATAAAATATATAAAAAAATTAAAATTAAAATTAAAACCAGTTTTAACTATTTGGTTTTAATTCAAATTGGTTTGATTCGATTCAGTTCGGTTTGATTATTTTATATTAAAAACTGAATATTATATTGTTTTTGGGAATTTTTTTGGACTTTCTAATTGTTTTTTTTTTCTTTTTAATTTAGTGTTTTATTTTAGGTTTAAAAAACCAAAATCAAATTGATTTTTTTAAAAATATTTTAATTAATTTAATATATTTTTTTGTGGTTTGGTTTTTCAATTTTTTTTTAATTTAATCAATTTATTAGTTTTTTTACTTATCATTAACATGACGGTGAATATAAATAATAAGATTGAAAAGTGTTTGGTATTTTGATGGGGTTAAGAAAAAATGATTTAAAAATATTTAGTTGTGGTTGATTTGATTAAAAAAACATATTTAATTAAAAATTTGTTAGGGTTCAGAGAAAATGGTTTAGAAATATTTAGTTGTGGTTGATTTGATTAAAAAAAATACTTAATTAAAAATTTGTTAAAATTGCAATTAAAAAAAGTACATTGAAGATTTTTGGTTGTAATCATCCTTGAAATTAATATATGAGGCAATTCCATTACGAACATAATCATATATTTATATTCTCATTGAAATTGATGGAACCTCGACGAACCATCCTCCCACCTAACATATCAGCACAGGATGCTACCAACTGAGACATTTCGAAAACTAATAGACACATATAGTAACCAAACATATTAAAGTTCTTTGTTATTTTTCTGGCTAAACAAATCAAGTTCAGTCAACTTCTCAAATCCTGATTAGAATGACTAATTTTATTATGATATGTTGGTTGATTTCATATGGATCAAACAACTTTATTATCACGTGCTGTCCAGTTAAAATTTTATTGAATGGAAAAAATATCAAAGTTATATTAAATTATTTAGTATTATTTTAAAATTTGATCTAACGAATCAAATTTAAAATCTTTTAATTTGATTTTTTACCTACATTAAGGCTATGTTTGTTTTCTAAAAAGTAGTTTCTGAAAAATCATTTTCTGAACTTTTCTATGTTTGTTTATCATTAGAAAAGTTGGTTAATGAAAAATACTTTCCAGTCAATGGAAAACACTTTCCAGTCAATTTCAGTTAAGGAAAATTTTGACTTGGTTTTCAGAAAAGTATTTTTCCTTTAGTATTTGTTTTCCGGAAAGTGGTTTCTGGGAAATCACTTTCCAAACTTTCTTGTGTTTGTTTGCCATTAGAAAAGTTGGTCAATAAAAAACACTTTCTAGTAAAAGAAAAATTTGGCTTGATTTTCAGGAAAGTGTTTTCCTGAAAAATTTAGAGGAAAAATACTTTCCGGAAGTTGTGAAAAATTTAGAAATGTCATTATTTGCTGATTATATCAAATTTAATCTTCAAACTTTTGATTGCTATATATATTTTGTTTTGAATATTTATTTTTCAATTTCATCTCTTAAAATTTTATTTTTATATTAATTTTGATCTTTATTTTTATAATTGCTATTTGCTTTTTTCTTATCATTTTTTTGTTGAAATTTTTTATCTATCAGATTTGATCCTCATTCTTTTGATTGTTACTTGTTTTATTTGAAATAATTTATGAAATGTTGATTATTATTATTTTAATTTCTTCATCTTTTATTTTTTAAAATTTTTTAGATTTGATATCTATTATTTTGATTATTATTTATTTTATTTGAGATAATTTATGAAATTATTTTTTTTTCAATTTCATTCTCATTCAACTTTTTAATTTGTAAGATTTATTCCTCATTATTTTAATAAACTTGAGAAAAATAAAATGTTAATAAGTTATTTTCCAGCTCATTTTCCATGACATAACCAAATACTGGAAAGTATTTTCCAACTTATTTTTCTTTACACTATCAAACATCGGAATTCACTTTTCCGGAATTCACTTTCCCGGGAACTAACTTTTCAAAAGGAAACTACTTTCCAGCAAACAAACGGGGCCGAAAGTTGCTTTGATATAATAAAGTTGACTTAGTAGATTCAAATACAACTAATGGTTTGACTTTAAAAAAATTTAAATAAATCTTTTATTTTAATTTTGAGATGATTATATATTGGATCCATTTATGGCTCAACTTGCTAAATTTGTGA
Source organism: Populus tomentosa (assembly GCA_018804465.1). Taxonomy (NCBI): domain Eukaryota; kingdom Viridiplantae; phylum Streptophyta; class Magnoliopsida; order Malpighiales; family Salicaceae; genus Populus; species Populus tomentosa. The sequence goes on from CM031995.1 coordinate 11,394,764, forward strand.
CCTGGTTCATGCATTCCATTGAATTGTTTTTTTTTAAAAAAAAACTATTTTTAATTGGAAGATTAGAAGATGAAATTAAAAAAAAAAAGGATAAAAAGGGCTTAACCAACAAGACAACCTTGAACTTCTCAACCCAATTCCTTACGTAGCCTCAGTTTAAAATTAATATGTAAAGAAGTTGTCTAGATATGATCTAATTATCTTAACGGATCTAAAAAAACAACTCGGATAACCAATAAAAAGCATGGTATGACTTTTCAAAAATTCAATATGAGATATTTTTAATACTAATGATATATTAGATTGACTGATCTTTGTGGTTTAATCCACCAAACTCATGATCCAAATTATAGTCTACAATAAGTGTAACAATTTTTTTAATTATTTTATATTCAATGATATAATAACAAGATAGGTTCCATAAAAATTAAATACTAATAAAATATTATAATGTTTATTTAAAATTATAATAATCTTATATAAAATAAACAAAAATTAATTTAAAATAAATGTATTGAAAAAAAAAAGTTTTAAAAAAACCCTTAAAGGTAGAATAATAATAAAAAAAAAGGAACAGCGAAGGAGCTGGTTTTACCCTGGTTCTTTTAGCAGGTTAGGTAATAGATATCATATACCTAGGCAGGTTAGGTAATTATTGACTAGAATTTGGAGGTTTCAGTTAGGTTACTTGAGACTATGGATCAAAAGATATCATATACCTTTTTCTTAATAGTCATATCAGATTATTGGTCCGGGATGTCTCACGGGTTTGAAAAATATCCAAGCATTATTATTGTGTTTTCTAAAAATAATAATCATGAATTTAAAATATGATACATATTAAATAATATTTATTTTTTAAAATATTAATATAATAATATATTGAATAACATTTGTTTTTAAATATTAAGACGATAACATATTAGATCGACTCCAATTAATTTGTCAAATCTTTGATCCTAGTTATTGGACCGTGATAACTTTATAAAAAATAAATCAAAATAAATTATAAAAACCAGTTCGTACGTAGTCTAATGTTAAAGGGAAAAATTGAAAAACAATTACTCGGGTTATGAAATCAGAATAACATCTTGAAAAGTAAATAAAAAAACTAAAAAGTTCAATTTTTAATTAATCAAATGTTGAAAATATGAAATAATTTTTTTTTAAAAAACACAAAAAAACAATATAAGTCAACTTAAGCTAACCCATTAAACCCATGACCCAGCCATAAAACCAAGATAACCTTATAAAAAATAAATAAATTTTTTTAAAAATTTCATTTCTAATAAATCCAATGTTGAAGCTTGCAATCGAGAAAAAATAAATAAATCCATGAGATCTGGATGACTCCATGTAAAGAAAATTGAAAAAAAATATGAAGTTTAATTTTTAAATAACATAATATTGAAGGATGAAATTGAAAAAAACTAAAAAAGAAAAAAAGATTAAGTTGTTGGATAGTGAAAGAGTGAAATTGAAAAAAAAAATCAATTAAAAAAGAATTAAAAAAAAAACCAAGTTGACTCAGATTAAATTGTCAAACCCACGACTCAGGATATGATATCAGGATAATTCTATAGAAAATAAATAAAAAGAAAATCTAATTAAAAAATAACCAAAAAAATAACATAAAATCAACTCGAGTTAACCTTCCAAATCCAAGTCATAAGATATGAATAATCTCATAAAAAGCAAGTAAGAAAAAAATCTCAATTAAAAAATAACCAAAAAAATATACCGAGTCAACTTATATTAACCTACCAAACTCCTATCTAGGTTATGAGATCGAAATAATCCATTAGAAATATAATTAAAAAAGATTACAAATTTCAATTTCCTAACAACCCAACATTAAAAGGTGAAATAAAAAAACCAGTTAAAAAAAAAAAACCCAAACAATGATATAAGTTAACCTGTGTTAACATGTTAAACATATAATCTGGATCATGAGATTAGATAAATTCATTAAAAGTAATAAAAAATATGAAACCCCGCTTCTAATAGATGTAATGTTAAAATCAAGAAAAAATAAATATAAACCTATGATATTAATATATAACCTAACAAAAAGAAAATAAAAAATAATTAAGAAATCTAATTATAAAAAGAACTCAGTATTTAAAGGATGAAATTGAAAAAACTTACAAAAACATGATTGGGTTGGTGAAAATAGAAATTGAAAAAAATAAAAAAATCTATAAAACATTATTTTAATGAATAATAGTATCTTAATGTGACTACAATGATTTAATCATGTTATATTTAAAATTTGAATAAAAATCTTAAAAAGATTGTGTTGATAAAGAGTTAAATTAAAAAAATAAATATTATTTTAATAAATAATTTTTTATAGGTGTGGTTACAATAATTTAGTTATATTTTTTAATATTTTGTTAATGGATTGAAAATTAGAATACATACGCAGGAGACACAAAAACCAAATTTCAATTGTGTTTATTAGATTAAATTATAATAATAAAAAGGGGCACGGAATTTCCATGTAAATCTCGGGGATTGGAGAGCAAATTAAATGTGATGACATTTAGCTGCACACACTCTTTGTACACCAGGCTGTCGTTTGCGTAGCTTTGGGCTCCTTACGGGCATATTATTTTCGAAATCCAACTTAATCAAAAGCCCATACAATATATATATAATATTATAAAGTTTCAAACTTGAATTGGGCATATAGTCATAGCTGGGGAGAAAAAACAGAAAGGAGACTACAAACATAAAAGGCTTTCCACATGAAAAAAAATAAAAATTTTTCAAAAAAACGGTTTTATTTTCTTCATATATTTAAGGTTACATTCTCACACTTCCTCATGTAAAATTATATTTCTTTATAGTTTAATAAATATCAATTATTTTTCATTTAAAAAACTTAGATATCTTGATAAACTCATCAATAATACTAAAAAATTATATAAAAACCCGAAATTAGTCCAATATCAAAAATCTTTCCAAGCTAATAAATGTTTTTTTAGGCAATATAAAGGTGGAAAAATACTTAAGTAGAGCTTTTTTCATTGAATGAAACCCGCTAACACCAAAATCAACTATTTTGGTGGTTGAAATTGGTGTTAAAGATGATTTTCTCTCTTTATCGTTAGAATCTAGTGATTTTCTTTATCCTTTCTCAAATTAGAGACTAAAAAAAATAATAAAATTTTGGACTAAAATTGACTTTTTTTCCTTGAAATTTCAAAAATTAAAGAGACCCAATACTTATAATTTTAAAAGTATGAGGTATACAATAAAATTTTTATCCAAAGTTGAAAAAAACCATCCATTTTATCCACCTTTTCACTTTGTCCCTTGTCTTGTAATTTTATCATTTCTTAAAAAAATAACTTAAATTGGCCTCTAATTTGGTTGGTGAAACAAAATATTGGGATGAAAAAAAAACAATACTGTTAACAATGAATCCATAATATGTTATGAAAGGATTCACATTGCAATTTTGCATAATGAATCCACTTAACCTTTTAAAATATTGTTAATAAACATTATGCACCTAAAGCAATACCAAAACTCTATATATATATATATATATATATATATATATATATATATTACATCACACATCATAATTTAGTTAGAGAACTAATAACAATAATACCGATTGTATATTATCGATTCGACATAGTCCAATTCATATATTACAATATTAGTTTTTACTTAACATGACTTATAAATATGAAACATATAATTAGTCTAACAATAATGTCTTTATCAAATACAATTTTGTTATCATCATACTAATTCAATTCTATATATAAAATAATAAATACAAAATATCATAAACATATTCATAAATTAGCTCATAGTGTCAAATATCTTCAGTCAATCTTGTTTATTCCTTAATTCTAATTGTTCTATACAATGTTCTCTACATTATATTCTTAAATATTTTAATTGTAATCTCATTTCCTGATGTTAATTTGTGGTCTCTCTATATTTTCAAGTATATTTTCATCATTTATATGCACACCTCTCATAATAAGATGTGTAAGAGAAAGCAAATGAAAAATTTTATATTTTTCATATTGGCCTAACCCTATCACGAAATCCATGTTGCATATATTGAAGTATTATACCTTGGACATACTGATCAAGTTCTTGAACTTTACCTCCTTTTGATAAGAGATGATATTGTTAGTAACATTTCAATTTGCGAATTAAAGTTTTATTTTGTGGCATATTATTAATTAATATTTAAACCATAAATTTCCCCACATTAAATAATTTAGAATGTTGTATATTTTAGATATGTTAATTGTGCATGAGTTATATGCATGTGTGTGTGTCTATATATATATATGACATGAAATAAGCATTAAGAGAAAAAATAAGTTAAGGACTTTAAAAATAAAATGTATATTTAGTCTAACAAGAAAACCTATGATTTCTCCATCAAGTGCACAAATTAAGGACCTTGATAGACTAGACAAAAAGTTCTTAATTTCTTTTCTACAATTTAGTATTTGTGCTTTCTCATAATTAAAGTTATTTATTGAAGGTATGTGTTCTTGGCTTCCACTGTTATTTTTTTGAAACTTCATGATGATATTGCTAACAAATATTAGCATTCTAGGAGTGATTAAACTCACATATAATAGATATTGGAGATGCAAGACATGATTTGAAGATAAGTTAATTTTTTTTTCCTGTAGGAGCTGGTTTAGTATTTAGGGACAAAAAGCAAAACTTTCACCTCTTTAACACCATTTTAAGTGCAATTTTATCAAACTTCTCATTGGAACATTGCTTAAAATGCAGTCACTATGTTCTACACTAAATGTCAATTTGTGGAGAAACATTGTTATCCATCAAATAAATAAATACAAAATTGACTAACAACCAAAAAAACATAAAAAAGGAGCAGGCTTGGTGCAATTAGGGAGTAATTAGCTTATTGGAAACCTGGTCGAAAAAAAGTGTCTTTAAAGATCCAATTACTTTCAACGAAGTATTATTGGAAGGGGATGGACAACAAGCACTATAATAGATGACAAAAGAAAGTGCAAGGTTCATTGATTTTTAAGGCCATCTAATTTATCTATTTAAAACTTTCTATTATCTGTTACATTAATATCTATAATAAAAATATAAATCAATGATTATAAAAAATAGATAGGAATTTGTTATCTACAAACATGAATTTATAAATTGAGAGTACTACAAATTATACAAATACCAATTTTTGAATCGGTTGACTGCTTCATAGAATTCAATCAGTCAACCAGTTCGTAACCGGTCAACCAGTACACTAGTTCTTCTATTTTTTATAGAAAAACTGAAATTTAGTTTACTTTTAACATCCCTTTTAAACTTGATTTTCTTATAACTCTCAATATATCTCTCATTTTGAAAAAAACATCTTGTTTGAGTGGCTTAGTGAAAATATCTACGACTTGGTATTGGGTCTTCATATACTTGACTTCCTTATAAACGAAAAGTCATGATTGTCATGTTTTTATACAAAGACTTCTTTCGATTGCTTTTCGACCTTACTTGCTTAAACCATTGTGGAAGTCATAAACTAAATTGTTAGTATTTTTTTAGGACATTAGTGCTACAAGTTTAAATGTCCAACACATGGAGTTGTTGCAGATGAATATCATTGAAATTATTTGCAAACTTGAAAGGATTTTTCTTCCATCCTTTTTTAACTTTATGGAACACTTGACAATACATTTACATTATAAGGTAAAAGTTAGAGGACCCGTTCAATATCGATGGATGTATCCATTTGAACGGTATATTTTCATGTCATATTATTTTTTACTCTTTTTCATTTTTTTCCTAAACTAATTGATATCAATGATATAGGTATATGTTTTATTTGAAGAAAAAAGTGACCAATAAAGCTAAAGTTAAGGGTTCTATATGTGAAGCATATTTGACTAATGAAATTACCAATTTTGCATCTTCTTATTTTGGAGATGACGTGCAAACAATATGGAATTGAGTTCCAAGAAATGATGATGGTGGTCTTAAAAGTCTTGACGAACAACTTTCAATTTTTTCTTATTCGGGGAAAAAATTGTCTAGAAGATCATATAGAAGACAATTGTCATATGCTGAAATGAAAGTTGCACATAACTATATTTGTTTCAACTATGAAGAATTGAAGACCTGTTTAGCGTAAAAAGACAATTGTCACATGCTGAAATGAAAGTTGCACATAACTATATTTGTTTCAACTGTGAAGAATTGAAGCCCTATTTAGACTAAGTATGAAATATTTTTCTTATACTTTATTCTTAATAATTTAATTTTAAAAATAAACTGTTTATAATTTAGGCAATGTCATCAAGAGCTAAAGTCACAACAACTACATGCGAGTGATGCTGAAATAGAAAAATTATGCAAGGAGATCTTTCTAATTTGGTTAAAAAATAATGTAAGTAGTTTTATATATGATTTTTTTAAAAAAATTTTATTCTTTTGAGAAATTATTAATTTTTTTTAATATTTTTTATGGTGTTAAATGTTATGATAGGTTGAATATCAATAAAATGAAATTGGGAATCAAATATTTGCACTTGCTATGGGCCATTCAAATTTAGTTAAATGTTGTAATAGGTATTATGTAAATGGTTTCAAATTTCACACTCAAAGTTATAGTCGATTTAAAAAGATGATGAATGTTGTAACCCAATTTTGGATTCACCAAGATTTTTCTGAATGTTATTTTATTTCTATTATTATTTATAAAAATCCAAAAAAAATTAAGAAAAAAGTTTAAAATTCAAAAAATATTTTTCTCGAGTCAACCGCATATTTCCATCAAAACCAAGTCCATCGGGTTAAACCATGTCGACGAGTTTTAAAAATGAGTTCCGGGCTGTTTCGGGTCAAAAAACGTCATTTTCGACAAAAACCGAGTTCACCGGGTCAACACGGGTCAAACCATGTCGACCAGGTTTAAAAATGAGTTCCGGACTGTTTCGGGTTAAAAACGTCATTTCTGACCAAAACCGAGTTCACCGGGTCAACACGGGTCAAACCATGTCGACCGGGATGAAAAATGAGTTTCGAGCTATTTTTGGGTCAAAACCATTATTTTTCGGTTAAAACCCGGTTTACCGGGTTGATACCTATCAAATGTTTTTTGTGTTAGCGGTTGAAACTGGCTTTTTATAATACTGATTTGAATTTTTAATTTTATCTATATAAATATTTATTATTATATATAATAAAACAAGAAAAAAAAAAAACAAATAATAATAATACAAGTCAGCAGAGTAGTTGCATGATTGGCGGGGCAGTTGGCTGAGCAGGTGAATTATGAACGGAGTAGGTGCTCAGCTGTCCCTTAGTGGCTATAAATAGCCACCGAAGATTAGGGAGAAAACGCGGGGGGCAGAAAAAAAGAGAAATAAAAGAAGCAGAAAAGAGGAGAAAGAATTGTAACACTGTGCATGTTTTTTTAGTTTTCTTCGCCAGAGTAGGATATTATTTAAAAAAAAAAACAATTTGAAAAATACCAAATATATCCCGACTCATCTCAGCCATTGAATTAATTCAAGATTTAATCCCATTGCGCCACGTCATCCGGTGCACCGAGCTTTCGGTGCACCGCGCCACACAGGATCAAAAACCAGACAATCTGGGTCGTCCGATTAACCTGCAGATCTAGCCAATCACAGCCATCCGATCGTTTCATCCAAGATCCAACGGTTACATCCTTCAGCGGCACCGGTACATCATACACGCGTCCGCACCGTAGTAAATCTCAGAGCATCTCTCTCCTCTCGCCGGCGACTCTCTCTCTCTCCTCCGATCTCCCATCTCCGGCCGTATCAAGCCTCCGAAACACCACAGAAAGGTCCCTCACATGCTGTAAAGTAAAACCCGGGTGGTTTTAATCGTTGTCACCGCCTCATCTGGCCGGAAAAAGGCCGCGATCGTCGCCGGCCACCGAAGCTTCAAGTCGTCGATTCTCCCTCGTCAGCCATCAACGTCCGTCGAGACCACCACCAACAGAATCATCGACCTCAGATCTACCAGAACCGACCATCGGTTGGCCAGAAATCTCGCCTGAAAATCTCGCCGCCACCAACAGTAGCCACGCGTGAGCCACACGCGCCGCCAGTGGCATTTTCGTAAATTTCTGATAAATCCGAGGGTATTTCAGTCTTTTACCTATACTGTGGCGCTCAAGTAATTTTTTTTTAGATTTCTATCATTTTTGTTATTTTGTATATAAATTTTCTTGCATGTTGTAAAATAAAAAAAAAATAATAAAAAAAATATATAACAACGCGGGTCCAACACCCATCCTATCGGGTTATCGTTCGTGGGTCCAAAGCCCCAAATCTCAAATATGGGATACCCATTTCTCAACGATATAAAAATAATTTTATAAACAAATACTGTTCGTCGACACGTCTCTTTTTCATAAAAGGACCGATGTCAAAAGTTTAAATACCAATATGGATTATATCCATAGTTTTTTTGGTAACTTAGACGTAAATCTCCTTTTTAGGGTTAAACGTCAATATTTTAGACAAGTCTTCTATTTTTAGGGACTGATGTCATTTTTTAACGTGTCTCCTATTTTTAGGGACCGACGTTAACTATTTAAAAAAAAAACAAAATTGCAAATAAGCTCAAAATATAATAGCATTTTAATCAAATAAAAAAACACACAAGTAAGGGTAACCTTTCTTTTGAAAGGATGTTTTAAGGGTGGTGTCTACCTTCCCTTAATCATAACTAACCCAATACCCGAATCTTTGGAACCAGTGTCTAATTTGGGATTTCTAGTTCCCTCAAATTACTAGATGGCGACTCCAATAAAATTTTCATTTCCCCCAATTAAACAAATCTTTTTTGTTAAATAAACAAAAATGAGCGGAGCCGTCGCCCGACGTCGTGTATCGACAATGAATAGTGGAGTTTGTGTGAAAGGAAGTTGCTATGATGCCAATGAATGCGACTATTATGGAATGCTTGAAAAAGTTGTTCGGTTAAAATATTTGGGGGTAAGTGCAAAGTATTCATGTTTAAATGCCATTTGTATGGTACAAGAAGAAGAATTAGAATGCATCGTTCAAATGGTTTGGTTGAAATCAAGCATACTTCTCGACTATATGGAAATGAAGATTTTGTACTAACGCAACAATGTCAACAAGTCTGCTATACATGTCCACCTAATAATAAATCTTCTGAATGGTGGGTAGTAATTAAGACAACTGCTAGAAGTTGCTATAACGCTAACATGGGTGAATTTATTGAAGATGATAACAATATAAGATCATTTGATGTCGCTTAGTCAAATGAGATTTCTCAACCATGTCGTGTCCTTCCTACTCAAACACTTGATGATCCAATTATATTTGTTAAAGCATCATATTAAACAAAAATCAACCATTATGAATTGCTTTAGTTACAAGCAAATTCGGTAGAAGTTGAAAGGGTTTCAGATGAAGAATTTGATGATGATGTTAATGGTGATTATGATGATGATGTTAATGGTGATTATGATGATGATGATGAGCAACATGATGATGATATACTGTAAATTTTATTTTTTATTTATTATATTTGGACTTATTTTTAAGTGATGTAAGTTATGTTTGTATTAATGGTATTAATTAAAAATAATTATTTTGTTCATTTTAATTTCTTATTATATTAATTAGTTCATATTCAATAATTACAAATAATTCAGTTATATTTATTCTATAATGTTGTTTATTGATGTTAATTTTTTATTCTATTTCAGGTATCTAGCATGCCTTAAAATGGTTCTATATTAGGTTCCAGGAGTAATAGGACCATTTCATTTAGATCAAATGGCCCTTCATCTAGGCCGAATAGTTAAGCATCTATTTCTCATCAACCTATTCATCATGAGTTGCATGATTGCTATAATCCTACTTGGAATGCACATCATACTCAGCAAGATTATAGGAGGAGAAATGATTATAAATTATACGAGGGTTTTCGCTTTCAAGATTTACTTCAAACTTAAGAAGGTTTCCCTCAAGATCACCTATATATACTTTTGGAGGATATAATGTTAATGGGGGTTATTATGATTGGAGGGGCACGGATGTTAGGGGAGGTGAGAGAGTTGAGGAAGATAGAGGAGAACAATATGAGAGAGTAGTTATTGATAATGATGAAGATAAGAGAGATGAGGAGAACAATATGAGAGAGTAGATAGTGATAATGGTGAAGATAAGAGAGATGATGTTAATGCAAGAGGATTAGGTGATGATGGAGATGATTGTAATGTTAGAGATTCAGATGATCGAGATGATATCCCATCAATCCACGGTTCAACATCTTTTTCATTGCATCATGAGCAACGAGTTCAAAAGCAGGGTTTTGACACACATAAGGATCCAATTACAAAAAAAAAAAGAGCTTCATTTATATAGAACAACAGAGTAAGTTGAAATTTATAATGTTATTGTGTTTTATAATTATTTTTCAAGCTTTATTATTTTAATAAATCTTAGTTATTTTTTTAAAGCTTCAATAACTCATCGTGTGGGAGTGAGATCGAACTTATTTTGAGGTCAAATTTTAAAGGACCGTGGCATAATTGGAAAAAAATTGATTCAACTTATAGGGATGAACTCTTTAAAGAATTTAAGGTATGATATTATACATTTTTAAATTGATGAACTTGTAGTGATGAAATTGATTATCTTTCAAATTGTTTTAGTGATACTTTTATGTTGACTTATTATTTGATATTATGAGACTTGAATATATTAATAAGTATATTATTTTTTTGGTATGAACTTATTTGATGAATGAGATGTGATCAAGGATGATTGGATCAAGAAGGAAGTTGTAATGACATATAATAGAAGTATTGTCGATAATTTGGTACCAGCAAAAATAGAGGAAACTCTGCTGGAATTTTCATTTTTTTTTTAAAAATCCATAATCTTAGATATATTATTCAATACTTGACATTAATAATGAAATGTTTGAGATTTCACATTAATAATGAAATGTTTGAGATTTCATGACATTATATCTGAGGATGTTATATTTTTTTTTCTATGCACACCATATCTTAGATGTAAGGAGTATTAATGTAGTAAAAATAGTTTTTTTATGGAAGTGAATACCAAAATGAAGTACGAACCTCTTAGATACAATTAATGTAAAGAATAGTTTTTGAGGGAAGTGAGGATTGAAAAGAAAAAATTAAATGAATTTCAAGTGAAGACATTAAGTTAATATAAAGGCATCAATTATTGAAAATATAAATTAATATATAATTGTTTTTGCATCTCTAACCACATCAATTAGGTTAGAATATGTAAATTAATTCTATTTTAGGAATATATTAGAAATGGTAAGGTATATACCAAAAAAATATTATAATAACTAGAATATAAGACATTACATTTCATTTTATGATGTAGTTAAGAAGTTTTTATTTTAACAATACTTTTTGTTCAATTTTTTTTACTGCTGATTGTGTGATTGTAATTATTTAGGCTAGTTAACAACTATGTTGAGCTTTGTTGTTGTTTTTTTTTTTTTATATAGAAAATATATATTTTCTAAGGATGATGAACCAATTATTCGTAAGATTTAGGAAGATAAGGCAAGAATAGCTTTGAACCAGCAGTGGACACGTGCTCGTAAGAGACTATGTTATACAGAAATACCACAAATATTATGGATTGCATTAATAAAGGTCTAGTTTGGATAAACAATGACAATTGAAATCAAATGATTAAAGAAATTTGGTCCACCCCTGAATTTCGAAGGAGATCAAAATCTGCAAGAAATAATCGGCTAACTGAAACAGATGGTAAATTAAGCACTCATTTTGGAGATACGATGTCATTTGCATCATATCGAGCTAGCATGGTGATGATTGTTTATATTTGTTATAATAGATTGCAAATTTTTATATTTATATTGTCTAATATTTTTTGTTTGTTGATAGCAAAAAAAAAAAAAAGGTGGAAAAGAACCTCTATGGAATGATGTGTTTTTGGTGTTGCATTAGAGTGCTAAGTAGCCTGAAACCTTCATAGATAACAAGTCTAAAAAAGTTGTTGTAATTATTTTTTTTATGTAATTTAACTATTATTTAAAATTAAAATGAATTTATTATTATATTTAATTTTATTGTAGGAGAATTACAAAAAAAGAGATGATTTCAAGATATGTAACTGATCAGGAAAATCATCATTCATTTGATGGAGCAGCTTGGTGTGTGGCTATAGGATGAGTTATAAAGGGTAGAATATATGGTGCACCTGGTATGCCGAAATCCATGGTTAGTATGAGTGCTTCATCACAATCTTATACGATGGAGTCAACACCTCCTAGCTCATCAATTCAAGCATTGAAAGAGTAAATAAAGAAAAGAGATGGTCATATTTTTTCACTATAATAGGAGATGACTTCAATAAAAAAATTTCTTAGTAATATGGGATACCAAGCTTGGGCATCAAATATAGACCAAGGTATGTCGACACCTATGGCTTCATTTATACCGTCACATGTGGCTCTATAGATGGTGACACCTATGTATCCCATGTCTAATCCAGTATATCGACCTAGGTCTCGACCACCATATACCGGTCCCATCTTATGATAGTCAACATTGTTTTGGTTTGTTTCTACCATCACCCCCACCACCGTCTTTATGATAGAACATATTTATTAAATTGTGACATCTATTTTGATGTAAGTTTGACGAGATTTAGAAATTTATTGTAAAATTTATTTTTATTTGACTTATTATTTTTGATAAAATAATTTCTAGTATTAGTTTATGTTCTTTATATATTTATCTATAATTTTTGAAATAGCCACAAATAATTAGAAACAATTCAATAGATGGGAAAAATAATTTAAAAATTCATGTTTTAAAAAATAGTCATTGGATAAATTAACAATGAATTAGCAACAATGATGCGAACCTCGTGATCACGTGGTTACGCAACCCACAATTAATATTGAAATCTGATCCCGGAAAGCCAAAAGAGGTCTGATAAGAGTGTGACACAATGAACACCTGCACCAAGGCACCAACACTATTTAAATGAGTAGAATGACGCCACGAAGCTAGTTAATCTTCGATAAGTCAGATTCAGTTCGTTCAAGAACTGAAGAATGCAAGAATCACTCTCACACGTTAAAACTGAAAAATTCATAATAATATTCATCAAAACTGCTGAAATTTTGGCTTACATGAGTTTAAATAGTCCTTGAAAAATTAACCCTAATGGACCCCTCATGTGGACTTATATGAGGTTCACTTAAAACTGGCCCAATACCTAAACTGAAAAGCCCATAACTTAATCCAAACAAGCCTTGGATTCTAGCTGAAAACAAAGTATTAATTAAGCCCAAACAAGCCATGGGTTGTAGGTATCAAAATAAAAATAAAGCCCCTAATATTAAATCCTTGTTCTGCCATGAGAAGAAGAGAATGAAGTAAAATATTACAGAACTGATTCAAGGCTTATTTATAGCCTTCCATGCAGCCCCTTAATCCTAGAAACAAAAGGAAAATATAGCCACCCATGTTGTTTCCAAGTTGTAGTAGGATTCTTTTGTTTCCTTTGCTGTCCTCACTTCATGGCCCAAATAAGGTTGTATTGGACCCCTCTTACATATGGATAAGATATACTAGGGTCTCCTCTTGATACTCTAATGGACCTTTTAATTATGACTTGGTGGAAACCTTCAAAACCAATGCATTCAATGCCTCTTTCAATGTCTTTGTCTTGGACCGAGTTATTGGAACATTTGGAACATGTAATGGGTCCTTGCTGGTGTTTCTGGGCTGGTCCACATCATCCCCTCTATCCTCGAAAGGATTCGACCTCGAATCAAAATCTGTGTCAAACAATGTGAGATCAGCAACATTAAAAGCAACATTAACACTATACTCACCTGGAAGGTCAATTTTGTATGCGTTGTCATTGATTCTCTCTAAAACCTGAAATGGACCATCACCACAAGGCTGTAATTTTGATTTCCTTTGGTTAGGAAATTATTCCTTACGCATGTGTACCCCAACCCAATCACCGGGTTGGAAAACAACCAGTTTACGTCCTTTATTTGCTTTAGAAGCGTAAATTCTGTTCTTTTTCTCTATTTGTAGTTGAACTCCTTCATGGAGTTCTCTCACCATCTTTGCTTTCTTTTCACCATCTAAACTTACCATTTCTTCAAAAGGTAAAGGAATTAAGTCCATAGGAGTTCATAGATTAAAACCATAAACAATTTCAAAAGAAGAAAAACCAGTGGTCGAATGCACAGTTCTATTATAAGCAAACTCAACAAAAGGCAAACACGTAAAAGTTGGGATAATGTTCTATTCACTACCTCAGTTTGTCCATTTGTTTGAGGATGACATGTTGTCGAAAATAAGAGTTTAGTTCCCAACTTTCCCCATAAGGTCTTCCAAAAGTAGCTAAGGAACTTAACATCACGATCTGACACTATACTCTTAGGAATGCCATGCAAACGTACAATCTCCCTAAAGAACAAGTCTGCGATATGAGTTGCATCATCTATTTTATGGCATGCAATGAAATACGTCATTTTAAAAAACCTATCAACCACAACAAAAATAGAGTCTCTACCTTTCTTTGACCTAGGTAAACCTAAAACAAAGTCCATAGAGATATCTACCCAAGGTTCAGTAGGCACAGGTAATGGTGTATATAGTCCATACGGTTGTACTCTAGATTTTGCCTTTCTACAAGTAATGCACTGTTCACAAATTCGTTGCACATCTCTTTTCATCTTTGGCCAATAGAAATGCTCATGCAATATTTCCAAGGTTTTCACAACCCCAAAGTGACCCATTAAACCACCCCCATGTGCTTCACGAACAAGCAATTCACGCAAAGAACTAGCAGGAACACACAATCTATTCTCTTTGAACAAATAACCATCCATTAAATAAAACTTACCAAAAGCCAAATGTCCACATGCATTAAAAATCTTGGCAAAGTCAAAATCATTATCATACAATTCCTTCACATATTCAAAACCTAACAATCTAGTATCATGGTGTGTAAAAGAACATACCTGCGTGAAAGTGCATCAGCTACGATGTTCTCCTTGCCTTGCTTATACTTGATTACGTAAGGAAAAGTTTTAATGAATTCAACCCATTTTGCATGCCTCCTATTCAACTTACCTTGTCCTTTCAGATGTTTCAAGGACTCATGATCCGAATGGATTACGAACTCTTTTGGCCACAAGTAATGCTGCCATGTCTCAAGTGCGCTTACCAATGCATATAGTTCTTTGTCGTAAGTGAGATAGTTCAAGGTCGCTCCACTTAACTTCTCACTGAAATACGCAATAGGTCTTCGATCCTGCATCAAAATAGCACCTATTCTTACTCCAGACGCATCACATTTTATTTCAAATGCTTTCGTAAAGTCAGGTAAAGCCAAAACAGGTGCATAATATAATTTCTCTTTCAAATGCCAATTCTTGTTCCTCCCCCCATTTAAACCCAATTGACTTTTTAACAACTTTATTCAAGGGTGCAGCTATTGTACTGAAATCTTTCACAAAACACCTGTAAAAACTAGCTAACCCATGAAAACTTCTTACCTTTCTTACCGATTTGGGTGTAGGCCAATCCCGGATGGCCTTAAATTTCTCCTCATCCATCTCGATACCTTATACAGTTACAACATAGCTAAGAAATACAATTTTCTCCATGCAAAAAGCACACTTTTTAAGATTAGCATACAATTTCTCACTACGGTACACACTAAGTACATCACGCAAATGATCAAGATGCTAAGTTAAGTTCTTGCTATATATCAAAATGTCATCAAAATACACAACCACAAACTTACCTATGAATGCATACAACACATGATTCATTAAACGCATAAACGTACTAGGTGCAGTTGTAAGTCCAAACAGCATTACTAACCATTCATACAAACCATGCTTAGTCTTAAATGTTGTTTTCCACTCATCACCTTGTTTCATCCTAATTTGATGGTACCCACTTTTCAAGTCAATTTTAGAGAAAATACAGGATCCATGTAACTCATCTAACATGTCATCAAGCCTAGGAATGGGATGTCTATACTTTACCGTTATGTTGTTAATGACCTGACAATCAACACATATCCTCCATGTTCCATCCTTCTTTGGCACAAGTAGCACGGGTACAGCACACGGGCTCATACTCTCATGGATGTAGCCCCTTTCCATTAGCTCATCAGCTTGCCTTTGAAGCTTATTCGTCTCCTCAGGATTGCTTCTATAGGCTGGTTGGTTAGGAATTGAAGCTCTGGGTATGAAATCAATCTGATGCTCTATCTCTCTCAATGGTGGTAATCCACTAGGAGTATCGTCGAGGAACACATTATTAAACTCCTGTAACAAAGAAATTGCAACACTAGGCACAATATGATCAAGATCATTAGTATTAAAGTAAGCCTCTTTATACACAAGTAAAATCACTGGCTTGTTAGTGATAAATACAGATCTGGCCTCACCCTCTCTAACATAAAAATTAGGTTGTTTCATTAGTTTTTCCATATAATTCTCATCACCCTTGCTAACTTTCTTCACTCCTCTTATCTTACCTCTACTCTCGGCCAGATTTGGGTGTTTTTGAGTTGTGGTCGAATGGTTTGATTTGTTTGGAGTGTTGGCTGAATATTTGCTTGTGTTTGGATGGGTGGCCGAATGGGTTGTAGTGGTTTGGGTTCTAGCTGAATCTGATGGTCTTCTCTCCCCTTGTTCCTCACCTTGATTTTCTCTTCCCATCGCCTCATGCTCACTTTTTAGCTATATTTGATCATTATACACCTGTTTGGGTGTAAGAGGTACAAAAGTGATGGTTTTACCATCTTTTACAATGGTATACCTATTTTTTAATCCCATAATGAATTGCCTTCCTATCATATTGCCATGGTCTCCCTATCAAGATGTGACTTGCTTGCATTGGTACCATGTCGTATAGAACTTCATCAACATATTTCCCATTCGAAAATGGAACCATAATTTGTTTAGTCACTTTCACTTCACCACTATCATTCAGCCATTGCAATCTATATGGTTTAGCATACTTAGCAGTACACAAATTTAGTTTACTAACAAGGGTGGCACTACAAACATTAACACAACTTCCACTATCTATAATTAAACCATACACCTTGCTTTGTACATAACAACGCATATGGAAGATGTTCTCCCTTTATTCATTAGTATCATCTTCTTTGACCTGAACCTGAAGTGTTCGCCTTATAACCAAGGACTCCTTAACCGGTAATGCTAACTTATCCCCATTACTATCCTCCAATGGTGGCATGCCTTCACAATCAAATCTGTCACTTTCAGATTCCACATCACCATTATCTCTAATCATCATGATTCTCTTGTTTGGACACTCTAAAGCATAATGTTTATGTCCCTGACACTTAAAACATTTAACATCAAGAGTATGTTTAGGTTGAGTTTCAAATTTACCTTTGGCATCAGTAGTGACATCAACTTTAGCCTTTGGTAGTTCAATTCTAGAAGGACCAAAGGATCTTGGCCGGACAGTACCCTCTCTCTTTAGATTCGGCTTCCAAGATGATGACGAACCCGAATTAAACGCTGGCCGAGCATGCCCCTTCTTAAGTTGTCTCTCCACCTTCGTCGCTATGTGAACCATGTCCTCTAACTCCACATAGTGCTGTAGCTCAACCACATTAGCAATGTCCCGATTCAACCCATTAAGAAATCTAGCCATGGTGGCTTCTCTATCCTCAACAACACTAGCCCGAATCATTGCTATCTCCATCTCCTTGTGATATTCATCCACTATCTTATAACCTTGATTCAGACCTTGGAGCTTCAGATATAAGTCTCTATAATAGTGGTTTGGCATAAATCATCTCCTCATAAAGACTTTCATCTCCCCCCAAGTCTGAACGGATAGCTCCCCATTCCTCCCTCCTACTGATCACAATCTGATTCCACCAAATCAATGCATACTCTGTAAACTCAATTGTCACCAATTTCACCTTTTTTTGTTCAGAATAGCTATGGCAATAAAAAATCCAATCTACCTTTTTCTCCCACTCTAAATAAGCCTCGAGATTGTTTTTACCTTGAAAGCTAGGAATTTTCAGTTTAATGGTGTCCAAGTCCCCATCCATATCTTCATAAGTGCTCATGCCATGAAAATTCCTTGTCCATTAAACTGAAAATCATAGTTATTTTCACCCCCATCTGCGTTTTCATCAACAAACTCTTCAAAATCAGATCTGACATTCCATGTGGCCATACAGACCGTATTTCCCCGACGACAAACCCTACTATTCTGTTGCTTTATCGAATTTATCTCATCTTTCAGATCCTTGTACGTCCTAGTCAACAACTCAAGTTGCTGGCATATGACTCACAATTGGAAAGCTACGTTAACGTTTTGTGTCGCTGATTCGTTGTTTTCAGACATTCTTTGAATTTGTAAAATTTGGTTAGTAGCACAAAATATATCCTCACACCTCTCGCGTATCACACAAAAAAAATCAAAGCTTTTCACTTTAATAAGCTCACTACGCCTTTTACCTCATAATTTGCTTTCTTTTGGTTCTTTAGGAACCGAAATCAACAAATCAAAGTCAATAGCTTTCACAGTGCACTCTAAATATAATTTTCAGACTCAAGAATAAATAAATATACTGAAAACAAAGCAAAACAAAACTACGATTACGATTTTATGAGTAGCAATACAAATTCGTACGAATTGTGGATGAAACGAAGACACGAAATAAAACAGAAGTGAATGTTAAGGAAAACAATTAATTGACTCCTAGATAACCTAAATATAGCAGAAACAAAAATATTTGGACAAAACTAAACAGCAAAGATCATGTTTTGAAACTTGAGGCAAATCTAACCTCTTACGCAATTTTTACGTAACAGAATTGAAACCCAGACCAAACGATCTTGAAATGACCTCAAATTAAATATTTAGTATTACAATACTATGAAAACACCAAAAATAAATTTATAGGTCGTTCTATAATATCTAGGTACTCAAACCCCTTGTATGATCAGTTTGCGGCAGAATTGAACCTTCAATTAAAACCTTTAGAAGCCGATATCAAAATAAGCCCAAATTTAATATATGGTGCGATATCATCCCTAATACACAGAACATAAAGTTTTAATTGATTCTAAGCTGGTTTGCTTATGGTTCACTAATAGTAGTGTTTCTATGGTAGAATTAAATCTCGAATTAAAACCTCAAGCAAACAATATCAGAATAAGTTTAAATTTGACATATGATGTGATCTCACCCCAAATATACTGAACATGAAGTTTAAATTGATTCTGAGGTGGTTTGGTTATGGTTCACCAAGAGTTGTGTTTCTGCGGCAAAACTTGAATGATCCTTTAAATTTCAACCAATCCCTCTTTAACTCTCTCTCTCTCTCTCTCTCTCTCTCTCTCTCTCTCTCTCTGTTATATATATATATATATATATATATATATATATATATATATATATATGATTAAAGACAACAACAAGATGAAAGATAATTTTTTTTTTGCTTAGATGACACAGACACGAAGAACAAGAAGATGGACGTTAACACTGAAAACCTTAAGGGAACACTAAAAAAAAAAAACAAAAATAATAGAATGATATGACCTTGTTTTGGAGCCTAGCTCTGATACCAACTGATACGAACCTCATGATCACGTGGTCACACAACCCACAATCAAGATTGAGATCTGATCCTGGAAATTTGAAAAAGGTCTAATAAGAGTGTGACACAATGGAAACCTGCCCCAAGACACCAACACTATTGAAATGAGTAGAATGACGCCACGAAGTCAGTTAATCTTTGATAAGCCAGATTTAGTTCGTTCAAGAATTGAAGAATGCAAAGATCACTCTCACACGTTAAAACTAAAAAATTTAGAATAATATTCATCAAAGCTGCTGAAATTTTGGCTTACATGAGTTTAAATAGTCATTGAAAAATTAACCCTAACGGACCCCTTATGTGGACTTATATGAGGTCCACTCAAAACTAGCCTAAGATCTTAAACTGAAAAGCCCATAACTTAATCCAAACAAGTCTTGGATCCTAGCTAAAAACAAAGTATTAATTAAGCCCAAACAAGCCTTGGGCTGTAGGTATCAAAATAAAAATAAAGCCCCTAATATTAAATCCTTGTTCTGCCATGAGAAGAAGAGAGTGAAGTAAAATATTATAGAACTGATTCAAGGCTTAGTTATAGCCTTCCATGTAGCCTTTTAATCCTAGAAACAAAAGGAAAAGGTAGCCACCCATGTTGTTTCCAAGTTGTAGTAGGATTCTTTTGTTTCCTTTGCTGTCCTCACTTCATGGCCCAAATAAGGTTGTATTGGACCTCTCTTGCACATGGATAAAATGTACTAGGGTCTCCTCTTGATACTCCAATGAACCTTTTAATTATGACTTGGTGGAAACCTTCAAAACTAATGCATTCAATGCCTCTTTTAATGTCTTTATCTTGAACCGAGTTATTGGACCATTTGGAACATGTAATGGGTCCTTGATGGTATTTCTAGGCTGGTCCACATCAAACAAAGTTTTCATTGCTAATCAACAACACAATATCTATTATTGATCAATAATAATGAATAGCAATGAAATATCCGTTGCTATTTCATATTCAACAACTAAATTTCAACAATGAATAATTTGTTATTAAAAAAATCAACTATTAATAATCCATCACTAAAAAATTAATATTTATTATTTACATATGAAATTATCTATTGTTAATTCTGTTGATTTTATCAGCAACATATTTTAATAGTAATAGGCTCCGTTTCTAGTAGTGAATTACAAAAAAGTGGAAGAAGATGATACGCAACAAGCAAACTCAGTTCATGTATAATTTTCTCCCGTTTCTGCTTGGTAATCCTAAAAAACTTAAAAGTTTAATTGGCTGTCTCAAATTTATATACTTAATGTTCCATTTCATTGCATGAACCTATTATGGCTTGCTGTGGAACATCATCGAATCTCTTTTCTTAGCAAATGTAAAATTGCAGAGATCATGCCATTCGCTTGTCATTGCACTTGGATAGCTTTATTCGTCTGGGGATAAAACAGAGTGGTTTATTTCCACATCTGTCTATATTCTTTAAAATTGTTTCCATCAAATGCTATGAGCCTCACATCTAAACCTGTTCTACATTTCAATGTTTTGATGGTGAAGGAAAATTCCATTTCCGTTCATGAACGCATGGTTGCACATCTGTGAACGCAAGTCAGGAACTTTCAAGATCATGAGCACGTTTGACTTGCGAAATGAAATATCGAAATTTTGGAACAGTTCTAGAACTTCAATATTCATTGGCATTCGGTATATAGTGAGTAGTTTTTTTTTTGGTTAGGAAAAAAAATAATTTCTGAATATCCACATGATATATTCATTTGGAAAAAGTGGAGATAGCCGGCAGTTCATTGCTTAATTGCGTTATTGAGAAAGGTCGAGTAGCCCTACTCAACATGTCCTAACCTTTTCATGCCTATTCCCTTCGTGATTTATATTTTGTCTAAAAGAAGTAACCCTTATTACAAACCTATATAGTTGGAAAGGATGCGATTACTTTCAATAGGCTTGATCTGAGCAGAAATCCACAGAACTCTCGACAGGACAACAAGAACAAAAGGGAGTAATAAAACAGGATTTTATTAACAATTAAACTCCTACAGTCTGCTACATTATAGTAACATAAACCCAAGGTTAATACAATAAGACACCAGCACAAACAAGATTTGAACAGCCTACAGTTAAGAAAAAGGGGATATAGCAATTTGTTTACATGTTAACAGACACTAATTAAGTAAAAAATAGAAAAAAGACTACAGCACTTCAGAAATATCTAAGCGCAGCTTCCTTGGATGTTAGCTGCCCTCATCTTGAGGAAAAGCAAAGAGAAGGACATGGTATCAATAGTAACTCCCCATGTGGGAAGGGTTTGGAATTATCTGAATCTCATTTTCTTCAATCAGGCAAGTAATTTGCTTCTAGCAGCATTTGAGAAAATGACCCAGACCAATTGGTGAGGCTTGAATCGCAAACTCCATGTTCAAGACCATCATCAACAGCATCAGCAGTGCAGGTTCCATCCAGATCTGGTGTAGCCTGAACCCAATAAACACTAGCCTCTGCTGTTGCATGACTTGCTAGAACCCCATCTGCCTCGTCATATTCACCACTAAAATCAATTATCATCTTAAAACAGAAATCATCATCCTGTGTTGAGGCAGCTTCCCAATCATTTTCGACGCGCTCAACCTCAATTGACTGCAAGTTCTCTGTAGGATTAAATGCATATACAATTGGTTCGGGTGCAACATTGCTCGTGGAAGTAATATCTGAATCATCAGCCATCAGATAACTTTCAAGATCCTGCACATTCTCAAAAGAAAAGCACTCAGAATGGTCGAATTCTGCCCAATTATCAAAGACCGGTTCAAGCTCCAAGTGCTGCTGTTGGTTTTCTACGGCCACACAGAAACCCAAAATCTGTTGCTGATGTTGATCTAATTCATCGATCCTGGGCTTTTGCGGTATGGTGTTTATTGCATCATCAACAATTTCACTGTCAGCATCCCTCTTCCTCTTTTTAGTTGTTGCGGTTGTTGTAGTTTGTACTGTCTCAGTGGAGTGGACTTCTTTCTTTCTCAATCGACACAAGACAATTTGTTCAGAAAGTGATGGCAGGCTGTACTCAAACATGAACCAGGAGCCATTCTGGTCAGATTTCGGATTTTGGTAAGTGAAAAGCCTTCTGATGACAGAGACTTTGCAGTCGGGGTCGATGGAGACATTGAAAGGAGGGTCTTTGAACTCTTGATGCCATCTACCCGGCCCGCAGCTAATTTTGCGCACAAAGTTCCTCCCTTTCTTGGTGAGTTGAGTGAAGAAGAAGAGATCCTCGCCATGACGTTTGGGGAGGGATTCCCAGATTTGCCAAGGTTCTTTGGCTTGGTCGCCAAAGATATGGGTATCTCTAATGGGAGTATGGATGGTGGTGAAGAGATTAGGGTTTGTGATTCTAGGGTAGAGATAGAAACGGACTAGTTCTTCATCATCGGGACGGAAACGATAACCATGAGGTAGTTCAGGGGTTAGGGTTTCTGGGTTTGGTGGTACAAACTGTACCCTACTGCTATGTAACGACATAGCTGTCAGTTGGAGTTAAAGAAAGGTACGAGAATTAACGAGGAACAAAGTCGTAGGAAATAAGGAAACTGTATTTACTTACAGAAACATCAAAGGAGAGAAACAAACTTTCTTTCTCGAAGATCAAACACAGAGAGAACTACTTGCTTACTTTCTTTAACTTCTTTCTTTAATTCTCGGTGATTGATAAAGAAAGAAATTGGTGGAAACAAGAGAGAAGATTATAAAACCAAACCCTAAAGAATTGCAGATAGAAAATCGGAAACACTCAAAAATCAAAGCGCGTAACTATAAAGCCATGTCTCCCACACCAATATATTTATATAAGAGGGTTTGTTGTTGAGGCGGTTGCGGTACAACGGTCACTAAGATTTTTGACAAGCTTCCTATTAATCTGTTGCTGACGCGGAAAAGGTACATGAAGTGTCAGCGTACGGTACCGTACTAGTTAACGTGTCGCTAATGCACGTGCAAGTTATTGAGTGAGGGTGAATTGTGAGCAAATAAAGAAGAGAGACCAAAGCTTAACATGATAAGTGGGTTTGCATTGGATGACTTTTGAGTCTTTAGGATTCGTGGGCTCTACAACCTAGTTTGTGGGCCCTAATAACAGAAACACTCTTTTTATGTTTTGCAAAATGGGTAATGATTTGTTGACGATCGATGTGATTGATTGTCTTCGCTTAGGTCGTGGAAGATGATGATGTAAGGAGAAGCCATTCTGAATTCGATGCCGTGTTTGGTAACGGCAAACAATTCTCATTTTAGATTTCAAACATTCAGGTTTGTAAGTAAGAGTGGCTGGTTTCACTTTGAGTGTTACTCTTAGTTCACAAATTTAGATTTCTTCCTGAATGTTTCTCTTCATCTCATTCTCGCAATATTGGAGGCTCCAGTGAATTTTTAGATTATTAATGTGGAAAAAATGCAGCCTATTTGAGTCTCCATTGTAATTATGGCATTGGGATGCTTATGCATGAATCGTAGGTAATAAATTGAATTCTGGGTTTGGTACAAGGAAGATCCATGTTGGTGTTCTCCCACAATGAGAGATTGGTTTTGTTTGTGGTGTCGTTGTTTGATGAACTGGTAGATGACTTGAGGGTTTTGGTTTCGTAGCAGGGGACAATGGAAGGTCCCTCGAGGAATTTAAGGAACCACTAATTTCAATTATTCAGGTTATTATTATGTCCCTATGAGCTCTTTTTTTCTTGTCGAAATTATATTAATAAATTTATGTACTTCATGCTATAACTGATAAATTCGAGGCTGCCTACTGTAGACATGTATTTACCCTACTCATAACTATGCATTTGGAAAGGATCAATGCAGGAAATTTGGTTGGTGAGAAGGGGAATGGTTCTTACACTTGACTTTTTAAGTGCTTGATAAAATGCCGAATTGGAGGAACATAATGTTCAATTAGCAGCCAACACAAATAATGTAGAGGAAAACAATCAGTGATAAAGAGGGAAAGAAGAACGTGAGTGTAGGGAAGAAAAGGTGCATGGAAAGTGGCTAAATGGCTACTATGTTCACGACCTTCTCTATCAAGGGATAAACGGTGAACAAGTAGTGTCTCCAAGTACAGGAATAGCCTTGAAATGCTCCTCCTCCTCCTCCAGTACCTCGTACTGTGTAGGAGGCAGAGGTATTTTACTTCCATATTTTTATTCTACAAGTTATCCACTGTCAACTTTCTTTATTAGTGGTATTTATTCTCTGGTCTCCAATGAATTATGGCAGTGCATACTGTGAACTGATCTTTTTATTCTATGGTTGTAATTGATCTCACTTTGAACACACTCTGTTAGCGGGTGAGTGATGCACGAACTTACATTAAGACTTATTTATGGCCCTCTCAGATGAGAGAGTCTATGGTTCAAAACACTTATGATAGCATCTACTGTGATACTGATCGTGAATTTTCACATGGAAAACTAGAATAATTGTAGTTGCCCTTTTCTTTTCTTTAGTTGTTTGGACAGTTACATCTTTGTTCATAATCATTTTATGATAATTTTTCTTCTCATCTATACCCTTAGTAATATTAGCTATCTTTACATGTTAATTATAACCATGCCCTCATAGGATGAGCAACTGAAGCTATGGCTATGGCTGGTTTCGGATATGTTGATGCTCTCTTGAGGGGCAAGGAGCACTGCTGAAATAGAAAAAAGGAACATGACGGAAACAGGAAAGAAATTTATGTCTATAACCAATTCGCCCGTGCACAGAAGAGAGCTATTCGAACCTTTGAAAAGGAAGATCTTGGAGGGGGGCTGAGTACACTTTTCATTTTGGAGGTAAGATATTGTGCATTTATAATATTTCTATCACAGTTATTTTCCCTTCTCATAGTTGATCTATTACTTGTAGCAGCAGAGTTTCTATATAATTAGGGGTGGATTCACTGTTGTTATATTAATTAACAATCTAGAAATAGGAAAATTATTTGTGCTTATTATCATATTATGGCATAAATTGTCCCAAATGTTTGAACGAGCGTTTAAGTAGTTATCTTTCCAATTCTATTTGGCCTGCTTTGGCTGGTCAAAGACTGCATATGCTGCCATCCCTTGAAATCAAAATTTGCGGATTCGTCTTTTCTTCCGAGGAACTATTTAGATTGTTTGAATACTGAGAGGATACTAGGAAAAAAAGAAGAAAGATATATCAATAGATAGTATTCAGTGTTAATTTATCTTTAATTTTTTGTTAAAATTTAAGTGCTGAAAATTAATTTTAATTGATTCAAATAGACTATGGATTAGCTTGAATTTGTGGATAAGGCCACATGATAGTCCAGAACATGAGAGATGGTTAAGAAATTTCTTTAATATTTTTGGCATAATAATGTTTATTGTGATATTTCATTAATAGTTAAGAAGAGTTTAAAATGCAGTTTGATAAATTAAAAATAACTTTTAATTTAACTGTTAGATCAAATTAAAATTTTATTAAAAGATTCTGAAAGCCTGGTTTCATATTGGGTTAAGATTTTATGATGATTGAAGATCGAAAAGGTTTTCAAACAGGGCTCAAAAGTTACTATACAAGATTGCTTTTATTTTCATTGTTGTATTTGAATTCATTTTTTCTATTTAGA
Organism: Populus tomentosa; assembly: GCA_018804465.1. Classification (NCBI taxonomy): domain Eukaryota; kingdom Viridiplantae; phylum Streptophyta; class Magnoliopsida; order Malpighiales; family Salicaceae; genus Populus; species Populus tomentosa. Next base: position 11,421,063 of record CM031995.1, read on the forward strand.
TTAGGATTTTAAATTTAATTAGTACTTTACTATTTAGGAATCCATGCTAGATGAATTCTATTAATTAGACAAGTTTTAATTAGGAATTTTTTTTATAAAAAGGATTTTAGTTTGAATTAGAAATCCTTTTTCATAAAGGATTTTAAAATTAATATAAATAGTAATATCTAGTTTATTTTTTTTAAAAATTATTATTTAGACTTTTAGTAAAACACTAGAGAATTTTCTTAAAATTTTGATACAATTTAGGTGTGTAATTTTAAAGCTTGAGAACCTTAACTTCTATCTGTTGGTGGGAGAAACCACTGGTGATGATTTTGAAACACTTAGAGGGGATAAAATACACAGTTTTATTACAAAAACAAAAGCTTACAGAATACAAACTCTTAATACACACCCTCTTTCTCTCTTTTCTTTCCCACACTTAATAACATAAGTTTAACAGCTTATTTATACATAAAGTGAGAGGTAGCAGGTAGTGGTGGTTAATAGTAGGTGGTAGCAGGTGTTGGTGGTTGATATTAGGTGGATGTAGGTGGTAGTAGGTGCTTGATTGTGTTTACCACAACAAATCCCCCTTTTAAACTCAATCGAGGAATGTCATACCAAGCATGAACTTCAATCTGATGAATATTTCTCCCTTCAATGGCTTTGTAAAGATATTTGCAACTTGATCATTTGTTTTGCAGGATATCGGTTCAACTTTTTTGTTCTTCACATGCTCTCGGATAAAATGATGACGTGTATCGATGTGTTTACTTCTTTCATGATACACTGGATTCTTGGCTATTGCAATCACTGGTCGATTATCAATATAAATCTTTGTAGGACTTTCTTGAAGAAATCTAAAAATCTTCAGCATATTCCTTAACCATATTAAATGACATATAGCGAAGTTGGCAGCAACATACTCAGCTTCACAGCTTGATAACGTTACTATCGATTGCTTCTTGGATGACCATGTGAAAGATGTATCTCCTATGAAAAAGACAAATCCAGTTGTGCTTTTCCTTTCATCCAGATCTCTACCCCAATCACTATCTGAGTAGCCAATAAGATTGAATTTTTCACTTGAGGTATAAAACATACCTTCAATTATTGTTCCTTTGATGTAACGAAGAATTCTCTTGGCTACATTCAAGTGAGACTGGTCTGGTATCTTCATATATCTGCTGATGAGTCCGACTCTGTAGAGTATATCCGGTCTAGTACATGTCAAGTATCTTAAGCTTCCTACTAAGCTTTTGAAGTAAGTTGGATCAACATTTCCAACTTTACTCTTCCTCAATTCTACTCCATTCTCAACTGGAGTTGATACCGGATTGCAGCTTTCCATCTTGAACCTTTCAAGAATATCTTTGGCGTAAATGCTTTGGGATACAAAAATCCCTTCTTCTTTCTGCGTTACTTCCAAGCCAAGAAAATGTGACATTAGACCAATGTCTGTCATCTCAAACTCCTGTACCATGCTTGGTTTGAAGTCTTCAAACATGGTAGGGTTGTTGTCGGTGAATATCAAATCATCAACATATAGGCACACAAATAATATGCTGCCATCTGCTTCTTTCTTCACATATATTGCGTGTTCATATGGATATTTTTCAAATCCATTATCTTGAAAATACTTGTCAATTCTAGTATTCCAAGCACGCGGAACTTGCTTCAAACCATAGAGATCTTTCTTCAACTTGTATACTTTGCCTTTATTTTCAGTTTCAATGTATCGAAGTGGTTGTTCAACATAGATCTCTTCTTCTAGAAAGCCATTTAGAAATGCTGACTTCACATTAAGTTGATAGATCTTCCATCTATGTTGTGCAGCTAGTGAGATCATCAGTCTGATTGTCTCTAGCCTGGCTACTGGAGCAAATACTTCTTCATAGTCAATGCCTTCTCTTTATTTGTAGCCTTTTGCCACTAATCTTGCTTTGTATCTTTGTACTTCTCCTTTTGCATTCTTCTTCATCTTATAGACCCATTTGACACCTATTGCTTTCTTATTTTCTGGTAGATTAGTCAGCTTTCAGGTATCATTCTTCTCAATAGCATGCATTTCTTCATCCATTGCTTTTATCCACTTCTCTTCTGTGATAGCTTCATTGAAGCTAAGTGGGTCATTATCTGCGAAGAAACAAAATAGAGTTGTATCTTTCATAACTTGAGTGGCATCGTACAACTCTTCTAGGTTTCTCATCCTTCTTAGTCCTTCTGATGAGGATGTTGATGGTGGTGTTAATGATGATTCTCCTTTTGATGTTGATGGTGTGTTTCTCCTATTAAATACAGGGAATCTGTGTACCAGACTTTGTGGTTCATCTGCTGGCACAATTGGTTCTCCTGCAAGTACTGTTGGTACTTCCACTTCGTCTTCAAGGATCAAATTAATATTGATCCATTTTGCTTCTTCTTGATCACCATTCCACCGCCAAGATTTATCTTCTTCAAAGATAACATCTCTACTCATTATCACCTTCTTTGTGATGGGGTTATATAACTTGTATCCCATCCTTCTATCACCATATCCGACAAAGATGCATTTCTCGCTTTTATCATCGAGTTTGGTCCTTCTTGCATCTGGAATCTTTGCATATGCCACACAACCAAAGACTCGAAGATGAGTAACACTTGGTTTGTGACCACTCCATGCTTCTTCTGGAGTGACACCTTGCAAACTTCTAGTTGGACAACGATTCAGTAGATACACTGCACATGATACAGCTTCAGCCCAATATTGCTTGGACAACTTTTTTGCTTTGAGCAGACTTCTTGCCATGTCAAGAATCGTTCGATTCTTTCTCTTAGCTACACCGTTCAGCTGTGGTGTATAAGCTGGTGTTGTCTGATGTTTGATGCCTTGTTGTGCACAAAAGGCTTCAAAATCATTTGTTGTATATACTCCACCTTGATCAGATCTCACGGTTCTGATTTTATAGCCACTTTGCTTCTCCACAATTGCATTAAAATCTTTAAAACAATTGAATACTTCTGACTTCCTCTTTAGAAAGTATATCCACGTCTTTATACTAAAATCATCAATGAAAGTAAGAAAGTATCTATTTTGTCCAGTTGACATAGGCTTTATGGGAACACACACATCTGTGTGCACTAACTTTAGTGGCTTATTTGCTCTCCAGTTGACTTCTTTGGCAAAACTGGATTTGTGATGTTTGCTGAGGACACAACTCTCACAGACTTCATCTGGATGATCAGTATGGGGCATACCTTTGATCATTTCTTGCTTGCAAGCATCTTCAGACTTGTGAAATTCAGATGTCCAAGCCTCAGGTGCCAAAGTCATTCTTCACTGTTGGTGATGACACTCAAACACTTTACGACAACATATTGGATGTTTATAGAAAACATCTTATTCTTGGACATCTTCATATGGACAATTAATCTTCCACTGTAATCTTCAATTATTAGATTACAGTTCTTCATAAGAAGAGTGTAACCTTTCTCCAGAAGTTGGCCTATACTCAACAAGTTATGCTTAATAGCTGGAACATAATAAACATCTACAATGTAGCTATGATCTCCATTCTTCAAACGAATTGAGATGTTGCCTCTTCCTTTCACTGGAACTTTGGAGGTGTCTCCAAAAGTGACTTGACCTTTTACAGTTTCATCTAGATCTTCAAATAGATCTCATTGACCACTCATGTGATTGCTAACTCCAAAATCCAAATACCATATATTCTCCTGATTCTCACCTAGTCCTTGTTGGACTAATAATGCAGCTGGTCTTCTGATAATGGCATCCTCCTCTGCATAGTTGGCTTGTTCACGTACCTCTGATGGAGCTTTCCTTTTACATTCAGTGCTATAGTGACCAAATTGATTGCAACTATAACACTGAATATTTCTCTTATCACGGTTATTGTAATCGCCTCCTCTTCCTCTAGGAGTAAATGCTGGTTGTCCCCGGCCTCCTCTGGTGGTGTTTCTACCTCCTCTTCCTCTGAATCCTGTATTCCAAGATCCTCTTCCTTAAAATTGCTGAAATCCTCCTCGTCTTTGTTGACTCCTTCCTTGAGTGGTATGTCCACTTGTTGAAGTTTCCATGCCCTCCTTGAGAGACAACTTTGATTGTAAGGCATGCTCAATGACCTTATCTCCATTTCTCTTCACAATCTTTTGCTCATGAGCTTGCAAAGAACTCATAAGCTCATCCACTATTAACTTGTCCACTTCTTTGGGCTCTTCAATAGCGACAACAACAAAATCAAGTTTTGGATCTAGGGATCTCAAAATTTTCTCAGTAATTTGAGAATCTATGATGGCTTCTCCATTTATTCTCATCTGATTTACTATCTCATCTGATTTACTATCACCATAATTCTTGTGTGATAGTCAGAGATAGATTCTGAGGACTTCATCTGCAATAATTCAAATTCACCTTGTAAAGATTGAAGACGAATCTTTTTGATTCTGTCAGCACTTTTGTATTTTTGTTGGAGAGCCTCCCATATGTCTTTTGATGTTTCAGCAGAAGCAATGATCTTGAATGTATTTTCATCAAGACCTTGATAGATGATGGTCTTTGCTTTGTTGTCTTTCTTTCTGTTGATTTTCAGGGCTTGTTTCTGTGCCTCTTGTAGAGCATCTTCTGCTTCTTTGGACTCTGGTTCGTCATAACCATATTGTACAATATCTAAACACTTTTGTGAACCAAGGAATGCCTTCAATTTGATGCACCAACTATCATAGTTGTCTTTGGTCTGCTTCGGGATGAGTGTTGTGTACTTTCTGTAGTCATTTTGCACGTTGAATGACTATATCACCTTCTGGGAGTTGAATTTGGCAAAACAGACACTGTAGATCGATCCGGAATGCTCAAAATAGTAGGGAACCGGTCTGACCTTGTTGAAAATAGGTCAAAAATAGGGTGAACCGGTCCAAAAAACCAATTATGTACGACGGGCGGTTCGCTGCGGTTGAATCGGGAATATTTCGAGGAATATTCTGTCGGCTCGGCTGCGGCTGGACAAAGGCTCGGCTCGGCGCGCAGGACAGCTCGGCTTGTGGCTCGACTAAACTCGGCTTGAGACTCGGTTTAAATGGCTCGGCTCGGCTCAATATATGGCGCGCATGGACGTCACTTGTTGTCTACCTCTGGGCGCGTGGATGCGCGTAGTCTAACTGTGCAGAATCTTCAGGCGGCGCGTGTGGGCTACCTCCGTCTCTGATGAAGCTGATTCTTGCACCAGTGAGTTCGTATTGATGAGCTCTACATTATGGAATGATCAAAACTTATTTTTGACAACTTTGAAAATTCAGGTATATCCCAGAATACTTCTGTTTTCTGACAAACGGAGCTCTAATACCAATTGTTGGTGGGAGAAACCACTAGTGGTGGTTTTGGAACACTTAGAGGGGATAAAACACATGATTTTATTACAAAAAAACAAAAGCTTACAGGATACAAACTCTTAATACATACCTTCTCTTTCTCTTTTCTTTCCCACACTTAATAACATAAGCTTAACAACTTATTTATACATAAAGTGAGGTAGCAGGTAGTGGTGGTTAATAGTAGGTGGCAGCAGATGGTGGTGGTTGATATTAGGTGGATGTAGGTGGTAATAGGTGCTTGATTGTGTTTATCACAACATTATCTAAGCTATATGCGAAAATGTTCTAATTAGAATGAAGTCTATTCTAAAATCCCACTTTATATTTCGTGGGCACTATGATTTGTAGTTTTTTGCTGCTGCAGTTATGTGTGCTATGGATGAGCTTGATCTTTGCAGTTTAATCACAAGTCAATTGCCTAGGAGCCTCTTTAGCATTTGTAAGAAATTAGTGGTGTTGGAACTTAGTAAAAACATTGTCCTTGATGTTCCTGGGTTTGTTTGGGATTAAACGTCCCTCGAGTAAATTCAAAATACCAATTCAAATGGCCTTTCCCAAAAAGAAATAAAAAACATTGAAGTCAATGGCCTGTCTTTTAATGTTCTATCCGTCTTCTTTCTCAAGCTCCCCTACTTCACACGGTCACCTCCATGTCCTCCATCTTCCTCCCATCTAGCCTTCTGTAAAGCCATGTCCAAAGTCTTGGCGGGGAGTTAGATCTGTTTTTCATACCTCATACCTGTACCCGCGTCATGTTACTTGGGCACGAGTATTTGGAGGTAAATTGAAGAAGGGACAGAGCATCAGAGGCACTATCACCATTGATTTCCCTCAGAAAAATTAATTTCTTTGCCTCAATAAAGTCCTCACTGTTAATCTTGTAAGTATTTAGTTTCGCATTTTTAATTATATACCTTCTTGGTTAATCTTGTCCTCGTTTCTTGGACTTTTTTTTTTGCCTAATTCTCTTCTTCTTCTTCTTCAAACCATTCAACAATATGTATCTTTCTTATAATTCTAAATGGTTTTCCACTTCATTTCGTTAATTTATTTTACAAGTGATATTATAATTTGATTAATGATTTTCCTCTTATAATATTCCAAGTGTTGTATGACTTGGTTTCTTTCAAGTTACTTTGATTTTAAAGATTTTCTCTTTCACCTTTGAAGACCATGGCAAAAGACAATAGACGAAAACGTTACAAGAAAGCGAATAAAGATATGATTTGTAGATTGCCTAATGAGATTCTTGGTCATGTACTCTCGTTTCTTCCTATAAAAGATGCTGTGCGAGCCAGCATTTTGTCCAAAAGTTGGAGAGAATTCTGGACTTCACTTGCCAATTTTAATTTTGATGATCACATTCGGTGGCAACTATCAGCAGAAAGAGAGACCACCTTTGGGGATTTCATGGATAGGTTTTGTTATCTTCATAACTCTCCTGAAAACTCTATCGCAAAATTTATCTCAGAGTACATGGAAGCTATCCTTCTTCGTGTATAAGCAATGGATTTCTGCTGCAATGAAGGACAATCTTGAAGAGCTTATACTATACACGTCTGATCATGTTCTGTTGCCTCGGAGAATTTTTAGTTGTGAGAAATTAGTGGTTTTGGACCTTAGTTATCGAATTGATATTGATCTTCTTGGGGTCGGTGCACGCTTTCCATGTCTCAAGGTCCTTCATCTTCAAGACCTCCTGATGCTTGATGATCATGCTTCCATAGAGAAACTATTAGCAGGTTCCCCGGTCCTTGAAGCACTGAAAATTGAACATGAAGACTGTGAATCCAGGAACGCCTTGCGTATATGCTCAAGCTCGCTGAAAAGCTTGATCATAAGATTTACATTTATTGTTTATTACGTGAAGGATCCTGGTTGTAGAGCACTTGGGTGGTGTTTGGTCACCGTTTTGTTAAATTTTAAAATTAATTTTGTTTAAAATTAATTTTTTTTACTATATTTCATATTGTTTTAATGGATTGATGTGAAAAATATATATTTTTAAAATAAAAAATATTATTTTAATATTTTTTCGAATAAAAAAAACAATTTAAAAAACAACTAGTATCATATTCCAAGACATCCCCTTACTCTTGATACCCCTAACCTTGAGAGCTTCTTAAACTAACTGGTGTCCCACGATGCTGCAGCCTCTGTACTCACTAGCAGAGGCAGCTCTCAGTGTTGCTTATGAACATGCCTTCACCATACAAGTAGATGATTATATTGACATGCATGGCAGTTCAGTTTTTGAGACCGATCATGCCTATTGTCAAGAACTTACAATTGTGTGATTCTACTATGAGGTAAGTTTCTTCGTCATTTTACTGTTGTGCTTAAAATTTTCCATGGTCCGATCACACCCTCCCTCACATAGACATCCCCTTCACAGACGCTATCAGACACTGTTCATATGAAGTTGCCTGGCTTTGACAATCTTCCTTATTTTCAGAATTTGACTCGTTTGGGGATTGAAGATAGTGGAAATGATCGTTGGTTGGTCTTGCAAGAGATATTCAAAAGCTCTTCTAAGGTAGACTAAGCTTGTTTGGTAGTATGGTTGTAGTTACTTTTCAAATAATTTTTTATACCAAAATACATGCCAATGATATTTTTTTTATTTTTTAAAAATTATTTTTGACATCAACACATCAAAATAATTTAAAAACACTAAAAACATATTAATTTAAAGTTAATAAAAAATAAAAAAATTTCAAATTATTAAAAAAACGCTTTTAAAATACAGAAACAAACATGCCCTAAAAGATATGGACAGTTCCTATAAGATACATGCTATGTTTTCTGCAAGTAAGATCAGAATTGTTCTTCTTACTCACTTTTAACCATTCAGATGGAGAAAACTGCTGAATCATTGAGGAGCATAATTCAATATGTTATAACATAAATCAAGTAACTCAAAATCATTATAATGATAAAAGGAGCATAATCCAATATGCTTATTGTTTTTGTTTTTCAGGTCGTAGGCTTTATTTTCCATTGAAAGATAATATGTAAATGACAAGTTTATGGTTTACAGTAGCAGAAGACATTCATTTTTAAAAGGAAAAACCATTATTTATGTATAATGTTCGAAATATAAGAGATCCACATTCATATTTTATGGTGATTCCTTGTCATTTTATCGTATTAAATCCCTTCACAGTACTGCAATAGGGATTTTTACTGTTTTCTATAATATCCCTTCACACTGCATAAGACACCCCCCCCCCCCCCCCCAAACATACTAGTTTTTTCTCTTCTACGAAAAGAGTGCGAGTATGTTACCTCCATTTGCATTATCTTTAATTGCCAGCATTCCCTAGGTAACGATTAATTGACTTGTAACAACTAAAATCAAGAAATCTTGTTAAATAAAATATGAGAAATGTAGCGATAGTAGAATAGATAGCGCCTTGAATGGTTTAAGAATAAATAGGTTGATCGTAGTATAATATCCATGAAGTAGTCTTCTTATCCTTTTTTTTTTTTTTAATTAAAGCAACTATGATTGTAGGGTTGTGTGGTTTATAAAATGTTTTATTTTAAAGAATGGCTTGAAGATTATATGGAACAACTTAAAATGATGAGAATGAAACCTTTTATTAAGGCTTTATGGATTGTTTTTATTTCTCTGATTTGGAGGTAGGGGCATTTCTAGGCCCATGACACGCTGGTCATGTAGGTTAGGTGAGCACAAGAAACCATTGCACCAACTAAAGGGAGTTTGACAGAAGAAATAGTAATTTATCAAGTAAAAAATATAAGTAAACAACACATTTACTAAGCAAAGCAAGTTGTTGAGAGAATGTTGCCTCAAATGAAGGGTTTGGTTTGATTTTCAGGAAAGTATTTTTTTTTAGTTGTGCTTGTTTTCTGAAAAGTGGTTTCTGAAAAATTAATTTTCAAACTTTCTTGTGTTTGTTTATTATTAGGAAAGCTGGTCAATGGAAAATACTTTTTAGTAAAAGAAAAATTTGACTTGGTTTTCAGGAAAGTGTTTTCCTGGAAAATTTTGGTGGAAAACACTTTCCGGAAATTGTGAAAAATTTTAAAATATTATTATTTGCTGATTATATTAAATTTGATCCTCAAACTTTTAATTGCTATATATATATATATATATATATATATATTTTGTTTTGAATATTTATTTTTCAATTTCATCTCTTAAAATTTTATTTTTATATTAATTTTGGTCCTTATTTTTATAATTGCTATTTTCTTTTTCCTTATTATTTTTTTTATTGAAATTTTTTATCTATTAAATTTGGTGCTCATTCTTTTGATTGTTACTTATTTTATTTGAAATAATTTATGAAATGTTGATTATTATTATTTTAATTTCTTCATCTTTTATTTTTTTTAATTTTTTAGATTTGATCTCTATTATTTTGATTATTATTTATTTTATTTGAGATAATTTTTTTTTCAATTTCATTCTTATTTAACTTTTTAATTTGTAAGATTTGTTTCTTATTATTTTAATAAACTTGAGAAAAATAAAATATTAATAAGTTATTTTCTAGCTCATTTTCCATAATATAACCAAACACTGGAAAGTGTTTTCCAATTTATTTTTCATTACACTATCAAACATCGGAATTCACTTTTCAAAAGGAAATTACTTTTCAGCAAACAAACGGGCCTTAAAGAAAACATAAAAGATCATTGAAAGGAGGATATTTAAGCAAAACACTCTTAATACACACCCTCTCTTTCTTTCTAGTAACTTTCTCTTCTCTTTCCCACATATAATAACATAAATTTAACTGTCTATTTATACACAAATTGAAAGTAAGAAAATTTAAATTTCAAGTGGTGGTGGGTGGTTGATAGTTGGAGGCTGCAGGTGGTAGTTGGTGGCTGCAGGTAGTTGATTGAGTTTACCACAACAAATTCCTCCTTTAAACTCAATCGAGGAATGTCATGCCAAGCATGAATTTTAATCTGATAAATATTTCTCTTTTTAATAGCTTTGTAATGATTCTACAACTTGATAATTTATTTTACAGGATATCTGTTTAAATTTTTTGTTTTTTACATGCTCTCGGATAAAATTATGCAGTGTATCGAAAATTTGTGGCATGAATGAATGAAGAAGGTTTGAATTTCAGCTAAGAAAAAGTAAAGCAAGAGGAAGGCGACGTGTATCTACAAATATGAATTCGAAGCAATATGCAAAAGGTGGAGCTGAAGCTATACAGGTAAGTCTGTTAGCGGAGAGAACAAAATAACATTAAACAAAAGCAAAATGAAGAATTCCCAATGTTCAACGTCAAATGAAAGTAAAATAAGCTGCAAAGGAAGAGGAGGAGAAGGTGGATGAAGCAGAAAGGAACGACGTAAATAACACGGGAGCAACAAAGCAAGACAGATCAACAAATTAATAACACAAATGGAAAGAAAAAACTAAACTCTTAGCCAAAAACAAATTATATTTAATCTCATTAATCCAAAAGGGTAATTTAAAATCAGCAGAAACAGGTATGGCATTAAACAAAAGTCAAAAGAAGACAAGACTTTAGTATTTTGGTTCGGTGGGAGGACTGGAAAATTTTCAACGACCTGTCCATTCTTACTGATGCTTACGATTTCATGGTTACATATTTTCTATGGTGGTGTCGATTCCTAAGCTCTCTTTTCTTGATTACATTTTCAACCAAAAGGCCATAAATGCTTGCGAAACCCCTTTTCAGTAAGAACTTAAGCCCTCACACATTCTGTAAAAGCAGCACCAAAAAACCCTAAATGGCTAGGAATCCCTCAACATGAAAGATAACAGAGCTAAAGAGATGATTGAAAGAAAACGTGAGGACCAACCTATTTGAACTTGTAGTGGATAAACGCCAGTGATAAAATAAAAAGGAACAAAAATGCAGGTACATGGATAATGAAGTAATTTTTATAACTATGAATAATGGCAGCAATAAATATGAAAAAGTGTCGAGGAAAAGGGAAAAAAGAAAGAAAAAACTCAAGTCCCTCTAATAAATGAGATTTTCTCATAACTATTCTGAAAAATAGAGAGAATAATATCAAAATACCAGACATGACAGTCGAGAAAAGTTTTGAGCAAGAGATAATCACTTAAAAACTGCACCTGGGTTTCAAACCAGTAGACAAAGCAAGGCTTGAGGATAACAAGGTCAAGACCAAACAAAGTAGAGAATAGAAAACCCAAAAGGGGAAGAATAATTTGCTTGTAAAATGAAAGGACACCAATTAATCCGGCCAGAAGAAAAATTAGGGTTTGTTTGAGGACACCTTGCCATGGCAGTCCTGAGAGGATGTTGAAAGTTGAGGAAACCAGTCTCCAAAGTCAAAGGCATTAAATGGAAAGAGCTCATGTGTCAAAACAAGACGTGTAAGCATAGGGAAAATTGGTAACTGGAAACTGGACTAAAATGGAATGGTAAGGGCAACTCTATTTATCTGATCAGAAGATATATATCGGGGAATGCGAAGACGAAGGGCCCAGAGCGTAAAGAGAAGGAGGGGGAAAGCTGAAACATACAAGAATTCCCATTTCAAACCAACTCCATCAAATCAAAACCACCAGAGCTCTAGCCAAGAGAATGTTGAAAAATATTTTGAGGAATATAACATTAGGTTTAAGTTTGTGTTTTAGAGATTAAATAAATCTTAGAATCACTTAAAATTTATATAATTATTAATTTTAAAATTTTAAAAAATTAATCAAAATATGTATAAACTAATTCTAAATAATTAAAAAAGAGAAGAAGAGAGAATGTTGAAAAAAACGGTGGCAGCACTAATTCAATGCTTAACGATTATAAGGATCCAATTACTGATCACAAAGCTGTCCAATGTCTTTATTTTAGTTCTTTAGTTTTGAGTTGTAACTGTAATAATGGCTTGTAAGGATGACATGGATGAAATTAAATTTTGATTAGGGAGGACCAAGGCATGAAAAAATTAAGGGGAGAGGGACCTAAACAAGGAAGAAGAAGATGAAGAAGAAGAAGAAGAAGAAGAAGAAATCATGAACACTATGGATCTGGAGTTATATGCAATGCTACAAGGAATCACTATGTTCTTTTAGTTTTATTTATAAAATTATAATTATAATCATAATATTTATGTTTTCTCATCGTATTCAAACACTATGGTCATTTTACTTGGGAATATTGAAAAATCTGCTCTCTAAAAAGAGATTAATATTGAGTTTTTGTGACTGGAAAACTCTTATATTAATCCGGAAGTAATTATTGATGCTTAGTTCATGAATAAAATAAACACGAAAAAGAGAAAGTTGTGTTGAAACCCATCGAAGATGATTTTATGAAAATAATTTTTACTTTTTTATCACTTATTTTTCTCTTTTTTGTTCTATCTCTCTTCTCATAAAATAAATTTGAAATTTACTTTCGAAGTAAAATAAGATTTTCTCCCGCTTCCTATCTTAGAAAAAGGAATCATTCACGTGTCAATGAGGTGTTGTTGGGGTGTCAAATATTAACATAATATTTTTTTTTATATCCAATGTTTAATCAAACTATAATATTCCAAGGTATTCTTGTCGTTCAACATTCAAAGTCCCCGTTACATTTCCCACGATCATAGATGAAAACAAAAAAATAAATTAATTACAAATTAAAAAAACAGGCATGCACGCACGTAGACACACCTTTAATTCTACTAACTAAAAAAAAAAAAAAAATTAACAATAGATTATTATTACTCTTAAATAAAAATCGACAACTAAGATAAAGTTACAAACAGGATTCAATTTAGATAATGTTTAAAAGTGTGATAATTGCTATTTTTTATTTCTAAAAAGATATTTTTAATATTAGCACATCAAAATACTCTTCTAATAAATAATTAGACGAGAATTATAGTTGCTAATTATAATTTTATTCAAATAAAAAAAATATAATCAAACTATTTTATTTTCTCCAGATTTTATCACTAGCTCATATTTTTCAATATAGTAATGAAGATAAAACAATAGTTATGAGTTCAAGTTCCTTCAATGTTACTAGAAACTTATATGATCGTTAACTTTAAAATTTGTAAGATTAATTGAGATGAATATAAATAAACCCGAATACTCAAGTTAATAATAATAAAATGATAATTATTCTCTAAATAAAAAGATATCGTGTCCAAATAATTTAAAGGGGTGAGTTTATAAATATGAAGGATATGTTTGAGAACACTATACAATCACATGGACTAACATAAACCTTGGGAGGGGCCACAACTTAAAAAGAAAACAAGGAAGAGTAGAGTAGGTGGTCAACAAGAAGCAATTTAGCCTCGGGCGTAATGCGAGCCGTAATTTTTGAACTGGCCTAACTCCCGACACCCTCTACTACGTGCAAAACTATACCACTCTGCTTCATATATTTTTCCAATAATCTTACGTCATCATACAACTATTTGAGTGCCACGACAGGCAGCACACATACTACTTAATACTTTCATGTCTACCTTAACTAGACATTAGCGCTTTGAGACATCATTTGTTAAATCATGAATCAGTTTCTTTTTTCTCATATTATATTTTGAATTTGAATTTGAATTCAATTAAGAAAAAGAAAAAGAAAAAGAAAAAAAACTCAAAGAGAAGTACCAAATATGTTTTAAAAAAAAAACGTAAGAAAACCCTGAAGTTATTTTTGTTAATATATACTCATGTATCATCATATTGTTCCTAATTTAATCTAATCAGGCCACAAAATAACTCAAATTGAAAGGAATAAAAAAGTTTAGAAAATAAATTGAGTTGAGGTGCTTCACTATTTTAATTTTTTTTAATAAATATACCAAATTAAAAAAACAAATGATTGAAATGTAAAAGAAAAAATATGTGTAATCCCTAAATCCTCATCAATTTTAATTTTGTCCAAAAATTCTTTTTAATTTTTTAATTCTTGACTTTGAAAAAAAAAGAGAAAATCAATTAAAAACAATGAAGAGAAAAAATATTATTGATTTAGTCACATTTTAATAAAGCAACTTGTCCTTTTTTATGTCAACAAAATAAAAAAAGTTTGATAATGATAGTTTTTTTCTTTAAACATCATTGAAAAAGGAGATTGGACTCAAATATTTAGAAATTTTTCCAACTAGTTGATTTTCACCTTTTGGGGTGATTTTAAGATGTTTTGCAATTATAATGTGATTTAGAGACTTTTTAAAGTGTGTTGAAGTTTGTTTTGTGTGAAAATAAGTTGATCAATGGATTTTCAACCCAAAAAACCCTTTCTTGTTTTTTTTAGCCAACACAATAATGTTTAAAATTTGGGCTATAACCCAACATGTAATCTTTTTTTTTTAAAAAAAAAATTATAAGGTGTGGATAACAAGTTGCCGATCTCTTATAAAATATCTTGGCTCAAGTATGCGTGCTTGTCTTAAGCCTCAGTGTCTAGGTTTTTTTTTTTTTTTTTTTATCATTTAATATTTAATTAATTTTAAATTAATATTCATATTTTATTATTATATAATTAAATAAAAAATATAATTAAAATCCATGACTTGAATAACATGTTTAGATGATTGGCTCGGGTCAATCTAAAATGAACACTTCTCAAGGTTTGCAAAAATATCATATTGAAATATTATTTAAAAGTCAAAGGGTTAATTTTAACAATCATTTATGTTATCTTTGTTTTTAAAATTTTTTTTTACTTTATTAGTCATATATATATCCTTTAGATTTACAAAGTCAACTAGATCATTTTAAAATAAATTTCATACAATAAATTTCAATCCTAAAATAGAAAAGGAATCATGTCAGAAAATTCAAGTTCCATCTATTTACTGGGTTTTAATGATCATACCAGAAAATTTTCCCTTTGCTTAAATTTTATTTTATATTATAAAATAATTGTTCTGATCAATGGATCATAACACAAATAGTGATGTAGTATATTACAATCAAGGAATTATTTTTGATTAATTGAAAGTATTGTCTGAATCATTTATATGAACAGATGTTAAATTAATCATGGTGGTGGGTGAAGGTTCAAAACCCTGAAACCGACACTGCAGATGAGAAGCACCTGCAAATATATTTAAATTCGGCCATTGATACAACACCACACCAAACAAGCAAGTAGGACCAGCTTGAGCTGAAGGGGTAATAAGAGCAAGGACTTGGCTCACACGGTTCTAGTATGGCTGGGAAATCAAATTATTGCCTCCTGAGATACCACACAATATTTCATATAGCTACTAAAATACTAAAATTATTGAAAATCAATGAGTTTTTTGTTTTTTTGGAAAAACAGAGTTCTTATTGCAAATCAAGGTTGATAAAGCCTCTTACATAGACATTCTCCTTTGATTTTATACATCAGCAAGATGAACAGTTTATCCACGCACGGTACTACAGAAGGGATTAATTCATACATAAAGTAGTAAAATAAAACAAAAGAACATTCAATCATCAAACAGTGATGCATTAACATTAATTATAATACTGTTTATATGTAGAAAGAACTCCATGATTGATCATTTGATGACAAAAAAAGGACTGCAAATTGCAAAGAAGACACCAGACCCGGGAAACCAGCCAAACCTTGTTAATTTCATTGCCAGCAAATCTGCCTTGGAAATTCTAAGAGCAGTTTGAATATATATATATCTCTTATTGTAACCCTATCTCTCTAGCTACCCCCATTCCCCATGTTTTATAAGCCATAACAGAAGAAAAAAAAGCAAGAATCGAAACCAAGAACATGAACATAAACAAGATAAAAGAAGAACAAGTCAAATGCCTGGCTTTCCCATGTACGCCGCTAAATTTATAATTTGTTTGCCTCGGTGAATTCTTCTCCGAGACCAGACTTCCCAAAAGCAAACCCCATGTGTATACATATCTCTAATCCTTCTCGGGGCCAAAGAAACTTGCAGGTAAGTTTGAATGTATAGCATGCACGTATGATCTGATCTTGCCAGACAGTTGATCACGCTTCTTCTTCCTCCTCCTCCTCCTGACCAGCAGGAGACCCATTTTCATTAATCTCTCCATGAGCTTGCTTCTAACTATGATCTCTAGTGCCGAGAAAGAAAGAGATCAGGAACAGGAGATAGCTAAACAAGAAAAGGAAAGAGGAGCAGTGTGTCGTCCTAGAACTTGAACACCCAACAAGAAGATTAATATATAAAAAGGGAATAGAAAAGGAGAGAAAGGGGTAGAGGAAAGGGCGTTCCCGAGAAGATGACGAGCGTTTCCCGTTAATGTTGTTTTCAAAGGTTGGGTTTTAATTTTCTTAAACGTGGGGCCAATCAAATTTAACTTCAGTCCCCTTTTGGTTTCACACGTTGGGTGCTTTCTCTTTGTCTTCCCCTCTAACAGTCAATGACTCTAACGTGTTCCTCAAATCAAATTAGTGGCCTTAGCCTGCCCTAAGGGAATAGATCATCTCTTTTGGTTTCATTAATTTTGTATTTTCTTTAATTATTTTTTGTGCTCAGAAACATCTGGCCTTGATTGTGGGAGTCTCATCATCTGTTGTGACACCTTTATATACAGTGGTGATTTAATTTTATTATTCTAATAATCTTTAATTATTATTGGATTGTACATATTAAAAACTAATTTAATTTAAAAATTTAAGTTATTAAATAAAATTTTAAGATATAATTTATTATTTTCTAACCTATTTTTTAATTAAAAATCATTTTGAATTTTAAATTTGCACAAACTCATATTAATTTGTGCTTAATTTTTATCAAATAAATAAAAATAATAAAATTTAAATTTATAATTATTTCATCATTAAAATTCTAATATCATTTCTAATAACTAATTCCATCCAAACATTTAATGTTAAAGGGAAGGAAATAGATATAGAAAGTTCAGTCGGTTCTCCTGTTTGTTGTTCTATTGGGTTGGTTGAAATTCGATTTCACCGCATCTTATTCATGGTTGATGATTTGGGAATTAGAGAGAGGAAAGACGCCAATAATTGAGCTATAATTTATCAATGATTTTATTCGAAAATCAAAATAAATGAACCAATTTTCTGTAAAATGGAGAAAAAAAACTGCGTGATTCTGCTTGTCTTTCATGAAGAATCCCTTGCTACTTTAACTAAGAGGTCAATATTGGATAGGGTGAAGACAATTGATAATTAATAAGATTTCATGTATTGAATTTAATAGTTACGTTTAATAGTTTTATATTAAAAAAACTAATCTTGAGATAGATATGGCTGATTGATTCCAAATTTATACAATGATCACTTTTTTTTTAATTAATATATTTGATTTGTGATTCTTTAAACTATTTCCTCTCCTTTTTTATATTCTATGCTATACAGGCAAGTGCTTTAAGCAAAATCTTTATAAGAAAAAGTATGGCACAATTACTTACAATTAATTAAAAAATATTTTTCATTTAAATGATTGGCAAAACCTGGGGCAATTCCCAGACATGATCTTGCTTGATGGTGATAAAGTGAATCAGAATAAAATCACACACGTAAACTTGTTTTTGCAGTAAAGTTTTTTCCAGAATAAATATGCTTCCTCCACCATAATTCTATGACTCGATCACAATTAAGAAATTGGGTAAAGCTTCGCATTTTCTTCTGAGGTACTAGTCCTACCAAACTCATAATAAACTTCAGCACATGGTTTCGTGTAGCAAATTAATATTGTCCATAATAGAATTGATACGAAATTCATGATGATTAAAAAATAATATAAATCATATTTTAAGATCTCACTTAATAGTTTAAGTTATTGGGTTAAGATAATTTTTTAACATGATATTAGAGTTTTGATAACCAAGCGGTCATGAGTTTGAATCTCATCATCCCTATTTATTTGATAAAAATTAAACACAAAGTAAAATGATCATGTGCAAGTTTCAAGTTCAAAAAGCCCTCACTTGAAGGGGTGTGTTAGAAAATAATATAAATTATATCATAAAACCTCACATAACAACTTAAACTATTCGGTTAAGGTGATTTATTGACAATGATCACATGATTACGTAACGCTATAGAACGCTACAAGACATTGCATTATATATCATGAAGGTGATCAGGCATATACAGTATATATGTTAACTGCGATTGAAAATCAAATCAACTGCATGACTCATTAGAAATTAATTAAGCTTCGTTCCTATATGTCGACCTTGATCCATCAAAATGAGGTGCCTTGCAAGTGTTTTCTTACTGGAAGAGACATTGTTCTATGTTCTTACAATGTATATGACCTTTTCTTTTAAACTCTGCATAAGGCAAAGAACACTTTTCATGACTTTAAGAATGCTCCGCAGGTCTCCTAACCCATAATATTGCAGTGCTAGCAAGTCAAAACCAACAAGGCATTTATTGCCATTTGATGTCCATTGATGGTTGCCCGGTGGAGGAATTAAAGACCTAAAAAACCCAGAAAATCATCGTTGAAGTATAGATTAACTGATATATATATTCGAAACTATATATCTTTTGTAAATATATATATGAATATCATCATCTACCAAGCAGACATGCATGATTTGCACAAGTGTTGACTTGCATAACAAAAGTACACCCCCGCCCCCTCTGTGGATGATTATTAGCAGTTACCTAAAGGAGAAAATTGTTTTACTTTCTGATGATTCCCCTTAATTCCTAGAGCCGGAAACCCTCAAGAATGATTTACTCTATATATGTAAGAATATGGACCTCCCCTAGCTTTATGCTATGGTGGTTTGATTAGTTATTATGGTCACAATTCTTACAAGCGGGTCCTCGTTTGGCTTCTTTCCAACCAACATTTATCGCTATTTGGCCATCATTTTAGTTAATGCCGCACTCAATTACTAATGAGGGAAGTTGTAAGCAATGATGTGCCTTCGTTAATGAAATTATAGTTTTTTTTTTTTTCAATAAGAGAAACGATAAAAACAGTTTCATGTCTTCATCTTACTCCACTCCCATTTACGATATTTTAATAAAAGTTTCAAATTTTAACTGGTAGAGCTTGATCTCCTCAGAACAATCTTATATGAAATTGCATATAAACATCGATCCTTCATTTCGAAATTATTTTTTTTATTGGACCAAAATTCATATTTAAAATACGGAAAAGATACTTCAGTTAAAATACTTCAGTTGTTTTTATACTCATAAAACCTTAATAACATATAAAAATAAAACTCCCGAACTCATAATACTTCAGTTGTTTTTATACTTTACATTATGCTAATTTGATAATTTATTATGTAGAGCTCTTACAAGATTTCCACAGACCTCCGTTTTAGCCGCACTTAATTGACCTTTTCTTTGAGATTATAACATGACAACAGTGAAAGGTGGGGTGGTTGGCTTGGATGTCCGACAATGATTCCCAAGTTCCCAACTGACAACGACGAAAAAAACATTTGACAGGCAGGGGCCGGTTAAGGAGGAGGAGCTCATGTGGGCTCCATTGTTAAATTGACCTAATGAGGTGAAATTTGTCTTCCCCTCCGATTTGAAATTTTCTTGATTGAGTTGAGGGCACTGAGCATAGAAGCATAAGCCCTAGACAATATTGGAGAGTTGTTGAGGAAAATCTTGTCCTCACCTAAGGCATCCCCTACGTCCCAAAGGCTAGAAGTCTTCTCTCTTCTTCAAGCATCTATTCACTTTCTTTTTCTTTCTTTTTTTCACGGTGGAGATTTTTTTGGTTTAAGTATTTCTTTTATTTCATGACATCACGTTAGTTTGCATGTCAAAAATAAGTCTCATTCTTATAATATTTTGAAAACACATCTTCGTAATAATTTAGTATTTTAAGATGAATTCAATAAATGCGTTTTGGATATAAATCTTAAGATTCAGATGCAAATAATTATCAAGATACAAAAAATATCTCCTTATTAATAAGTCATCATTTTGAATATTTTGAGCATGCCCTCCAATATCTAGATTTTTTGGGCTTTTTGAATTTTCCACATGATCTCGATATTTGAATTTTGTTTGCCCTTAGTAGAAAGTGTGATTATAGTTAGCATCGACCTTTGATTGTTGAGATTTTCATTTGCCTACCACTATGGAATGTGAATGGATAGAAAAGTTGGTCTTTCATCATTTCAGGCATAAACAATTAGAGCCAATAAATTTTATCCTTATTCAGTGTAAAGATAACTTCTCCAACATGAGTGACAATATATAGTGGTTCATCTACCTTCTTAGACACACTACTTAAACATGCAATAAACTTTACTCATATAAATGAATGTGAAGCATCAATAGAATTAAAAGTGAGAGCACATGTAACTACATCATTGCCATCGCTAGCTTCCTCACATGTTAAGGCAAACACCCTTGCATTTCCTTTTAGTTTATGCCCTACGAGTTTAAAAGTACCATTTAACACCTCTTTAGATAAGATAAGGTCCAGCATGATATCTGTGGTGGTATTCACATTCCTTTACTTGTTTGCTAGAACTATCACCCTATTTTTTTTTTCTTATTAAAACTACATTTAATACCTCTTTGGAAGTCAATTCAAAAGTATTTATTGACTCATATTAATAATTCAATAATTGATTATGCCTTATCGTAACAAGGATAATAATCAATATATATATATATATATATGAAAAATTATCCACTCACTTGACTCAAAAACTAACAGAACTCGAAAACAGATATCGAAAAATCCCACTAATATCTCGCAGGTAGAATATTAGAATTATCTGAATACAAAATGAGACATACTAAAAAACAACTTGAAAAGAACTTACAACATATTTAATAAACTTAACCAAGAGTCTAATTCATAACTCTATATGTTTATGAACAAACTAATCATTTTTCCCAAAAACTAAAAAATTAAATGATTTTCTCAAAATTTAATTCAAAAGAAAACAAAATATAAAACTTGATAATAATTCACCAAATAGCCCTTGATTATTCATCAAACCAATCTGAAAGACTGAAATTATAGCTAGGGATCAATTTGAAATTTTATTAGATTTTTAGTGGTCAAAGTGTAATGTTATCAAAATGGAGGATCAAACTAAAAATATCATAAATTCATAACTATACTGAAATTTTTCTTATAATTCATCTTTAATTTTTTCCAGCATCTTGAATTATGCCCTGGGAACCAATTTGGAATTTTATCAGATTTTTAGGGTCAAATTATAATTTTATCAAATTGGAGGATCAAATTGAAAATATCATAAATTCATAACTATACTGGAATTTATCCCATAATAAATCCTCAATTTTGTCCAAAATCTCGAATTATGCTCTAGGGATCAATCTGTATTTTTTCAAAGTTTGGGGACTAAACTGTAATTTTTATAAATTAAGGGATTAAATTGAAATTTTATCATCTTCAATCTCAAACCTAAATTTTTCCACAGATCATTTACTGATATACCAAAATTTCTAACTCAAATTTATCATTTAAACAAATCATAACTCAAAATCATCATCCTTACCTAAAATCTTCCAAAATAAACTAAATAACACAATATCCATCACAATTAACACATAATATTCCAATTAATTCATCAATCAAACCCAAAAAAAATCTTTGAAACCTTAATCTTCAACAAAAACAGAAAATCAAAGCTAAATAACACAATTATACATATCAAAGTAAAAATCTTACATTTTAAACTTATTTTCTATAGCCGTCCTCTCTTTCCTTTATCTTTTTCTCTTTTCTCTTCTTCTTTCCCCTTTTCTTCTCTCTTGCCGATTCTCACTCTCTCAAATCAGATTTTCCTCTTTTTTTTAATCTTATTTATACTTATAAAGCTTTATTCAATTACCACAATACCCTTTATTCATTTATACCTACTTCTAAGCCTTCAAGGGCATTGTTGTCTTTTCCTATTTATTTTTCAAAACATGACATAAAGATTCTGTCATTTTATGTCTTTATATAGATGATATGCTAATTTTAGATAGAAATGATTACATGATCAAGTCAACTAAGAAAAATATTAACTAATAAATTTGAATGTTACAGATGCCATATAAGGAATCAAAATTATTAAGACATCAAATAGATTGATATTGTCTCAATTTTATTATATTAATAAAATTCTCAATAAATTTCGACAACAAAATTTTCAAAATATCAATAAACATAAAGTGTATATTTGTCCAAAAATAAAGGTAAGGGAATACACCAATTAAAATATTCTCAAATAATTAAGAGCTTAGTGTATGTTCTCAATTGTACAAGATTAGATGTTGCATAATCAATTAGTACACTAAGTAGATTTACTACTAATCCAATTATAGATTATTGAAAAGAAATAATAGAGTTCTTTAATATTTAAAATACATCTTTAACTATGAGTTACACTATACTAGTGATCTAGTGGTATTAAAAAGATATAATGATACAACTTGGATATCTAACACTAAGAATTCAAAACTTACTAGTGTATATATCTCTACACTAGTGAAGTAGCTGTGTCTTAGAAACTCTTTAAACAAATATGTATTGTAAGATCCATGATAGAATAAAAATTTATTGTTTTTGATAAAGTTTGACTGGAAATGAAATAACTTTGAAATTTATTTGAGGATATTCCATGTTGGCCTATGTCAATGCTAATAATTTGTGCCCATTACAACATTCAATCAATAATTGAAAGAGAAAAAAGTAGCATGTATAATAATAAGACTAAATATATATCTTAGATATAACATGGTTTTATATTTACTTTTGAATAAGATTATTTTTATTAACCTTGTAAAGTTAAAATAAAATATTATAAATCTATTCAATACAGGTTTAATGAGAAAGCTTGTGTGTAGTTTATTGAAAAGAATGAACTTAAAATTTAAAAAAAAATAAAAAAAGCATATGTAATGATAAACCCTACTTAGTTGACTAAAAATCTCAATTTAGCTCCTAAAATTTTATATTTTCAAGTCACGTCAAAGGATCAGGAGTTTGTGCAAGGGTATTATAGTTATAGTCAATTTATTTGGTTAGTAAAAGAGAAATGGAGGTCATCTAATACCACATTAATGCTCTTTTTTCAAGTCACTTGCAGATTGATCACTGTGATTAATACTAAAAACAAAACAAAACATTCATTAGCTCGTAAATGTTATCTCATTAGGCATGACAATTAAGAGAATCCTGCAACCATCTAACTCTTCTCTTCCTCAAGTACAGTTTAGTCTAGAAAGTTCCTGTAGTTCTTCATTCATTCAAGTAACCAAATACAAATTTTCTGCTTCTTTACTTTATACAAATTATGGTTGTGACACAGTGACAGTCGTCATGTGCAGCTGAGGTTTGAAGCAATCGTGAGGCAGAGAAAGGAGGAATTCCGCTTCAACCAGCAAGGGACTACTGGAACTCTAGTACTTCTGCTTTTCCGAGACCTGAATTTGAATACTGTTTGCCTAAGAAAAAGGACTGCAAATCATTAATACTCTCAACATGCACAAAGATCACTATCTAACAACCCAACTCTCCCGCAACGCAGATTTTTCTAGCACAAGATAACATTAGACGGACAATGGTTAGAGAAATATTACTAGCATTTCACTTCAGGCTCAGGCTCAGGCTCAGGCTCAGGCTCAGGGTCAATGGAGATGTGATGGTGGTGAAAAATGCAATGGCAGCAAGGGATATTGCAATTTTCTCTAATACTTTGGATACATCAGGAAACCTATTGCTAATTAATTATGAAACAAGAAGAGAACAAAAGGTGAGTAGTATCGCAAAAGAAAGCAAGAATAAGGAAACGGGGAGTTTGGGATGTTGAGGTTTTTCGTATTGGAGAGCTATTTGAATTGCTGATTCAAAACAGAATGCTATGATAATGTCAGGCCATTCTAGAGTGAACTGCTTAACAATGACCATATTGATTTGTTGTGGATTGATGGCAAGGTAAGGTGTTTGTTGTGATGGAGGTGGTAATTGTAGCTCTGTTTTCATAGTAGATGAGGAGCCTGTGATTGTGCTGTTTGCAACAATATCTCTGTGTTGTTGGCTGTGAAATGTAAGGGCTGTGTTTCTAGGGCTTGAGATAATTCTCGATTATAATTGGTAAGAGAGGGTTGTGCCTGTGACTCTGGTAACTGGGATTCAAGGTCGACGGCAGGAGAAGAAGGTGGTGTATATGATGGATGTAATGCTTGAAGTGGTGGTTGCAACATTTCTGAGGCCACGTTATCAAAATGCAGAGGTTGCTTTTCTGGGTTTTGAGATGTTTGAGTAATGGTAACGTACCTTAGTCTGCCCCAGACCAGGATCAAGAAAGCTGTAACTGAAAGAATGTCCATGTTTACATGAGTTGAGTTATAGCTTTTCGAGAGCTGCATATATATTTGTGTGTGTGCGTGTGTGTGCACTTTGATTAGAGACGTTGGATCCCCTTGTCCTGTCACCGGCATCCACAGCTTGTTCTGCCTAAGTATTTTATTTGGTTTCTTTTATATAAAAGCAAATCCTCGGATCTTATTGCAAGAACCATGATCCTGAAAATAATTACAAACTTATTTAGGTTAGCAGAATCCATTGTTCTGAAACAGCATCCATTCAAAAGAAGAGATCTAAGTGTGGTTAATTTGTTTCCTATAGTTTTTTCTATGTTTTTAGTTATAGGTTCCTTGTTATTACCAAATTTTAGCAGATCAAGTAATATGCTACATTATATCATAGATTACTGCCAGGATTGCTTGTAATTGATTTTTCTGCAGAATTCAAGTAAAATTTTAAAAGCAGAGCATAATTACAGAGCTATAACTGTCTTAAAGGCTTTCAAATGTTCAGGTTAAAGGCATATAGCAAAAACACTTTGTTTTTACCAAATATTTCTTTTCTGATCAGTTCTTGAGGTCACTATCCAAGGTTTTCATCAATGGTTGCAATTAACAGAGTTCCTAGAAGACAAATATTAATGTATTCGGTTACGATGTTGATAGCTTGAACATTTCCTTGGTTATTGTCATCATTGGTTGCACTGAAACTTTGACTGGCCATCCTTTCTATCCCATGGCAGAAGCCACCAAGCCATTCTACATATTTCAGCAATGACCACATGGCAAATGCAAGAAGAGGACTAGTGTTTAGCGCGTGAGCGTGCGTGCGTGCAATGGGACAAAGCATTTTGGTGAAGGAAGATTGAAAGTATGAGATGCAAGAGGTAATTTAAACTAAGATGATCAATTGGCAATGCAGAATGAAGCAATTTATGAGTCTAATTAATGGAGTGTTTCTGAAGGAGACAAAGAACTTGGAAAGAAACGTAAGGATAAAGAAAGGAAGGATGTAAGCTCGGGTCCTGCTAGATTCGACCAAATAGAAGATGTCTTGTGTGGGTGTAAACATGCTAGCAAAAATATTCGGTGGCAAATGGGTGTGGACCGCGAGTAAAGACAGCATATGTAGAACAATTTGCTTGCATGAACAAAGCAATTCGTAGTCAACAAAGAAAGGAAAAAAACAGAAACGAAACAAGGAAAAAGGTAGGAAATGGGGGGGCTAATGGATCGTAGATGCTTAGTTATAAGCTACCAAAGAAAGAAAAAGAAATAATGTATTCTGTTTATCCATCCACACAGCCACCGGATCTTAATCTGGTGCTTACAGTGATGATCTCAAATTTGCAGATTTTCTTTCTGAGAAAATGGAAGTTCTGTCGGCTGCCGAAATCCGCCTCATCTATTCTACCATCGCCACCAACTTCAACATATTTCAAACCTTAAAACATCAAAACCATTCCACAATTCATTGACTTCTCCATGGTCCTAAGCTACAGAGATTGGATGTCATTCTACGAAAAACCTGTTTATTGCTCAAAATCATTCCTGATGACCAATATCAGACCAAGACTATAAAGACACGATGATCAGCTGTATTGAGACACAGTCCAACTCAACTCAAACACCTTTAAATTCAAAGCAAGATCAACATGAAGAATCCTCAACTGCTATTATTGCCAAGGATAAAATATGATAAAGATAATGAGAGAGTCCATTGTTGTTTCGAATTGACATATATTTTTGAATTCGTATTTCTTTTACATTGTAAAACAAAAGTCTATATATCTTTTAGTGCAGCTCCGAGATCTGTGGGGGGAAACAAAACCTCACAAGCTTTTTCTCTTCGTGGTATTAGAGCTTATTGATTCATATATTGTGTTAATCATGTCCTCCTTCATCACTTCCTCTCCCGATCCCAACTTCAATCATACACCTACACATCCTACTCACCATTAACACTCACACTTACTCGTGACAATGGAAAGCTCCTATATCTCTGGAGCAAAAAAAAATTTGGTTTCATAGATGGTACAATATCCATACCTTCTAAAATGCTTCATTCAAACTCCACTCATATTCCCATGTCAAATCTTGCCTATGATTTTTGTTTCCAGCAAAATCAACTCATTTTGAGAACCTTAATATGTTCCCTCTCTGAACCCATTCTCACCAATATTAATGGTCTTGAAACCTCCAGAGAAGTCTGGCTCACTTTGGAGAAAATGTTCTCCACGAGCTCATAAAATGAACAATATCTATCAACTAGGCACACTCAACAAGGGTAGTCTTTCTATCCAGGATTATTTTCAACTGGCAAAGGGTCTTGGTGACATACTTTCATTCATTGGACAACCTTTGAGAGATTCTGAGCTTATTTCTTGTATCTTAGCTGGCTTGCTACATCGGTTAACACTCGCATAGAACCGATGCAACTTGATGAGTTATTCGGGCATCTTCTCACACATGAGTTATGTAGGGAACAAGTTGTAGCCTCTATTGATATCTCTGTAAATCTAGCCACTCGTTTTCCCTAGAATAATGAACGTGGAAAATTCTCCTCTAGTATCCCTCCTTGTGGCACCTACAGTTGAGGGTATGGAAGAAGACGTAAAATTCCAAATCCTTCCCTTACTTAAACAAACAAGCCGAGCTCTTTGTTTCCCTTTTGCCAAATTTATCTTAAAGTTGGCCTCACAGCTCTAAAATGTTGTTACAAATTTGATCAAGAGTTTCAAACTCCACCTGCACCTCAAGCCTATGTCACAACCACTTCATATGATCGGGCATGGTACCCCGATACAGGTGCTACTCATCATGTGACATCTGATTTGGGCAATCTGAATTTACAGACTAAGGATTACACTAAACAGGATCAAGTTATTGCTGGTAATGGAAAACGTTTAAATATACATCATGTTGTTTTTTTTTTTTTTTTTTATCTTTTTTCACCTTCTAAATCTTTCTTTTGAAAAACTTTCTTCATGTTCCCCACATAAAAAAATATCCTTTTAGTTTATCAATTTGCTAAGGATAACAATGTGTATTTTAAATATCACCCATTCTTTTTTTGTGTTAATGATCGATCTTCAGGAGCCCTCCTACTAAAAAAAAAAAAGTAATAATGGTCTCTAGAAAGTATTTAAATGGAGAAAGAAAGCAAGACGAAAGTTAATAACAACAAATTCTTGTATATTGTTTTATAAAACTGGGATGAATTGATTGTTAACTAATTGAAAGTAATCCTTACAAATATATAGTAAATGAAATAAATTAAATTGCTAACTTATAGCACCAAATCATGTTATGATCTACACAAACTAACAACTCCTAAAGACTAGGACAACCATTTACTGCAAATGAAAGATTAACATAAATCTTAATAGCTCTCGAAGAAATGTTCAACACTCCTTGCTTTAGGAGCTGCAAATTCTAATCTTTTATCTTAGAAACTCAAACCTACTTACTGGAAGAAGTTTGGTAAACAAGTTAGCTAGTTGATCTTTAGACTTACAATAGATCAACATAACATCACCATGTTTTTACACCTCTCATAAATAAAAAGGAGTTTGATGTTAAAGTGTTGGTTTTCCATGAAACACTAGATTGTAAGAAATTGTTATGGCTGCTTGATTATCCACTGAGATATCTATTATTTTTTTCTTCTCCATGTGCAAATCACATAGAATATTCTGAAGCCATAATGCTTGATTCACTGTTTTGGTACTGCAATAAACTCTGCTTTTGCAATGAATTGTGCCACAATGTCTTGCTTTTTGGATGACCATGAAAAAATTCTTGATCGTAGGTTAAAGCAGAATCTATAAGTACTTTTAATGTCATTAATAAATCCACCCCAATCACTTTCAGAAAAGCCTTGTAGTTTTAACTTCCGACTCCTCTAAAATTGAACACCAAAACTGATTGTTCCTTTGATGTATCTTAGAATTTGTTTGGCTGCTCTTAAATGTATTTCACTTGGATAATGCATGAAACGAGATAGAAGACTTATGGCATAAAGTATATCAGGTCTAGTTGTTGTTAGATACATCAAATAAACAATTAAGCTTCTGAACTTCTCTTCATCAACTTTGTTGGTTCTATTTTCTTTGTTGAACTTGTCTTTTTGATTAATTGGAGTGGCTATTGGTTTGTAATTCTTCATATGAAATTTCTTCAAAATCTCATTTGCAAACTTCTTCTGGCAGATGAATATTTCATTCTTGTTTTGCTTGATTTCCATTCCAACAATATGTCATGAGACTAAGATCAGTCATTTCAAAAGCTTGTATCATCTTTTGCTTGAATTCTTCAACTTATTATGCATTGCTTCCTGTCACTAGAAGATCATTAACATAGAGTGATATTATATGAATATCACTGTTAGTCCTTTTTACATAGAGTTACTTCAGATAAGACTTTTCAAAAGCCAAAGCTTATTAGATAATCATCAATTCTGCTACACCAGGCTTTAGGTGCTTACTTTAATCCATAGAGAGCCTTTTTAAGCAAGTAAACTTTATCTTCTTTTCCTTGAATCACAAACCCAACTGGTTGTTCAATATAAATCTCTTCGTATAGAATACATTTTAAAAGGCTGATTTAACGTCTAATTGAAATACCTTTCAATTCTTGTATCCAGCAACAACAAATAATAGTCTGATGGTGTCCATTCTTGCTACAAGAGCAAAAGTATCTAAATAATCAACACCAAATATCTGAGTATACCCCTTAGCAACCAACTTGACTTTATGTTTATTAATGGTATTATCTATATTTGGTTTAGTTTTGAACACCCACTTTATCCCAATGATGTTTTTGTCTGATGGTATGTCAACCAATTCCAAATGTAGTTTTTTTGGATCATTAATATCTCCTCCTCCATTTTATTTTTTTTGCCATCTAGGGTCCTAGTGAGCTTCTTCATATCCTTCTAGTTCATAGATTGATATATTTCTCCTTTAATAAATGTCTGCAAAAGATTTTGTTTCTTTGATTGGTGAATCATCCATTGATTCATCCTGCCATTGAGGTTTAACTTAATCTCCAAACAGCTCATTGTTTGTGAGTCTTTCTAGTCCCATTGTTCCTCTTCATGGAAATGAACATCTCTTGTAATGGCCATCTTATGAGTTTAAGGATGATATACTTTGTAGGCTTTAGAAACAGAATTATAGCCTACAAAAATACATGGTATAGCCTTCTTGTCAAGCTTATCCCTTGTGATATGTGGAACCTGGATAAAACATATGCTGCCAAAATTTTTAAGAAAGCTTAGAGAAGGTTTATAAGTGTACCAAGCTTCAAATAGTGTCTTTTCTTCTAAAATTTTTATTGGAAGTCAATTTTGAAGAAAAACAGTTATATTAGCTGCTTCTGCCTAAAAAATCTTGAGCAAATCCTTCTCATATAACATGCATCTGACCATCTCCATTATATATTTGTTTCTCTTCTCATTGACTCCATTTTGTTCTAGAGTGTAAAGAGCTATAAATTGATGTTTAATGCCATCTTCATAGTATAGATTGAACTCTGATAAAGTATATTATTTACAATTGTCAAATCTAATTGCTTGAATTCTGCATCTACTCTGATTCTTCATATTCTTCTTGAAACTCCAAAAGATCATAGCTACTTCTGACTTGTATTTCATAAAGAAAATCTAACACATTATAGTAAAGGCATCAATGAAAAGAATGTAATAGCGGCTACCTTTTAATGAAGGTGTTTTTAAAGGATCAACCACATCAATTTGGATTAACTAGAGTTTTTATGCAGATCTCCAAGTTGATTTTGGAAATGATTTCTTGCTTTGCTTACCAAATTGACAGGCTTGACAGTTTGGTAATTGATCGGTACATAGAGGCATACCTTTTACAAAATCATTCTTCTTCATACTGAATATTCTTTATTGATAACAGTGTCCCATCTTTTTATGCCACACTTTTATGTTATTAAGCTTTGTTGAAAAAGTTGTGTGCTCTTCCTCAAATGGTAAAAATGAGAAACTTTCACCTCTCATCTTAGCTTCCAGTATTTTTTATCGAGCAACATAAAAAATATGATAAAATTAATCTTTAAAAATCACCTTCATGCCTTTCTCTATTAGTTATCCAACACTTAACAAATTCTAATCTATATCAGGTACATAGAGAGCATCTAAATTGTTTTTGTACTTGAATTTGTTATGATGGCAATGGTTCTATTTCCTTTTGCTGCTATACAATCACCATTTCCAGTTCGAACTTTTGTAATGTTCTAAAAATACTTTTTTCAAAAGTCATGTGGTTTATGCAACCACTGTCAATAAGCTAATGATTCGACGAGTTTTAAATTGAAAAACACGTGGCTACAAACAATTGATCTTCATCATCTTGACCAGCAACTTAAGCATCTTCTTCTTATTTTTTAGGTTTAGTTATGCAAATAACAACTTCATGTCCAAGTTGTTTGCATTAGCTACACCTTGCATGAGGTCTCTTCAATATTTGAATGATAGATAACATATCTTGTTACAATGTTGACATGGTGGAAAAATTTCTTTTAAATGTTTTTTCCTTATTCTAAAACTAATTGGCAGTAAATTTACTGTTTGAAGCCTGATTTTTCCTAAAAACTTATTTTTATCCTTTTTAGAATCTTGATGCTTGGTTGGTAAAGCTCTTTTTGCAAAATGATCCTGCCTCATAAGTCTTCATTGTTCTTGAGCTTGTAAGGCATTTAAAAGTTTTGTCGATGTAATTTTTTACCGATCTTTTATATTCTCCAATGTAGTAATTGAAGCTTCATGTTTTCTGGTACTGTAACCTAAATCTTTTCAACAATTCTAGAGTATGTGAATGTTGTTCCCAGCAATCTGACTCTGTTAACAATACCAAGCAACCTATCTTAGTATTCCTTTATAGTCTCAAAATATTTCATTCTTTGCAGCTCAAACTCACATAACAGGTTTAGGCTTTGCATGCCTCAAATTCTTTCATCTTTTGCATATTCTTCCTTCAGATAATCCCGAACATCTTTTACTAATTTAAGAGATATTATTCTTGTGAAAATGGTTGTTGAAACAACAGCAAAAAGACATGCTTTTACTTTCAATTTTTTTGTTTTTCTCTCTTTGTGGCCCTTGATCTGGGTCATGGTTGGATTATTTGGTAATGGAAGAACATCATAATCCTCTTCAATAGCTTCCCAAAGATCTAAGGCTTCCAAATAAGTTTTCATTTTCACTGTCCAAACTTGATAATTCTCTCCATCAAAGATAGAAGAGGTAATATGAGAAAAGCTTGTTTTAACTTCCATTACATGTCCCTTAAAAAGAAAGCTCTGATACTTATTGAAAGTATTTAAGTAAAGAAAAAAAGTAAAAGGAAAGTTAACGACAACAAACTCTTGTATACTATTTTATTGAACTGAGATGAATTGATTGCTTATTAATTGAAAGCAACCCTTACAAATATATAGTAAATGAAATAAACTGAATTACTAGCTTATAGCACCAAATCATGGTATGACTTGCTAACAAACTAACAACTCCTAAAGACTAGGACAACCATTTATTGTTGCTGTAAATGAAAGATTAATGTAACAAAATCTTGATAGCTCTTGAAGCAATCTTCAACAGTCTTTACCCCTTGCAACAACTCTCTAAGATTTATAATCCTTCTGTTATTCTTTTTCATGTTAAGACTTCTATCAATCAACAACATAATCATTTTGGCCATCCTTTTCTTTCTATTGTTCAACATATTTTATCTTATCACCATCTAGTTATTTCTAGTATTAGGTCTAATAACATTTGTCATTCTTGTCAACTTGGCAAGAATCATAAACGTCCTTTTTCATTTGTCTAACTATACTTCAAAGGGCTCTTTAGATTTGTTATTTACTATTGTATGGGGTACTTCATTAGATTTGTTATTTACTATTGTATGAGGTACTTCATCCCATATATCTAGTCATGAAAATCTTTATTATGTTTGCTTTGTAGACAACTATTCCAAATATATTTGGTCATTTCCCTTCTTCTTTTTTCCCCCAAATCTATTGTTTTATCTATTTTTATTAATTTTAAAAATCATGTTGAATGTTATTTTGGTTGGCCTATCAAAGCAATTCAATTTGATTGGGGAGGAAAATATCACAAACTTCATACTCTGTTTCCATCATTTGTCAATTGTCATTGTATTTTATGTCCTTATGTTTGAATCAAGAAAATGGTTATGTGGAATGCAAGCATCAATATTTAGTTGAAACC
This sequence comes from Populus tomentosa, assembly GCA_018804465.1. Classification (NCBI taxonomy): domain Eukaryota; kingdom Viridiplantae; phylum Streptophyta; class Magnoliopsida; order Malpighiales; family Salicaceae; genus Populus; species Populus tomentosa. The sequence continues at coordinate 11,453,883 of CM031995.1, forward strand.
AGGCTCACTTTGCATATCACTGCTTTTGTTCCTCACAAATACTGGGACAATGCCTATACCATAGTTGTTTATCTCATTAATTGATTACCTTTCACCAGCATCAATCACCAAACTCCTTTTACACAAGTTTTTAATTATTATTTTTTTAATATTTGGTTGTGTATGCTGACCACATCTTTGACCCTACAACAAACGTAAAATGGATTTTTGTTCATCTCGTTGAATTATTCTTAGCTATATCCACAACCACAAGGGCTACAGATATTTTGATCCATCCTTTAGATGTATTTATATTACAAGAAATGTTATATTTGATGAGTCTATTTTTCCTTTTTCTCTAACACATGTACCTTGTAATTCTACTAATATTCTTGTAGGTACCTCACTTCCTTCAACTATTTGGCTACCCTAACCACCAAGTGCTTTACTAAGGTCTAAAAAAAAACTTGTATATACAGATCGCACACCACTAATCTCTATAACTATTGGTCCTAGTTGCAGTGCAGATTCGAGCACACAAATATATTTTCAGACCCAAACGATTTACAGATGGTACATTGGCTCATAAATCTCATTTTTAAATAGTACCGCTCTTACGTTAGATCTTGTTGAGTTAGAGCCCATATCTCTTACATCTACTATTAAACATCCTACATGACATTAGCCTATAAATAAGGAATTCATAAACCTTATGCAAGATGGTACTTTATAACCTAAGATGAATGTAGTAGGTTGCAAATGGGTTTTCAAATTAAATGACAAGCAAATAGACCAAATGAAAAATACAAGGCACGACTTATGGTTAAAAAATATCACCAACAAATAGGTCCTAAGTAAAGAAAAACTTATAGTCCAGTGGTCAAGCCTACTATTCAGTTATATTTATACGTCACAAAATATAGATGTTCTTTCAATCCAAAATCTCCCAGTAAAATTACAAGCCCATAAGAAAAGAGTTAATGAGATTTAAGAGGATGTGAGTACGCAAGCATTTTTTTCAAAGTAAGATGGTTCTAGATATTCACAAGGGGGTAGAGGACGTGGACAAACTAAAGGACAAGGAGGACGAGGCAGATTTAAAAGAGAAGGAAGAAGCAGCCTCAACAAGTCAACTAGTCAACCGTATGAAGCAAAACGATCGACCAGTTATACTGATAGTGGTAATTTGAAATCCAGGTTTGATAAATCAAAAGTTAAATGCTATAATTATCAAAATAATACCATTATGCTAGGGATTTATGGAGTCCGACCGCAAGGGTTAAGGAGAAGCAAATCTAGTGATATAAAAGGAGAAAGAAGCCACCATATTATTAGTGCATGATGAGAGAATGCAAGACAAAAAGAAAAATATGGTATTTAGACAATGGAGTTAGCAACTATATGTGTGGAGACAAAGACAAGTTTATAGAGCTTGATGAAGTAATTAGAGGCAATGTCACATTTGCAAATCATTCAAAGGTTGTTATTAAAAGAAAAGATACGATTTTGATTAAATTAAAAGATGTAAGTCATCAATTTATTGGTGATTTCTATTATATACCAATGGTGAAAAGAAATATATTGAGCTTTGGACAATTGCTAAAGAAGGAGTATGAGATTAAGATGAAATATTGTATTTTGACATTACTTGACACTAAAGGAGCTATGATTGCAAAGATAGTCACGACAAAGAATAGAATGTTCTTGCTAAACATAAAGATGAATGTGCCTAAATGCCTAAATACATGTGTGAAGGATGAGATTTGGCTTTGTCATATGAGACATGGGCATGTAAACTTTGATAGCTTAAAGATGATATCACAAAAGGAGATGTTGAAGGGTTTACTATCCATTATACATCCAAATCAGCTGTGTGAAGGATGTTCAGTGGACAAGCAATTTCACAAAAGCTTTTTAAATGAGTTTACACCAAAAGCAAGTCAACCCCTACAAGAAATACATATCAATGTCTGTGGTCTTATCAAACCATGTTCATTAAGTAAAAATCTGTATTTTTTACTTTTTATTGATAATTTTAGTAGAAAAACTTGGGTATACTTTTTATACAAAAATTCTAATGTGTTTAGTTGTTTTAAGAAGTTTAAGGCATTAGTTGAAAATGAAAGTAGTTATTCTATAAAATCACTTAGGACAGAGAGAGGGTGTACTTTGTTGTAATGATTTTAATGAGTTTTGTGAAGATCATGGTGTAAAGAGACTCCTAATGGTGCCAAGATCCCTATAAAAAAAAATGATTTGGTGAAGAGAAAGAATAGAAGCATCCTCAATATAGCAAGAAGCATGCTCAAAACCAAGAAGATACGTAAAGAGTTTTGAGCTAAAGTTATAGATTGTTATATCTATTTATCAAATAGGTGTCCTACTAAAGGCTTGAATGACATAACTCCACAAGAAGTATAGAGTGGAAGAAAGCTGAGTGTTTCTCACTTGAAATTTTTTGGAAGCATTAGCAATGTGCATGTAGATGATCAAGTAAAGACTCAGCTAAATGACAAGAGCAAAAAGATGATCTTTATGGCTATGAATAAAAGTCTAAATGATACAAGCTTTACAACCCTAATGTAGGAAAGATGATGATTAGTAAAGATGGAGCTCAATAAAGAGCGAGCATGGAATTGAAAGGTAGATGATGGTGAGAAATAGGACTTCCTACCAATTCTTGATGAAGAGGAAGAAAAATATAAAGATCATCAAGAACCTATAGTTACACCTCCACCAACACTAATGAGCTCAACTTCTTCTTCTTCTTCTTCTTCTTATTCTTCTTCTGATGATGATGAAAACACATGTAATGACACTCCACCAAGTCCACCAAAAAGATGAGGTGTTTTGATGACTTATATGAGGTAACTAATCCTTTTGATGATGATGTAACATTATATTATCACTTTGCTACATGTGATTCTATAGTGTTTGAAGAAGTAATAAAAGATGCAAAATAGAGAATTGTTATGGATCAGAAAATTGCATCAATTGAGAAGAATGACAAATGAAAATTAGTTCCTAGACTAAGAGGAAAGAACCCAGTGGGTGTCAAGTGGATCTTCAAAAAAAAAAAAAAGAATGCCAAAGGAGAAGTAGAAAGGTACAAGGCAAGTTTGGTGACAAAAGATTATAGTCAAAAGTATGAGATTGATTATGATGAAGTATTTTCTCCAGTTGTTACAGTGGAGAGACCATTCGATTAATCATTACCACTCATGCCCAACATAGATGGAAAATCTATCAAATGGATGTCAAATCAACTTTTCTTAATGGTTTTCTTGAAGAAGAGATCTACATTGAGCAACCTATTGGATATGAAATGAAGACAAGGTATGAAAGTTGAACAAAGTCTTGTATGGATTGAAGGAAGCCCTAAAAGCTTGGTATAGTCGTATTAATGACTGTTTTTTAAAAGATGGAATTGTTAACTATGTAAAGATCAAATAAAGTGGTGATACTCTTATTCTATGTTTGTATTTGGATGGTTTGATCTTTATAGAAAATAATCCAAAGAGGTTTAAAGACTTCAAGCAAACGATGATCAATGAGTTTAAGATGAAAGATATTGGTCTTATGTCCTAATACTTAAAGATTAGGATCAAACAAGAAGAAGATGGAATCTTTGTCAATCAAGAGAAGTTTGCAATGAAGGTTCTTAAAAGGTTCAAGAAGGAGGATTGTGCAAAAATAAATACTTCGGTTGAGTGTGAAGTAACGATGTCAAAGAATGATGAATAAGAGAAGATAAAATCTACAACATTTGAAAGCTTAGTTGGCAGTTTGAGATATTTGACATGCACTCGTCCAGATATTCTTTATGGAGTAGGATTTATGAGTAGATTTATAGAGATATCAACCATAACACACTTCATGGCATTGAAGCTAATTCTTCGGTATATCAAAGGTACTATTGATTTTGGCTTGTTCAATATTTATTCTATTAGCTTTGAACTTGTGGGTTATAATGATAGTGATTGGGCTGGAGATATAGATGATAGAAAGAGCACTACGAGTTTTTTTTTTTTTTTTTTAAATGGGAGACATAACATTTATATAGAGTTTAAAGAAGTTATCTATAGTCACTTTTTCAACATGTAAAATTGAATATGTAGCTACTACATCATGTATTTGTCATTCCATATGGCTAATAAGATTATTGAAGAAATTATGAATACCACATGAGAAGCCTACTGAAATTTAAATGGACAACTCATCAGTCATTGCATTAGCAAAGAATCCAATAATTCATGATACAAAAAAACATATTAACGTAAGATTTCATTACCTACGAGATTGCATTATAAATAAGGAAGTTGTAGTCAAGTATGTAAAGACATAAAACCAAGTCGCAGATATCTTCACAAAGCCACTAAAAATTGATATTTTTATCAAAATGAGAAATATATTAGGAGTTATGAAGAAATCAAGTTTAAAAGGGGGATGTTGAAAGGAAATTGATTTCTAAAAATTAGTTGAACCGATAGAACGGTTGGGAACAGGTCAACTAGTTGAGACTAAGTAACGGTTATATTAAATAAATTGGTTGACTAATTGAGAAACAATTGACCGGTTCAGTCAATAGAATACAATTCTTTTTCATATTAAGATTTCCTTGTATTAACTTGATTCCTTGATTATTTAGGACTTTATTCCTATAAAAAGGCTTATAATTTAGCATTATTAAGCAATACAAAAAGAGAGAATAACCAAGAGAGCTTAGAGAGAAACATTTAATAAAAGTTACCTTCCTCGCAATTTTTTTCTTGTTCTTAAGTTTTTTAACGGTGTATTACTATTTTTCTTTTAATCTTATACAACACCTATCTTTTTTCCAACACTGTGCACATTCTAATATACATAGATGATATTATAATCATTGGCCTTAACTCATTTTAAATCTCATAACTCATTTATATTCTTCAATCCAAGTTTTCTCTTAAAACCTTAGCTCTCTAAACTACTTTCTTGGAGTTAAAGCTTACTTTATAAAAGCCAGATTATTGTTATCTCAATAATGATACATCCAAGTCCTTCTTCAAATAGCAAACATGTTAGCTATTAAACTAATTTCTTCGCATATGATCTCTATCGCTACACCAAGTCAATTTCTTAGAGATCCCTTCTCATACCCAACACTCTACCATAGCACTGTAGGGAGCTTTCAATACTTAAGTCTTACTCGTTAGGATATAGTATTTGTTGTAAACAAAGTCTGTGAGTCCATGTTGTCAAAGGAATCTTACACTACCTCGGGTTCATACCAAATCATTGTATGCTACTCCAACGGTCCAACTCATTTTTTCTTCATGCTTTCTCTAACTCTGAATGGGCTTGGTGTCCTGATGATAGACCTTTAACTTTAGATTGTTGTAATTTCCTTGGTCTTAACTTAATATCTTAAAATTCATGAAAGCAAAAGACAGTCTGACACAAAAGTAAAATCAATATTATTGCTAACATCTCTGCAAAACTAATCTAGTTACAATCTATTCTCACATAATTGCATTTTCAATTACCATCCCCACTTACTCTATAATGTGATAATATTGGTTTAACGTATTTGACTGTTAATCCTCCCTTCCATTCATGATCATAACATATTTCTATAGATTATTACTTTGTTCAAGATCAAGTTGCATCCAAATCACTAAATGTAAAGTTTCTGTCATCAAAGGATTAACTTGTAAATGCTCTCAGAAAGCCCTTACCTCTATCTCACTTTACATCTATTAGACAAAACCTCAACATTTATGAGTTCTCGTTGAACTTGTAGGGGCATATTCAGGCATGATCCAACTCAAATCACTTTCAAGTTTAAACCAAGACCAGCATAAAGAATCCTTAACTGCTATCGCTAAAGATAAAATAGGATAAAGATAAATGAAAGGGTTTACTGTTTTTTTGAATTCATAAATGTTTCTAAATTCATGTTTTGTTACATTTTAAAACAAAATTCTATGTATATCTTCTAATACAACTTCTAAATTTATATGGGAAAAATAAAACCTCAAAGTCTTCTTCTCTTTAAATTGTAATAGTTAGAAACTTATCACTCTACTTGCTCAAAGTACAACATTGATTTCTGTGCAAAAAAATGCTTGTCAGTTTTATAGCTGAGAAATAATTTGTGATCAATCTCAAAATAACAAGTGAGGATGAGACTATCATTGTAAAATAGGTGTTTGAACTCCATAAATTGCTAGCACAAGAAGGAGCAATCAAGAAAGTGTTGTCACAACTGAAGGACCTAAAACCAAATATCATGGTAGTTATTGAACAAGAAATCAACCATATTACACACACACACGAGTGCTTGAAAGAATTTTACAAGTCTATAAGCGATTTCTCAAGCATAGATGTATATTTTCAGAATATTTGTTTCGTCTATAAGAATTTTTTTTTAAAATAGAAAAGGAGTGAACATATGTGTCGCACCCGACATCGCGGCGGCCCTAAAAATAATTCTCTTGAATTAAGGAAAAAGAACAGATTTCTGGCATCCGGTTCTTTTAGAAAAAGGTCTTGTTTGATTTGAGGAGTCGCCACCTAGTATTATGGTCACTAGGAACCTTAACTGGTCAACAGAGATTCTATGGTACGGGATTGGTTACATAAAAGGGAAGATATTATCACCCCTTAAACGTTCTGCCTAAGGCAGACTGCATTGCTGGTTTTGTCTTAAATTGCTAAATATTTATTCGCTTATGCTATGATGATTTGTTTATAATATTCCTGACTCTGGCGCCAGTGAATATTCGATCTCGAATAATTCCAATTTAAAAATTCAACCATGAATAAATCCAACTCTGGCGTTGGTAAATATTCCACCACAAAAAATTCAAATTAAAAATTCCACCACGAATAAATCCAACTCTGGCGTTAGTAAATATTCCACCACAAATAATTCCAATTTAAAAATTTGACCACGAATAAATCCAACTCTGGCGTTGGTAAATATTCCAACCCTGAATAATTCCAACTCTGGCGTTGATAAAAATTCCACCACGAATAATTCCAACTCTGGCGCTGGTAAAAATTCGTACCTGCAAAAAAAATCAATATATTTTCTTCTTCTTTTTTTTTTCATATCTGTGAATAAGTTGACAAAAATAAATTTTTTCTAAGACATGTAAAAAATTTTATTTCTATACTTTCTATTTTTGAAATTTTTTATTTACATTTGTGCTGGTTCCAGTGACCAGTTTTACATTCAACTACAGAAATAAGAAAGAATTGAATTATAATTCACTGTAGCAAGTGAATTATAATTCACAGCTACCGTAGTTGTGAATTATAATGCAAAGGAGAGAAGAAAATACTTACCTGGTTCTGGTGCAGCCGGAGGCGAAGATGAAGATCCTGCTCGTCGTTCCCCCTCTGTCTTCTCCCTTTTTCTCTTCTGTTTTGGTTTTCCCTGCTCGTTGTTTTGTCTTCTGTTCTTCACGTTCGTCTTTGTTCTTTTTGTTCTCTCAGTTCATCATCTGGTTTCCCTCCCTTGGTCTTCCCCTCGGTTCCTTCTCTCTCCCCTGTTTGCGTCCTCTGATTTTCCTTGTTTCCAGTCGCTCACTATCTCTGTTTTCTTGCTCTCGTTCTCTGTTTCCAGTGTTCTTCCTTAGTCAAGTCGATGGGGGTTCTTCTCCTGTCTGGGTTCCTGATGCGGGGAGATGAAGTCGAAGACGATGGTAATGGCGTGCATGGACAACGCTTCTGTTGTTCTTTTCTTCTGCTTCTCTACTCCTTCCTTTTGTGCTCACTGTTTTCTCTGGTTCTCTCTTCCTCTACTTTTTCCCGTCTCTTCCTCTGTTGCTGAGGTTATAAAGGAGTTCTATCATCCCTCTCCTCTGTTTCCCTCTGCCTCTGGTTTTTTCTCTTCGTGCGTCCTCTGTCTGTTCTTAAAGAAACCAGAGGCCACCAACGTGCGCTCCTTTTCTCTTCCTCTTCCCCTCCCTCCTCAACCATTTTTTTCTGGTTTTATCCTCCCTTAGAATGCCATTCGGTCGATCACGCTCTCTGTTTTAATGCAGGAGTAAAGGCAGCAGTTTTCTTTTTTTCAGGTGAAAAAGATGAACAGTGTTAAGGTTATTTTGCCTCTTGGTCCTTGATGTTTTGAAAGTGTTGTAATCAAGCATTTGGATAAATTTTAATTGGACCCCTGCATTTCAGTGAATTTTACAAAATAGTCCCTGGGTTTTAATTTCTTGCAAATTGTACCCCAATTAACCCCAAACTTTGGTATTTCTTCAATTAAGTCCTTGATTTCATTAATTAAATTAATTTCAAGCTTAATTAAGTCTCAAAACTTATCAATTCTTCAATTAAACCCTTAATTGGATTAATTAAATTAATTCCAAGCTTAATTAAGTCTTAAAACTTATCAATTCTCCAATTAAGCCCTTTCTTTTATTAATTAAATTAATTTCAAGCTTAATTATGTCACAAAACTTATCAATGCTTCACTTAAACCCTTGATTTGATTAATTAAATTAATTCGAAAGTTTAATTAAACCTCAAAACTTCCAATCATGTTGCCCTTAACCCAAATTTTAATTCATTCTTCATTTATTTTATTTTTACTTGTTTTTCATCATTTTTTCAGTAATTAAAATAAAAGGGTCAAAAATTAGGTCATGACAATATGTATATTGGATCAATAAAGATGAAATATTATGAGTTTTAAAGTGAGAATAATTTGGCTCTCGAAATCTTTGTAGTTCTTAACCCTCACTTTAAACATTAGTGGATTATATGTATGAGTAAATCTACAACAGAAAAGCTAAGTTCCAATTATTATGATTTCTTCATGATCATATAAATGTATACAATAAATATTCTAATTGGACCAACAATTTGAGAATATTTTCTCCCACCACTGCTGAAGGTAGGTTATTCTTGAATTATTTTTGTGTTATAACATGTTTTTTGAAGTGTATTTAAAATTGTTTGTCGCTTGAAAAAAAAACATTAAATTGATGTTTTTTACGTGTTTTTGGATGGTTTTGATGTCCTAATATAAAAAATAAAAATAAAAATTAACAAAATATCATTTTAATATATTTTTAATTAAAAAGTACTTTTTATAAGCATTATGTACCACAATATCAAACACACAAAATTAGTGGCAAAAATGCAAATATGATTTTAATATGGTAGACTCTAGAAAATCTAAACTTAATCTGTATGCATTTCTTTCTATTAAATCTTTTAAGAATTGAAATTATTTAAATTATAAGGAAAATATTTTTTAGTTAAAATTTAATTTTCTTATCAATGCATTTCTTTTTTGTTGTGACAAAAAAAAAACATGTATTTTTATAAGTAGCATGATTTTTTGGATAAAAACCTAATATAAATAAAATAAAGATTCACAATAATTCAAATAATTTATATCAATGAGAAAAAAAAATATGTTTTTAGTCAAAATCCTCGTTCCTAATTCATGCTTTTTTATATAGCAAAAATGTCTTTTTTTATTAGAAAACTAATTTTTAAAATTAAACTTTAGCATCATATGAGAAGCAAATTACAATCAAAGCACAAAAGAAAATTAATTAATGAAAATTATATAAACAATCAAAATAAAAAAAAATCTCATTCAATATTAATGAGTAATTTTAAAAAATTATATATTAGATATATATATATATAATTTATATAAACTAATTGAAAATATTATCATAAAAGCTCAAATCTTATTTGAAAAGTAAGGTATGAATGAATTACATTTAAAATTTTATTATAATAATCCTAATCAAAAAGCATTTTATGATGAAATAAAACAAACACATTAAAAACTTAAAAACAAGTGAAAGGCCAAGTGTGCGGGATTGAAAGGTCAAGCCAAATGCATAGCTTTGAGTAAAAGCCCAAGAGGTTTTTTTTTTTTCCTCAAAGAATTTGAATAAAAAATCATTCGCTTATTGTTTTTTTTTTTAATCCATATTACAATAAGTTGTATGTCTAATTCAAGCTCCGGTCACCGGTGGTGGTAGAAACAATTAAGGTATGGCCTATGTGGACCATAAAAAAACTCCATTTATTTTTTATTTTTATCTAAAAAAACCTAAAAATTATCTTAAGAATCTCAATAACCTAATTAACAACCCAAAACAACCTCCAATATGCCTAAAAACTATATTTCAAATAAAAAAAATTCAAGCCCATATCTACTTTTTTTCCATCATCATTGAATGTGAAAACCACCTCCATTAAGTTTTTCTCTTAAAGTCAAACCCATAGATACTAAAATCAAAGTTATTAATAGTTAAAATCTAGCCACTCAAGATTTTTTTCGTTACTTAAATTTTCCAACATCTTTCACTCTTCTATCTTAACCTCTAAGAAATAAAACATGACAAAAATTAAGTTTAGAATTAGAATATAGTAACATAAAAGAAAAGAGATGAAAAATGAAACTTGAGAGGTCAAATGAAACTTTTGCTCATCTTTTATGGAAAAAAGTGTATTTTTTTTCCTTTATATCTATTTTTTCCTCTATTTCTCAATTTATTTTACAAGTAAAAGCTAAAACTCTATTTTATAAAATTGGTCATTGATTTAATGTTGAAAACTTTACTGACAAATTAGGTAAGCTAGATAAAACAAAATAAGTGTATAAAACCATGATAAGATAACTTCAAAGAATGAAATAAAAAATAAATAAAGTTCAATGATTGATTTGTAAACTTTGCAAGCTATAAGGATCAAAATGTAAAAATGGAACAAAAATGCTTAGTTAATGAATAGTATTTTGCAAGTGTGCGCACAATGAATTCTGAATAGTAAACCCCATATTAATTTTAGTTATTTTGTGTTAAATGTTTTAATGTGTTAAGGGTAATTAATAAAAAACTAAAAGAAATGATGTTTTTACTTTGCACCAACTCACAAAAAATTATTCATTAATAGTGTTTTTTTTCTTTTTTTTTTTCAATCTATGTTTTTTCCCCTTTTATTTTCACTATATATTTTTTTTATGGTTTGCTTTCTATGTGGTTATATCAGTCTCATGACCCGTATTGCGAGTTTGGCATGTTAACTCGATTAACTCGAGTTTTTTCTTTTCTTTTTCTTCTTTTTTTCCTCAATATCATCCTTTAACGTTGGATTGATTAGAAATTAGGATCATGATTTATTTCAATTTACTTTATATGAGGTTATCATAGTCTTATGACCTACGTCACGAGTTTTACAAGTTAACCTAGGTTTACTCGAGTTATTTTATTATATATTTTTTTTAGATTGATTTTTTTTTTCAGTTTCATTCTTTAATAATATGTTGATTAAGAATTGGGTTTCATGATTTGTTTCAATTTGTCTTTTATGAGATTATCTCATCTCATGATCCAATTCACAGGTTCACAGGTTAGCCTGAGTTGACTCCAGTTATTTTTCAGTTTGTTTTTTATAAAGTTATTCAGGTTTCGTGACCCAGGTTATAGGTTTAGAGAGTTAACCCGAGTTGATTTAGGTTTTTTCTCATTTTCTTAATTGATTTTTTTCAATTTCATCTTTCAACACTAGGTTAATTGGGAATAAGACTTCATAATTTATTTTGATAAAATCTTTATGAGTTTATCACGGTTTCACAACCTAAGTTATGGATTTAGTAAGGTAACCCTCATTAACCCGAGTCGATTCAATAAGTTTCCATCTCAATATTTAAAATAAATGTCGTCTTGAATTTTTTAATTCAAATTACATTTTTACCAGTCTTCTAGATTGTCTTTAAACCCGTCAAGTCGATCAAGTTATTTTGGATAAACTCTTACATAGTTTAATTTCATTTTACTAAAAAAACATTAACAATACTTGGATATTTTCTCTTCAAATTTTAAAAAATAAATTATCTAACCCACAACATATTGCAAGCCATTGATATAATTTGTAATTATAATGTGTTTTATGTTTGTGATATATGGCATACATCCCAATTCACATAAATCCAAACAAAAATGGTATTAAAGTAGTCCATCTAACAATAAAACTAAATAGGTGGTTCGTATAGCGTGACTAGCCCAAATTTTTCTCATTGTGAAAAAAAATGCTAAGGTAATGTAAATGTTTCCAAAGAAAAAAATTGAGATCCAGGTCATTGACTTAACTAGGTCTAATAAAATTGTATGATTCCGATAACATGAAAAAAAAAATACAATGATAAAAAAATAAACTAACAAAAAAAATATAATGAAAAAAAGATTTAAAAAAAATTATCAAAGCCCAACAAAAGGGCAACCCCATCGAAAACAAGTTGAATAAAACAATGAAACTCAATTATCAAACAATCTAATGTTAAAAGGTGTAATTAAAAAAATATTCATAAAAAGCAATAGAAAAAAATATTTAAGTCAACTCAGGTTAATTCGTTAACCCTAGAAACATGGATATAAATTTGGGATAACCCCGTAAACAGGGAAGAAAAAAATGAAGATCAATTCCCAATAAATCAAACATTGAAGTATGAGATTGTAAAAAAAAAAAAAGAACTTGAAAAGAACCTAAAAAGTGAAGTCAACTTGTGTTAATATTTGAAACCCTCAACTCTATCATGAGCCTCGGGACTAACATTGTAGAAAGCAAACCCTAAAAAATAACAACATAAAATTCTTAATCAAAAATATCGATGGATGAAATTGAAAGAAAAATAAAATAAAAAAGGGATTTAAACAAAAACAAAAAACTAAGGGATGAAATTGAAAACACAATTCAATTAGGAAAATAATAAAAGAAAATAAATAGCAATTAAAAGAACGATAACCAAATTTGATACAAAAAATAAAATAAAACCAAATGAAGAGGGACTAGATTGAAGAAGAAAAGGTAATTGAAAAAAAAAAAGATGAAAAAGAAATTAAAAGAATAAGGACCAAATTAGAAATGAAAAAAAAAAAACCAAAAGACACATAAATAGCAATTAAAAGAATAATGACCAAATTAGAAATGAAAAAAAAAACCAAAAGACACATAAATAGCAATTAAAAGAATAAGGACCAAATTGATACAAAAATGAAATAAAACCAAGTGATAAGGGACTAGTTGAAGAAAAAAATTAATAAAACAAAGATAAAAAAAAATCTAACAAAAATTAAAAGAATGAGGACTAAAATGAATATAAAAAACAAATTAAAAAACACCTTTGTATTTTACCAAAGAGAAGAGAGAAAAGGAGGAGGTGAAGAAAAAAGTTCATCAATGCCACACTGCGCCCATTCACTGTGAAGATCTCGAGGAGCCACTTCCAATACCATTATGGATGGTGGTGTTTGTTAGCCCAAGAAGCTTGCATGCACTACTCGAAAGGCATGGACTCCTTCCACTTGCTGATGTATGCACTGCATGTGTCAATAATTTTTTTTCTTTTTATTTTTTTAATTTATCAAAAAATCATATTACCCTTACCCAACATGATATTAACAAAAAAAAACCAGCACGAAAAAGGAAAAAAAAGCCTGTAATGCAAGCTATATATGTTTTGCTTGCAATGGCGCACTTTAATAATTGCATTTTGCTTTCGAAAAGCCAAAAAACCAGAATGCACCTGGCCAAAAGTTAAGAAAAATTAAGCTGTATTTTAAATAATACACCATGTAAATAAAAAAATAAAAATAACATTATACTCTTAACCAAGCTTCCAAAGACAAATTAATTATATGGAAGAGACGAATTTGCTCTCGAAAGCAAGTTATTTAAGTTTGCACATATAAAATAGTTATTTAACTGTGAAATCTACAATGAAATATAAAACCTTATACGATAGAGGGGGATTCTATATATATATATATATATATATATATATATATATATATATATAATTTTTAAAAAAATATTTTTAATATTAATATACCAAAATATTCTAAAAATATATATAAAAATAACTTTAAAAATAACTTTTTATAAAAAATAATTTTTAAAAAATAAAAACATTTTTTAGAATACAATATCAAACAAACTCAAGCCAGTTCGTTTTTTTTTTTAATAGCGTAAATAGTCATTCAATTATCGGGCCCGGTCCAGAATACTGCAAAACAGACACGTTTATAAGACACCTAAAGGGGAAAGATTAGGTTTTGATATCACGTCGCTTCGATGCTTAACCCGTCGTTTTGAAGCAGTTGCTGGTCGTAGCGTGAGAAAAAATTAGAAGTCTCTTTCCGTCGTCGTTTTGCTAAAACCCCCCCTCCATCTCTATTTTATTTCAGGTTCGTAACTCCTCCTGTATCTTCTTCCTCGTTTTTCATTTTGACGATTAACTTGGGATTTAGATGTAATTATTAATATTAACATTGGTGGTGTGGCGGGAATCAGTGAATGGACACGAATCCCGGACCGATTGATGGGTGTGTACTGTATGATCAAGACAAGCATGTCTCCTCTGCGGTTTGGGATGGCCAGGTGTGTGTTTGCTTTTCTTGAATTATCTTATTAATTAATTAATGAAAGCAAATTGTGTGAGTTGTCGGCTTGATGTTCAGGAGCGTGGTGTGCTAAGATGCCATGAGCACACGTCCAAGTTGGGTGAATGGAAGCTAAGTCCTAAGCAAATTGAGTTGGTGGAGAAAGCTGGATTTGGTTACTTGAGAAAGATTCCGGCTATTAGTCTTGATAATCCTCTCATATCGGCGCTTGTTGAGAGGTGGAGGAGGGAGACCAATACGTTTCACTTGTCTGTTGGTGAAATGACTGTTACTCTTCAAGATGTTGCCTTGTTGCTTGGCCTTGCCATTGATGGGAAGCCTGTTATTGGAATAACACATACCAGTTGTGCCTCGGTTTGCCAAAGGCTTTTAGGAAAATCACCCGATTCTAACTACGCAAGTGGTGGGATGGTGAAGTTAAGTTGGTTGAAGGAGTTCTTTTCTCATTGTTCTGAAGATGCACCTATTGAAGAGGTAGAGCGCTGCACTCGCGCTTATCTTCTCTATCTTGTCGGTAGTACCATATTTTCCACCACCACTGGGAATAAGGTTCCTGTAATGTACCTTCCATTGTTTGCGAATTTTGAAGAAGCTGAGGAGTTTGCCTGGGGAGCAGCAGCATTAGCTTTCTTGTATAGAGCACTCGGCAATGCATGTGTTAAATCTCAGAGTACCATTTGTGGTTGCTTAACACTATTACAGGTTATTTATGTTGTTTATACTAAAGCTATCCATTGATTATCTTTTTTATTATTATTATTAAAAAAACAAAAGTGATGGAATGTGAGGTTGAAGGACTTCTTTTCTGCAATTAATTTCATCAAGGATAATAGTTCTCAAATAGAATATTAGTATTGACTGATTCTTGCTTTATTTAGTGTTGGAGCTACTTCCATCTGAATGTGGGCCGACCAAAGCTTAATCGAGACCCCATCCATGATCATTTTCCATTTGTGCTTAGATGGAAGGGAAAACAAAGTGGGCCAACAACAAATCGTGATGTAGTTTTCTACCGCAAGGCACTGGACTCGTTGAAACCAACTGATGTAGGTTCTCACTTCTTTCAGTTCAGTTCTTATTCCACTTGATGCATAGAAAATGCTAATGCAACTGGCTTGGTGTTGACACATAGGTGGAGTGGCTTCCGTACAAAATTATGGACAGTACTGTAATACCAAAAGATATAAAAAATACCTTAATTTTAGGTAGATCAAAGACAATGCTAATATGCTTTGACAAGGCAGAACGCCACCTTCCTGATCGTTGCCTTAGGCAATATGGCATGCTTCAACCAATCCCAGAAGATGTGGAGCGGTGGCTGAGAAAGAGTCGAGGAGTTGACGGCGGGGTTGACTTGTCTGGGAAAATGGAGTCGGAGCTTAATGAATGGATGGATCGTCAACTCCATATTGTGGATGGGGATGATGGCGTGGATGAGGGTGGCTACATGCAATGGTACTGGAAAATCACTCGTAAAGTTGTTGGAAGGCCTATATCTCTCTCATCTGAGTTCCAAAGGACGGTAGGGCTATGCTCAAACTTCAATTTTGCTATTACCTTTGTTTGTGATATAATCTGCAATGGTCTATTCTTTAACTGTTGCAGATCTCTGGTTTAAGAGAAATTTCTTATTTAGCGGATTCATTCTCAACAAAAGGGTTGGACGGACAGCAATTTGAGTCAATTTCAAGGATCAGGTTTATTGCACAGGACTGTTTGAGGGACCAGATTGAAAGTCCAGTCACGCCATCAGCACCCGCACAAATTGAACTAGGAAAAAGGTCAAGGGGCAAGGAAAGGGTTAGAAGGAAAGGTAATGGGAAACGCAGGAGAAAGGATGAGCCAATGGAATATCAAGAAGCAAGTGAGGATGACCAGCCTCAGTTTTATGGTGCACTTATCGTGGCTGATCAGTTACACTTGGACCAGGCAGATGGCGAGGTTGGTCAGTTACAGTCATGCCTGGCAGATGATAATTTTGACCCTCAACATCTGTCTCATGCAGCTGATGAGGATTATAGTGAAGAGTTACAAAATATGGTTAATCAGGAAGATGATGCAAAGCCTAGCACTGCTACAGAGGACATCAATGAGTCTCAGCCTTGTAAAGACGCTAACAATGAGAATGACTCCCAGTCATGTCATGTGACTATTGAGGTCAACAACAGAAAAATATATGGTGAGGCAAGTAAAGGGGTCGATGATTCCCAGTCTTGTGAGCCAACTAATGAGGTAATTTGTCAGGAAACGAGAAGTGATGTTCATGATTCTCAGCTTCTTGATGCATCAGCCAAGGTCAATGCCTCATGACTCTCTGATGCAACAATTAATGAGGTTCAGCGCAGTGGTGCTATTGATGAGGTAAACAAGTTACAGCCTTCTGGCGCAACAGAAGGGGTCAATGATTCACAGCTTCCTGTCACAAATGAAGGGCTCAAAGACTCGCAGATTCTTGATGCAACCCAATAAGTAAATGACTCGCAGACCCCAAATACAACTGCAGAGATGAATGACTCGCAGCTCCCTGTTGCAACTAAAGAAGCTAATGACTCAAATCTCCCTGATGCAATTGAAGTGGAAAAAGATTCTCAGCTTTCTGTGGACAAGTGTGGTCAACCAAATGCCAAAGCTGCAATAGAGGATGTTCCAGCAACTCTTGAAACTGCTGAGGATGTTGCAAAGCAGGGTGATAAAAGTGTTGGATTATAAAATGAAGGCATTGTCTTGTTGATTCTTCTGTTAGGGTACTCTTGATATGCTTGCTATTCGCTACATAGTGTTCATTATATCTTAAACCGGAACATTTTGATTTTTTCCTTGCATTTCCTTGTCGTGTCATGAAGAGTAAAATGCTGATTTTATTCTGACAGGCAGCTCAAAACTAACACCGCCAGTGTTCCAAAAATGGGGGACGAATCAGTTGTTGTAGAAGAATACTTGCACTGTTATCGTTGTTGTGTTTAGGCTATGTTAGAGAACGTGATAGTATTGTTTCTCACTGCTTCCACGGTTAAAACTTCTGTTTTTTATGCAAAATATCAATTAACAACTACAGTATTCCTCTCTTAAGTTATAATGCCTTTATGAATTAAGTGGCAGTAATTATTGGATAGAGGAGGTGCAGTGCATCTTACTCTTTGTTTGGATGCTGAAGTTATAGTTCTGTTATATGTATACATAGGCTCAGGTGATATAATGACTCTTTGAGAAGAGATGTGCTGCACCTTTCTTCTAACAGTTCCTTTTTCTGGGTTGGGAAAGTTCATGGAAGCATCTGAGTGGTTTAATTAGGTGTGAGGAAGATGATATGCAGGCCTTTTTGGGACATTGGAGGACAAATCATCAGAAGAGCTACGGATTTTGATTTCCCCCCTTTTTAATCATATCCACCATAGTCTTCCTTTTTCCTCGTTCTTTATGAGTTTTGCCTGACATGCCTCAATATATTTTTTATCATCACTTGCTACAGATGGTTTTCAACAATTAAGCTGCTGCGAACTCAAGTTCTGTAATTAATTGGTTGTTCAGACTCGTTTTTTAAACCACTCCAAAGACCATTCAAATTGTTGAATAATACAATCGGCAATTCTAGCGCTGGCTTGGGGTGGCGAAACCTCCAGAAAAACTCTACAACGTAACTCTACGCATGACCCCACACAAATTTTAAGTTCTTTCTAGGATGGCTTTTTTAAACAGAAGTGCTTCATTCACCCTCACAATCCAGCTTTTTTCTTCTTGGTTATATGGAATTTGTTTGCAATAGACTCTTCTTCATTACTCGTCTTGGTTCGCAAGCTGTCTTTATTTTGCTACATCGGTTTGCCCCAGAGGCTGGGGACGCCTGGCTTTCTGTTGGATTTTCTACTTCCAAACAAGGTAATCCGGCGAAAGATCTTCAGTAGCTTGCAAGCATATTTTCTTTGTGAAGCGAAATTCACAGAACCAATGCAACCTGTAACATGCCCAAGAGGGTTCCTGTTCTTGCTTAGTGATCTGCTTTGCAAGCCATACGGTTTTGTGCTCTGTGGCTTGGTTGGCAGTGTTTCTGTTCTCTTCGAAGTTTTTTGCAATTGAAGGCTCTTCTTCAAGGAAAACAGCTCTTGTTCAAGGCTCTGAATTCTAAAGCTTGTGGACTCGTATTCTTTTCTAGAGAACTCACATCGTTGTACTGCAATGTCTTTTTGTAGCAAGAAACTCAATGTTCTACTACCTGGCTCTGCTCCATCCATGTATGGGCTGTCGGCTAGATATTGGCTTTTGGTGTTCGGGCATCTTGAGCTTGGAAGACTTCCAGAGAACTCTCCACTTTGTGCATACCTAAACGAGTCCGAGCATTCTTTGAACGCTTGGTGCGTGTTCAGTTGCTGTACAAAAAGAGCCTGGACAATCAAACGTAATGGCATCATCTCATTTTGAACTGCGTCAATGCATGCCCACTGTGACAGTTTTTGGCAGTTGAGGTATTTGCAAACTGCCCCCTTTTCTTCTTGGGATATGTCTAGGTGTGCCTGGAGAAGTAAAGAAGACACTAACATAAGTGTGTAATTAATTGAATCCTGGCTTTGTGAACAATGGTAATTAGCTGATACTTGCATTTAGCTTTCATTCGAGGCATGATGAGGTTTGTGAAAGACTTACCTGCAGGAAAGTGTTCATTGCTCTGTACAGTTGATCATGGCTCTGTCTGCAAGATATTGGTACTGTTTCAATGAGTTCCATGAATCTTTTAGGCCTCATTTTGGGATCAGAAGCTATATGAGAGAGAAATGTATCCCATAGTTCTGCTACAGCTGAGTTACTAGCTGAAGGAGCATTGTTCGTGTCCATGTTCAAGGATACATTTGTTGAAAATATGCTCTCCATCGTAGCCAACTCCATGCTGGAACAATCTGAGTCGACTCGGCTGCTTGGAATGAGTAAATCTTCCACTTGCGCAAAGTGTAAAAGAGATGCAATCTGATCTTGCAACTTTACCTTGCTGTCATTTCTCAAACCAATGCCAATGGATCTGGAAAGCAATGCAAAGTAAAATCCAACAGGAATCACTCTACTGGCCTTCTCTCTCATTGGCAGTAAATCAAGTAGGCCTTGTAGTATCGTTGAAACTTTATCATTTGCGTTGGCATCGCTAGTTCTCTCACCAGAGCTCTCCCAGTATTGTATCGTCTTCTTAGAGAGAACCCATTTGTTTGCATAGAAGACAACGATGGGGCTCACATATTTTTCTTTCATTCCTTGCCTCCTCAAGGATCCTATTATCCTTTTGAAGAATCCAAATGGTAGAGCAATGAGGTCTTTGATCCAAAGCTCCTGGCTCAGTATCTCATTGGCGGCTTCACAGCTCCAAGCTTGACCAGCCAATGCCTCCAGTGTAGCAACTGGTTTGTCTCTTCTCCTCTCAGGGTCAAGAATCTCCATGCAAGCCATGAAGGCTAGGGATTCGATGCAGCGGCTAACAATCAGCAGCTCTTCAGACCATGGAATCAATGCTTGGCACCTTTGGAGAACGATCAAGGTATCATCCCAATTTTGTAAGACGACTTGGTTTAAATAGAGATCAAAACGCTCACAAAGATTGCCACAGCAGAATTCTTCTGTCATTTCAAGGAACTCTGCTGCACATCGCAGGGCTGCTACATTAAAAGGGTCAATCAACGTGGAAGAGCCATACATGAATAAAGAAATCATCTCAAAGGTTTCTGGTCCTCCAGGGAAACTCTGTGGCAGCTCAAGCTGAGTTGTCTCGATCAATCGTCTCTTGAAGTATCCACTCTTTGAAAATAAGGGGTTCTGCAAATACCAGAAAGAATGAAACTCAGAAGTATGCTTGCAAGACCAGAAGTTACTCTGAAAATCTCTAATTATTATGTTCGTCATCACAAATCAAGGCATTTTGTCTTACATGTTCCAAAGAGAGCAGGCAGGCCTGCTTTCAATGGACGAAAGTTGTTTCACAAGTGGTTTAAAATATTTTCAACCTTTTGTTAGCACCATTAAAATAGAACTCTCTGGCCTTTATTTGTCTGTATCAGTAAATTAACCTCCACAGACACGGAGGAGCTAGCCTTTATATGGAATAAAAGAATCACATCCATCTTACCCTGTGAAGGTGGAATGTCCTCTCACCAACTCGAACTCGAACAGAAACAGGCAAACCAGTCTCTTGACTCCTGAAACAAGATCAAAGATTTATCAGCCTTTCAAAGACATCGGATGTCTAATCATGTTGCTACCACAAATTAAAACCCAAGGTCTAGCATTTCTTACCATGAAATGATCTTAATCTTTAACAGGGCGGTCACGCTAGGTGAAGAGAAAGGACTTGAGGCTGATGAACTATCTTTGGGGCTTGCAGTTTCCATTGACATAGCTCATGAAAATGATTTCAAACCTTAATATTACTGATGGCGCAAACTACAGAAATCAATCTGGGCTAATGTTAATGCTAGCACAAGCATACACGCTTCTCATTTTTAACCCTCCCCTTCAATGCCCATAAATGCTTGAAACCCGTCTCAATAATCGAAGAAAAAAGTAGAAAACGAGCTTCTAGAATCCAGAAACCAGTGAGAATATTGGGATAGAATGAAAGAGTAAAAAGAGGTTGTTTGATCTGCGTGTCCACAGTACACTCGAGCATTATTTTTGTATTTCCACTCTAGTCAAAAGTCAAATGCACACGAGTGAACAACTCAAAATCCAAAGTTTAAGGCTTCAACAACGTTCCTCGAATGCCGAGAAGTTGAATTCCAGTACTCCTCAGCATCGGCCAGCAGATCATGGAAGAGCAACCAATCTTTTATGGATGCTTGCTTGGCAAGTTTTTGTGTTTAACTAAGATCCCATCAACTCTACATCTTTCATCTTGGCTTCGATCAATAATTATGGCTTAATTTAATCATCTTCACGCATGTTTTGTTTAATATTAATGGCAATAAAAGTCCTTTGGTGGGCCAAGAAAAAGAAATGGAAGCTTGATGGTGAATCATATTTATGGATGTAATTAAGCTCAACGATATTATGATGTTTTAGAATACAACAATATTCTGACGTTGTTGTAGAATATATGTTATAAATAAAACTACCGCAGGGAAAACATTGTTTTCTAACACTTATTAGCACTGTGTATTTTAATATTAATCAACATTATTTTATTTTATTTTTATTTTAACCTCTTTTTTTCCTTTGTTTATTGATTTTTTTTTCTAATTTAATTCTTATATGATATATTTATGGGGTTTAGAGTTGATAATTTATTTTAATTTTTCTGTTATATGATTATTGTAATATCAAAAATATATTTTAGCATTGAGTTGATATTTGAAAAATATCTCAGTATCACAATATGGTTTATTTTTAAAAAAATTTAGTTAAATAAAAAATGATTTAAAAAAACTAAATTAATAAACTTTGTGGAGTTAATGACCTGGTTTATGAGTTTAGCGAGATAACTTTGGTTGTCCAGGTTTGCGGGTTTAGCGGAATATTTTTTTTCTAATTGAACTTGATTATGTGATTGTTTATTTGTCTTTTTATGATATAGTTAAAAAAAAAGTTTCAAAAAAATCTATGTTATTAAATTTTAGAAACTTCATGGATTTGTTGACAGGTATGGCAAGTTAAACTTTTCCTTATATATATATTGGATTGATTGAGAATCGAGTTTCATAATATGTTTTATTTTACTTTCTATGAGGTTATCATAGTCTTAAAAAAAAAAGTCTCAATGTTGATTTGACGCTCAATTTTACGATCGTCTATTTTTGTAATTATATATTTAATAAACAATAGTTTAAAAAACAAAACAAGTTATTAAACCCGATGAAGTTCTTTTTTCTACTTTTTATAGGGTTATCATGATTTTCAATAAATGTTTTATTTTTAGAATTGATGCTCGATTTTGAAAGTATATATAATATTATCATAAAATTAATTAAAAAAAATTACAAAAAATAATAAAGTTATTAAATTTATTGAAATTCATAACATATATCACCAGGTAACTAAGGTCAATATAATTTGACATTGACTTAATATAATAAAAAAATTATCTTAAAGTTTTTTTTTAAGTTATATCATATTTTTATTAATTATTTAAATTATTTTTAAATTTATTAAATTTAATAATTTATTTTAAATCAATTCTTACATGTTTTAATTCAAAACTCAAGTTGAGTAAGGAATGGGTTGGCAAATGTTAAAATCAAACCATTTAATTGGATTCAATAATATTATCCAGAAAAATCTTCATAGTATTAATACTTTTTGTGTTCAGGAAAAGAACAATCATATCGCAGTGAAGCGCGGTTGAAAAGGGGGAATTGATGAAGTGAATAAAATCTTCATAATTCTAATATTTTTTTCATGTTTAGTTTTATATATATATATATATATATATAAAAGGGAGCGTGGAGAAACGAGAAGGGTCAAGAGCGTGTTGGGCAGTAGAAAAGGGGGAATTGATGAAGTGAATAAAATCTGGTCAAAAGGAGAGATGAAGTGCGGATGAAGTTTGTTTTGTTTACTTCTTCATACCATTCTATGCCAACTCCCACGACGGCACGGCTTCTGAAAATTCGGGTGCTTTGGGTTGAGGGGTTTTGCTTCCCTGCTCTCCTCCGGTCAATCTCAATCCCCAAAGCTATTTTCTCTACAATCTGACAAGGTCAACAATATACACATCAAGAACCCACTAGTCTAGTTTCACTAAAGCCTAATAATATTGCAAATACCCATGGACATGGACATGCTCGTACAGAAAGTGCCTGTTCATGCACACTGAAGAGAACGAGCACCGGTTGCTTCTTGTTGAAACAAGCTCCTCGTGCATCTCCGATCCTTGAGTGTATATCAAGCTATGAATTCTTCATTTTGTTTTACATGCGTAAAGGTCGTCGTCCTCTTTTAGTTTAGATTGTCGATGATTTACACTACCATGGCTTAATATCAAAGTCAATTAAGCAACTATGGTTGGGAGTCTTTTTACCTCAATAGCGAGAGCTCTCCCCTTCACTGCTTTTCAATGAGCAGCGGATAACATTTTCCAGGCATTCATCCTTCAAACCCATAAGCAGATTGGCAAGATTTTAAGATTTGGTTTCGTTGTTCTGTTAGATTTCACGACTGGTTTATCCCTCCATGGAAGCAGTGCTCAAATACTTGCCACTAACGACGGGTTGAATGGATTTATTTGGTCAGACATTATTCTGCAGACTGCAGATAGTACACAGTGTTCTCAGGATATAAAAATAAGAAAATTGACTGCAAATCATTCTTGGTACGTAGTTAGCACAGCAGATTTACATTAAAAAAAAAAAGCCAGTTACCAGAATGGTTTAACCCATCTAAACAGACACCACTACAATTTTTGCTTTCAATTCAACCTGGAACTGCTTGGCTACGTGAAACATCAAGAAGAAAATGGAGAGATAGATACAGATTGTTTGAAGCTCTACCTCCTGCCGAAACCCATGAATCAGACGGGAGTTAATGGTTAACTGAAGGCACGTGGTTCACCTGAAATGTCATCAAGCGGTACTGGCTGGTACAGTTTCATCGTCATTGACCTCAGAAAAGAAGGTGTCCTTGAGAAGATCGGAAGCTGAAGGTCTTGCTCTTGGCTCAGCTATACACTTCAATATAAAAGCCTTGACTTCAGGATCAGCCACCTTGTTCAAAGCTTGAGGCTTTACTCCAGAGGTAACCTTCTTGTATATCTTGGCAACATTATCACATTCACTGTATGGTATCTCCATCGTCACCATTTCAAGCAAACACATTCCGAAAGAGTAAATGTCCACCATTTCAGTGTAATCTTCTTCATAGAGTTCCGGTGCCATAAACTCCGGGGTGCCTAGTATCGAATGTGCAGTATGGCTTTTCCCCACTATTGTTGCAAACCCCAGATCCCCAATTTTCACCTGATACGCAGAATTTATACTAGTCTTAAAAGGCCTAGCTTGCACACATCTAATTAACTTGCGTAGACAAGATATAGCAAAAACTAAATAACCTCAACGAAAAGAATCCGAAACACAATTTTAAAAAAAAAAAATCAAATACCTGACCACTGTTTCCATTGACGAATATGTTGCTGCAATTCAAATCTCTATGAATGACACAAGGATCATGCGTATGAAGAAATTCCAACCCCTCAAGGACTTGCTTAGACCACTTCTTCAAAGCTTTCAAAGACACATGGCGATGTTTCTTCCTGTAATCCCTCAAGTTCCCAGAAGTACAAACCTCAGTAATAAAATTGAGGTAGCTATCCTCTTCATCCAACCAAACACTATAACAAACAATGATGTACTTGTTCTTCAATGTTCTGAGTAACTGAACCTCGGAGTGAAGCCGATTGATGAGCACAGGATCCTCTATAAAATTTCTTAACCGCACCTGATTCCAAGCCACCTCAATCCCTTCGTGTTGGTCGAATGCCCTGTATACCTTCTTCACTGCACCTGCACCTAGCAAATCATTGTACCGTCCGAACCGACCGGTCGGATCAACCTCCACGAAAGGTTCATCGTCTCTCTCAGATGTATTGCTTCTTGCCGCCGGCATCTTCAAAGACCAAGCCAATTAATTAATTAATAATCATTAAATCAAATTAAGGTTTGGGTGGAAACAGCAAAAATAAAAGAACACGCATAAGATTGAATTGAGCAGGCGCTTCTGCTGCTGCTGATAATACATGGGATGCGAGTTAGAGGGTGGGTGACTAAGTGAGCGAGATTAGATAGAGTACCTTGCTTGAGTTCGTCGTGACAGGAATCAAACACGGAGGGGGGCGGGGAGAGGCCGAGAAGATGCTTCAGATATTTATACTCGCAAAGCGGTTTACGCGGGGTATCAGTTTTTCTTGTCAACGACGTCGTTCTTATCTCTTGTTTCGATTTTTCAACGACGCCGAACTATGACTACTTAGTGACATGAGCATGAGTTCACGTTTTACATAGCAAATTGGCCACGTAAATGAAACCACAAAATAATATTATTATTAATGTTGTTATTAGCAAGACATTAACCTCTCTTTTTGCCTCTTTTTAAAATAACTGCAAGTAAAAATTGATCAAAATAATATTTTTTAAAAATTATTTTTTATATTAAATTTTAAATAAAACAAGTAAATTTTCGAGATCGGAACATAACAGAAAGCCACCTCTGAAGATTTCTCCCCAAGCATACAAAATAATAATTTTAAAAAAATAAAATTGAAATCACACATCCATCCTGGAGTTTTTGAGAGGTACCACACCTCCCGTAGGGGAAAAAAGAGATCAAAATCATCAATTATTGGCCGATTTTCTGGCAACAGAGAGCTGGCAATGCTAGCTATCCAGCGGAAAAGCAAATTGAACCGATGGGACATATGACACCCGTGTTGTGATTTATTTTACATTCATGACTCTAGACCTCTTTGAGCTTCGTTTTCCTATCAGTAAAAAGCAACGGGGCTGGAACATGGAACCAAACATGTTCATTACCCCTCCTTCATGGGTTACCCGTGCTTGCCCATTGCCCTGGAACCGAAACATTGAATCTCACTATCCCTCTCTGCTACTTGATGTTTGCTTGTCCAACAAAATCTAAACTTTCCGGAAGAAGGACAGCATCATGGCGATGCTGCTTAGATTGACAGCAGCATGTTGTCTGAACTGAACCTTAACATGACAATTGACTAGCCCTTGGTCACCAGGAAAGTGCATTGCCTCCGGATCCCATTAGAATACGTAATGCCAATCGAAATATTAACATTTCAACGATGGCGCACAAAGACAGGCTCCTAAGAATTTTATTAGTTTGTAAACATTAAGCACTGCAGTGGATTGACGGTGGAGTCGATTTCTAAATTTATCATCTGCAGGACTATGTTTGCTAAGTACTAGAACTCTAATGAGTGAAACGTAAACTTGAAAATGTGATGTATTGGCCTCTATCAAACAACAAAATAACTAGAATAATAAGTTGATCCAAAATGTGAATCCAGTTAGGTGTCTTCAGGAAATCTCAATTGCACATCTTATAATTCTTTGTTTTCTGCTATCCTCAAACTTATTCAGCATACCAAAACTGAGAATTGAAAATGTCTGACGTGCTTACAAACACAGCAAACTTGAATACTAGACATGCTTCCTCCAAACCACACACACAAAGAATTTGAAACATGAATACTAGAAGGATTGAATACTAATTTGCAACATGACTCGTCATAATTTCTTCTTTTCATTAAGCTCACAAGTCATATACAAACAGAGGAAAAAGGAAAACAGCGGCAATGGTGCATGTTTCCTCACAAAGGCAATGGTACATGTTTCCTCAAAAACAAAAGGTATCATAAGAGCTAATAAATTATGCCACTAAACAAATGCTTGCCAGCTTAGAGCATTAACAAAAATATTACAGTTTACCAAGGAGGGTTAGAATTCTCCCTTACAGAAGGTGACCTGGAACCCATGCTCCCATCTCTTCCAAACCTCGAGATACTCCTTCCACTCTTAGGAGTACCAACTCCAGGGCTTGCCCCTCTATAACTGGCACGGAGGGTTTCATCTACAGATGACAAAGACCTAGAAATTGCATTCCTCACAAACTTCTGCGCAGCAGGAGAAAGTGTCCGTGCACTTGGAGTAGCACTTCCCCCTCTACTTTGAGAGGGCAAAGGTGGTTTTCGAAACATCTTTGACTTCTCCTTCAACCTCCATGCAGCCTCCCTCAATAATGAATGGACCTTCACATCCCGTGCAGGTGGATTGGGAATTTTGAAAGGTGGCCCATTGCCACCACCGCCGCCAATATCAATAGGAGTATCTTCAGGTTCCAACCTCAATGGTGTCCCTTCAATCTCACCCCAAGTAGTAAATGGCGACTCGTCAGCTCCGGGAGCTGGTGAGGGTGTCCTAACAAAACTATACCCATCATCTGCCTTCTTCCCTGTTTCCTCATAAAGCCTCTCTGGCATCCTCCTTAAATCCTCCAAATCATACTTCTTCGCCTTATCCCCATCTCTATCATACATGGGAAGTGGAGTAGCCCCAACTACTGGAGTATTAATCACCTCAACAACACCATTTTTTGGCCTAGTATCCAACATTTTACCATGAAAACGTGTATCAGACATGTTAATTTCTTTAGTCAAACCCTTCAATCTCACAGCCCGTTCCTCCTTGGTCAATGGAGCCTCACCCCTATCTGCCGGATGATACATTAGCAAATTCTTCGCCGTGTACTTCCACCCCTCCAATGTCACCCCTCCAATGTGCTCGGAGGCTGATCGGAGGTTCCAAAACCATCCATAATCCTATCCCTCTTTGCATCCCCAATCAATTTAACATCCTTCTTTTCACCTTCTAAGAAGTGCCCATATCTCTCTTTCCTTTTCCTATTCCCTTTCTCTAATATCTTCGAAAAACTGTCATTATCCTCACTCGTATATCTCCTAAAAAATTCATCTAAACCCAAATTCTCATCAACAGCATTTTCATTTTCATTTTCATTCTCATTCTCATTCTCACTAGACTCTGCATTACTAGATAATCCCCTATCCATAACAACGCTAGGTGTTTGCATTCGGCTATCAAACTCATCAAATTTAGTGAAATTACCAATAAAAGTAGAACCTGGGGTTTGAGTTTGGGTTTGATTTCTAGCCCGATTGCTGCCATCGGAGTGGATATTTTTTACCATCTTGCCACGGCGCTCCATAATCTTCAACTGGGCATCTCGAATTTGAATCGGGTCCCCCGTTTTCATAGCTTCCAGCCAATCAAAACGGTCACGGAGCTACGAGATATCAGGGAAGAAGTCGCGCTCGATGATTTTCTCGATAGCGGCCACATAACGATTTCAGGGTACAAATATATTGTTATTTTTAAGCAAATTCAAGCTTTAGCAATTACTAGATTGGTGCCCAGCACAATACCTCAGGTCAGACTATAAACAATTTTAAGCCAAAAAAAAAAAAGTTTAGGAGACAATTATATTTTTAAAGAAATGAGAGAAACTTGATAATCAGGTTAAATCTTGATTAATTTAATAATATGATAAAAAAAAAAATAAGGTGGCAACAACAACAACAAACAATTTTTTTTAAAATAAAATATTGTATTGTGCAAAGCTAGGCAAACTCCTGAAACTCATGACCTGAACATGAGATATGCTTGAATTACATGTCTATTATGCGTCTTAAGTTATGAGATCATGATAATTTGATAGAAATTTTTTTAAAAAAAAAAAACTAAAAAGCAATTTTTTTAAGAAAACAAAACAATATCAAACACTGCTATTCAAAAAGAAAATAAGAAAAAAAAAAGATGTCAACCTCTATTAACTTTTCAAACTTGTGACCTTGGTCATCAAACCAAAAGCTATACATGAAAAAATTATGAAGCACAATCCCTAAGAAATTAAATGTTGAAGAATGAAATTGAAAAAAAAAAGTTAAACAAAAAAATCCAAAAATAAAAAATAAATTAAAGGGAAACAACAAATTTTCAATTTGAGAGTTAAATTAAAAGGATAAAAACATTAACAAAAGGAGAAAAATTCAATGTCGAGGCCAACAAAAAGTTGTGGAATTTCTTGATTTTATGAAAACCTAAAAAGAAGAAGGAGATGAAAAAGAAAAAAGAAGAAATGTGGTGAGGGAGAACCTAAACAGGTTAAATTGTGATTAAAGATAAGAGGTCAAAGCTAAAATTGTGATGCTTCATTTATGAAAGGAATCATTTTATGAGGGAATGTCTAAAAAGGGATAACTCAACATTGTTTTAGTAGAGAAGGATGTTGAGGAAATAGCATATGTAAGTCAAAAATTCATTCATAGGAAAAGTTAGCCTAATTGACAAGGATATAGCTTGGCCATATTACCTTTAGTGAGGTAGAAATAGAGTTTTGTACATCTTGATGAATGGATATACCTTGGTGAAGAAACTAGAATTAATATCTTTTTTGGGTTAATATGTTTCAGATTTTTAGTGGTCGAGACATATGACAAATGTTAGGACATTAGAGTTGTTGTGTTAATAAAATTGTGTATGGTGATAAAGTGTCGTAGGTACAACAGTGGATGGAAGACTAGGTCAGACGGGTTTTATGATGGAATGCTATTTTGTGTGTATGCTTGTTCATGTTGATGACTTTTTGAAAAGACTTCAACACAATATGATGTTGATCACTAAAATTGGGTTGCACATTTGTATACTTATAGGTTGTATATGGGGATTTGGAGAGTTAGGTAAACTTAAGAGAGTTTATTATGAGTGTCTAAAACTCTATGCTGTTGTAAAAAAATGATGGTATCTTTGAGGGATGATATGGGAGTATCCAGCTTTGCAAAATAGACTTGTGAGTGAATGATGTGGCATGTAGGATTGCCAAAAAAATGAGTATTGTTTATGTGTAAATTGGGAGAGTTGCATATGACTTTTGGTAGACATGGCAGCATGTAATAATATGGTGTTATAACTTTAGCTTTGTCAAAATGAGATTGATGGGATTGATCTTAACAATTTTGGGATAGTTTCAAAGCATATAGTTTGACTCTGTTTAAAAACGAGGACCTTAGAATAATATAGTTACATCTTTGACTTGGAAAAAAATTGATGATGGGATTATCAAAGTCTTTATTATTATGGATTTGATGGATTGAGTTTTGGTTGAATATAGTCGGAATCGATAGGCTTTATATATGTGGCATAAAACTATGACAATAAACACATTTGGTGAGATGTTCTTCAAGTTTGTTTTGACGAGGAAATCAAGTTCTTTTGGTTGGGGAGGTTTGTTACATGGTTAAATTTGCTAGCGGTATATTGACAAAAAAAATTGTTGGAAAGACATAATGGCAGTGGTAGCCGATGGTATAGTGTTCAAATCAACAATGTCAATGAAATTACCATCATCAATAAAAATCAATAGCATTTGTTGGTGCAAGCTGGGACTTGGATGTCGAATAGTCCAAGTCATGCATAACTAGCAGTAAAGGGCTAGATAATTTTATGGTAGAGGATAAAACCAAATAAAAAATTAATCTAAAAAAAACTAAGTCAACCCATGTTAACTCGACTAACTTATGAGATGAGGATAGCCCCGCAAAAAAATTGAACAAATCACAAAGGTCATAGCCCAATACATTAACGTCAAAATATAAAAATAAAAATAAAAACAAATTAATAAGTCAATGTCAAATGATAAAAATAAAAAAAAATAAAAAAGAATTTTAAAAAATACCGAACTCAAACCAGATAAAGCATTGAAACTGATGATTTAGATCATAAGAATAGATCAATCCTATAAAAGGCAAAACTAATCACAAAGAAAAATCCTTAATTATAAAAAAATAAAAAAAAATAAATAATGATGACCAAATCTTGCATCAAAAATAATTGAAACAAACTAATCAGGGACTAAATTGAAAAGAAAATAAATGAAGAAAATGATAGAAAAGAGTAATGAAAAAAATGAGGACCAAAATTTGAAAAAAAAATGAATTAAAATTCTAAAGGAAAAAATCAAAAAATTAAAATAAATGCAAAGGATGAAAAAACATCAATAAAAAAATAAGGACTAGATTGTAAACAAAAAAAGAAATTAAATAAAATGCGGAGAGAGATGAAATTGAAATAAACTTCAAAAAGCATTAAAATCAAAGCAAGTAGAAATCAAAAAAATAAGGATCAAACAAAAAAAATAAAATGGAGGACAAAACAAAATTTTTCAAGGCTTGGCATGAAAACCAAGGTCCAAAAGAGAAATGAAGGGCGGGAAAAAAAACTTTGTCGTCATCGAACCGCCGCCCGCCTTGGTGAATGTGCCACTCCACTCTAGCTATTGCATCACATTCTTGTATACTGGATGAGACAATAATTGTTGTTTTTTTTTTTTTTGCCATTATAATTGTCCACACGTGCCTTCAAAATAGCACAGAAGACTCTGGTGTGCTGACGTCGGCATATTTTACCAATTTATTAATATTTTAATAAGGCAAATTTCAAAAACAAAAATGTCCAACAGCATACCATTATATATATATATATATATATATATATATATATATAAACACATGGTGAGTTATTTTTTAAATCTGAATAGTCAAAGGTTAACTATGTAATTTTGTTATACAAAAATAATATAAAGACAAATAAATCCCCCCCGGCAAGATCATTTTTTTAGTACCCAAAGGTATAAGTGTTATTTTACTGTGCAAATTAAAATAAAAGGATAAAAAAAAAACCCTTAACATAAGACCTTTTTTTTTACCAGATTTCAACGGCAAAAGAGTATTTTACTATACATTATAAAGTTGAACGATAACTTTTTTTAGATCAATTCTCAAATGATATTTGGATTCCATAAAAAATATAATTTTGCCCATAACTTTTTTTAGATCAATTCTCAAATAATATTTGGATTCCATAAAAAATATAATTTTGCCCCCAATACCAAGGTAATTGTTAAAAGCAATGACGAGCAAGATCATCATTATACTACTTTATTCTATAATGATTCTCCTCACATGCGAAAGTAATTCACTAAGACCTTGTATTTTTTTTTAATGATTATAACAAGAAAGAAAAAACAAAAACATAATGAAAAGATGAAGAAGCTCTTTGACATAAGTTTAATAATTTAGGCACCATTTGGGTTATTAAGAGCAATGAGGGCCAAAATTATTATTACACTACTTCATTCTACAGTGTTCACTAAGACCTTGTAGTTTTTTGTTAATGATTATAACAAGAAAAAAAAACAAAAACATAATGAACTCTTTGATATAAGTTTAATAATTTAGATATCATTTGCACCGCATTCCCAAAAAATTAAATTTTTTTATGTGTTTTGAATTGTTTTGATATTTTAATCTTAAAAATAATTTTTTAAAAATAAAAAAAATTATTTTGATGCATTTCAACACGAAAAGCACTTTGAAAAGTAACCACAAACAGACTTTTAGTGATTTCAAGGGTAATTAAATAATTTTACTATACTTAGAATATAAAAAGACTAAAAATTTCATAAAGGGAAGTTTTATATATTTTTTTACTTTTAAGAGTAAATAAGTTATTTTTCTATACAAAAAATAAAAAGATTAATTTTTCTCTAATTAATTTGATAATGATCAATGAACTACAAGTAAAAAACCATATTACTTCTAAAGCAAGTTAATGGATTTTGTTTGAGAATAAAAATGATCATTTTAGCATTCAAATCCTCATTAATATATGTCTTGAGCTATATTCAAAAAGTTCAACATTGTTCTTCTTTACCAAACAATAAATAACAAAATCTAATAATAAGTACACATTTTCAATTTTTAATTTGTAGGTCTTTAAGTATTTTCAAAGGATGAAAGAAGAAAATATAACCAAAATAATTAAGAAAAAGCACAAATAAACATGAAAAACAAGTTTTTAACATATAAAAAAAATGTAAAACGGAAAAGAAATTCATTGTGGCCATCAACATATTTTATTATTCACTGCTACGATAAAATTATCATTTTGCTCTTTCAAAAACAATCAAATGCTTTTGTCAGGGAGATATTTTGATGTTTTCTCAAGGCCAATTAGTCACCAAATAATTGATCAGGGATATCTTATCTTTTTAGTTTTTTAAGCATAGTAAAATAATCTAATTATTCTCTAAATCAAAATTTTTAAAACGGTCACACAAGGATATTATGTTATTAGTTTTTTTAAATTCAATAAAATAACAAGTTTACCTTTTAAATAAAAAAAAAAACAAACCATGCAGGCCTTTTAGACTTTTCACTCAAGTTTTTTTGTTATTAAAAAAAATATATATTGATGTATGGAAGGCGTCATTTCATGTGGTATCTCTTAATGGAAAAAAAATACCTTTCTACGGTGTATTTGAATGCATTGTTGCATTCTATTATATATATATATATATATAATTAATACAGACTCACGGCGTTACATCTAGTTCCATAACTATACGTGAATGATGATATGAAAACTCCTTAAGAACCATAAAGTTAATATTGAAAAATAAAATAAAATATAAGGATGGAAATGCAAGTTTAATGATCTATAAGGGTAAGAATGAAGTTTACATGTACTAAAAAAATAAAAGAAAGGATTTATTAAAAAAAAATATATAAAATCAACCAATGACAACTTAAATAGACACGAACAAGAGCACAGATTCCTTTTTCTGTCGAGTAACACAGAATCATTCTCCCTTGCTGTTCTCTGCTACGCATGCTTGTATGGCCTTCTCTCTCTCTCTCTAGTAATCAGTCAGCTGATTGTTTATGGATTAGACTTTTCTTTGTTTTGTAACCTTAAACTCTCTTAAATTCTTTTCTCCGTCTCACCCCATCACGAAAAAGAAAACCTTCAGCGAAACCTTGGTGGTCGCCGGTTGGTTCCGGCATGATCTACGACCCTGATTGAGCTGGGAGTCAAAATTCGAGGGTTTCGCGTGGGAGTGGGACCACCTGATCATCATCATCGTAAAGTAAAATGAAGACAAGGTTATAATTTAGGTAATTTATATTGCTAAAGTACTAGATAGATGGTTCACTTTAATTATCACTGTATTTATGGCTATTTTTTAAATATTTTTTTTCTGAATTATTTGTGAACTGATTGATTTTTTTTAATTAATATTAATTCACTCTTTAATTGCTAATTCTATATACTTTTAAGTTGTCAGCTATAATTTCCACTGTTGGGAAAATGCAAGAAATTGAATTCTGGAGCCAAAAGCTACTGCTGCTGGTCTTAGCATGGTAAAATTATAAATTTTTACTGTGGACTGTCAGTTTGCTTTTTATTCTATTATCAGAATTGAAAGAATTAATTTTTGGAGAAAAAGAAACTGATTAAATCACATATTTTGGATCATTTTTCTTGGCAACTTAACGAGGGATATATAGATGTTTTTTTTCTTGTCTTTCTTATTAATTATTGTTGGAATTTATTTATTTACATGAATTATTTATTTACCATGGAAGAAGAGTACAGGCACTATAAATTGGTTATATGTTCGAAAATTCTGTGTGAGTATCCGCAAAATAAATGGTTTCCCAATTGTTTGATGTGGGGTATAGCTTTGAAACGTTGAATCCATTACGTTATATGTGAAAGGAATTAATTGTCTTGCTTGTTGGTTGATTGAATATGTGCATCATTTGGCTTGTTTACTGCAAAGGGAGTGTTGGAGTATCTCTGCACAAGATCGTTGATTTGTTAGATGGGAGTGTTATTTTACAAATAAAATGTCGATGCTCATCCATTTGTGTATAATATGTGAGTATGCTTTACCTTTTATCCCAACCGCGCACACTGATGTTCATCAGTGTGCGCGGTTGGGATAAAACACTCAAAATAAAACAACAACTAGAAGAACAATGGTTAAAGTGCTTGCTATTTTTATTTCTACTAGTGATTGATACTGATACAAAATCTTTATCGACAACATGCCTTAATTCTAAATCAAGCATACATGATTTTGATTACCAGCCTTCTTTTATATAATTAGATTTTCTTAATTTTCCCATATCACTATGAAGAACTTTAAATATTTTTTGTTTGAATTTTGAATTAGTTGGTCTCGACTATCAATTTGCAAATTCTCGCTATCATTAACTTTATTTTGATGCCTCTTCAGGTATGAACAACTACCGAAATGAAGTCTGCGGTTAATTGCAGTAATGGCATCTTGAATTAATCTCTTTGGTTCGTTATATAACTTCCCAAATTAAGATGGTTTCTTCAGAGGAAGTTCCAGATGAAGTTTCTCCCAAGGAGTTGCAGAAAAGACAGAGCCTAGTTGATGGGACTGACACAAAACCACAGACCCGCGATGTTGGAGGTCATGCTTCACAACAAGAAGGAATCCCTGCTTCATATGCCCCTGGGAAATCTTTGGAGAATACTGGGGGGCGTATATCGGAGTTAGACAAAGAAGGAAGTGTTTCTTCTATAACACCACGGAAGGTCTCACATGCCCCTGGCAGTGATCTCCGTTCCATGCAATCTGGTCAGGAAGGAAGGACTCCTATCATGCGGGAAAAAGTGTCAGAGGATGGATATCACTGGCGAAAATATGGGCAGAAACTTGTTAAAGGAAATGAATTTATACGGAGCTATTACAAATGTACACATCCAAGTTG
This sequence comes from Populus tomentosa, assembly GCA_018804465.1. NCBI lineage: Eukaryota > Viridiplantae > Streptophyta > Magnoliopsida > Malpighiales > Salicaceae > Populus > Populus tomentosa. Next base: position 11,489,424 of record CM031995.1, read on the forward strand.
TCAAGCGAAAAAGCAGTTGGAATGTTCACATGATGGGAAGCTTGCTGATATTGTTTACCTTGGTGAGCATGAGCATCCCAAACCTCAACATAACCTCCCACAAGCTGTTGGTTGCGTCCTGTCCGTTGTTGAAGAAAAACCTGATCATCTTTTATTGACTGGTGTTGAAGGTATCAGAGAAAAAATCACCATTTTGTCCATTTGTTTAGCTCTTAATCAACAGGAAGATTTTATTATTGTGTTCTTTTATTTGAATGCTAATTGATAAATGCAGAAAGTCATGAACCTCATCCGATTGAGTCAACAAATACCTCTCAGATCTCTTCTGTTACGTCCAGTGAGGATGTGAAACGTGTGCTATCAGAACCAAAAAGGACAAGGGATGAGGTTGATGTAGATGATGATCAACGCTCAAAACGACGGTAAGTTAATAGATGGCTATAAATTTACTCTATTGTTTCAAGCATGAGCTAACTCATTTGTTTCCAATGAACAAAATAGGAAGAAAAGTAGCTGTAATGACAGGTCTACTTCTGTAGATACACCAACTAATGAGCCACGTCTTGTCATTCAAACAAAAAGCGAGGTTGATATTGTCAGTGATGGGTATCGATGGCGTAAATATGGGCAGAAATTGGTAAAAGGCAATCCAAATCCCAGGTAACTGTCGAATTTAAATTCAACAAGGTTAGACCTGGGTTTATGCATTTTTAGTTTACATCTCTCCCCTCAGGTTATGAAGATATGTCAGGAGATGCCTCCTTATATTGGTAGCATATTGTTGCTAGTCTGCATGTAGAGGCAAAAATACCTAAGCTGTTTGAGTACATGCTGACTTTGTTCTTTCATCACATTGCGTAGGAGCTACTACAGGTGTTCAAGTCCTGGATGTCCAGTAAAGAAACATGTAGAGAGGGCATCTCATGACCCAAAATTGGTTATAACCAGTTATGAGGGACAACATGATCACGATATGCCTCCTTCTAGGACGATTACTCATAACACAACTGGTCTCAACACTTGTACAACTACCATCCAGAATGGCGAGTTGGGTACAAAATCAGGAGAAAGCAATGCCATTTCCCTTGAAATGGTTGCGTATAATAGTTCAGATTCCAACATCAAATTGGAGGAGAAACTGAGTTCCGAGTCAAGAAATAAATGGAAAGAAAGTAATTCAGGCCATGAAAGTAAATCATGTGAGCAGCAGACTGGCAACACAAATGCCACGAAAGCAAGTGGTGCTGCTAACCTTGATATTGTTGTCAACACCAGTCCTGTGTCAGCAGGTAGATCGACTGAGCAACATGATGGCGAGTCAAGAATTGAGCCAAAAGAGAACAGTGCTGCTTGTGGTGTCCATAATATTACCCCAGGTCCAGAGAGTAATCCAAATGAACAGCACGTACTAAATTCAGAGCCTGTCCAAAGCTAATTGAAACAGATTGATTTTTAGCAGGGAGGAGGGAAACGACCTCCAGATGTATACATTACTCCTATAGGTTAATTTATCATAAAATCTGTAGAGTTTCGCAGCAAGTATCTAGCATGCAACTTCATGTTTTGTTAACAGCGTCTTGCATCCGTTGTTTTGCTGATTAGATGTAAAACCATTTGAATTTGGTAAAGAGGTGGTGTTCCCAAACTCTTACAATTCCTGGAACTAGTTTGGTGTTCTGTATCTGCCCTATTATATGGTCTCGAGCAGGCATGTTTGTGGCACTGAAGCATTTACATTACTACATTTTAGTTCAGCCAGTCACCACTGTCCTTACAAGAAGTGCTTATCTTCGAACTGTAAACTTGTTAATAGTTTTAGCAGAGCAACCAATATTTCATCCTAAGCGTGCCTCAAGCCTGTAGACGGCGGGTGTGTTCTTCCCCCCTTTTTTTCAACAAACGCGTCTCATACCGCATAAATATCAGATCCAAGCAAATTGCTTAGGCTATCGGGAGGGTTATGAATCCAACTTGGAGGAAGAGCTGGTTCTAACAGCCTTAGCTATCTAATCTGGCAACATGATTTGCCTTCCTTCTTACTGATGCAACAGTGATGTTAAGCATGCTATGAAGCCGGTGCTTTATATCCACGACAACAGGGTCTATCTCCCAATCAGTAACAGAGGTAGATTCTTTGATTGCTGGCTCGATAGCAGCAGCGTCAGATTCTAAGGTTGTTACTGAGGATAGGAACTCGAAGTCAAGACTCGAGCAAAAAAAATAGCTTAATTACTCTTAGACTGATTCATATTGAAAAAAATTCCACAATTTCATTAGGAAACCAGAATGGCCAGAGATACAGAGGGTGAACCTTCGGAATCAGAATACCTAATGCTCTGAGAAAGTGAACATATTCTAACCGCAAAGCACCAAGACCTGGTTCTCCCAAGGCCAGGAAAAGCTAGAAAGTTCAAAGCATTGAGCTGCTGATTCAAAAAAAAAAGAAAAAAAAAAGAGGGTAACTTAGAGTTTCAGAAGCCAAGTACACAGCTGAGACCACTGCCTTCCTCTTAGAACCCTTGCGGTTCTACCTCAGCTAGTTGCCTGCTTTCCTAAATGAGAGCGAAATCAGCATGCAGTTTTCACTTCCATGCACAAGATGCCACCAAATCTCTGTTCATCCAGCCAAGATAAAGAGCCCCATCTCTTTCTTGAAGCCTATATCTATCAGAATAGTTCTCTAGCAGTGTTTTGATGGTGGCATTCACCAAGGTGCTTAATGGGTATGGAGTAAACCCAGCCATTGTGAATCGCGATCTCCACTTCCCAAGAAGCTCGTGTCTTTCCACCCTCTCAGCTCCCTCGCATGCTATTATGTTAACAACATCCCTTGCCAGGCAATGCTGTTCCACATTGATCCGTTCCTTGTGGTCTCTTGGAAGGGTCACATCAATGGATTCAAACATAGCAGTATAATAGTTCAGTGTCTCGAGGAACCGAGGGAAGAATGCAGCAGTATTCGTGTTAGATTCCTGCTCGACAAGGGTGACCACCTTTGGAGACATGCTTTTAACTAGCCTCAGCACCCTATCCCGGTGATTCTGAGTGCTGACACTCTCATCAGGCAAGTGGTGAAGTACAAATGCAAAGTTCACTGCTAGAGCCTCCCCACGTCGAACACCAAGGTTTTCTATCTGAACCTCACAGCCAGACATGGCAGCAGCATGAAACTCAAATGGCACCTTAAATGTCTCAGCAAGCTTAGATAGCCTTTTTCCCACTATACTCAGTCCTCCTCCACGGGCATATGCTGATGTGGAATCATCAATACCTGTAATGCGGATGTGGGGTGGCCCACCAGGCCTTGCTGCAAAGGCCTGGATTAGACTGATCCACTGACTCCCCTGACCAATTTGAAAATCAATTATATGAACCCTGTTTTCATCCTTCATGGCTTCTGCGATGGCTCCATTTGCAGACATGTACCCAAATTTGAAATAGGCACAAACCTCGTAAAGAATGTGCATGTAAGACAGCATCTCGGAACTTGCTGGTTCTTTGCATCTTAAACCTTTGCAGATGGAACTCCCTGAGGAGGCCAGGCGTGCAACAAGCCCTTCCAACATGTATGCTCCCAATCTTTGAATTGGTTCACCAGAAACTGAGACCATCTGGCGTAACTTGTCCATCAAGCACTGTGCCATTAACAGATCATTATCTGACACTGCTTTTGCGCAGGCAATAAGGACTTGTTTTAGGTCCCCTCTAGAAATCACATCCATTATTTGTCTCCAGCTCTCCATTTCCAGTGACTCGATGTTTGTCCCACTCTCAAGTGCATTTTCAATGCTGTCAATAATATCAGAATCAGGCCCAAACATCACAGTTTCTAATTCTCTCAACTTGTGCCTGAAATCATGGGCATCATCAGTTATGCAGGAGCCACTTAATGGAGAACCACTGGCATTGTCAGGGGAATGACGCGGCTCGAGTGAATATGACTGAGACTCTTGCTGTGACAATGGGCTTCCATTTGGTGAGAAACTGACAGTTGATGGGGAGTTGTAAGCAGCATAGCTGCCATTTGCTGAAGATGACTCCAGCGTGCAGTATTGCTCATGGGAGTTTGGAATGGTGAAGGGGGTTCCTTGGATGCTGCCACTGGAGTATATCTGGCGGTCTAAAGTTCTGGACTGAGGCTTGCAGTAGGCTTCAACTTCTTGCATAGGTTGATAGAGAAATCTGGTGGACATGCCCGAACCTCTGAGTTGTTTCGATGCTTGCATTGAATTCTTAACCAGCCAGCCTGATTCCTTAAATAAAATTAGAAAAAATCCAAGTACTCTTTTCTTTCACAATTCAGAACTTCACTGAACATCAGTCACCAGAATATGGAACGATATTAGAATGCCTTGGCTTTCATGACAGAAGCCTTTGAATTCCTCTGATAGATCAGCTAAACAATCCTCGCGACAGCACCAATACAAAATGTAATCCTTCATCTAGATTTCTGTAGGACACCTACTCAGCAGCAGAACACAAAGTACCAGCATAATCTGCAAGAGAAAAGAAAAAAATTATTATTAACTTGCGCATAAAAGAATAAAAATCACAATAAATCCAATGACAGCATTTTGTACACGGACATCAGTAAAAAAAAACAGGAGGCAATTCCAGCTTCATAAATTCCATACCCAAAGAAAACTATTCTCTCATCTTACAGAGACAAAAATAATACATATCTACAGCACATGGGAAATACAATACATTAATATAAAAGAAAGTTTACAAACCAGAGAACCAGTTGGTCAACAACAAGTGATGGTTCAAATGCTTAAGATAGTTTATAGAAGCCTCCCAGAAATAGCATGAATTATATAAGTTGAAACGTTCTCCTTTACGTTTCATTTGCTCTCGAAGCAGCAAGTAATTTTTTTTTTCTTTTCTTTTTTTTGCTTTTTGTGGCATAAGAAGGATTGACAAGGAAGCACGCCAAATTACCCATGTCTACATGACCTACCCCATTTTTTTTGGATTCAAACTAAACGTATATACCAAGGCAAGACTTCAATGTTAGAAGTCATTCAAGGCAGTTTGGAAAAGAAACCATGAGAAGCAAAACTCCAATTCCAGTAGAGTCAAAAATAGTTTTTTTCCCAGAAGTTTTTCTCCACTGGTCAGAATACAAGTTTCTGTGACATCTAAACCTTAATGAAAACAACAATTAATATTGGAAGGTACATGACATCTGATAAAGCAAAAGTAAATTCTCATTATTACAAACAATGTTTTTTGAACCACCAGATCATCAAAGTGCTTGAATGTAGGCTTGAAAGAAAAGGTTCACTAAAAACATTCTCTATCCCAAGACAACATTTGCACTCCACCAATATGAAATGCAGGTTAAGTAATCATGAATAATTTCATTTCTTGAATTAAACATAAATTCTTAAGAAAACAAAGGTATGAGACACTGCCATTTCAAAATGAGAGCACATTCATGGCCAAACTAAACCAGAAATTAAATTTTCAATAAATCAAAGCAACAAAATCTGTCAACTAAAGATATTTAGAAGCTTGTAATGAAATCCCACCATCGGGAGATCCAACACCAACCCATTTTTAGTTTCATTGAGTCATCCATGGAAGCTCAATCAAGCCAAAAAGATAATAAATCTTAAACAGCAAATAGTTCCATAAAAAACAAAGGATTTCAAGGAGGCAGGGGAACGAATTTTCATAGTGGGCATCATTGTCACTTTCGAGAAACAAAATAAATTGTTCAGACACCCACCTTGTTTTGAGGAATCTCCAAGTTCTTTTGGTGTTTCACTAAACACCAGAGGCTTTTGATAGAGAGAGTGCGGACAAACAAGAGAGAGAGCAGAGTTATCTTCTTAAGATCATTGCCAGACCAGAGTGTTGTTACTGTTAGCACTCTAACATTGTATTATAATAAAATAATCCAAAAAAACATTGAAGTCAGCAAGAGCCCTTTAATTATTCTAAAACTACATTTCTACCACTGATGTGTAAGAGAAGTCTATTACTGTTAGTTTAATCTTAGCCGAAGCATTACACCGCCGATTCGGAATTTAGCTTGAATGTTTTGTTTATTAAAATAATATTCTTTCTGATTTTTTTTCAAGCAAACAGTAAAACCAGACAACCATATCCGCCATACTGCGGACCAGAGATTTTTTGTTAGGCAATGCCAAAAAAAAAAAGTGTAGACATTAGTAGTCTTGCAATAATAGACACAGCTAAGATCGTGTAATAAAAAATAAATGTGTTAACCGGGAAATATATACATTAAAAAAAAGTTTTTTAAGCAATATTCCTTATTTAATTAAACCAAAGTTGATACATTATCAAGGTAATATTAAAATATCTATTTATTAGATTAACCTTGATTAACCCTGATTAATCATTAAATATATGATCCAGATAATAGGCATGACCACAATTCACTAACTTGATTAGTTGGTTGTCCCTTTCTCCTTCTTCTCTCTCAGGGTTGGCCTTCAATGGTCTCTGAGTTGTTTGAAATTTAGAACTAAATCAAGAAGTTATTATACAAATAAGGGCTGAATTGAAAAAATAATATATGAGCTTGAGTAGAATAAAAAATTAGAACCCAATCAAAAAGCTATTATAAATTTAGGGATTAAAATGCAAAAAAAAAAAAAAAAAAAGATGGCACATGCATTACACACATTCATGAGTTAGAGAAGTCACCATGTTGTTACAACGCATGCGGGTTCCTCTTATCATTAATGTCATATTTTTTGATGTTGTTAGGATCAAGATGGAAGAACCTTTCTCATAATATTGTAATCCATAAATGTCCAATGTGTCCATGGCAACTAGTTTCTCTTTTCTCTTTTTTATTTTCTTTTCTTCTTTCTTGATGTTTGCATTTTTTTTTTATAAAAAAGATTTTTGTTTTAAACCAAGATCAATTTCAGTTCCTATATCTATAATTATTTGTCAAATAAAAAATATGAAGTAATTTTTTAAAATTAAGTTTTAACCTAACACTGGGATGTTAATCCGACATAACGAAAACCTAATAATAAGTTAATTGAAGAAGATTATAAAGCCAACTCTATAAAAAAAAAAAACCATAAAAGGAATGAAATGAAAAGAAAAAACTTAATGCTGCCCAAAAAAAATAAAAAAAAGCAAAGGATAAAAAAAAAATCCAAACAATCATTCCATAGTAGAAGAAACAGTAAAACACCCAAAACAGGAAATCACCCATGACAATTAGTTTTTAATTAATGTGCGGTCAACTCCCAACCCGAGTGATCTGATCTCATTAAAAAACAAAGAGATACTTTGATTGTTTAGAAAACTAGAGTCAAAAAAGGAGAACTTGAACTTTTTATTCAAATTGAATATTTCTTCGTTCATAAAAATTGAAAAGTTAGTTTTCTAGTTTATCAATTTTGTATTAAGTTTGAAAAACACATTTTAAAGATTTTCATAGTTTTTCTATACCATTTTTGTATTGTTTTTCAAATGAAGAAAAGACATTAACAATATAAATTTTTCTTTTATATATAGGCATTTTTTTAACATTGTAAGAGATTAAACATTTTTCTATTTTTATATTTAGTGTCATAAATTATTTTTTATTATAAATCCAATATTAAGATATTTTTTGGGGTTAACAATATAATCTTTTAATGGCAATTTTTAATTTAAATAACATAAAATTAATATTTTATGATTAGATTATCACAAATACAAAATATTAAGATGATTATTATAAATTGTACTTTTGATTTTTATATATAAAAAAATATAGTTGTAATCTGGATGCATATCTTTTTTTTTAATATTATCTTTGTTTGCAATAAATGAATATATTTTTTAAAATTCTCATTAGAAAAAAAAATATGAAAAAGGAAAAGAAAACCAAAAATAAAAAAATAGAAAAGGAAAATATTTTTCTATTGGTGGACAGACCCTTGTATTTTCTACTCATCCTCTAATGCATCTCACCAAAATGTAAATTTAATTCATTTCTTAAATTAGAAGAAATTCAATTTTTATTAAAATAAAAAACTTTAGATGATATATTAATATTAAAAATTAATTTTAAAAAAATTATTTAGATGTATTTTCAAGTTTTAAAAATATTTAAAATAACATCTATCACAATACAAAATAAACACAAAATATATCATCTTTTCAGTATTTTAACAATGAAATTCAGTTGAAGTTTTTATTTTTTATTTTTTAATCATTTAAATCAATACTTTTAAGACTTTGGATTAGCCACCTAACATTTAAAAAACAGAAAATAAAGCAATTTAGAGGAAGCATCATCAGGCCAAGATCTACAAGATCACCTTAAGAAAAAAAAAAGAGAATAAATTATTAAATAAGTTTACGGATTCTTTAATCAAGTCTTTGCTTCCTAGTGGTTGATTGATCGACATCAACATTCCCACCCCCACAAGTAATTAAAGTATGAGATTCTGGCATGTCAGAAAATATAATTATGATTATAAAATATTTTTTTATTTAAAAATATATTAAAATAATTTTTATTAATTTTTAAAAATTATTTTTGAAATCAATCCATCAAAATAATCTAAAATCACTAAAAATTATTAATTTTAAAAAAATTTAAAACACTTAAAAAAAAAAAACAATCCAACGCTTTACCAATAAATTTTGAAAAGAAAATCTGTCATTATCATTATTCGTTTGTTTTATTTTGTATAAACAATGGGTTGTTTAGCCAATTATCATGAATAAAACAATTGAACAGGATCTCAAAGCTCGAAGAATTAAATATTTATTATAATTATTTTTTAAAATATTTTTTATTTAAAAATATATTTAAAATAATAATTTATTTTATTTTTTTAAATTTATTTTTAATATTAACACATCATAACAATTTAAAAAATTCTAAATATTCTGAAAAAAAAAACAGTTTTTAACAGCAAAAATAGATAAACAAGATTCAAGAATAAAAATAAAAACCCACCAACCAATGAAATTTGTTCATGGAGTGGAGGGAGATTGGGGCAGTCATGGTAATTCCTACGGAAATCAAAGGTTATTCGGAGAAAAAGAGAGAGAGGAAAGGGACCTACACGATGAGCAGCTAGCGTGAAAGGCAAATAGATTACAGATGACGTGGAAGTAGTGCCTTACACTTCAGCTAACAACAACATGATACCTTTTTGAGTTCCTTTTTGTTAGTTTCATTCATATCATGCTTTCTTTTCTTTTCTTTTCTTTTTTTAATTTTCAGTGTTACAGTCTCTTCTAATCTTTCAGATTAGACATTGATGATAAACATTATAATCTTTTATTATTATTATTATTTAAATCTAATCCAAGATATATCCAAGTATGTTAAGATCAAATAATAATAATAACAACTTTAATAATTTAATAAGTGGTTCAATGGTAAAAGTTTAGAACTAAGAATTTTTTTTAATAAATTGTTATTTTGATATATTTTTAAATAAAAAATATTTTAAAAAATAATTATAATAAATTTTTAATTTTAAGATATATTGAGATCCTGTGCAATTGTTTTATTCGTAACAATTGCCTAAATAACCAGTTGTTTATACAAAATAAAATAAATAAATAATGATAATTACAGGTTTTATTTTCAAAATTTATCGATCAAATACATGACCTGTTTGTTTTTATGTTTTAAAAATTTATTTTTTTATTTTAAATTAATATTTTTTGATGTTTTTAGATCATTTTGATGTATTAATATAAAAAATAATTTTTAAAAAATAAAAAAAATATTATTTGAATATATTTTTAAATAAAAAATATTTATAACCACTGAAAAACTTCTCGAAGGAGACAAGCAATCTTCGCCATCTTTCTTTATGTTAGGCTGAGAGATCTTCCTTTCTTTGGGACATGTTAATCCAAGCGATTCCTTGTTAAAAAAATGTTCCATGGGAATCGGATGTGCAAAACATTCACTAAAAGAAGGAATAGCTTGTCCCCTCCAAAGTGAGGGCCTCTCTCGATGCCCACTTGGATTTTGTGTTTATATCTTTTGTACGAATCAATGAGAAAGAAACGATAATAATCTACAGTAAATGATCGAGCTAAGGCTGTTTGATCCAAAAAAAACCAGATAATTTATTAGCAAATGGTTTAAGGTCTTTATTAGGCTGTTTTTCCTTTTCTTCTTCCTTTTCAGATTAAACGCGATTCTACCACAAGGAAAAAAGAAGAATTACAAGCTATATCAGATCAAATAAGAATCATCATAATCCTCTACTTTGGTCGTAATTAATTATTATGCAGCGGTTTCGCATTGATTCAAGCCTTTCCAGCGCCGTGCGTCTTGGACTAAAGTATCCGGGCTTCATCTTGGTCTTGATCATGTTCTCTTGAAACAAGTTTTCTATCACAAATAGAGGACCTTTTTTATGCTTAAATTAATAGCTATAAGAGGGGAATAATATACATACTTTAAGTTAATAGCTATAAGAGGGGAATAATATGGAAAAAAGTATTTAGGTTTGGAAACGAGATTTATCTCTAGACTTTTTATTCCCTGCAAAATAAGTCTCAAAGACCCTTAAATATCCAAGTTAATAAGCTATAAGGGGTAAATAATGTGCAAGAAATAGAAAGAGAATGAAGATGAAGTGGGTAAGGGGTGTATGTTTTATTCTGGTATAAACTTGTGTTATGTGATTTTTAGCTGTTTTATGCGTTTACTCAATGACCTGAGGTGTTTATATACCTCGATCACGTGAGCTTTTTCGTGGATAATGAAATAATGATAGAGAATAATTTTCTTTATCGCATATATAACTTGTAAAATGAGTTGTTATATCTTGTTATGCTATTGGTGGGAAGGATTGATATTCGCAAGTGATTGACAAGAAATATTAGTGTCCTTTAATGAGACAGATTGATAAGAGATAACTATTGATAAAGAAAGTTAGAAAGAGAATAAAAATGAAGTGTGTAAGGGTTGTATATTTGTTCTTGTATGAACTTATGTTATGTGGTTTTTAGTTGCCTTATTATGTGTTTACTCGATGACTTGAGGTGTTTATATAGTTTAGTCACGTAAGCTTTTTTTGTGGAGAATAAAGTAATGATAGAGAATAATTTTCTTTATTGCATATATAACTTGTAAAATGAGTTGTTATATCTTGTTATGCTATTGGTGGGAAGGATTGATACTCGCAAGTGATTGACAAGAAATATTAGTGTCCTTTAATGAGACAGATTGATAAAAGATAACTATTGATAAAAAAAGTTAGAAAAAGAATAAAAATGAAGTGTGTAAAGGTTGTATATTTGTTCTTGTATGAACTTATGTTATGTGGTTTTTAGTTGTCTTATTATGTGTTTACTCGATGACTTGAGGTGTTTATATAGTTCAGTCACGTAAGCTTTTTTTGTGGAGAATGAAGTAATGATAGAGAATAATTTTTTTTATTGCATATATAACTTGTAAAATGAGTTGTTATATCTTGTTATGCTATTGGTGGGAATGATTGATATTCACAAGTGATTGATAAGAAATATTAGTGTCCTCTAATGAGACAGATTGATAAGAGATAACTATTGATAAAGAAAGTTGGATAAAGTGTGTAAGGGTTGTATATTTGTTCTTGTATGAACTTGTGTTATGTAATTTTTAGCTTTTTTATGTGTTTACTTGGTGACTTGAGGTGTTTATATACCTCGGTCAGGTGAGGTTTTTTTTTATAAAGAATAAGGTAATGATAGAGAATAATTTTTTTTATCTTGTAAAATGAGTTGTTATATCTTGTTATGTTATTGATGGGAAAGATTGATATTAACGGATGATTGATAAAAAAAATATTAGTATTTTCTGTGAGACAGACCAAGGTTGTCAATTCTGTTTCGGTAGGTGTTTTGTTTTTTCAATTGGAATGGAATGTTTCAGTTTCGGAGTGTTTCGGCGTGCCGTTTCGGGGTTGTACTATTTATATATATATTCAACAAAAATAATTCAAATTCAAGATAAATTAATTATAAATTATGCAATACAAACACAATGCCAAACAAATATAATTTTAAATTTTAAAATATTTTTAAATAGTTAAGATTAAATAGATCTTTAACTTAAAGTAATTCAACTTAAACAAAATATCAAAATATTATGAAAGTAAAATATTTTAACAAAAATATTTTAAATATAAAGTTAGGTCAACGTTATCAAGTGGCTAATGGAATCTAAAGCATCCTCTTTTTTGCTCAAATTCCTACAAAGTATAAACATGAAAAAAAAAAACAACATGAATATAAACCATATATATTAGTGATAAATCTAATTTTAAAAAAGTAATATCATTTTTAATGAAAATAGTAATAATAATTTTCAATATTATTATTAATATCATTGCTATTGAAAATAGTAATAAAAAAAAGCTTTTTATAATCGGGTGGTTTAATTAATGAAATTGAGCAAGATTCAATGGCTTTTCAAGAGCGGAACGGAACATATGGAATGAAACCGGAACGTTTCGGGCGGAATTTAGCCAAAAAATCTGGAACGGACCGAGATTTAAAATGAGATGAAATTTGTTCCGTTTTGTTCTGTTTTTTGAATTGATATAAAATGTTTTGACCGTTTTGAATGGAACGGAACGGAATTGATAATCTTTAGACAAACTTATAAAAGATGGTTATTGATAAAGAAAGGTTAGCACTCTTGGAAAAAGATAGCCATGGATGATAAAGATAGCTACACACTGACTAGACAGTAAGGTGTGTGGCAGACACTAAACTTCTTGAAGGAATTGAATTCCATCGCTGAGTTGCTAGGAAGAGGCCTCATTTATTGAGGACTAAAAAAAAGTTGGAATAGACACCCATCTTACCGTTTGGAGGGCTGATTCGAATGCAAGGACACTGCTCGCTCTCTCTTTTTTCTTTTCTTTTTTTAATATCAATACATTTTATTTCAAAGAAAAATTGATGTTGTCAAAGAAAAACAGCAGTGCTCGTTATTTGACAAAGTCTGCAAAATCAGCCATTGACCATTAAATCAACTGCAAATTTTCTTTTCTTTTTTTTGTATTTATTTGTATTTGGATTGGACCAACAAGAGGAAAAAGCAAGAAAGTAATAAAAAGAGTCAAGGCTCAGGGGGGGCAGACTCGTACTCGATTCCAAAACCCCACACACGGTGTCCGGATAAAACCCGGCGCGCATGATTCATGCAAATGACACTAAATCAATATCCCAGATTTCAATGAGGCCACAAGACAAAACTGGAGGAGCCAAGCCATGATGAGACTTTGACTTTTGTATCCGAACATCCCTCTCGTTTTGCCGACCAAATTTATGGGCTTTCGGGGGATTGGACGCCATTTGTTCTCTGCTCTCTCTTGCGTATGGTATGCAGATTGGGTGTTGTTCCTGTAAAAGCTAAAATCCCTTCAATTGAGCCTCAAATTGACCCCTCTTTCACTTTCCTATCTGGGTCCCATGCGGGTCCTTCTGACACTTGTTTGTCTCTCTACAAGACCTAATTCTTGAAGACCAGGCAGGCAATGATTCGAGCTCCTAGCTACCTCTGCAATAACTTCACAGAACATTGGAGGCCGTAGGCAGATGTGCATGAACCAGGGATCAATGACCATGGATGGCCAACGAATTCTGATGTTCATGATAGCATTAAAATAATATAAATTATATTTTAAAATTTTATCCAACAATTTAATTTTTTAGATTGAGATGATTTTTTAATATAATATCATAGCTTTAATTACCAAATGATCACGAATTCAAATCTCACTATTCTTATTTATTTGATAAAAATTAAACATCAGGTAATGTGGATCTGTGTAAGTTTCAAACTCAAAAAGTTTTCACTTGAAAGGTTATATTAAAAATAATATAAATCATATCTTAAAACCTTCTAAGAACATAAATTTTTTAATGTATTTTTTTAGTTTAATGTAGGTGTTCGGGCCAGTTTACGTGCATCTTAACTAATCTCACAGGTCCTGAAGTTAACGATCATATAAATCTCCAGTGGTCATCATATAAGCAACCTAGAATTCAAATCTAAAATTAAAAAAAAAAAATCTCTTGATTACAAGTTTTTATCGTTAAATCATTATTTATATGGTTAATTTTTGATTGTTTTATATACCGAACATACTGTGACTCAAAACTTGGGCCCTAGGTCGATTCATTGTCGGAATGGCGAGGCAAATACTGCAATGAGAAGAGCACGTACGCACCAAATTCAAGGGATGGATGGCTATGGAGCATGTTTTTGGTGCTGTCGATGGATTCTTGCTTGCTAAAAACACATGCGTGGCTCATCTGTGAAGTGCACGTACGCACCAAATTCAACACAGACAAGTTTCAATGTTGTCCTTGTCATTATTTATCACCAGCCAGCAGGACATCATATGATCGCATTGTCAACGTAGGGATTCAAAGTTAAGCTCGACATCTTTCTTGGAACTCATAAAGCTGTTGTCGGGAACTTGTTAATTTACTGGTTTCGCTGGCATGCGTGCTTATATCCCAGAGAGAATATAGAGCCCATTAACACAAGTTGCAAGCATTAATATTTATATATACACACATACTCTCTCCCTTTCATTTTGTTCAAGTACTTTTATTTTATTCAAGTAAAATGTCACTCAAGCGTTGGTTGGTTATGATGATCAAGGATTACGATTGTTTTGAAAATGCTAAATTGATATGGGTAATACCTCTTAAAATCATTAGAATATTTCTTTTTTACTTTGACTAATGTATAAATTAATTGAAGATACTCGAAACTTAAAAAGAATAACATTTTATTTTCTTAAACTTGTATATCATTATCTCGTTTTTAAAAAAAAAATTATTAAAAATTAATTTTTTATGTATTTTAAATCGTTTTGATACGCTGATTTTAAAAATAATTTTTAAAAAAATAAAAAAAATATCATTTTAATATATCTCGGTATAAAAAATATTTTAAAAAATAACTAATTTAATATTGAAAAGATATTATCAACTAATGTTTAAATATGAGAATTTATTCATTTACAAAAAGATCATCATCTTAGAACCGGAAAGATTCGACCTAAGATTTCAAGAATGGAACAACTACCGTAGAGATTCTCTATGAATAAGATGCAAATAATAAAGTAAAGTCTACGAGAATTTGTTCAAGATTTGATTTTCAAAAGATCAAAGTCTTCCTTTTTTCTTTTGATAGCTCTCCTTCTAACCCCATTTAATTAAAAGATCATCGTTTTTTTTCTAACTTGCCGTATCCCACATAATCCATGCATGAACTTGGACATGATCATGTGTATACAATCCTGCATGATATATATATATATATATATATATATATATATATATATATATTGTAAAAAAAGAAAGAAAGAAAATAATCTTGGATGATATGATATAGATATAGAGGCATTGTTGACGCATTTGTTCGAACTTGAAACAGGACTTGGAGTGGATCTTGAGTTGGAGGACATTTATGAATGTTTACCCTACCATTGTTAGCAGGTTGCTGGACAAAATCACCTCTTTGTTTGGCATCATAGATGATGATCTTCTTTAAATTGTCACCAACTTCATTACCTGCCAAGCAATCTAAAGATAAAAAGAAAAAAAAAAAAAAAAAGGAAGCGTGCACACCCTTCACATCACATCAAAAACCACATAAAGGCTAAGCTTTATTTATTTTCCTGTCCCTAATTTGTTTCCATAATTATTGGGTACAACCTAAAAACTAAAAACATTCCAACATGTGGGGATATCCTTGCTATCACTTAATCCATCTCTCTTTTCCTTGCCGCTACATGAGTTATTTTAGTATAATATTGGGTTACGGTTATTTTTTTAAAAAAAATTTATATAAAAATAAATGAAAATAATATTTTTTTTATTTTTTAAAATTAATTTTTAACATTAACATATCAAAATTATTAAAAAATACAGAAAAAAATTAATTAAAAACAAATAAATATTTAAAACTTTTAAAAATATTTTTAAAATACAAAAATAAACAAGCTCATGTATAACAATTCATTCGATGGTATAACCATCTAGGAAACACAACTTTATTAATTAGGGTTTTTTTATGCTATACACCACCTATAGTTTTGTCTATTTATTTTTCTATTTTGTGTACACTTCGTCTTAAGCTGGGGAGCCCTCGTGAAGAAAAAAAAAAAAGTCGAATTGTTTGAAGAAGTGGTGGACACCAATTACTCTTTACATGTGGGAAGTGAGATTTGTGGAGTTAGGCTCAGATCCAGCCCAATATTAAAATAAAGAAGTAGAATCAATCAGACATTACCCATTATCCAATCGATAATCGGCCCACTTAGTATCATCAATCTTGGCCCATAGATCTCTTAGAGTGGTCGACTCTCCTCCTGTCCTGGAGGCTGAAACCCAGAGAGAGAGAGAGAGAGAGAGAGAAGCGAAGCATAAGGAAGTTCAAGTCGAAGAAGAATGGTTCCTTCTATGTGGCACAGAATAGCTGCTGTCTCCGGTACTTTACTGCTATTCTACCCCTTCAAATTTATATTTCCTGGCAGTATAATTTATGTTTGATTGACTGGAAAAAATCACGAACAAACAGGGGTAGCAGCTCTCGGATTGGGGACCTATGGTGCTCATGTCTTCAAGCCCCAAAATCCCACTTACAAAGAGGTCCTCCTTTTCTCTTTCTCGTTCTTTTGTTAAATACTTGTACTAAATGATAGCAAGCAATTCTTGATTGTGATTGTGAAGGTATGGCAAACAGCGTCTTTATACCATTTGGTTCACACTGCAGCCCTTCTTGCTGCTCCTATCACCAAACGCCCCCACATTGTGAGTTTCTTCCCACTTTCCCACCTTCTTTCTCCTTTCATTTCTTTTGTTAATTCTGATTGAACTTTGTTGTCTCAGTTTGGAGGCCTTTTGACTACTGGGATTGTTGCTTTCTCTGGAACGTAAGTCATTATGTTTTCATGTTTACCAGTTTTCGAATGCAAGTTTGTTGAGATTTTGAATTTGCATTTGCATCGTTTTTTCTGATGCTAAAGCTGCCCTTGTTGGTGATTTGCGACTGAATTTTTTTTTTTTTTTTACCACATGCATATGTCTCATGACAATTTAATCGACCAGGTGACTTTAGTAATGATAGGAAACCTTAAAATATATCAATAACAAACTGACCTGCAACTGTCTTATTGTTATACTGAGCCTCAGCTACCAACATCAAGAACCATACAATTACATTTGATTTCTTTGTTTTGTTAGGATATAGACTTACTGGAACTCAATGCTTTTATTGTTTCAGCTTATGTTTGGAACAATGTTATATTTCTGCTGCTTGGGAAAAAGCCAGGAACCAAGCATATATTTGCTCTCAGTTTAGACTGTAGATATAGCCGTATAAAGGAGTTCCTATACCAACTAAGCTATATGATTTGCTTGACTGGACTTACAGCTCGGGTAGCATTTGTCTCGAAAAAGGAAAACACCTTATGATAGCTCTATTCTTTTGGCTTGATTGCAACGCTGTATTTCAGTCATTACTTTTTCTACAATTATTTTAACTTGCATTAGTGGAGGTTTGCTTTCATCTAGATTGTTCTTTTCTTAGTGTCCTGTTTTGAGCTAGTTATCTTTTCCATTCGTAACATACACCATTGGAGATTAAAATCTGAAAGAAGTTAATCTGGAATTGTGTAGGTGTTATACTGTGGCACTTCTTGAGGACAGAAAGTATTCTACTTTGGCTCCATTTGGTGGCTTTGCATTTATTGCTGCTTGGGCAAGCTTGCTTTTCTAAGGATAGACCTCTTTAAGATGGCGGTGAATCTTCATTTCTGCGTCACAAGTATCATGCATCGATGCTTTGGGGTTTTAGCAGATACTGAAGGAACTTTGTTTAGCTATCTATTCACTATCTTGATGATGGTTCATATTTCATATCTTTATGTATTATATATCATGTTGCTTGTGAAATTATTGGATTGCTTCGTTGCAGTTTCTCAATCACTGGTCGGAGTCTAAGGGAACTTGAAGTAAATGTAGGTTTACATTTGTTGCTGATATTTTCTATCACTGGTCATGTATTCTTAATGGAAAAATGTGCAATCGCTATTTGGCTTTGATGATTTCAATTTGTTATGTTCCACGAAAAAGATCTGTGGCAGAGAAAAAGTGCTGCGATTCTTCAGTGCATCCTTCAATCCGAGTCTCAAACTTTTCTGAAAGAGATTTGCAGTTGCTTTTCTAATGTACTGCTATGTCCACTCCAACGATTCTTTCTTAGATAATCATGAATTGGTGATTGTCCATAGAACATCATATATGCGACTTAGTATCAAGTTTTCTCGCATGATTGCTTCATGTTGCTACATGATGAAAGCAATCTCATGTGTTGGCTAGAAGAAGAAAGATTTTCAGTTCCAGAAACGGACATTAGTGGAAGCAAATTTGTTGAAGAAAATATGAAGTAGAAGGAAAACTAGGAAGGGACCTTGGCAAGGTATATGTCTAAGCTCATCTCATGTGAAATCCTGATTTAATTTGCAATGAGAAAAGCTCAAAGCTGCTAAAAATTAAAGCAACAAAATATCTGAAACTGAAAAATCTCTTATCCCTAGTGAAATGCTGATCTTCTTTCTTGATGGTTCTCATGGATTTGAATCAGGGATGGAACTCGTACTGGCAAGAGCTATGACCTGCACGTCAATTTTTTAAAAGAACAATGAGAATCATTTAACACAGAGAAAGTATAGAAAATGATTTCCAGCTGCTACTCTCACATGGCTTACACTTTCTAAGCATGTGGAAAACAGAATTGTCTCCCTTTTCTTTTCATAATCAAAAGTAGATAATTTGATATTTACATGCTGCAAGATTTCCTATGGTGGGGCCTCACTAAAAACAAGTCGAGAAATAACTAGAGATTAAAAAAAAAAAAAAGCTTAGCAAGTGCTTACTGGGGTCAAGTTCTGTAATGATAGCAGCTCCTTTGAAGTAGCAAGATCCACCTTTGTGCTTGAACTTCTGGAAGTAGCTGTTGAAGGCATAGGAAGCATGGTCTCTCACAGTATTTGGCAAATAGCAAGGCTGGTTCACTTGAATCTTACCGCAGTCTGCACCACCTTTCCCACAAGCCCAGTCCAACGCTATCTGCAACTCATCATCTGGGGTCTGCTCATCTGCTACGCACCATTGCTCTAGTTCCCCATCTAGTATTTGTTTCCAAACACACACAAACAAGAACGTATGTGAGATATGAACAAAACAACCTGTGATAAATAATGATAAAACGAACCAGCTATGACACAGCTTCTCCTCAGATGGGAGTTCAGGCTGTATTGCTTAGCTTACCTGATTTCCTGGGAGTTATGGACAGGATAAGAATGGCTATCATTGTCCTTTTCCAAAGGATTGGCATATTTTCGAAAGAAAGAAACAAAGACAGGTCACAATGGCAGACTAACCTAATCTGTTGCAGAGAAGTGTATCCACAGAAAGCTTGTTGGTTAGATCCATATATAGAACACAAAAAAACACCCTTACACCGAGTAAATTACATGGTAATTCGGTTGCTAGACAACAAGGTGACAGCCATGTGAAGGGGGGTATACGAGGTCAGCTTGCAAATGCGTTCCACATAAGCTGATTTTCACCCCAACAAGGAAAGGTTGTGCTTCTGCTATACTATATTATTTACATTGAGTTGAAGGGATTCCAATCTCCATCTTTTAAAACGATTCAAATTATCCATGGCCATGGAATCTCGATCTGCAGGCATCCTATGTTCTGCCCGGTGCAATATGAAAGGTGCCTTGCTTGTCCTGTTCTTAGGTGTCCATGTGAGTGGCATATCTCACATGATTAGAAGCGGGGAAAATAATAATAATAATAAAAAAATAAAAAAAGAAGCGGGGAAAATGAAGTAACTGTGTAAAAAGATGGAGCTTGTGCTTTAGTATCGTAAACAGTATCCATCGATATGATTAATGGTATCTCTTGCCCAATGTGAAGGCAAATGCCCATGTATTTCTCCAAGCAATCTCTCCCTAACATTTATCAACCGCATTTTAGCTGCACATCATCTTCACCAAATCAGGTAGCAGGTAAGTATCAAAGGTAACGGCCCTGCCCCAACTCCTAATGCATTATGGGGCATATCTGCTGGTATTAAACGAGGCACCATAACGGCGAAAACACGGGCATGCATTGATGAACACCAAAAAAAGGATCAAAACAAGGATGCATCAGATTTAGTTCAACACTTTTGCCCCCCAAAAAGAATCTAGTTGACTTCATATTCACACCGTATACAATACAATGTTACATTTTATGATACAACGGAGGATGATAGAGTTACAAACAGCTCCTACTTTACACATGACCAACAGTCACAGCACCTCATTCTCATCTACATACAAGACCATAGGAACCAATCAGAATGAATACAAATTCACACTTTAACCAAAAAAAAAAATCTGCTCCCTATAAAGCCTCATGGTAACTGCGGTTTCCTGTACACTCTGGGGCTTTACCACATCATATGTTCATCGCCTGCTATTATTGTGCTGTTCCTTAGAGGGAGAATATTTAGATAAATATTAAAATGTCATAAGGCTGTACCCAACCCTAATTAGATGGCTCGTTCAACATTCTAACCTCTTTAGCTTGCACATGTTCCTATGCACAAATCCATCAAGGATAGAAAGACGAATTGATCATCTCATTAGAGTTCAAAGAATGCAGCATTGTGACATTTTATGAACTGCCTACAAGAATGAAGAATTTGGAAAACAAAATTGAGAAGGGAATTGAATAATAGTAGACAAAACTAGTATGTGCAGAAAAGCCACCAGCACCATTTAGCTATCGTCATCTTGGAGCAATCACAGAGCGGGAAATGATGCAAACAATATATCAAAGGCACCTGATTGCGCTCACCAGATCCATGCATTCTTGAACCCATAAGTTTGTCGCAAGCTCAGATTCCTGGAAACAAATAACTATTCTTTACACACCCCCTATCATATGAGAAGTCGAACAATTAAATTCACGAAATACAGTGATGACTCTGCAGTTGCTGACACTTCTAACATTTCTCAATTTTACAGAGCATTTCATAGCATCATATATGGGAAATTCAGTGCAAACAAGAATTTCAATAAGCTTAGACAATTTAAACAGCAGGGGGCATGGTTTGTAGAAATATCAACTAACCTAGTTTCACATTACATATCCCTTTGAGAAGAACTGCGAAAGAAACACTCTTTAAAAGAAACAAAGAATAATGTGGTATGAACAAGATAGGTTTTCAGCAAACATTGAAGGTCTCATAAAGTAAATCTATTTAAGAGTTTCAAAGAAGAGAGGAGCCTTATTTGAAGATATGGATGAAAAGTTTTTATTCATGAAGACATTGGGAATTTGATGCACATATGCATGACCATTGGAAAACACTTACCATGATGCTAGAAATTACGAGGGGTGGATAGATTAGAAGAATGTGGCATCGACCATTCCTTCCATGACCTCATAGCTGTGGCTTGTTGCCAGTTGGCCAAACAAATGCATTTAGGGTCAACCAAAATACATGATCAGCCAGCAGGCTGAAGAGATGTTAGCAACTTCTAGCATGTCGATCCACTCTATCAACTAGACTCAAAAAACCGTGTCACAGCATTGTAAAGCTTCTCATCTTCAAATGGCTTTGACACATAACCATCCATCCCACACTTTAGACATTCTTCATTTGTTGCCTGAATCACATCAGCTGTCATTGCCAATATTGGTGTGTGCCAATATGCTACATTTCCAAGTAGCTCCATTGATGCTTTCTCAGATGCAATTTTCTCATTAAACTGACTCTCCATAGACCGGATTTGACGTGTGGCTTCAAAGCTGCATAATGATTACAGACTATGAATCATTTTTGCATGTAGGAATCCGTGACTGAACATTTCCAATGAAACAAAGAAAGTCAAAAAACATAATTATTCTATTAGAACAGAGAGATTACCCATCCATTTCTGGCATTTGGAAGTCCATGAAGCAAGCGTCAAAACTGTGTGGTGGTTTAAGCTTTTCTAAAGCAGCCTTGCCACTCTCCACACAGGTAACAATTGCTCCATGCTTTTTAAGAGCACCCTCAGCCACTCTTCTGTTTACCAAATTGTCATCCACCACCAAAATTTGTTTTCCTCTCAGTAAATTATGAAGTGCTGGTGGTTTCTTCCTATTTACTTCACTCTTCTTACCACTTCCAAAAGCTTCTTGGAAGCAAGCGATTAAGACACTTAACCGAAGAGGCTTCACCAGTACATTATCTACTAAACCAGAGGTTTTTAGCTCTAAGCGTTCATCAGAGCTGAAGGTGGTAGCCAAGAGAAAAATCTTCGAAAGGTCTACCTGGATATCTGTCCCATCGTTTTTCTTGGGCATTTTCAGCAAATGATGGAAAGCAATGCCAGATTCTTTGTCCCAAGCGTCTTTGTCAATAAGAACTATAGGCAAATCTGCTGGAATACTGTTAAAAGGAATTAAGCGCACATCAGAAAATCAAATTGAATATCATATGACAGTAATGTTTTTCTGAAACTCATCAAGTAGTAACTTTCTTTCATAAATTTTCAAATTTTTCACTAATTGTGAGATAAGATGACAATTTTTGCAAGCATGGATTGGCATTTGCGATAAAGAGATTTTTTTTTCATGACAGTTTAACATTAATCACATTCAAGCCAACCTCAAATTTTCACACAACTATGCTAATAAAATCAAATGTACCTTGTGCAGTAACCACTAGATAGATATGCACATGCTGACTTCAGACTGGGAGCTATATCTGCAGTTATTCCCAACCTCTGCAAGTGATATTTTGTGACCTCAGCTCGGACACTTCTTTCATCAATTACCAGGGCTCTCCCTCCTCGGACCTCCAAAACAGCTGGATCATGAGGCTGCCAATTTGTATCCAGAGAAGTTGATTCTCCTTTTCTGAAAGAAACAGTAAATGAAAAGGTACTGCCAATGCCACATTCACTAACAAACCCAATCTCCCCACCCATGAGATCCACCAGACATTTGCTAATGCTTAATCCTATTCCAGTTCCACCATATTTTCGTGAAGTGGAACTGTCAGCTTGCACAAAAGGCGTGAAAATATGTCCCTGTGCGTCTTCTGGTATTCCCACTCCTGTATCCTCAACTGTAACTAGTAGTCTAATCATTTCAGGTTCATCCCTAGAATCTATGCAGCTTGACTTTTTAAATTTCTCCCAACTTTTCCATCGGTTGACAACAGGAAACCCACTCAATGAGTCATAAACTTTGGTTGATATATCCTGAACCAACTCCAGCCCTTGTTTAAGCACTGCATCCCTGACATCAAGAGGGCTTCTCACTTCATCTGCCAGATGCACAGAAACAAACACATGCCCTTTGTCGCGTGTAAACTGAGGGTATAACAGTGGAAAACATTAGTGAACCAAATTTGCACAACCAATAAGATAAATACAAATAGAAAACTGCATATACAAAGCTTTTAGCTGTAGTGATGAATTATCAATCTGACACCATCCACAATTAGATATGTAGCTTATAGCAATGGCAGTTGTATTAAACATTATTTCGAATATTGAACAAAAAATGTAGCCATAATTATTTTGCTGAAACCAACCTTCATCGAATTTCCAACAAGATTTGTAATTATCTGCCGAAACCGTCCAGGGTCACCAATAACAACTTCAGGGAGCCGGTCAGAAACATAAACAGCCAACTTCTCTCACCCAAAAGAACAATTGGAGACAAGCTTGGGTTAGAAATGATATCAATGCCAAGAAAAGGAGAAGAAAATGAGCAATAAAGAGAGTTGCTCTATATGTACCTCAATCCCTTTTTCATTGGATTTTCCTGAAAATAGTGATAGAACATTATCAAAAACAGAACGCAGATCAAAGGGAACTGCTTCCAATTCTAGCCGGCCTGATTCTATCTTAGCCTGATCTAGAACTTCATTAATCAGTGCAATTAGATCCTTTCCGCTAGTATGAGCAGTGTTGGCATAGTCCATTTGGTTTACATCCAGATCAGTCTCCATCAGCATTTGCAGCATACCTAAAATATGTTGGACGCAGCATTTAGATATTAAATTTTCCCATATTGGCAGGATATGCATTGTATAAACAACACATTTCTAATTACCTAAAACACCATTCATTGGGGTCCTTATTTCATGGGAAACAGTTGCAAGAAACTGCAAGGATGAGAATACTTCAGTTGCCAGAAGAATGTAGAACTTCTTAAGTAGAACTTCTTAAGTAATAGTATTTCAAATAGAAGATAAATAAAGATGCAAGGAGTAGAAGCCATATTTATAGGATGAAACCCATCAAAAGGACCAGGAAATGTACCTGAGATTTTGCCACGTCCGCAGCTTCAGCACGAGCTTTGAGCTCCATCATCTGACGAAAGTCCTCCTCAACTTTTGCAATCCTACTAATGGCTGCATGAAAGATGTGGCCAACAAGAAGAGTAATAACAAGGAGCCCAACTGATGCATTTATTGCTGTCCAGGGTAAAGGAGGTTTATGCTTGAACCTGTGCCCAATGGAAATGAGGAGATAAGAGATCACTCATCTTTGTGATAATCTAAACCTTGTCACTAAGAGAACTAACCTGCAATGCATTTCATGCTTCCGCATTGGATCACCAAAGTCAAGGCTACTGACATGCAAAAGGCCAGTATCAGTAACATCAGTACCATACATGAGAATGGGAGCAGTTGCATTAGTTGTATCATAAACATTCACGACAATTGTTTGCTTGCTGGAAAGTTGGTGCAGAAGCTTCTCCACTAGAGATGGTACATCATAAGATGCGCCAAGATACCTTTATAAGAAGCGAGCCCAGATTAAAAGTTAAGTTCATCTCAAAGAAATGTACCATATGACAATATTTGAAGTCACCATACCATGTGCAAGAAACCAAGAATATTTGGAGAAGAAAGAATTACCCAACAGTGGCTTCAATTCTTTGTTCTGGTGTAGCATCAGGGAGGTCAGTATTATAGACAGCAAATGTGAGTACAACTCCCAGGTGGTTCGATTTCAATAGTTTGAAAGGAGATGTCAACACTCCCTTTCCAGATGCCCTTGCTCGCAAGATGTTCTCGCGGTCTTCCTATATAAATATGGCAATTGTTGTTAGAACAAACTCCGTATAGGTACATGGAAGAAATGTTCTAATATAATTTATTTATTTTCTGAACTTGTTATCTCTTGATATATTATGATAAAATTCAGTGTGCATCTCAATTATCAACTAGCAGATGCTCTTCATATTGACCTGTAATGATAGTTGTGCAAGATGAACAAGGTTTTGAATATAAACAGAAACCTATATTTTCTGCCAAAATCCATATAATATTTTTCCTTTAAAAAAATGCTTGACATACAAGCTAAAGAAGCAACAAAAGTATAACACTCATCCAGAGTTGCAGAGCCACATCTTTCTTCAATACCATCTTCAAACATTTATTAGTTTTTTATATTAAAAAATAATGCAACAGTGTAGATTTATTATTACCCAGGTGCTAGTATGGTTGGCATCAACTAATTTGGCTCCATTGCATGAGAGGTGAAAACTAGCCATTTAAGAAAAGCAGCTTCATAGTTACAAAATCACTAAAATTCTAAGGATTTACCTAAATATGAATCAACAGCTCTAATCCAACCCTTATTGCTTTCCTCAAACAGAAGAAGAGTAAGCAATAGGTTCTATTCTTGGAACCATACACTGAACATACTTAAAATTTTAATTTATCATCCAAACAATATATAGAAGCCCTGATGAACGGAAGGTTTGCAATAGGAAAATTAGATATCACAACATATTTATTTAATTTTTTTAATCAAATCTTGAGAAGGGTATTTTTGGAACAAAAGCACTTCATTTGTCCTTCTTTAAAAGTCCAGATACTCGTAGAAAAAATAAAAATACAGGAAGTCAAATAGAAATTATGATCAAGTACATGCACTGTAATCATGCTTATCTACAAGGGAAAAGAACTTGTTGGATAAAAAGAAAACAGATTAACTGAAATGACAAAGCTATGTATACTATATGGAAACACACCTTTCCAGACATCATGTCAATTGAGACAATATGAGAGACTGTTTCTTGCGAAAAAATCACAGGTGCATATTCATCCTGGATGGGTGCAGGATCCAATTTATCTGGAATACAGTCTTGGACTAGAGTCTGGTCCTCCGTTCCCATTTTCTTAATTGTCCATCCATGCTGCTCTTCAAATTGCTTCCTCTCTAAATGAGGAACTTTTAGAGCATAAGCAACACCACTAGTAAGTGGCCTCTCAAAATCTGTTCTCTTGGTATATTCACCGAATGTTTTCTGTGAAATAAAAGAGAGTTCAAGGTAAGATCATTTTTCTTCCGAGCATTGCATGGGACTCCTATATGGTAACAATTTGAGTTCTTCAGTTAAAATCTCCAGTCCCTGAGCATAAGTTTGACATTAACATAGCATCTTGGTGTTATAGAGGTTTTGCATGATTTATATATTGAAGGAAATGCAATTAGTACAAGTTCATTCCCAATTATTTTTTATACACACAATTCCTAGAACAGATTAACAAATATGGAAAGCCAAATATCACCTGATCAATAGCAGAAGGATTTTTTCCATGGTGAAAGGTGGATACAAGGATAGCCAAGGCATGTACATGGTTCATGCTAACATTGAACTGGTCCTGCAACATCCGTGCCCGTTCATCACACATGTTAGCAAGAGTCTCTTCCCTCCTCGATATTATCTTTTCATGCAAGTGCCAAAACAACCAAATAGATACAAGCACTCCAAGCAGGACAAATATTATAAGAAGTTTCTTCCTCCACTTTCCAGCACCTCTAGGAGGACTATGGGATAGTTGATGCTGATTCATCTGCAACAATTGTTGCCGCTGCTGAGGCACTGGCTCCAGCTGAGCTAGCTTCTGATTTTGCTTCCTCCAAAATTTTAAGTTATAACCCAATAGTATGCAGCTCACTATCATTCCAACAAGGACCCACCAGCATTCTTTTACCAAATCAAATGAAAAAAGTTTACAATGATCTTCTGCACAGTCCACTTCCCTTCTCTGCAAATATTATGACCAAAGTCAAAATAGCCCAAGAGACAAAATACCTATGTAGCATCACTCAAAGGTAAAATAAGCTTTTGATTTCTCCAATCAATTTTCTTTGAGTAATGAAATACATATTTCTCTTGCATCAATTTTGTCAAGTCTAAAGGCTACTTTCCAGTTCTTTATACTTACTGTAGAAATGATGAAAGTTGAGTGCATGATCCTGGCAGTGCAGTTAGTAACTCAAACAGAAGACTGAAAACATGTCATGCAGCTATGATAATTTCACCAAAGTACCTAAGCACAAGCTTCAACTTGAAATAGATTGAAGCTTCCAATAACAGAACCTCCAACAGAGTTTTGTAAGCACATCTGACAAATTTCTTACATTGAAATTATTTTTATCTTATTTTCATCTTTCATTTGGTGGATATTCTGGTGAGCCAATTACACTCTGCCGAACTATCTAACTTTGTGTATTCAAGACACTCAGAGACAAATCAAAAACTCGAAATATATAAAAGAACTTTTTTTACTGGATTTTCATATTGTTAGTGGTTTGATGCGATGGAGCATGGAACCCACAACATAACACAAAGCATAGCCTCTTGTTTATCAACTCCGTAGAGTCATATATATTTTCCCCTCTTTCATGGTTTTTTTTTTTTTTTTTGTGTCTGTGTGTGTTAGGAATGCATGCAGTGTGTGAAAAGTTGCTTAATATCTCAAAATGCACTAAAGTTCAGGACACTGAATACTGACAACAAGAATTCTGAAACTTTCAAGCAAGAGACATACATATACAACTGCTTCAGCAACAAGGCTTTACCTTTCCAGAATACTGTGAAATTGATGAAATTGTAGATTGTGAAACAAATGATGCAGACTCATCCAGCAATGATCGATCAAGCTTCCTGAATTCATTCTCATCTTGAACCGGGCATTTTCCATTAGGCCCTGCATCTTCAGCGACCCATCTGATGTGCTGTTGAAATTCCTGCTTCTTTGAACATGGTACCTTCAGTGCACAGGCAATGCCATCATTTATTAGCATTTCCGGTCCTGGTTCCTTGGTACAATCAAGGGATGCCACCTGCAATACACAGACAAGTGAAAATAAGTTTGTAACCAAGCATTCTATTTCTGAAATGCAAGAGACTTCTCCAGCAACTTTTCCAAAAAGTATTCCTTCAATTTTTTCTGCTAATTTCATACTTAAAAAGATGTGTTTAAATTGTCATTTGGTTTCCCTATCCCAGCATATGATAGCCATACATTTCCGTCCACGCATGAAAAGGTACAAGACTCATGATATCTGTACGTATGTAATCTCTACAAATACATATCTAACAATTTGTATAGTAACAAGTCCTTTTGCGTCCTAATTTAATTCCAGAATGCACAATTTACTCGTATGTTCATCAAGTCAATCAAAGAAGAATAAATTTTAAATTCAAGAATAAATTTTAAATTCAATAATAACAAGGAAATGAGCTTTTAGACTAATTAACAGGAGCAATCAACAGACACTAATTCTAGCACACGATTAAAACCAAAAACAAAAGTGTATATATATAGTGAAAGAGCTATAAACAAAGAACCTGATCTGAATCAGAGAACAAAGAACCCAAAGCATGAAGCTGATTCTTGCTGACATTGAAATGGCGAAGCAAGACCTGAGCTCCTTCTTCACACGAATCTAGACTCCGACCTTTCCTTCCCAACGCCCCACTATCAAAGCTCGAGAGAAGCCAAATGCTCCCTATAGTAACAGCAACACCTAAAAACCAGAGAAGCAGAAACTCTCTCTTCCATTTCCTGGCAGAATTAGTTTCATGCAAAACCTCCTTTGACTTCCTCAGCTTCAAACTTTCTTGTGATGTGCCATTTGAACCAGAAAGCTTGCAATTAATAGACATTTTCACCAATTCCCACCTGTGTCTCTTCACAAAGAGCCTAGAAAACTTGACAAAAACCCCAGCTCCACCACCAGTACAACTCATCAAAATCACCCCGTTTCCCCAATGACAGACTCAAACACTGCAAGAACCTACCTGGGAAAGCTCATCAAAATCAATCCTTTATACTTTACAAAACAAAACCCACTTAGAAGGCAGGAACTAGAGCGCAAAATTTGCAAGGAAAAACAAAGTGGTCCACCTTCTTTGATCTATAATATATTCCACTTTATGGTTCCATACTGAGTTTCTTTTCTGCAAGAGCATTAAATCCAAATCAAAACAGACACCTTTTTTTCTTTTATCTTTTCTTTTTTGTTGCCTGAGAGAGAGAGAGAGAGAGAGGAGAGAGAGAGAGAGAGAGAAGTTAAATGAAGAAACTAATCATAGCAAACAGGAAGCTGAGGTAAAGCCCAGTTATTATTTAGGAAGCTGGAGTGCTTGCTGTAAGGGAATCGTTTAATGAGGTAAGAAAAAACATAGCTGTTTCCTTCCTTACAACTCTCTTTCTTTCTAGCTCTGTGTATTAGCACAAAAGTTAGCAGGAGCATCCATCCATCAATACACAAGAATGAAACAAAGACACTACTTTTTCAAAGAAAAACTCTTCACCGAGTTAAAAAAAAAAAAAAAGGGTTGGTTTCTGTGTAAGCCCAACTGGAATCAATGATCAGACAGTGGGGTCTCTCTCTCTCTCCCCCCCTCTCTCTCTCTCTCCTCTCTCATGTTCAGTTTGCTGTCCAGCATTTTGAAATTTGGGTTGGCTACATCATTATCTCATCATCTAGGTGGGGGAAAACTTGAAAAAAAAAAAAAAAAAAAACAAAACCATTATTGAAAAAAGCTATACATTATGCATGGTTATAAATAAATAATGTGCAGTGATTTATCACCTCAGTTATTGGACGATCAAGGGTGGTTGCATTACCCCGATGGCACCTGTCATGCATGAGAGAATAGTTTTTTAAAACTAAGATTTCAACAAAGAATTTTTAATAAGATACGTATAAAACTACAGTGGAAATAAATACTTTTAATTTTATAATTAAACCAATATGCGGATTGTAGTTTAATACTATCCATGTATTTTATTAGTTTTTGTTGGCAGCAGCCTGGGGGTGTTGCTTTTGCTTTTTAGAAGCGTTGAAAGTGACTTCTCCTCCATTATTCAGTGTTTCAATAAAAGATGGATGGGCCGGGTTTCTTTGTTTCTTGTTTCCTTCTATATAACAAATATATTAAAAAAAAAAAAAGTTTAAACAGTGTCTTTAGTGCATCACCAAAGAAATTTTACTATGGAATACAATAATAAAATAACTATTTTATCCCTGGATTATATAATATTTGTCTTGGTTGAGTGGTTGTAGGGGCTTTTTGTTTTTAAATGAACAATAAAAATAATAAAATACCTTTTAAGACAAAAACATATATATATATATATATATATATATATATATTTGGCTTGCAGGGTAGTTTCCAGTTTTTTAAAAAAATTTGGATAAACAATAAGATTGCTTCATTGTCCTTAAATTTAAAAATAAAAATTCTCAGGTGATGAGTTATTTTTTACTTTTCAAGTTGGTTTTTGTTTAGTTGTTATTTATCATGTTATTAAAGATATCATGGGACGTGTACACAAATCAATTAATATTAAATTTTAAAAAGTTGTCGGATGCATGCAACAAACGTACCAACATGTAAGTGTCACCTATGCAATTTGGTTAGTGCGTGTAGCTCCATCCGGTGATGGAAAGTGCCTTTCTACTATTTCTTCAGATGCGTCACTGTGTCTTCTTTCTTCTAGTGTGGCACGTGTTATTAGAAAGTGGATGGTTTGTTATTGATCAACCTTTCTTTTCTTTTCCTTCTCCTCTATGTAAATTGCATATTGGTCTTCTTGATTTTTATATTTCTACTCTGGCCTCATTTTTTTTAATTTTGATTTTTTTATTTTTATAAAAGTTTTATTTTTTTCAATTTGGACGTCTAATTCATATATATATATATATATATATATATATATGTGTGTGTGTGTGTAAATTTTATCCTTATTCTTTTTATTTTTTATTTTTTTCCTTGGTCATTTTATAAAAAAAAATATTGGTTTTCAATTTTACCCTCAAATTCAAATTTATGTTGTGTTATTATTTTCAATTTGATCCTTATTTTTTTTGTTGGTTAGTTTTTTTTTTAATTTAACCCTCCAGTCAAAAGCTTTTAATTTTTCTATAATTTTGATTTTCGCTCTCATTTTTTTAATTATTATTTTTTAATTTAGATCATTTTTTGTTGTTAAACCCCCCTTTCATTTTTCAGCATTTAATTTTTCAAGGATTATGCCTCACCATTTTTTCTTATATAATGCTTATGGTTTAATGACCAGGGTAATGAATTTGAAAAGTTGGTGTTGGTTGATTTATACTTGTTTTCTTCTTCTTCTTCTTTCATCGTTTAACATTAGTTTTTTATATAAAAAATTAACTATGTAATTTTTTTTAATTTTTTTTTATCTAGTTATCCAGATATTATGACCTAAGCCATGAGTTTTACAGGTTACCACTGATTGGCTCACCCCTTATTACCTGGATTATATGTCTATTGCATTACATCGGGTTGATGCAGATTTTTTTATCCCTTTCTTTATCTAATTTTGTGCCTCCATGAATTTTTTAATTGTATTGTTTTTTTAATTGTTTATTTGTTATTATTTTTTATTATTTAATTAAAATTAAATTAACTTGTTAAACTTAATTTCTTTTATTTTTCTAAAGCAATTACAATACCTAAATATTATTTTTCATAAAGAAAAAAATACATATCCACGTTATACGCGGGCCTATGTCCAAGAATAATGTATGCCCATATGCCCCCATATTTTTCTATTATATATATATATATATATATATATATATATATATATATATATATATATAGAGTTGAGAGCTATGCTATAAAACAGAGAGCGAGCTGGAAAAAAGGTACTTAAAAGTGTAATACATTATAGTAAGAGCTTCCAGTTCTTGCAGAGAGAGTTTTCATTTAGGTTACCAAAGCACAAGTACGCATTTATTCTTTCTTCGTTTGATTCTTCTGCTTCCAAATTTTATTATTCCACCTTTTTTATGCCCTGTTTTGTGATTGGGAAGCGTTTTTTTATATAAAAATAATAATTTTTTAAATTAGTTTGATATATTTATATAAAAAATAAATAAAAATATTATTTTAATATATTTTCAAGTTAAAAATATTTAAAAAAATAACTATTATTATAATTTCAAACAAAATATATATTTTCAAGTGTATGTTTAGTATTGTAATAGTTTTTGTTATTGTGGTTTAAAAAAATAGATTTAAAAGAAATATCTTTAGTTGTATTTGTTTAAAAATAAGTTTTTTTAAAAAATATATGTTTAGTTTAAACTATTATAATAATTATTTTTACATGTAAAATAAATGAAAAAGATCTATATTAATGAGAATAAAATTTTTTCTTCTTCTACAAAATACAAAATCAAAGTTTGAAATGCAATTAAACACTGTGTCACTATAAAAAATAAAAATCATTCAACTAATCCGCGGTTTTTTCTTTATGATTAGATAAAAAACAAAATTTACCATAATATTAAATAATCTATAAATATTTTTCAAATTACTTTTAAATTGAGAATTCTTAGAAATCCAAAAAATACTTTTATGGTTGTTTATTTATTTATTTTTACAATTGTCAACAGAAAAAATAAAAATAAAAAATGGCCACTTACTCCGAAACCAACTTGGAGTTTTGAGAACATTGTTTGTGAACTAATAATATATAGTAGCTACTTGGTCTATTTATTCAAAGAAAACAGCCAGCTAATATTATTCCTTCCTTCCTTCCGAGCCCGATAACAAGATTTCCGATACCACTAGATTATATATTTTTGGAGTCTTGTGTATCGGTGATTGGTTTCGGGTTATCGATAGATATGGATGCTGAATAATTAAGTTAGTGTTAATTACTTTTTTTAATTAGTATTATATATTGCTATAATAGATGATGGACACACCAGCGGTGACAATATATGTCGGCTATATACCTCACCACCCACCATTAATTAATTTAGAAATCTCTAGTTAAAGCAAGGACATTAATCTAATAAACTTTATATTATGCCATGATTAGTTTGACCATAATTGTAACATATTTTTATATTATAGTTAATAAGGTTTGATTTGCTTCAAACGCTAGCTAGTGAACACACCCATTGGCCAGGTCCTTCATTGAAAGTGGTTTTTTTTTTATATATATAAAAAAATAATATAGACATATACACACATTAAGAGATATCATAATCAGATAATTAAAAAAAATTACAAAAAAATATTTTTTTGGTAAGATTTGGATATTTTAATGTGTTGATTTCAAAAATAATTTTTTTAAAATAAATAATATTATTTTGATGCATTTCAACATGAAAAGTACTTTAAAAAATAACCGTTACACTCCCAAACAGGCGCAAAACTAATTTATAAATTAATTAAGATCAAGTTTTTTTATGTGTGATTTTAAGAAGACATCCTTTGTTTAATTTGATGTGTTTAAAATAATTCAATAAATTGTGTTGGATGGTAATTAATTCTAAAATTTGAATTCAAAAAGCTAAAAATAAAAAAAATATATCTTAAATCATTAGATGAAGTCTTTGAAATTGAGGTCACAAATGCATTGCCCATCACATTCTTGACATGCTAATTATATTTTTCTTGTTAAAGTGGAAAACCCCACATTACATTTTGGAAAGAAATATATTTATATTTTCTTAATTGGTAAGAAAACAAAAATGATATTGATATATACGTTTTATCTTTGAAAATTGTTTCTTTCACTCACATTCACAATTGCACACAATAAAAAATATAAATATAGTTTGTTTTTGCATTTAAAAAATATTTTTAGATTATTTTAATGTGTTGATATGAAAAATAATAAATTATTTCGATGTATTTCTAAGCAAAAATGATACTAACATGTACAATCTTTGAAAATTAATTCTTTCAATTGCAAGCAATAAAAAATATAAATATGGTTTATTTTTATGTTTCAAAAATATTTTTAGATTGTTTTAATATGTTAATGTAAAAAATAATTTGTTTTTAAACAAGTTATTTTGATGTATTTTTAAATAAAAAATATTTAAAAAACAATCGCTATCACATACCAAACAGGCTCTAAATATTTATCTCCATGTCATAGCCACAGTTAACAAGTAAAGGATCTAATGTTAATTTCACTGCATGTTCTTCCTCCTCCTTTTTTTCTTGAAAAAATTGTATTGATTAAGAATTGCATGCACACATTGAAAATGTGAATCTCATAAATCCAGCTACCAAATCCTTACTAGAAGTGTGTTCGAGAAAATACTATAAATAAAGTTAATTATTTCTCTTCTCCTCTCTTACACACACACATATATAGTTTATAACTCAATAATTTCTCTTTTCCTCTCTTACACACACACACACATATATATAGTAATTTCTCAATGATATGTATGGATGCAGGCACCTAGCTAGGTCAAGAAATGGGGTGATGTTGTACTTGCTTTTTAATTAGGAGGGGATCAGGGGTTGCTTCGTAGCTAGTTACTTTAATAATAATGCCAATGGAAGCTTTATGATTTCCTCTTTATCTTTTTTCTTGCTTTTGTTGCCCTTCGCTAGCTTGCTTCTTGTGCTCTGATGGGAACTATCAAAGTACATGCCTTAATGTGCATGGGGGCCATCTTAGCAAATACCATTTTAGCCTCAATAATTACTCCCTCCAGTTGGACGTAGACCCACCACGACGCCGTTAATCTCCTCTCCTCTCCTCTCCCCGATGACGATTTCATCTGATGGACGTGATGAACCCTAATTAATCACTCTTAATTCTCCCTCTAATCCCTCTGATAAAAATGATTGTCCCTCTAATCCCTCTGATAAAAATGATTACCCCAGACCCCTCAGCATGCAGAACGATGTCCATGCTCTTAGTTTCCTTCCCTCTAGCTAGGTCAATCAACTTGCTATCGATGCATAATTCCAGTGCAGCTCTAAACATATATATATCTCCAATAATCCGGACCTAGCTCTTGTATATATTTTATTTAAAAATAATATAAATTATATCATGAGATCTTACCTAACAATTTAAACTATTAGGTTGAGATGATTTTTTGATATGGTACTGAAGTTTTGATGATCAAGTAGTAACAAGTTTGAATCTCACCATTTCTATTTATTTAATAAAAACTAAGCACAAGGTAAAAGAAACATGTGCAAGCTTTAAGTTCAAAGTACTTTCACTTAAGAGGATATGTTAGAAAATAATAAAAATTATATCTTAAAACATCACCTAACAGTACTTAAATTATTGGATTGAAATGGTACTTTGACTTATATTATATTTTTAAAATCAAGAGTGGAATTATAACTCGAGAATCAATCGATCTATTACTTTTTACTTGCTCTATAATCAATGGGATTCTTCCTTTTCTTCTTCTTTTTACGTTCTCCATATCCAAAAATGAAAGGAATTATGTAAAGTGGCGGTGTATCAAGAGATATCGATTAATTAGGGTTTAATTAAGATCATTGTATATCCACCACCACAAGCTAGCTAGCAGACTTGAGTGCATGATTAAGGAGGAAGGATGCATTATTATCAATAAGAACACACTCCACCATGATGCTCCCTCTCGTTTGTTTCGTTTTTTTTCTTTATTATTAGACTAATAATTAATTGTTCATAATTAAGAGATCAATGCTACTGTTTTCTAACCCTTGCATGTGCCGGAGCCACCTGCTACAGTTTGATTACAACCCTTGTCTCCTCATGACAGCTGCTTGTTTTACTATGGGCATCGAGTGCCACTTAAAAGAAGAGAATTAATAATGTTATTTTTCCACCATTGAGTATCTAGTGCATTAACAAAAAGAGGCAGGCAATTGCCTCCTAATCTTGTATTAGAGAGGATATTCTTAAGTTTCTTAATATTTAATTTACTTTTTGTTGGGCATAATTAAACACTCGTATTTCTGTAAGGGTTCTGGGATTTCTTTATGGCCACCGGCCGGACACCTCCCTCCCCCCCTCCCTCTCTTCCCGGAAGGTTATGCGATCAAATAATTGCAATTTATATGTTTGTTCAGGTGGACCTTTCGGCGGGATTTCAAGCAGTTGGTATGAGGTTTTCATATGGCCATTGATTTCCAAATACTATCTCACTTGGTGGGCAGGTCCTCCTTTACATGCATGCACAAAAGCTATAATAATTGTATATTGTATTTTTTTTTTAATTTAGGGATTTTTTAAAATCAACTAACGAGAACCACAAAACTGTTAGTAAATTATCAACAATGATGATATGTGATACATGAGGATGGGAGAAATAAATAAATTATATTTATTAAAAAATAAGTTGAGGTTGCTGCTTCCTTTTCTATTTGTTGCTCCTCGGTTTTCTTTCTTTTCTCTAAATTGCAATTTCATCATCACATGATCATAGTTTTATTATAGGTCTTTTCATATATATGAGAGTACTCCAAAAAAAAAAAAAAACAATGTCGTTTGTCAACGTTTTTTCAATTGCATCTTTAATTTTGTGGAAACTTTATAACCAAGAAAAACAAACTAAAAAAAAGGACCAACATGTTAAAAACATGAAAAGCACAATATGGCCAATCTACAAAGCAACGTCGCCAATCTGAAATTCACACTAAAATTTGTTTTAGTTCAACCATTTATTTAGTTTATTTTTTATTCCTTAAATTTAAGAAAAAAAAGAGAAATTCATCACAAAATAATGAAAAAATAAAGTTGTTGGTCGGCTATATTTTAATAGCAAAAAATAATAATATTTGTGTTAATGTACTTTTTTTCCCGGTGAATTTAATAAAGGTGTTATTTCTCTAAAAATATTATGGAAAAGTAGATTTACATTCGTTAATTTTTTTCAGTTGATTTTTATGTTTGGAATGATTTTGGAGTGTTTTAGAGTTGGTAAGTAGTTTTTAAAATATATATTATGTGTTTGAAAGTGTTTTCAAGTTAAAAAAAAAAAAAAAATTACTAGGGCTTGGGCTTTTAAAGTTAAAAAACTTGCATCCTAATTTTTCCAGTCACCTATGGTAACCGAACAACAAATCAATTAGCGAAAAGTCACCTGCATAAGAATAGTGAAGAATAGTGAAGGCCCCCCTTCCCCTCCAGATTTTTTTTTAAATTGCATTTTAACTCTTTGAAGTTACATGATTGTTGTTTTATAGGTTTATTCATATGAACAGTACCTTAATTTATTTTTCAATGTCAATCGCAAAATTTTTTTCTCGATTGTATTTTTTTGTGGCAAATTTAATGAGCTATGGTTAAGTTTGTAACAAGAAAAGGAAATTCATAGAAAAAGGACCAACATGTAAAACAGATAAAAACAACTTGGTTAATTTAGAATTCATGCTAAAAGTTGTTTTAGTCTGAAAAATTATTTAGTTTATTTTTTAATCTCTAGATTTGAAAAAGAAAAAAAAAACTTATTTAAAAATTATAAATGAGAAAAAACATTATCAATTGACCACATTTCTGCCACTAAAAAGAATAATTTTAGTGTTAATAAATTTCTATTTTTAAAAAGATTTCAATAAAGATACCAGTGTTGTTTCTTATAACTATTCAAAGAAAAGTCATTTAGTGTACATGTGATTTTTTTTATTTGGCTAGTTTTTATTTTCAAAGTGTTTTGAGGTTGATAAGTTGTTTTTTATTTTTATATTATATTTTAAAGGTGGTTTTAGGTTAAAAAAAACTAAAATTTAGGTTTTAAAGATCCAGAAACTTGAACTGAAATTTCTCCAATCACTAAATATAACCAGATAACAGATCAATCAGTGACATGTTGACTGTCATTCTTGGCAAAAGGTCACCTCCACAGTCACCAGATTTATTATTTTTTTAAAATAAAAACAAACAACGTGTCGTTTCATTTATTCCTAATGATTTTTTTTAAAAAAAAGCTAGGCATGGACTTGGGTTTCTAAGCTCAGGTCCACCTGGAATTTTAATTAAAGCTATGTATATATGCTTGAGTCATTTACGTCTGATCTCTTTTTTGTCGTTATACTTTTATCTCTTTTCATCAATTATTTCTATTTATGTGTTAGTTTATGTCATCTTTCTTATTTCTTAAACAAATTGAATTAGTTTTAAATTTTTTAATAATGATCAATATTTTATTTTTAAGTTGCATGATACTTCAAAGATATTAGTTTGATTTGTACAAAAAAAACTCTCCTCTTATATTATATATGAATTAGTTGTATTTATTTAAAAATTTTTATAAAAATAAAAATTATTTGTTGTTAGCGACAACATTTAAATATTTAAAGAAAATTAATAAAAATATATAAATGTTATAAAATATTTACATATATATTTATATTTTATTTATACTATAAAAATTATCTTATCACTTTGATATTTAATTTGTGTTAACAAAATTATTTTATGATTTATCAGTTTATATATATTTATTTGTTTATTTTATAAAATATAAATAATATAGTTTTATTTTCAAAATTAAAAAAAAAATTATGATATATAAAAATATATCCATATTTTTTTTTCCAGGTTAACGCTTAACATAAACAGCTTGTTTGTGTAAGCAATATATTTATATATTTTTTAATTAAAAAACTCATAATATTTTAAAATATATCCATAATATTAACGCGTTCTCTTTTATTAGAGTCAACAACGTACGACGAGTGATAAGACTAAATCTTATATAAATTTAAATAGCTTTCTCGAAGTCACTTCCACCATAGTTGCTACGTTGATTTCTCAGGCTCTAGTACACGAAGAGTATTTTGAAAGGAAAAAAAAATATTTTTAAAGGATGTGTTTAAAATTATTTTAAAGTATTTTTTTAAAAAAATATATTAAAATATTTTTTTTCAAAAAATCATTTTTATCACCAACAAATAATTTAAAAATATTTAAATAAAATAATAATAATTAATTTTTAATAAAGAACCAGTCCAACCATAGCTATAAATAAACCAAAATAGCGTGGGTCATAGTACATCTACGTGGACTTTTATTGTTCAGTTATGGACCCAACACATTTAAAGCACAGTTTGAACAAACCGTGTTAACAAAAAATTAATTTTTTTTAATAAAATTTTTAATATTTTTTTAATAAAAACCCAATCCAACCATATCTACAAATACACCAGAATAGCAAGGGTTATAATAGGTCTACAAGGACTTCAGTTGATTAGTTAGAGCATTTCCAATGAAAAAGATAAAAGAAAAACTAAAATAAAATCTTGTATTTTTAGTTTTTTTATTTGATTATATCAACTCCAACTGGGTAGCTAAACTCACAGACAAAAGCCATTTTTATCTTTTTTATATAGCAAAAGACAAATGTAGCAAAAAATTATATACACAGTTCTGTAATCATTGTTCATTCAGCAGCCCTCTCCTACCATGAGGTCTTTTACTCGTGCAAGTATAACAATACATCGACGACCACCTAAATTAATACAAAAATTATATACTAAGTGATTGTTTGGGAAAATATTTTTTATTTAGAAATTTTTTTTAATTATTTTTTTAAAAAATTTATTCTCGACATTATCATATAATTAAGATAATCCAAAAACATAAAAAATAATAATTAAAAATATTCATATAAATAAATTTTTAACAATAACATATAAAACTTAAAATTAAAAATATTCATATAAATAAATTTTAAATTTAATTTTAAATTATATCTTTTAACTTTCATATTACTTCATTAATTTTATATTATTTTTATAAATTACTCATATTAATTATATAATTAATAACATCATAATTATATTATATATAAAATATCTAAATTAGATATATAATTATATTAAAATTAATTTAACATGAAATATATTAAAATATAAATAACTTTTCTAAATAGTTTTTTACCATTGGAATATACATAATCAAAAAAGCTATATTTACACTATTTAAAAAACTATTTTTTTCATTTGACTCTTTAATATAGCATTTTTCATTGGAGATGCTCTTAGGGAGCCAACACATTTAAATTGGTGCAAATTACAGTTTTATAAAAATTTAATTTTTTTTATTACAAAATTAGTTTTTTATTAAAAATTATTTTTGTTGTTGTTCAATTATGGTCCCAACACATTTAAAGCACTTTTTGGAATGAGTGTAAACCACATTCCATAAAAATTTATTTTTTTAATTAAAAACTATTTTTTTATTTGTTTTAGATTATTTTGATGCGTTGATTTTAAAAATATTTTTTTAAGAAATAAAAAAATACATTTTAGTATATTTCCACACCAAAAATATTTTAAAAAAATAACCATAAACACACTCTCAAACATTTACATGTCAAATTTTATTACAAAAAAATTATTAAAAACTTTTATTTTAAAATGATTATAAAAGAAAAAAACATATGAACAACTCTTTTCTTCATAAATACAATTTCTTCAACCAAAATCCATTTCCCCTATCTCTCTCAAGATTTCCCAAATTCCTCAATTTTCTAAGATTTTCAATCTAATGTAGTTAATTCTCTAAATAATCTTAATTAGCTATAAGAGATTCTTAGCAGATCGGAAAGAGTGACTAGATTAGAACACCACTTAATTTTCTTTAACTGATAATTTAAAGAAGTGACATATCAATTCGTAAATGTATTTATGTTTTCTACTCAAAATTGAGTATAACTCTAAAATACAAGGATTTTTTTTTTTAATCATGTAGGGTTTCATCTTCTCATATATTATTATTAATGGATCATGCAAAAATTTTTATTTTTTAATTTGACCCTCAAATAATTTTTTGGACTATTTAGTTCTAATTGAATATTAATTTTAATTTTTTATGAAAGAGTGAGATTGAAATAAGAGGGATCAAAATAAAAACGACATCAAACATGGGTGTCATGCCATAAATTTCACAAAAGATGTGGTTTGGTTTTTGAACTTTAAAAATCATGCAAATTATACTATTTTAGTACCTCGATATTTTTTAAATTTAATTTTTGATATAAAAGTTTCTTTTTGTTCTTTTTTAGTTCCTTGTTAAGAGAGGTCGCCAGATTCCGACAGTAAAGAGAGAATATGTTAGGTATTTTTTTACCTTTGAAGTTTGTGAAAAACCTAGATCTTAACTCGGGTTTATTTTTTGTTTCAGGATGATTTTGATTTTTTAAGCTGTTTTTTGTGCCTTTTAGATCATAGATAGATTTATCATAATTTCTATGGTGATTTATAGGTGTTTGGGTCAAGAATGAGTTCAAAAGCAGTCCTTTAAGTAAAAAATAACTTAAGCCTTGATTTTGGTGGCCAGAATTTAAGCAAATCAAACAACACGTTGTTTGATTTTTTTTTTTTTTTGCAAAAATATTTGGGGTAAACGACATGATAAAATTAAAGGTTTAGTCATATAAACTTGCTAGGACAGATCGGCACGTGGGCCTTGATAAAATAAGTTAAGCGGGCTTTCTTGGCCTTTAATTTCTAGATTTAATATTTTGATCCATGCTTTTGATTTTTCAAGTTTTATTTTTATATATTTACACAATGTTCTTGATTTATTTAATTATATATATATATATATATATAAAATTATTTGAACTTAGGTTTGTTAAACTGTAAAAATATAAATTGATAAAACTTGCATATATAATAATTTTACAAGAAATAAAATATTTAACCGTAATAAAGCACGGTTGACATAAGCGGTTCTAGCTTGCTGGCAATCAGGTAACCAACAAAGGTTGCGCTCATCTGCAGTTTGGGAATGTGGTTCAATAGATATTTTTAAAAAATTTTAAATTTTTTTTAT
The DNA here is from genome assembly GCA_018804465.1 of Populus tomentosa. Classification (NCBI taxonomy): domain Eukaryota; kingdom Viridiplantae; phylum Streptophyta; class Magnoliopsida; order Malpighiales; family Salicaceae; genus Populus; species Populus tomentosa. The sequence goes on from CM031995.1 coordinate 11,531,350, forward strand.
TAAAATTAAATACAGTTTGTATTTTTTAAATCGTTTTAATATGTTAATATTAAAAATAATTTTTTTAAATTTAACATGTATTTCAGTATAAAAAGTTATTTGAAAAGCAACCGCTACTATACTGTTAAAAACACTTGAAAACATGAGGTTTCGAGCGTACTGTACAGCATCTGCTGCTGCTCAACCACCTAACGATCATTTGCTTCCAAACAATCCCTTCGATCACTTTCTTCTGTTTTCGACATAGAGAGGATTTGATGTCTTCAAACTTGCTTAGTGGCAAACACATTTCTGAAAACCGATGCAGCCTGGAAGCATTTTATTATGCATGTTCTTACTAGATTAATGGAAGACATACGTATCATTAATTTTCTCTTCTTTTTTAGATGTCTTCGAATCCAGCCTCCCTTTTGTTAGGGGGAGACAAAGAAAGATTCGAGATCTATCCATGAATATCCAATCACATGATTTGAAAATATATTTGTTTTTGTGTTTTAAAATCATAAATTTTCATATATTTTATCAAAAATAAATTACCTTATTATCAAAAATAAATTTTCAACCTCCCCCTTGTTAGGGGGGAGAAAAAAAAGATTCGAGATCCATTCATATAATATATTATTGAGATTATTTTTGTTTTCACATTTTAAAAATATTTTTAAATATTTTAAAAAGGAATTGCTTTTTGATATGAACAACACGAGGGAAGTTCCATACATCCTCTCAATGGGAAATGAAGTTTGATATTGCATCCTTGTTTTGTCCTTCTCCTAAACACTTTTATGTATAATTGAGCATGGAACAAAGTAAAGACTTGTAACCTTTCCAACTTACAAATGGTCCCGACTCGTTTTTGGATTAATCATCTGAAAATATAAAAAAAGAAAAGAAAAATGAAAATGTTGGAAGATGCTCCTCTCTGTCTCTCTCTAATATGATCTTGAAGTTTATTTAATGAGAATAAATTTATAGTCAATTCAATCCAATAGATTGTGACTGGAGAATCGGCCTGTACACATCCTTACATACAGTTTCCGACCATTATCTTTGTCATATGACAATATGTTTCGAGAATCTTCATGATCAAGTGTGTCCATATTTATTTTAAATCGCTGTGTGGACTATCCACAAAAAGAAGAAAAAAAATACATGGCAGGTATGACAGATTTTGCTTTAGGTGGTGTTGCTATATGAAAAACACCACATTTTCATTTTTAAACTCTAGGAGACGGTGCCACAGCTGGAGACGGAATCAGCCGTGCCATTGCATTCAACATGGTTGATTCTTCCGTAGAACCACCACAGCTCGATGTCCTTAATTCGGAGTCCAATTCCGTGAGCGCCTACAGAAATACAACATCTTCATCTGCTCATGTGATGAGGACCCCGGCACGGCTTTGTAGCTTGCAGGTACGGAGGCTAGGTTGATGTTCGAAAAATAGAAGCACATGGCAGCTCTGACTTGACTCCTCCGGTGAGAAAATCCTCCGGTCAGATGTACAGCATTGCATGGATATCTCGAGCAACTGTAAGAACCTGTTAAGGTATCAGCCCAGGTTGCACGATGGAAGATGCGGGCGAGAAATTTCCAACATGCATGCACTAAAACTTCATATTTATGCACAAGTGTAAAAGCAACTTACAACTCGAATCAGTTCCACCGACTCGCCAATTAAGAATTACAAGGTTGAAATCAGTCCAAATAGCAGTTCATTCACACTTGTTCGGGCAAGAGAGCGACATTTCTAAACATCTTAATCAAACTTTAACTTAGCAGAAGGCATTTTTGCTCAGGGATTTGTCCTGAAATGGTGGTGGTCGTTTGGCTGTGCTTCTGTCTTTGGGGGGACATTGTAGCCGTGAAGAATTTCATGGATTTTGGAATATGCCAACACCTGTGACGGATCAGCCCCGCCACTGCTTTGTGATGCACGCGAACTCTCCTGCAGCTTAATCTTCTCAAACAGATACTGCTTCTCTGCCTCAGCTTCACTTAAACGAAGCTTGAGGTAACTGCTAGCATATTCTTCCTCTGATTTGTCTGTCTTAGCAAGGCCAATTCTCTGCAGCCTCTCGGCCTCTCGCTTTGCCTCGTTGGCCTTGAGCTGGAACATGTCGGCCTCTGCCTGCTTAAGCCTCACAATTCTCTCAAGCTCTTCAACCTGGAGCTTCTTTTTTTGCCTGTCTAGCTTTAGTTCTGCCACTTCGTTGGCCTTCTCCTCCAGCTCACGGTCACATGCCTCGAGAGCCATGCGTGCTTTCTTAAACATTCTCATCTTCTCATCAGCCACCATCTCCATCTTCCTTATGGCCTCTTGCACCACTTCAGCAATTCGGTTGCATGCCTCCTGCGGGGCTATCAGCCTCCCACCCTCCCCATTTTCAAGGCTATTTGAAGAGTCCACCTCGAGCTCTTCAGAGAAGGGTACAGAAGAAAAGAACAAGAAGTTTAATTTCACCTAGCAGATTTCTACTGAATTTCAAATAACGAATTCAATAATTCAGCTAATCAGTTAAATGTACATGGTTCTGTATATGGAACCACATGTGGACTCTTCAGTCCCCACAGGACCATAACAAAACAAAGGCTATGTTGATAGGGGGGAAAGAGTGATTTCTCAAAAAATGCAGAGCTAGGATGAACCCTAAAGCTCAAAGAATAGAAGAGAGACATGCTATGATGAGCTTGCCAATTTGCTTGAACTAAGAGTCTAATAATAGAATGAAGACATCAGCTCCAATCACATTAATAGAATTTCAGTGTGAACATGTCAAAGGCTCTCATCAAAGTGAGATACTGTTAACATGTCTATATATATGGCATGCTCACATGACTAGAGGAGTCAGAACACAATAATACCCCTATACTCATGAAACTCTCTGCTTTTGCAATAAAATAATCACTATCATATTTAAGAAAGAAAACTCTCTCTGCCTCTGCTAAAAAATGGAAACATTCTTTTTCATAAATACTTCGTGAGAATAAGAAAGATACTGCAGGGAAGCATGTATAAAAAATATATATCATACATCCATAACCATATGACAAATCATCAACTCTGTCCAAATACCCTTAATAGTTATAATAATCCTAGGTACTATATATATATATATATATATTAACTCCAAATTTCCTTCTCTTTTTACTAAAATACTTTCAAACTTAAACTCTTTTAAAACCCTTGAAACCCTACTATATTTAAAGAAAAATTCTTGCTCTCTTTACAACAGAAAAGAAAACTCAGGTCTGCTTATATATTATCATGTAAATGCTAAGGTTTTATCTCTTCTTACTATCATCATTATAAGTTACGGATCTTAAGAGAATATTTGTAATCCATAAGCTTTTTAACATATTATTTAATCATGGTGGTTTACTTTTCTATCAATATATTTTGGCTTTAAGATCACCAAGTATGGATGTGGTGGTTAAGCACCTTAAGAACCTCAATAGACAAGTTTAAAGATGAGAGATTTGCAATCCTTTGGCAATTTCTTCCAGAATTCTGGATTAAAAAGCTTAGATTCAGTTGTTTTCGCATTACGCTAAATCCTTCTGATTGGTCCACATGTAAAAGGAAAATTTTATTTTTTAATTCTTTGATTGGTCCAGATATAAAATTATATTATTTTTGAATGATCTCATCTAAACTAGCTCACACAAACACACACACACACACATATATATATATAACACTTCCACGCTAACTCCTTACCTTGTAAATTTGTCATTTCTCTGTACAAAAAAATGTCATTATCTGTTGTCCAAAAGCAGAACTTTCATCATCCTACAATCAAATAAGTAAATAAAAATCGTGTTTACTTTTTTTTCTTTAACGATGGTATTCTACTATCCTTATGAACTAAGGATTCCTTTCACTAAATTACACCTTTCACTCCAAATTTCCTTCTCTTTTTACTAAAGTACTTTCAAACTTAAACTCTTTTAAACTCTTTTAAAACCCTTGAAACCCTACTATATTTAAAGAAAAATACTTGCTCTCTTTACAACAGAAAAGAAAACTCAGGTCTGCTTATATATTATCATGTAAATGCTAAGGTTTTATCTCTTCTTACTATCATCATTATAAGGTACGGATCTTAAGAGAAAATATTTGTAATCCTTACCTTTTTTTTAATCTTGATTTATCTGACGTCATTTTTTTCTTATCTTGGAATTCTATTCACTGGGCTCTACCCTTATACCTTGCTAGGATTCCAATTTATTACACACACATAAAATGCGGTAAGTTATCATATTTAGATAACGGTAATGATATTGGAGCAGCTTAGGCACTGCTTCAAGCAGCCAGTGAAGGCAAAGCAAACTAATGCACCAGTTCAAATATTCTTCCAATACTGAAGGAGAGAAGGCTATCTTATTTAATGCTTAGGATAATACATACCTTGGAAGAACATCAATATCACTCTGCAAGCTGTTGACTCTGCAAGTCCACCCTTCATTTTCTCAATAAGTTCCTCGCACTTCCAAAAGAGTTTCCTCCCTCTAGTGTCTTCACTTCCTCGGAAGATTCTACTAACAAAATCAAGTTCCCTCGCAAGGGCCTCTCGTTCCCATGCTGGTGCACAGTGTTGGAAAACATCTTTCACCCAACCCAAGAGCTCAGACGTTCGATTGCAGGCTCGGCAATGGAAAAGCATCTCAGTTGGGCCAGCTCCACTCTTAACAGATGGACCCATACAAATTTGCCCATCACGAATAGCACAATCCGTGTGAGTCCAATGAGAACACAAATCGCAACCAATCCAACGGCATGTGTTCACTTCAAAATCAAACTTGTTACAGATCACACACATGCAGAGATTGCAGAAACCGCTCCTGTTGGCACATATTTCGCAGGTACAGTCATCAGCTGGAAGCTGGTTTTGGCATGCTATATTTCTGCATCTCTTGAACACAAAGACCTCAATCAGGGAAGTTTGGGAAAGACTTATACTTGGATGCAAAAAAGCCTGAATTCCAGTGTTTATTGAAACGAGTATTTCAAGTTGTACTCGGTGTGCTCTAATCAATGTCTTTGCTGTCAAATCAGCTCTACTCTGAACAAGCTTCTGCAAAATCAAAAATTCCTCTCTGTGCTGTGAACCACCACTCCCTTCAAGGATAACCCGGAGACCATTCTTTAGCTCATCAAGAAAATCATCAGGTAGATGATGCATCTTTTCAGAAATCACGTCAACTCGTTCCCTAGCTATGTCACGAAGAGTTATCTTATCTGCAACTGAGACACGACGAATGACAGACTGTTCAGGGCAATCATTCTCCGCCTTGCCATTCTCCATCTTCTTTGTCATCATGGCATCAGCAGTGGGCCAAGTTTCTCGTGAACTAGCACTTTCAGTAGGTGATTCACGAATATTATCAGAGTTAGATCTCAGTTCGTGTGCATCAGGAGACAGGCGAGGATCAGAAGGCACCAAGGACAGTGATGTTTGTAGTCCAGCTGCACGCGGTTGCTGTCGTGGAGGAAGCATTTTTGATGAAGGGTGGTGATGAATGTTAGAACCAGATGATGTGCCCATCAATTAGTGGTCTCTTCCTGTCAATGTCACAAGGAACTATAACACATCATCAATCCATCACCACCTACTTTTATCATCACTATCATTAGAATTCAAGCTACGGAAATGTGTGAAAAAAAGAAAGAAGAGTACAGAGAAGCATGGCCCAACTAGGAACACCTCCGTTGTAAAAAATAAAAAAAAATCTTCAGGAAAAATTCTGCAATAAAAATTAAATGTTGTCTCAAAAAAGGCTTTTCTGTCCAGTAAAGTTTTGATCAAAATTATATGTAATAATCCCTTCTTTTTACAAGAACGTTTTTTGTTGCTTGCTTAGAATTAACCATGATTTCCAGAGGATATTCATATATATATATATATATATATATATATATATATATATATAAAAGCATAATTGATGAAAATTGAGCACAATCACATGGAGAGACCATATCAGCTACTACTCAGCTATAACAGACGAAAGCAACGCATACACGCTCACCGATTTATTTATTTTTAAAAGAAAATCAGCATCATTAATGAATCAGACTATTTAAGAAATAAAAAGCAAGAATATTTTTAAAAATATACCAAAGCTGCGACAAGCAAACAGTGGATCAGAGCAAAGGAAGTGATCTGTTTAATTACTAAGAAAGCTACCAAATCCAAACATAAAGTTACCAGATCTGACCTCTCAAAAACCTTCCTAAGATGAAATAAAAATTATTTTTTAAAAAAAAAATCTATCAGTTAATCAAAAAATTTCTCTATCTATTTATTCACCACTTAAACCACAAACAATAATAATAATAAAAAAAAGAAGTCAAAACATTTCTTCTGGTTTTTCTACCTGTTCTCTCAGCAAACAAACAGAAGCAAATAAAAAGAAAGACAGCACAAGAGAGAGAGAGAGAGAGAGAGACCTGATGAAACGAGGCCAAATGGATCGATGGAGGAAGAGATGAAGGAAACAGGCATCGATCAACAAGGATTACAAGAGAGCAGAGAGATCATTGAATCAGCATCTTTACCATTTTGTCCTCCAGTGTTGAGGCTTGACTACAGATGACAGGAACAAACCGACGACTTTACCCAGGGACAAGACTGGACAATATGAGAGAGAAAGTCGTAAACGAAAGAAAACGGCTAGCGGCTAAGCCGGTGTCTTGATTTGTGTTCACCGGCTTCGCATGCTTGCAATTTTGTCACTGTTTGTGGCGCATCGACTTGCTTTTTACACGTGGCGGAAACCATTACTACCTGTTTTTGTTTTTTTATTTTAAAAATATTTTTAAAAAAATTTAAATTTTTTTAAATAAATATATTTATATTGTTTTCAAATCATTTTATATACTAATATAAAAATAATTTTTAAAAAATAAAAATATATTATTTTAATATATTTTTAATAAAAAATATTTCAAAAAACAAACGTAATTACATTCTAAAACGAGCCCAATTAATAAATAATTTATTAAATAGATAAGTGGCAAAAAACATTATTTGGTTTTGTTGTGTTTATAAATTAAGTAGCTTTTATTTGTTTTATAAAAATTATTAAGTGGCTGGTAAAAGACATTTTTTACCAAAAAAAAAAACATCTCCTTTTTACATTACATTTAGTAATTACAAATTATAAATTACAATTAAGAGAAACTAAATCCCATGAAAAAAAAACATTATGAACACCTTCATATTGCATTGTTTAGAACAGTGTTGAGCTTTGAGATTTTTTTATTCCAGTCTCTAGTTTGTTTATTTTTATTTTAATCCTTGAAAAATTAAGTTATATGAATTTTCAAGTTTATAATTTATTTTAATTGGATTTTTATAGAGTTCTCATAGTGTAAAAAAATATCATGATATTTGATCGGTATTTAATTTTACAAAAAAAAAATTTTAGTTATGTTGATTGAAAAATTAATCATTCAAGGACCTAATTTGACATTATGACTAAAATAAATAGTTTCTCTTCTTACCCTACCGTTCATGATGCACCTTTTCTCTCTCTTTCCTTCTAAATTTTTCAAGTTTTTTTTGTCCTTTATTGAACATTTTAATTCAAAACTTTATTTATTTATATTTCAATTTATGAGTTTTTTTAAAAAAAAAGTTCTTGAAAAAAAAAACAAAGAAAGTTGATATATGAACAATTTTAACAACAAAACTAGTTGTTCTCGATGTTAATAAATTTTATTTGATGATGAAAGTTTCATTTATGTATTTTTTTTTATTTTTATCTTGCAAAAAAAAATAGATTAATGTTTGAGAATGTTTATTTATTAAAGTTTATTTTTTATTGTTTAATCAATTAAATGCTAATGTAAAACTAAAAATTAGTTTATTAAGGCCACTAGGATGTTTCTTAGGTGTTAGGTGTTATTAGTCCAAATAAAGATTGAAAATATGTTGTTTAAAACCTAAAAGTTAGAATGTTAACTTTTAGAAGGTTTTATCTAAGTTTATTAATAATATGTCATCCGCTCCTTTAGCCAAATGTGTGTGTGTAAAGAAGCAAAAGTTAGGAGCGCATACTTGGCCTTATACCCACACATAGCTTTTTTTTTTCTTACGAGCCAAACGTGTTTATTATCCAAGCTTATGTGCCTAGCCTTTTAAAAAAAAATTTTTTTTTCAATAATTTAAATTTAATTTCATAAAAATAAACTCATTTAAACTACAATAGATATGCTATTTTATTAAATTCTTAAATTAATTAAGAATGTATTTTAGATATGTTTTTATTACCATTCCATTTTTCTTTTATTTTTTAATAAGATTATAGAATTCTTTTTATAATATTAGCAAGTGTTCTTTTTGAACAATCCATTGTAATTATTATTTATTTAGTTTTATTTATATTCTTTACTACAAGTATTAATTTTTTTATTATATAATTAAATAAAAAATAGTTGCACACCTAGACCAGTTATGTCACCTCTCTTCTTTTTTTTCCTTTTAATTGTTTCTTTAATTTAAATTTAAAATTAATAAAATTATTATTATTTATATTTGGTTTTATTTAATCATTTTTTTTCAAATATATTTTTTTATTTTTATATAATTAAATGAAAGATGGATTCTAAAAAATCATTATTAAACCCAAGCAAAATAATGACTCGAATTATAAATTTCATTAGTTAACTAGATTGACTTGTTATGATCCAAAGCATATCATCTTGATATTTAAAAGGAAAAAAAAAAAAAGGTTAAGTGACATCTTCTTTAATATTTTTATTTATTTTTAGATCAAGTTTTTTAATTAAAATTTATTTAAATTAATTAATTAAAAACAAGTTTGCGATATCATTTAATGAAGTGTTGTTTAATTTTTACTTTTACTCAGTAAGACTATAGCATATTTTTCTAATATTAATAACAATCTTATTGTATATACCTTTATGATATTTATTTTTATATTTTTCTTTTTTAAATTTTATTCATTTTTTTCATATACATTTATGTTATTGTATAGTTATTACTAGCCTCCATGTTTGTGCTTCGTAGTGTGGCTAAACTATTTTTTAAAATAAAAAATAATATTTAAGTATTGAAAATGGGTAAAAAGATATATAGAAAATCATTTATGACGAGTATGTAAAAAATTCCAATTAGATTTAAACCAACACGAGACATTCTATCAAACCTATGATCATGTCAAACCTATGATCAGGGTTATATGTATGGAATAAATGAATTAAAAATAAAAAGTTTTATAAAGCATTTTAAAAAAATATGTTAACTTTTAAACTCATGATCTAAATCATTAAACTTGAAGCATCAAATCTAGAAAAATCATGAAGTCTAATTTATAAAAAATCAAATATTAAATGATGAAATTAAAAAAAAAACCTAATCATACAAAAGGATTTTAAAAAATAACAATTCAAAAAATTAGGATCAAAATCATTATCACTACTATTATTAATAAGTAATACCATTATCATCACTATTATTATTTCTATTTCTATTATTATTGTTGTTGTTATTACTATTGTTACTATTATTATTGTCATTATCACTATCATCAAAACAAATATTATTTGTATTTTTATTATCATCACTATTTTTCTTCTTCTTCTTATTCTTCTTCTCTCTTATGTTATTATTATTGTTGTTGTCGTTGTTATTTGTAGTAGTAGTAGAAGCAGCAATATTGTTACCATCACAACAACAACTACTACTATTATTATCAACACTTGTTGTTGTTGTTACTACCACCACCATTACTAATTTAGTTGTTGTTATCAATAATAATATTATTTTAATAATTATTATCACTATCACTATCACTATCATTAGTATTACTATTATTATCAATAATATCATCATCATCATTAATAGTACCATGATTATTAATATTATTGAGAAAATAAAAATCATGAACTTGATTTGAAGAATATAATTGAAAATTATGAAAACTTTGACAAGAAGGCTAAGAAAAACACTGAAAAATCAAAAGAAAAGAGACCAAATTAAAATCATTATTATCATTGAAAAAAATATTATAAACTTGATTTGAAGGATAAAATTGAAAGCTATAAAAACTTTGACAAAAGGGCAAAAGAAAAAAAAATTAAAAGTAGAAGGACTGAATCAAAATACCTTATATATACAAATTAAACACCAATGGTTAAATTAAAAACAAACAAAAGGAAAAAACTAAAAGCAATAATCACAATTAAAAGGTATGAATATGAAATAACTATAACTATAACAATGATGACTATAATGTATTTATCGGAAAAGGAGAGAGAAATAAATGAAGAAGAAAAAAAGAGTCACCAGGAATCTTGGAAACCTATTAAGAGAACATGTGCCGTCTATAATAAAAGAGGAGATGACAAGGAATAAACTAAGATAGTGAAAGCTCATTTTTGAATGTTGGAAATCACTGCACGCGCCGCCCAAAGTGTGTGGTGGTTCCAACGCGTTGGGGGGTATTCTATTGCATGCCCCCAACAACTTTTTAAACATAAAATTATTATTTTAATGATAAATTACGTTATTAAATTCAAGCTAACCTAAAATTAACAAAAAAAAAAAGCTAAAAGTCCTAAATACCGTAGACTATAATGAATTCAATATTTTGCATCCAAGGGTACATGTGTAATTCTACTATGTATGAAAAAATAAAAATACCTAAATACACCTACCCGGGACCACTTGTTTTTGAGCTCTTGGAGGTATTTTGGTTATTTTATTGTTCATTAAAACATTCATTAGACAAAAATACCCCAAAAAAATCAATATTGACTAATGCTCCTTGTAAAAATACTAAAATAACCCTGGTCCAAAGGCATGCATTTATTGATAGGAAGGACAAAAATGGTCATTACACTATAGTGGTGAATAGTAAAATATAAAAGGGGCTATATTGAATCTTCCTTTTGTTTTAGTTGTTTATATAATATACAATTTGATCCCAAAGGATCAAGTTATTCAACCTAAATGGGTTCATGATTCATTTGGCAAGTTTGGTAATTTAAGATGAGTCAACTCATGCCAATAAAAATTGATATCTTTTCAATTTATTTTAAGAAATAAAAAATTATGGCTTGAAATTTTTTGTTGTCAAATTGATCTCAAAAGGGACAGTTAAGTTGTGTTTGACCTACTTGGCTAAGTGAGTCACATTATGTGATTGAATCGAAGGGTTGAATAGAAGCAATTCTCACTTGTTATGATTGTAAAATTTAAGATCGGAGAGTGAGGGGGTAGAAATGACCAACAATGGAGCAATTGATGTAGACCTTTTTTATGGTGGATAGTGAAGGGAGGAGAAAAGAGTGATGGTGGTGACTAGTTATTTTTAATATAATGAAAAAGTTGTTATATTTAATATAAAAGCTTTTTAGTCATTAAATATAATATAATGACAATCCTGTAAATAATCTAATAATTTTTATTGATTTTTTTTATGTGTTGTGAACTTATAAACTTAAAGATATAAACACTAGTTTATGAAAAAATGGAGGCAAAGTGAAAAAAATAATTAAACTACAAAATGTAAAGTGTAATTTACCCTTTAAAGTTTTCCTTTTCTTAGAAAATAAAAAACACCTATATATTTTTCTTTTCTATGCTAAAATTGACTTTTAATCTGACATGTAATAGAGCATGAGTACTAGACTAGTAACATCTGTGTTCAAATGACTATGACTGAGAATATTTTATTAGACTAGCTATTCGAGAGGGGCTAGTGACATTTGTGTTTAGATGACAATGAAGATTTTATTAAACTAGTTGTTTGGGAGTGCCTAGTGGAATCTGTATTGAGATTTTTATTAGATTAGTTGTTTAAGAGGATCTTTTAGTATTTGTGTTTATATGATCGAGGTGATTTACTAAACTAATTGACCAAAAAGAGGCTAGAGGCATATGTGTTCAAATAACTAAGAAAATCTTATCTGACTAACTAAGTGGGAGGGCTAGTGGCATCAATATGTCTAATTGCCGGGAAAACTAAGCTTGCTTTAGAGTTAAATATATGAATAAATTATATGTGGATTGAAAATAATATAGTTGAAATTATTCATAGAGCTAGATTAATGAGTTAATAGCTATTTTTAATATATATATATATATATATATATATATATATGTTTTATTCATAAAATTATTGTATTATAATCTAATGTGATGGAATGTTATTGTCAGGTCCTTTTCATTCCCGACCCATTGATTCTTATAATGCCATATTTTGTTATGGAATTTAATATTATAATTTAAAGATGTCAAACTGATATGTATCGTAATATGAGGTATTCCATGTTAAATTTTTAATCATGTTTTATAAAGCATCATATTTATATTTTGTAACCCTTAGTTAATTTTGTGTATCCATATTGAATTTTATATTATTTAAGATAAGATCCTAAAAATTACCATATTCTAAATTTTTATTTTCATTTATCATTTAATAAAATAAACTATATAAATTCATGTGTAAATTATCTCTTAGTCACACTGTTCAGATTTCATAAAAAATTACATGTATGTTATCCTTGAGTTATGTTGATAAGAGAAAGGTTTAGGATAATTGGACTTGACTATGTTATTGATTTATGAGATGAAAGAAGTTGTCAATAACTTGGTGTGCTTCTAATATAAGAGAAACTGTACCAAAATCTTGGTAGGGCGTACAAAAAGAAATTCACCCTTGAGATTTTGAATTACTCAAAAGGTTGTTATCGTAGAAAGTAGATTTTTTTTTTTTAAAATTCAAGGTTGTTACATCAACCTTTTTTTTTCTTTTTATCCCTCAATCTTTTCTCAATTTGATCATTTCACATTTATTTATTTTTAGATTGAACTTGATAGTTTTTTTTTGTTACCTAGCTATGGGGATCCTATAATATCGAGAAAGAAATCTAACACGTTTGATGCTCAGTTTTGCAAATCAAATATGATTTTATTGATCCAAAACAATAAAGGTTTGAAGAATCCAATTTGAAAAAAATATATTGGGGATTGAAAAAGACAAGAAGGATAACTTGGTTGGTGTATGCGTTGCACGTATTAACATGTGAGAAGAGGTCATCGCTTGTGGTCTCTTCTAGCAGCTATCCACCACCATCCTCGGATGCGTTAGAACCATTGCAGTGAGACCTTCTTGGTGATAGGGTTCGTGTTTATAAAGGTGTAATGGTGATGCTCTAATGACCTTTTATTTCTTCTCCCATCTCTTTTCTCTCTCATCTCACAGGAAATCACGTTGGCCTGTTAAAGTTGAAAAATTTCCTGTTATTTTGTTTTGGTATTAGATTTAATCTTTATTCTTATGATTGTTGTTTGTTTTTTTTTTTTTATCATTTTTAAATTGATTTTGTTTTTCAATTTTATTCATTTTCATTTTGTTTCATTTAATTTTTATATCAATTTTGGTTTTTATTTTTTGATTGCTATTTTTTTTTGTTTTGGATCTTTTTTAATTATTTTTTTTCAATTTTATCCTTCACTATTTGGTTGATTGAGAATTTAGCTTCGTGATTTTTTTGGATTTGCTTTCCATGGGATAATCTCGGCCTTATGATCGGGGTCATGGGTTTGGAAGATTTGTATGAGTTAACTTTGGCCTTTTTTAGGTCAGTTTTTAAAATTGATTTTGTTTTTCAATTTCATCATTAAACATTGAGTTTGTTTAAGATTAAGTTTCACTGTTCTTTTCACATTCCTCTCCGTGGACTTATCTCAATCTCATTTCATGAGTTGCAAGCTTGTCAGGTTAACCCAAATTAACTCAAGTTTTTTTTTTTTGTTATTTGTTTTTTTAATTTCATCATTCAACATTGGATAAGTGAGTTTGAGAATTGAGCTTTGTGGTTTTTTTAGATCTGTTTTCTACAAAGTTATTATATTCTCACGACAGGTCGTGGATTTGGCTGGTTGACTCAGGACAAGTTTTTAGTTCTTTTTTAAAATTAATTTTTTCTTTAATATTATCCTTTAATATTTGATTTGATGAGAATTGAGTTTCAAAATTATTTTTTCCCTAAAGGATTATTCCATTTTCATTTAATTTTTTCTTTTGTCATCAAATAAGATCATGTAGACATTTTAAAAATATTGAGGGAATATCTTTAATATTGGCAATCATTTATTTTATTCAATTAATCATTGAAATCTTTTTAGTTTAGTTAAGTTTATTTTCTATCGCTTCTATTTTTTCAATCATATTATTTATTTAATCAAGTTTATTTAACCCAGTTGAGTTAATTATTTGAGTCTCAGGTTTTTTTTAATTTTTTAAAAAACACTAGTATCATCTACTCATTTTTTTATGTTAGAAAAAATTTGTCCGGCCCATGACATAACACGGGCCATCATTTTAGTAATGTGTTAAGTGTGTGTTTGATATTATGGTAGTTTTTGTGGTTTAGTTTGATAAAAAAATCATAATTAGTTATTATTTAGTTTGATAAAATTTGAGATCAGTTAAACCTATTATTCAAATAGCTTTTGAATAGAAAACAGTTTAGTTTATAGATATTTGGTTAAAATTATTGTTGAAAATAATATTAATAATAAAATAATTAAAAAAAATGTAGTAATTTCATATTATTAATACATTATAAGTACAGAAAAGTAACATTAAGGTACTAACTTTACTGTAACATTAAATTTCTTCTTGTATGTAAGTGGGTTAAGATTTTAACCTTAGCGAAGTTCACTTGCGATTGGGTATGTGAAACAAAATTTGAGAGGAAGAAGCACAAGAATTCTTGGTCTGAGTGTGTTGTTCTTGTTCAAGTATGGTTAGTTTGGTCATTAAAATTTTCAACGGTAACAAAAGTAATAAAAAGTTTGACGTTGCAAGGGAAATCACATGGACACAGGTAAAAAAATATTTATTCTTTTTAATATTATATTATAGTAATGGTTATTTTTTAAAGTTTTTTTATTTAAAAATATATTAAAATATTTTTTTTATTTTTTTAAAATTTATTTTAAACATTAGAATATCTAAATTATCAAAAAATATATAAAAAATAATTTAAAGCAAAAAAAAATATATTTTTTAAATATTTTTAAAATATAAAAATAAATAGATTTGAAATTACTAATAACTGAGATAAGACCTCGTTATGAACCTCATGTTTAGCACAGAAATTTTTTAATGTGACCGAACATATTATGTTGTTTTTTTTTTAGCAGTTAAAATTGCATTTCATGATTTTTATATATATAAAAAAATTTGTGTTTTTAAATTGATTTGATATATTAATATAAAAAATAATTTCAAAAAATAAAAATATACTATTTTTATATATTTCTAGACTAACAACATTTTAACTAAAAAGGAGGCTTTTGTTATAAGAACATCAAGCCCAAACATATGCTAAATCATTTATTTCTTTTCATTTCTTCAACATCACGACACAATAATTTTGTGCAAATTCATTTCCCTGGTCTGCTCATTTCAAATCCTCCTCCCCAACTTCGGTTTCAACTCTCTCTCCACACCTAAGGATATCGAACCAGCTATTATACACCAAGATTAATTTCACTCTCTGGTTTAGACATTCGTACCTCTTGGAACACAATATGTCATCACTCAGGCCATGCGCTCCATCTCCCACAGACATGATGTCCTTGGCAGCTTACCCTGTTTATATATCATTTGAAGAGCATGGTAAGAACCCATAAAAAGTAACTGAAGAATCAGTCATCATTTGCCTGTTCAAGTCTCCTGTCATTTGTCTTTAATAGGTGTTGCGGTCTCCCATCCACTACATCAAATTAATCTTAAGAGTGCCAAAAATAAACGCGAACAAGACAAAATAATCATTTAACTACAACCATTTAGAAGCATTCAGGCAACATCAGTCCAGCTCAGTCTTGCACAATTCCCCTCTGCCATTTATGAACTAAAGCCTTAATAATCCCCCTCCTAGATAAATATACGCATATGAAACATGGAAATGAAGCAGCAAAAATTGCATTTGTTCTTTGCGTCCCCTCCCCTCTCACTTCTGCCCATCAGCTTGAACCGGCTCAACCACCTCTGCTTCTAATGTTTCTGGGATACCTGGTTGGGAGGATACAGGATGCTGAACCTCAGGAGGAGGTGACCATTTCCCTGATAGCGCCATACCCATCATCTCATAAATCTTCCCACCCAGCTGTGCTGGATCCTCAGGCTGCATGGATTAAAATCTAAGTCAGAGAACAGCCAGAAACTATAGTTCGAATGCAAGGGTCGATGAGAAACAAGTCAAATTGTTTAGGGTCACCTTGACTGCTTGAACAGGTAAAAATAATTAAACATGTAGTTCCATAGGCCACACCAACGAGTACAATTACAGTTGGCATATTATATTCTCCAAATGAGAGACACAACGGCAAGGTTAAATGTAATTTTATATATGTATAATTAAGAAAACAACAAAAATGCTCACAGTATATCCACTGGAAACCAAAGCTGCATCGTAAAGGAGATCTACAGCTCTTAGGGCATCTTCATCATCTTGGTTACTCCTGCATGCAGCCTACAGAGAATAAAAAAGGGGGATAAAAGTAAGTGCGAGTCACTGGAGTCACTAAGACTCAAATGAAAAACAGAGAGATGGATGGGAATGTCCTTGTACAGTTAAGTTCTTAATTATTTCATGTTCAGGATTGATCTCAAACACCCTTCTGCCTCTCATGAACTCCAGGCTGGACATATCACCAACTGTTTGTGACTTCATTAGCCTACGGTAAAATAAGAATTATAGGTTAAACAAGCACACAGGAGAGGGGTTGGGATGCTTGACATATAAATCACCGGCACAAGCAACACAGGAGCACTTTACCTCTCCATGTTTGCGGACCAACCAAATTTCCCAGACACAAGGACACAGGGTGATGAGCTCAAGCGATTTGATATTTGTACACTGGCAACTTTGTCACCCAAGCGCTTCTTAATCCAATCACAAGTTTGGCCAAACTCCTGCTTCATGATCTTCTCTTTCTCCTCGTTCTTGTCACCTGAAAAAGTCAAATCACTTAAATCTACATCCAAGTTGAAACCAATAAGCACCAATGGATCGTTCTCTTCAACTTTCCCCACAAAGTTATTCCAGTCGATATCACAATTGAGAAAGCTTGAGTAAAATTAAGATCAGAGCTAACCACTAGCCATAACCTTCATAGAACCGTATGCTTATGGTAATTGAGCATAAAACAACTATCAAATCTTCAAGATTTTCTTCAGATAGTCACTCCAATACAAGATGTTTATTCCAATAGAAATAAAGCCTACAAACGAAGAATAAATATAACAAACAACCATGCTTTATCTCAAAAACTAACCTAAATCCAAGTCTTCCTTGGTGATGTCAACAAAATTTTTCTCCTTGTATGATTTCAGGTTCTGGATAGCAATTTCATCAATGGGATCAACCAAGAACAGCACCTATAGAAATAACACCGAGGGAGAATTCATATGATTGTTCATGATATATCACAGAACATTAACTAAAATGTTGCGGAATTGTTTTTTCAAGTGAGATACATACTTCAAGATCCTTCTCAAGAAGTCTCTCTAAGAAAGGCGTGTTCCTAGCGCTGGTTATACTGTCAGAAGCTATGTAATAGATATCCTTCTGCTCAGGTTTCATGTTTTCCACGTACTCATCCAAGCTAATCATCTCCTCCTCACTCTGGGAAGAAAAAAATCGGAGCAGTGGTGCAATACGCTTGTGGTTTTCACGATCCTCAATGCAACCCAATTTTAAGTGTTTGCCAAAGTTATCCCAGAACTTCTCATAATCCTACAACAAAAGCAAGATGGTTTATTTAAAAAAATGAAAAGCACTCAAGCAAGAGATATCACTGATAATGGAAAAGGAAACAGGTGATTTCATGAAGGCTTCCCAAAAAAACCTTTATAATCCAGAGAATTAGAGAGAGAGAAGGAAGGCATGAGAAATACCAAGAGAATTTGTGGAACAAAATTCAATGGAGGACAAAACATAAAGGCTTCCCAAAAAAAACCCATAGATATCTAAATTCACACTCAAGCAATGTACATAATTATTTTGACATCCTGTGACATGAGCTTTCATTGAAGATGTAAAAGGAAACAAGTAATTTCATAAGAAATAGCATACTTCTCTATTCTCACTCATGGAAATGCCCAAAATCATGTCAAATGCCTTTCGAACCAAGCGTTTCCTCATAATCCGCACCTTCAAGAATGCCAGATAAAAGAAAATTAAAATGATACATTCAGATTAAATTAATTCCACAACCTCGAAGGTTTGGGAAAAAACAAGTAAAAGTTAACTGCTCATACAATGCGACTTTCTTGAAGAATCTCGCGAGAAACATTGAGGGGGAGGTCATTGGAGTCCACAACACCTTTCACGAAGCTTAGATATCGTGGGAACTAATCAAGCAAAAAATAAAAAAGTGAGCCAGCATAAAATATGAAGAATGAGTATGACAGTTTCCATATAGTACAAATCTGTTTAGGAGGTGGGAGTCAAAGGAAGGGAAGGATGACATTCTCTTACCAGTTCTCCATCAAAATCATCTGAAATGAAGATCCTTTTTACATAGAGCCTGATATTTTTTGTTTTGGGATTGACGATGTCATCCTTTCCTGTGGAAGCAATGGCTGGCACATAAAGTATGGACCTGAACTCCACCTCACCCTGCAAGAGCAACCTTCACCAGCTTAGCAAGAAGTGAAAAGAGGCAAATGTTAAAAGAACACAGTTAAGACTTCAGAGTTCAACATTTAGAGAACAATAAAAAATTGCACAGCATGTTAGAGGACAGGGACATAACACATGCACTTTTCCTTGCCTGACAAGTTTATGTTATCCACTTTTCCTTGGCCTTGACCTTTAGATAACTATCATCCAATTTTAGAAGCATATATCCAATGCGATCTCATGTATTTTAATTGTAGAAAAGAATATAATCATTATCACATCCAGAATGAGAATTGTTGTTACCTCAGTTGTGAAATGAGAAGACGCTAAAGGCTCCAAGTATTCATTAAAGGTTTTCTTGTAAAACTCATTGTAATCTTCTGTAGAAACTTCTTTAGGGTTGCGAAGCTGCACATGTCGAGAGAATTTATCAAACCTTTTCCTATATGTTAGCATTAATCAACATCCAAATATACCAATCTTTACCCACCCATATTGGTTGGGTCTCATTAGAAAGTTCCCAGTCCCAGTATTTCTCAACAACAGTTTTTGTTTTCTTCTTCTTCTGTCACAAGAAACAGCAAATGAATAATTAAAGGAGCTACTGGATTAAATTTTGAAGAACCATGAAATAATAACAAAGTTATGCTTCATACCTCAGTGGTATCGTCTTGTTCATCCTTTTTGGCCTCAGCTGGATCCTCATCAACCTCAACCTTCAACAGAACAAGAGATAATTGATAAATGTGCAGCATTTTTCTAGTGGTAGAAATTTATTCATAATCCATCAGAAGATTGCTCTGATCTTTGAGAGTATTAATGACTACGGATAATTAAAGTAACTGAGAAAACTGACCTCTTTAGTGTATCCTTTCTCCTGCCAGGTGTATATTGGGAATGAAACAAACTGTGAGTAGTTTTTCAGAAGCTTCTGGATCCGTTCTGGATGTGCAAAGCCTTTGTCATCACGCTGAAGTAGGGAGAACAAATAAAAAAAAACATGGTGAGTTTCAAATCCATTCAAGAAAGAGGAAACAAGCTGCTTGAGAAAAAGAGGCTAGACCTTAAGATACAGTGTAAGGCGAGTTCCTCTAGGAATGTGATTTTCTGGGTCTGTGTCCTCTCTTATAGTATATGAGCTTGCATTGGCCTCTCCTTCCCATACATATTGTTTATCAGATCGTGGGCTTTTTGTTGAGACAACAACCTTTCAAAAATGAGAGGTTTATTAGTGAAAACTAGGAAACTCTATATTGATGTATATAAGATAACAAACATGAAAAATTTCCAAACTTTACATTAAGGTCATACCCGATCTGCCACGAGAAAAGCTGAATAAAAGCCCACACCAAATTGCCCAATTAAATTGTTGTCAGCACCAGCATCCTTGCTATCCTGTTAAACAAATATGAATTCTTTAAGCACTCAAGCAATCCAGCAAAACACTTGGAATCAAAAATTAAATACAGCTTAAAGGAAATATTAGACCTTCAATGCCTGCAAAAACTTTGCAGTTCCACTTTGTGCGATAGTCCCAAGACAATCAATAAGTTCTTGACGAGTCATACCGATGCCACTATCACTGAAAGAAAGAACCGCATGTTGGAATAGTTGAATTGGATGGAAAATCAATAATTAACAGTTGATGAAGTTCAGAACGCTTACGTGATAGTTATAATCCCATTATCTTTATCGGTTTGAATACGAATGTCAAGATCAGCAGCATCCTTCAAAAGCTCAGAGTCAGTGACACTAAGAAATCGCAGCTTGTCCAAGGCATCACTCGCATTACTGTGAACATAAATTCATAAAGTACAAAATTTAAGCAGCAACATATAAATTTCCAAAAGCAAAGAACACGAGACTAATGAGTCTACTGACTGTTTGCATCCGTTATTACATAAGCTTCCAATAGAGAAATGCTTTAATCACTATGCCCTCTCTTGCTTTCCAGGCAAATATAAATATGTAACAGTGCATCAAAGTATTAAGAAAAAGAAAAGGAAAGGAAAGAAAAAACAACGTGCCTGATAAGCTCCCGAAGAAACACCTCTTTGTTGCTGTATAGACTATTAACAATGAGGTCCATAAGACGACTAACCTGCCATCAAGTATTAAAAAGAGAGACATCAGTAAAACCATATTCAGCTCCCGTTCCTTGAATACAAAAATGAAATTCCCCAAAATCTCCATTGATGTACCTCAGCTTGATACTCATATTTTTCACCCACAGATGGAGGGGATGATGACGAATCAGATTCTGCAGCCGTAGACTCGTAACGGGTACCCAAAAAAAAGGTATGCTTCAAGTTCAGCTGCTTGGTTTTATTTGGTATCTCTCTCCCAGTGGTTAAAACCGAGTACCATCTGAATTTGGCCTCACCGTCGACAACCTGCTCATGACTCGTAAATAAATATTCCACATTTGACCACAATACCATATAGATACATTTGCTATAAACATAAATTGTCTTAAGGTTAACTGTACAACTTTGTTTTCCTTTGTGCCCATTATTTGCCAAAAATAGGAGGAAATTGCATTAACAATATTAAGAATTTATTTAATTAAAAAAATTGGCCATTAGACTGGATGCTAAAAATATCTCAAGCAGAACCAATCAATCAAAAAACAAAAAAGAAAGAAAGCAAGGAAACAGGTATCGAGTCAGTGTAGAAATGGGAAGAGCTTTTTATAAGAGCGTACAGATTCGGAGAATGGGACAGCGGTGGCGGCGCTCCCGTAACGAGAGGCGGAGCCAGTGGAGCGGAGGATAGTGGAGACGGAACGCCTCGATAGTCTGTGCATCGTTCGTTCACGGGAGGAAGAAATTGAACGTAAAGCGACCGGGAAGAGAGAGAGAGGTAGAGTAGATGGGTCTGTTTCTAGCGAGTCTCAGACACCGTGAGGTATGAATGGGTGTTTAGTAGGGTTTATCATGGGGTTTGAGGAAGTTTCTGGAGATCGGTCCCTTTTCTCTTTCTTCTCTTTTTGTTTTTTTTTTTTTGCCCCTTTTATTTCGCGCAACGTTTTATAAGGTATTTGGTCATTTTTAATAATAAATTTTTTTAAAAAACAAGATTATAGTTTTTTTTTTTTTACACTGATTTTAGCAACTTGAGTCGGTTTTCATATGACATCATCTTAAAACCTAATTCTTATAATTATATGCTATTTAGATTTAATAAAAAATATTTAAGTTAAAAAAATTATTTAGCATTGTTATTAGATCTAAGACAAACAAATTAATTTTAAAACCTTTTAACTTGACCAGTTTAAAATAAAATTATATAAAAGTCATATTAATATGACTCAACTAACTTAACATATTCAGAAACAACTCAATCGACCAGTAAAAACCGTCCAAAGTTGAAATTATATATATATATATATATATATGTGTGTGTGTGTGTGTGAAATTGACAAAAAAAACTTCAAACCTAACTTTTTGCCTAGCATGAATTTAAAATTAAACTATATGAGAGTTTTTTTGGCGTGACTTGGTTGATTTAGCCAGTCCAAAAAAAATCTGATTGGCCAGTAAAAAAAATTTAAGGATGAAATTGACAGAATAAAAAACATTTTGAACTAACTTCTTACGTAGCTCGAGTTTAAAATTAAATCATGTAAGAGTTGGCTTGTTATGATCTAGTCAACCTAGTTGGTTAAAAAATAACTTGAATGACCATTAAAAAAAAAAAATCTAAGGATGAAGTTACTAATTTGCCATTCATAGATGAAATTGAAAAAAAAAAACTTTATTATTCATATAAACAATAAAGTAATTGTGTTGGGTTGTTTTAATAAAGAAACTATGAAAGATTTTTGATTACAGAACCAGCATGAAACTTTTCATGTTTTTTGGATAGTTTTCATACTTGAGGGACCTTAACTATTATTATTGGTTGATAAGTTAAATTAAAAAATGATTTTTTCTAGGAAAGTTATTATTTATCAAGACTTTGATTATTACTCATTATAATAGTATAATTATGAAATTGTTCTTGAACAAAAACATCTTTGAACTAGGTATAAGGGGCAAGAAAGTATTTTTACTATAACACAATTGTCTTTTACAAATTGTATGAGGTTAGATTAGTAATTTTTTTTTGTAAAGTAAAATTACTAATTTAACTCTAGAATAAAATAATCTAGAGCCTCTACTCAAGGACATTTTTGTATTTATAATTTTTTAAAATAATATAATTACTTTGATGCTCTTAAAAACAAAACCAACAAAACTCTAACAAGAGGGTTTTTTTTTTTTTTCATTTTACATTGTTTTTATTTTAAATTTCACGAATACTCGGGGCATTATTATAAATTATATTTATTAAATATAATTTTAAAACAAACCTTATGGAGAATGCATAATACTAGCCAGCGTGTAGACGACCCTTGCGTGAAGGGTCACCCAGCCACCAAGCATCGCATTTTAGGGCAGTGTTTGAAAAGACTAGGCGCCTTCGATGAAATGGTGCAGCGTGTTCCCTTAACACACATTAAGTTTAGCATTAACGACCGTTTTTTTTTCCCTTTGTCTCTCTCTCTACCATTGAATTTAACGTTAGTCCCTTCAAACAATTAAATCAGCCCTTGCAATTTATTTCTCCTTCACATTTGATCTTTGTCCTTTTGATTATAGTTTTTTTTAATATGCCATGAAAGTATAAATATTTTTCAATTTCATCATCTTTTAATTTTTAATCTTTCAGATTTGGTCCCTATTCTTTTGATTACTATTTTTTATTTTTAATAAGCTATAAAATTACAGTTGTTTTTTCAATTTCACCCCTTTTTATTTTTTTAATTTGGTCTTTATTCTTTTGATAGCTGTTTATTTTGTTTGAGATTATTTTTTTAGATTTGTTTTCTATTTTCATCCTTCATGAGTTTTTGTTTTCTTTTAAATTTGATCCCTATTCTTTGTTTTACTATCTTTTTTTCTTTCACAAGTTTTTAAAATGACTTTTTTTTTTTATGATTTCATCCTTCAAAATTAAATTGGTTGGGAATTAAATTTCTTTATTGAACCAGTTCAATGATTTCATGGGCTGTGAGTTTTAGAGATTAGACCAGGTTTAAGAGATGTGCTCGAGTTGGCATGTTATTTTCTTTCCTTTTTTAAAGTTGCTGCTTTTATTTCTTACCTTTTTTTTTTTTTAGAGATTTGCTTTATTTTTTTATGATTTGTTTTTTATGAGATTAGTTTCGGGTTCATGGCCAGAATCTCTAGTTTCAAAGGTTAATATTGGTTGACTTTTTTTAGCTCCTTTTTTTAAAATTCATTTATTTCAATTCCATTCTTTAACATTTAATTTATTTGAAATTGGTCTTCCTATATATTCTTTCTTTATTTTTTATTGGGTTATTCTGATCTTATGTCATGACCATAGAGTCTATGGGTTAACTTGAGTTAACTAAGATTTTTTTTTTTTTGTTATTGTTACGGGGTTAATCCTAGTTTTAGGGCCATGGTCATTAGTTTCAAAGATTGACTTTTTATGGAATTTTTTTTTAATTTAATTATTTTAATTTCATCCTTTAATATTTGATTTATTAGAAATTGGTCTTCGTAGTTTTATTTTCATTTCCTTTCTATTGAGTTATTCTGATTATTTTTTTAATAATTTCATCCTTTATGAGTTTTTTTTCCTATCAAATTTGATCTCCATTCCTTTTCTTGCTATTTTTTTTTTCCTTTGACATGCTTTCTAAATTGACATGTTCTCACGATTTCATCTTTCAACATTAAATTGGTCGGGAATTAAGCTTCTAGATTGAACATGATTCAAGAATTTCATGATTTTTCATGGTCACGGGTTTGCGAGTTAACCCGGATTGACTCTTATTTTTTTCCATTGCTATATTTAAATTATTTTTTTTTCATTTTTATCCTTCAACATTGCGTTGTTCAATAATTTAGCTTCATGATATTATTCAATTTACTTCTAAACATGTTCACCCTTGTAATCATAACTAGGTCAGAGATTTTGCATCTTGATCTAGGTGGGTCTGGATAAAGTTTTTTTTTACCTTTTTAAATTATATTTTTCATGAGTTTTCATTCTTTAACATTTTATTTCCTGGAGATCGAGCTCCATTTTTTTTTGTGGAGTTATCATGGTCTCATTTAATTTATTAGGAAATAGTATTTTAACTTTTTCCCTACATTTTTTTCTACAAAATTATCCCAATCTTATATCCATGGTCATAAAGTTTGGAAGCTAATAAGGTTTAACATAGGGTTTTCCTTTTGTTGTCTTTTTTTTTCTTTTCAATTTTGTCCTTCATCATTGTGTTGTTTAATAATCTAGGGTGACTTAAAATGGATTCTTTTAACCTTTTTTCCTTGTCATCTTTTGTCTATTTATTTATTTTAACTTTTTCCCTACATTTTTTTCTATAATATTATCTCAATCTTATACCCATGATCATAAAGTTTGGAAGCTAATAAGATTTAACATAGGGTTTTTCTTTTGTTGCCTTTTTTATTTTATTTTTCAATTTACCCTTCACCATTGTGTTGTTTAATAATCTAGGGTGACTTAAAATGGATTCTTGTAACCTTTTTTTCCTTGTGATCTTGTATCTTTTTTTTTTGTATTTTTAATCATATTATTTAAATTATCAATTGAACCAACAACTTGTTAGTTTAATAGACCTTGAATCTAATATTTGATTTTTGAATCTAGAGTAGATAAAGTCCATAAGAAAAAAAATATTTTGCAAAGAAAATTACAAAGTTGTTATAATTATAGGATTTTTATTGCATCAAAACATTGTTTCTAAAATGTTCCTAGTTGATACTCTTTTAAAAATTACATATTTATTAGCGTTGTAGAGATTGCTACATAGTATGTTCTTTTTTATTATTATTAAAAAGAGTAGTTGTTCTCATACGCTAAGATATAAGAGATACCTAAAACTAATATATAGGTGTTTGTCGTAAGATGACACGACCAAAAGATTGATATCTTCTCCCAAGTGTAAGAGTGTCAAAGTAATAAATAACCCGGCAAGACTGGATCGAACCACTTGAAGGTTAATTATATAAATTATAGACAACAATAATATAACAACAACAACAACAACAACAATAATAATAAAAGAAAAAGAAGAAGTTGATGAAAACTTTGAGATGGAAGATTAATGTAAGGATTAAACAATGGTAAAAACAAATGTCAAGATTAGAGGATCCACTAATAGTATTTCAAACAAGTACAGTATAAACTCTTATTACTCAACTGGAAACTACACATAAAAAAGGTTCCAATCAGATTATAAATTATTAACATAATTACATTAGTTATCTTATTCGAATAATGCTAATACTTGTAAATATTGTCAGGTATTCATGATTATAACTTATGTTAACAACAAATCAAGTTCCTTTCATAGCACATGTGTAGGTTATACCATACGGTTGGGCTATGAAAGTGCTAAGCATTTGTTGTACCAAGTGTTATACAACATAAATCTAGATTAACCATTTAACAAGTAAAGTATTAAGAGTGAACAAGATAACAAATACAAAACATGTTAATATCAAACATTAAAGTCCATGTTGAGTTTACACTATACTCATTCTTACACCATTAGTGTAACCTTTTCACCTTTACATAATAAACTTAGCCAAACATAATGAAAGAGAGAAACATAAATAAACAAAATAAGAACATAAATAAGATACAAGTTAACTAAGTAAAGGAAAGGAAATGAAAAGCATAAACAAGATATTAATGAAAGCAAAACTTAAGAATTACAAAAAATATAAAGAGACAGAGGAAGAGCAAGTTCTTGATTTGAACAACCAAGCTCTTAAATGCATGACAAATGCCTTTTCTTTATAGGCCAAAATTTGGAACTATTGATTTGATGACTAATTGTTGAGTGGGTGGCCAACTCTTGACTTGGTGAAAATCCTTATCTTTTTGTCTGAACAAAACATCATTGCTAACATCAGAACTGGAACCAACTGTACTTATGAAAGTTATAGGAAATTGCCTTATCTTTCTAGAAAAAAAAATTGAGGCTATTTGGACTTCTAGAACTTGAGATGTGGGCTAAACATTGAACAATGTCTGGTCTGTAGGACAAATTCAGACTTCTCCATTGTTGCTATAATTTGGACTTGAAAACGACCTTTTTAAATCTTGGACTCCGCATGAAAGTTGTAGGCCTATGTCTTACCTTTCCATCCATATAAAGCAGACCTAAATCCGAGATCTACAGCTCCAGATATGACCTAATTACCAAACAATGTTCCAGTTTGGACTGCACCAACATCTCTTTTCTAAGTTTGACCCTCTTTTTATTCTTTCAATTTCAGTACTTAAACTCATTAATCAATCCTTTTATTTATGTGATAGGCCTATATTTACGATGAACATTTACCATAAATTAAAGTTATCTTATATTATTAGATATGTTATTATAAAACATGCTTTAGTTAAGGAGTTATTGATACTTCAAGTGCAAAATGATGATATACAACCTTGATAAAAATGCACTTTTAAGTACTAATCACCCCCCCAACTAGCTTATTACTAGTTCTTAGTAATCAAAACATTAAAATAGAAAAACAATTTGCAAATTCCACAAGCAAGGCATTTGTCATTCAACTTCCATTAATCTATTCAGATAAACAAACTCTCATTAAATTCATATATATACTCAATACCTCTTAAACAAGATATTACTAAACCTTCCCTTTGTGCTTAATAAATCAATACATAGTTATGGGGCTTTACTTGGAAGAAAACAAAATTTTTGTTCTAATTTTTAAGGTTACCTTCCTTGGGTTAGGATTATTATATTTTTTTTATTAAATATATATACATATAGCTTAAAACATAATGCATCTTTAACCCATGTAACGAGCTTCGGCTAATGACTACCAGACTAGTTGGTCTTAGGGCATTAGCTGTTGAGACACCCCTACGAGCTTAGTAACTCGGGTTGTAGATACTAATATATAGATAGTGCAATGTTTGATTCCCTTAAGCTTTTCTCTTTAACCTATGTAACAAGCGTTGGATCAATAACTCCCAAGTCAATTGACTTTAGGGTATTAAGTGTTAAAACACCTCTTCGGGCTTAATTGCTTAGGTTAGGGAGGCTACAAAACCATACTTATCACGTTTTTATTATCATTATTTTTTTGTATTTTTTATTTTTGTTTTTGTTTTTTTGTTTTTTTTACAAATTATATACTATCCATTTCCCTTAAATGTTACCTTTAAGAAAAGAACATAAATAATATAATAATACAATGTGAAACCCACAATCATATGTTATAATATGTGTGTGAAAATGAAGATTTAAGAATACTTGTTAAATGAGCATATGAGCAGAATCAAGTGATAACAATATGAGAGTTTGTAAATCTGAATATTTCAAGAAGTATTCTGATAGACCTTGTTAAGAATGTTTACTAAGATGCATCTCAAGAGTCAC
Source organism: Populus tomentosa (assembly GCA_018804465.1). NCBI lineage: Eukaryota > Viridiplantae > Streptophyta > Magnoliopsida > Malpighiales > Salicaceae > Populus > Populus tomentosa. Next base: position 11,559,475 of record CM031995.1, read on the forward strand.
TTTAACAAAAGAACTCTTTTTACTCTGCTATCTTAGAAACAACAGTTTTGCAAATAGTTTATGAAATAGAAAACACAGTTAGTTTTTTTTTTAAAATATATATAAACTACTACCTTTTCCCCCAACCAAAATAAGACATTGTCTTCAATGTCCTAAGGTAGAAAGATAGAGTATAGAAGACATCACCTAAAATAGCGAATACTGACAAACCTGAAACACACTTAAGCAAATATAAAAAACAACAAAACATAATAATAAAACCAAAGACACAAAGTTTTTACAAACGAAGGCTCAAATCCAATCTAAGCTTTTCACAGCTTTTCTTAGTTGACCAATTTATGCGACTCATAGAGGGATCAATTATAGGGATGAAAGATTGTAGTTGGTCAATCAATTGTTCAGCAGTAGCAATAAAGATTATGATTTGTCATGCTGAAGATGTTAGAAATTCGTGTTCCACAACATGATCAAGAAAAGACAACAACTTATCATAAAAACCATTAAAATTTAACAAATCTATGAGTTTATAGTGAATGTGCAGTTGGGTCCAAGAGAAAATATGAAAGATTTCTTCCAATGTGCCCAGACCATCTGGTAAGGCAATGAAGGCATCAACGTGTTTAAACATTATATTCATTTGATCAGACATTGTGAAGACCTGTAATTCCTCTCTAATTGTTTTTCCAATGATGTCCCCTTGTGCTAAAGCATTAGGGACAACCCCCAAAACTTGACTACCTCATAAAAATACAGCTATTGACACTCCCCCCATTAACCCAAGGCTACCTCCCCTATACACTAAATGAATCTTTCTCTTAGCTAGCACCTGACCAAGATGATTTGCTGATTCTAAAAACTCTATTTTCTTTCCAGGACTGGATCCACCGAAAACACAAATATTTTTTATGTGATGACTTGAGGAACTTTCCATTTCTACACACTTCTATATTTGATGAATGTATGAGTTGAGTAGAAATGAAGGAAAGGAAGAGAAGAATTTATAGATGAAAAATTAAAAATGCAATCATACCACCTATATGTAGGCCATATGTAGTCTCACTCACTCTCTATCTCTCTTTTTATTTATTTATTTATATATTTTGAAAAAGCATGTGTATGTACAGGTAGTTGTGATTGTGGCTCACATCTTCCCTTGGTTTTACGTCCAAGAACGACTTAAAAAACTGGCAAACATGGTCTTTTTTAGTCAGATTCCCAAGACTATATCTAACATGTTCTTTATGGAATTGTGGCCATAAATCATGAATTGCACGATACATATCTCTACTAAGGTGCGTCTCAAGCGTCAATAGAAGATTATCTAAAGACCCCTTACTTAGGCCATCCTTAATGAATTGTATTTTATCTTCACGGTTTATAGATACCATTCCTAAAGAACGACATGTCACATTACAAGTCCATCTGGCACATCTGTGATAGACTTTTAGTTGTTTTGCATGACATTTCTTCACAAAAGTGCTTTTACCTGTTCTAGGCATGTATTAAATGAAAGAATTGGAGAACTTACCTGATAATCAGACCTTTGCTTCAATTAGCTAGCGAAAATCTTTAGGAATTTCATGGTTCATTAACAACCTCAATCTTGCATATCTAGCATGATAAATTTTTGTAATCGCATTCTGAGGCAAAGCGGGAAAATACATTTTCAATTTTTCAAGAGTGGTGTCCATTTTCAAATGATAATTGGAGGAGAGATTCAAAGAAGGGGGAAAGAGCAAAGAATTGGACAAATATATACACAGATATCAGTTATCATGGGAAAGTGAAAAAACCGACTTAAGAGTTACGGAGTAATGTTATCCGCCATTTGACCGGGGTGAGAGAGATTAGCAAAACAAAAGTCACACAAAAAAAAAACATAAAATTACATTGAAAACATTGTCATTCTTTGGATTCTCGATATCACAGACTTCATATGGATACACATGTTTCACAATAAAAGGATCGTTCCATTTTGATCTTAGTTTTCTAGGAAATAAATGGAGTCGAGAATTATAAAGTAAGACTTTTTGACCAACATTAAATGTTTTTCTCAGTATTTTCTTGTTATGAAACTCTTTGATTCTTGCTTTATGAATTCTTGAATTTTCATATGCATCATTTCTTATTTCCTCAAGCTCATTTATTTGTAATTTTCGCAACTGACTAGCATCATCAAGATTTGAATTGAAAGATTTAATAGCCCAATAAGCTTTATGTTCAAGTTCTACAGGCAAGTGACAAGGTTTTCCATAAACTAGTTTATAAGATGACATACCTAATAATGTTTTATAAGCAGTTCGATAAGCCCAAAGTGCATCATTAAGTCTTAAAGACTATTTTTTTCGATTAGGGTTCACTGTTTTCTCCAAGATCTGTTTGATCTTCCTATTAGCAAGTTCTACCTGTCCACTTGTCTGAGGATGATAAGGGATGGCAACTTTGTGTGTGATTCCATATTTCTTCATTAAAGACTCAAATGGTTTATTGCATAAATGTGTTCCACCATCACTTATCATAGCTTGAGGGATTCCAAATCAACTTAAAATGTTTTCTTTCAAAATCTTTATCATTGTTTTGTGATCATTGTTTCGACTTGGAATTGCCTCTATCCATTTTGAAACATAAACTACTACGACTAATATGTACAAGAAACCAAATGATGGAGGAGATGGACCCATGAAATCTATACCCTAACAATAAAAAATCTCAATGACAAGAATAGGATTTAAAGGCACCATGTGACATTTTGAAATAGATCCTAAATTTTGATAATTTTCACAAGTCTTGCAGAATGCATGTGAGTCCTTGAACATGGTGGGCTAGTAAAATCCACTTTGTAAGATTTTTGCAATTGTCTTTCTTGATGAGAAATGACCCCCACATGCCTAAGAATGATAAAATTTAATGATACTACTTACCTCATTGTTAGGAATGTATTTTTGAAATATTTGATCAGGACAATATTGGAATAAATAAGGGTCATCCCAATAAAAGTTTTTCACTTTGTTCAAGAATTTTCTTTTGTTTTGGGTACTCTAATGAGCCGGCAATTGTCCTGAAATAAGAAAATTAACAATATTAACAAACCAAGGCATTGTAGAGACAGAAAATAAAGATTCATCAGGAAAGTAGTAATCGATTGGTGTGATGTTAGATCTCGAATCGGTTGTCAATCTTGACAAATGATCTGCAACAACATTTTCGGTGCCTTTCTTGTCTTTGATTATGATATCAAATTCTTGAAGTAACAAAATCCACCGCACGAATCTAGCCTTAGAATCTTTCTTAGAGAGAAGATATTTCAAAGATGTATGGTTATTAAAAACGACAACAGGTGAGCCAACATGATAAGATCTGAACTTGTCACATGCAAATACTACTGCAAGTAATTCTTTTTCAGTAGTAGTGTAATTCATTTGAGCACTATTTAAAGTTTTACTTGCATAGTAAATCACATAAGGTTTCTTATCTTTTCTTTGTTCCAAGACAACACGCACGACATAATCACTAGCGTCACACATTATTTCCAAAGATAGTGACCAATCAGGATGTTGAATGACAGGAGTAGAAGTAAGCAAGCTTTTAAGTTTAACAAAGGCTTTTTCATATTGTTCAGTCCGTTCAAAAATATTATCCTTTGTTAGAAGGTTACATAATGGTTTAGATATTACACTAAAATCTTTGATGAACCTTCTGTAAAAACCAGCATGTCCTAAGAATGATATAACATCTTTAATAGATTTTGGTGTTGGTAAGTTGGCAATTAACTCGATTTTAGATTTGTCAACCTCAATTCCTTTCGATGAAACAATGTGACCAAGTACAATGCCGTTTGTTACCATAAAGTGATATTTTTTCCAATTCAGTACAAGATTTTTCTCTTCACACTTGTTTAAAACCTTTTCCAAGTTAGTTAAATAATCTTCAAATGAATCATAAAAAATAGAAAAATCATCCATAAAAATCTCAAGGAAACATTCAACCATATCATTGAATATGCTAAGCATGCATATTTGAAATATGTCTAGTGTATTACATAATCCAAAAGGCATTGTTTGATATGCAAAAGTACCAAATGGACATGTGAAAGTAGTCTTCTTTTGATCTTCTAATGCAATTTCAATTTGATTATAACCTGAATAGCCATCTAGAAAACAATAAAATTCATAACCTGCAACTCTTTCTAGAATTTTGATCCATAAAAGGTAAAGAAAAATGATCTTTTCTAGTTATTGAATTAAGTTTTCTATAGTCAATACACATGCGCCAACCAGTAATAGTCCTAGTTGGAATTAACTCCTTTTTCTCATTTGTTATCACAGGGACTCCAGACTTCTTGGGTAAGACTTACTACCCATTTGCTGTCAGAAATAGGATAAATGATTCCATTATTTAAAAGCTTAATGACTTTATTTTTCTCTACTTTTTTCATATTAGGATTAAGCCTTTGTTGCATTTCTCTAGAGGGTTTGACATTTTCCTCCAAATAAATCCAGTGTGTGCAAATCAAAGGGCTAATTCCTTTTATATCAGCTATGGTTCATCCTAATGTATTTTTGTGCATTTTCAAAGCTTGTAATAACTTACCTTTTTGATGTGCATTAAGTTTTGAAGAGATTATTACCGGAAAAGTTTCATTTTCTCCCAAAAATGAGTATTTGAGATTGAATGGTAACGACTTCAAATCAGGTTTTGGTGGTTAAACACTTGAAGGTATGGACTCAATTGATCGTGGTGGTAATTCTTCAATTTGTGGTCTCTAATTACATACCTTTACTTCTTCCTGAAAATAGACCATTTGCAACTCGCCAGGTTCATCATTCTCAGTTTCACTAGAAGTGGTTTGAAATTGATCATGAACTAATCTTTCAATAAATTCCACTTCCTGTAAATCATTATCATCTCCAGGTTGCTTACAAATGTTGAAAATAATCATCTTCAATGTCATGTTTCCAAATGATAACTTCATCAGCCCATTCCTACAATTAATCAATGCATTAGAAGTTGCAAGAAATGGACTTTCTAAAATAACAATAATTGAATTACATGCTTCAACAGGTTATGTATCCAAGACAACAAAATCTACAAGGTAAATGAATTTATCAACTTGTACTAACACATCCTCAACTATTCCTCTAGGCACTTTTACAGATCTATTAACAAGTAAAAGAGTTACAGAGGTTGGTTTTAACTCACTTAGATTGAGACTTTGAAAAACCGAATATGGAAGTAAATTCACACTAGCTCCAAGATTAAGTAAAGCTATTTTAATTTTATGTTCTCTAATAAAGCAATAAATTATAGGACAACCAGGATCTTTATATTTCAAAGCATTATTGTTCTGAAGAATAGCACTTACCTGTTCGGCCAAAAATGTTTTCTTTTTCACATTCAGTTTTCTCTTCACAGTGCGTAGATCTTTCAAAAATTTAGCATAGGAAGGTACTTGTTTAATAGCATCCAACAAAGATATATTGATCCTTACCTGTTTGAAAGTTTCAAAGATTTCAGAGTTGTGATTGACTTTGCTTTATTTGGTCATGGCATGAGGAAATGGAAGTACTGGCGGGGAATCAGTCTTTTCTTTGCAATGTTCAGATTCAACCCCTTCCTTACCCTTAGAGATTAACTCATCATCTTTCTCACAAGGTTTAAGAGTAAGTTTTTCAATAACTTTACCACTGCGAAGAGTGATGACTGATTTGATTTGATCCATGTGTTGGCTTCCAAAACTACTTGCATTTGCATTGTATTGCCCCTTTGGATTTTGCTGTGGTTGAGATGGAAACTTACCTTTCTCTTAAAAACTAAGAGCAGATGTGAATTTTGCAAGAGCATCTTTAAAATATATCATGCTTTGAGCAAGTTGAGTGTTGATTGTTTCTTGCTTTTTAATGAATGCATGCAATGTTTCCTCAAGATTTCTTCTAGGAGGTGAAGCATAAGGAGGTGCATATCTATGAAAATTTTGAAAATTATGGTGTGCTTGAAACGGTGGCTATGAAGTTTGTGCATTATTGTTATCACTCTTCTAACTGAAATTTAGGTGATTTCTCTAACTATGGTTATATGTTTCCGAGTATGGGTTATGATTGGGCCTTTAGAAATTGTTTAAAGTATAGGCTTGTTTATGGAGGCATTCCTTGAAAGAAAGCAAAGTTGGACAATTATTGGTTGCATGTTCATTTGTTTCACAGATTTAACATACAATTTCTTGAACAGATTTTAATTGACCATTTTTTTTTTTAATTCTAGTGCTTCGACTTTTCTAGCTAAAGATGCAAATTTGACTTGGAGGTCATGATCTTCCCTAAGGTTGTACATACCTCCACTAGATGTATGAGGTTAAGTTTTACCCGGTGCCTCATAAGTGCCTGTAGTGTCCAAATTTTGAGCATTTTCAGCTAGCAAATCTAGGTACTTCATTGCTTCATCAAGGTCTTTATCTTCAAAAGTTTCATTGCACATCAATTCAACCATATGTCTATCTTTAGGTGTTAACCCTTCATAAAATTATGAAACCAATCTCCATGTTTCAAAACCATGATAAGGGCAAGTATTAAGCAAGTCTTGATACCTATCCCAGTATTGGTAAAATGTTTCATCTAGTTTTTGAGTGAAAGTGGTGATTTGTTTTTTGAAAGAGTTTGTTCTGTGAGATGGAAAAACTTCTTTAAAAATTGTTGTTGCATTTCATCCCAAGCATGAATGGATCCTGACCTAAGATTTTATAGTCATGTTTTAGCTTTATCTTTTAATGAAAAAGGAAAAAGCTTTGATCTAATGGTATTCATGCTATAGTTTAAGTCATTATAGGTGTTACAAACTTCTTCAAATTCTCTCAAATACAAGTATGGATTTTCTAGATCTAAGCCATGAAAAGAAGGTAAAAGTTGAATAATGTCTGGCTTAAAATTAAAATGAGATGCATCAGGAGGGAAAACTATGCATAAGGGTGCACTTGTTCTTATGGGATTCATGTGGTCTCTAAGTGTTTTAAAACGGTTATTCTTATTATGAAGTGACTGGTTATCTTCTTCGGCCATATTTTCTGAAAATGATGAAGATACCCTACAAAGTCTACCACTTAATTTACGTGACCAAACACTCATGCACGAGTAGAAAGAGAATAAAAGGAAGAAGAAAAGAAAAGAAAAAGAAACAAAATAAAAGAAACAAAGTTAGATACAAGACAAGAGAAAATAAAATAAACACTATAATTTATATAAGAATTTACCTCCCCGACAACGGCATCAGAAACTTGACACGATCAAAAGATTGATGTCTTCTCCCAAGTGTAAGAGTGTCAAAGTAATAAATAACCCGGCAAAACCGGGGTCGAACCACATGGAGGTTAATTGTATAAATTATAAACAACAATAATACAATAACAACAACAACAACAACAACAATAATAGTAATACTACTGCTACTGCTACTACTACTACTACTAATAATAATAATAATAAAGAAGAAGAAGTTGATGAGAACTTTGAGATGGAAGATTAAAGTAAGGATTAAACAATGATAAAAATAAATGTCAAGGTTCGAGGATCCACTAATGGTATTTCAAACAAGTATAGTATAAACTCTTATTACTCAACTGGAAACCACACACAAAAGAGGTTCCAATCGGATTATAAATTGTTAACATGATTACATTAGTTATCTTATTCGAATAATGCTAATAGTTGTAAATATTGTTAGGTATTCATAATTATAACTTATGTTAACAACAAATCAAGTTCCTTTCATAGCACATGTGTAGGTTATATACCATACGGTTGGGCTATGAAAGTGCCAAACATTTGTTATACCAAGTGTTATACAACACAAATCTAGATTAACCATTTAACAAGTAAAGTATTAAGAGTAAACAAGATAACAAATACAAAACATGTTAGTATCAAACATTAAAGTCCATGTTGAGTTTACACTATACTCATTCTTACACTATTAGTGTAACCTTTTCACCTTTACATAATAAACTTAGCTAAACATAATGAAAGAGATAAACATAAATAAACAAAATAAGAACATAAATAAGATACAAGTTAACTAAGTAAAGGAAAGGAAATGAAAAGCATAAACAAGATATTAATGAAAGCAAAACTTAAGAATTATAAAAAATATAAAGAGAGAGAGCAAGAGCAAGTTCTTAATCTAAACAACTAAGCTCTTAAATGCATGGCAAATGCCTCTTTTTATAGGCTAAAATTTGGAACTATTGATTTGATGACTAATTATTGAGTGGGTGACCAACTCTTGACTTGGTGAAAATCCTTACCTTCTTGTCTGAATAAAATATCATTGCTAACATCAGAACTAGAACCAACTGTCATGAAAGTTATAGAAAATTGTCTTATCTTTCCAGGAAAAAAAATTGAGGTCATTTGGGCTTCTAGAACTCGAGATATGGGCTGAACACTGAGTAGTGTCTGGGTTTTAGAACAGATTCAGACTTCTCCGTTGTTGCTATAATTTGGACTTGAAAACAGCCTTTTTAAATCTTGGACTACACATGAAAGTTGTAGGCCTATGTCTTACCTTTCCATCCATATAAAGCAGACCTAAATCCGAGATCTACAGCTCCAGATATAACCTAATTACCGAACAGTGTTCCAGTTTGGACTAAACCAGCATCTCTTTTCTAAGTTTGACCCTCTTTTTGTCCTTTCAATTTTAGTAATTAAACTCATCAATCAATCCTTTCATTTATGTGATAGGCCTGCATTTAAGATGAACATTTACCATACATTAAAGGTATCTTATATTATTAGATATATTATTATAAAACATGCTTTAGTTAAGGAGTTATTGATACTTAAAGTGCAAAATGATGATATAAAACCTTGATAAAAATGCACTTTTAAGTACTAATCATAAGACATGTGCGCTGAACTAAATGAGAATTTCATATGGAGAGATCATATATATTTATAGAAAGGCTTACTTGACAGTTGTGTAAGTGATCTTTAGATTTGAGATCACTAAGTAATCTTATATATAGAATATTATGTTTTGATTATGTTACATGTTATCTTAATCGAGTTGATGAAGGGACAAATATTGGGTATAACATAAACTATATGAAAGTATTTAAGTGATCATTAAAGAATTTATCACCCTATCTGAATTAGGAAAAACATTGCATTCGTTCTCAAATAGTATTCATTGAGAAATCCTTGGCCAAGATAAATGAAATTTAAAAAGGTTTTCAAATCTTATTTAAATGATCAATGATGATTTTATAGAGAACACACATTAAGAATCATTAGTCATAAATTAAATTGAGATGATTTAATTAAGTATGACTTGATTAAAATATATCTTAAAAATTAAGGACTAGAATATAATTAATATAGAGATTATATTTCTAGACCTAGAAAACTCAAGTAAGGACTTGATTAAGTTAGTTTCTAAATTTTTCCTGAATTAATATATGATATTATTCTAGGGGCAAATTGATATTTTGTTAATTTATAGAGTTTTTCATATTTTTTTTATGGTTATTGTTAGACAGAAAAACTATATAAGTCATACAATAGAGAGTTAACACTCTAGACAAAATAATCTCTCTCTCCTAAATATGGATTTAGGAGAGGAGACTTCTCATTGGTTGTTTGTGTAGATTATCTTTGGAGGTCGGATAACTGGATAACTTGTGGTTTACGACAACTTAACCTTTAAAGAATTATTCAAAGCCGAAGAAGATCAGATTTTCATGTAATAAATCCCTATACAACTTTAAATTTGTCTAATGAAATCCTAGAGACTCTCGAATAATTTTGTTTTATTGTTTTTATTGCGTGCATGATATTTAAGAAATCCAACACAACTTTAGTGTCAATTTTTTTTTCTCTCAACGTTCTTTTTTTACATGGGAAAAAAAAATTATTTGTCACATGCTGCAAATCTAGTTCTTAATTCTTAATGTTAAGGTTTATGACTTTTCATACTGTGACTTTATATATATGATTGTAAAAACAAGAACATATTGTAAAATGTAAAATATAAAATCTCAAATTTTATCACTGAACCGTCTTTTTGAATACATATTTAAAACTTTTAGATATCTTGATGCATTAAACAAAACATATTATTGTTTATGTCATAACCCAATTCTGGGTTACTCCCTAAAATTTACTTTTTTAAAAATAAAATAAATAAAATAAAGGCTAGCAACGTGGAAAAAGCAGATCGGGAAATAAAGCAACAATTTTGGAGGATATTTTAAGGCTTAATTGTACCCTATTATGTCCAAAAATGGAGAAAAAAATTACAAATTCAATGTCAAATTAAAGATTATTGGACGAATTTGCATAAAAATTAAGTGCAATGACATAATTAAATTTTTAATAGGTCAATCTAATTTAATCATGGGCCAAATTGAATTTTAATTATGTTAAAAAATTAATTTGGATCCAATTGACGGATTGAATTAAGTGCAAGGACTTAATTATACTTTAAATTGGTCAAATTAATTTTATTTGGGGCTTAATTGGTGAAAAATTATGATTAGGAGCCTAATTTAGGCTTAATTGAGAATATTAGACTTTTAAGAGACTAAATTTATTTTTTTTCCAATTTAATTGATTGAAACCAGGGGCCAAATTGCAAGAAAATTGAAGTTTTTAGGTCAATCAAGGGTCAAATTGACAAAATTCGGAGTCAAGGACCAATCTGCAATGTGCTCCAAATTATAGGGGTTCGATTGAAAAAAACCGGGGGTGAAATTGAAGATATTAAAAGTTTAATGGTCAATTAGGGGTTAAAATGCATAAAACCAAGACCAAGGACCTAAGTGCAAAAGGCGTGTAAATTTGGTGTTCCAATTGAAGTTCATCAGGGGCTTAATTGCATTAAATCGAAAGGTTATGGTCAATTAGGGGTACAATTACATGTCATTGTAAGCTGGAGGATTCAATTGAAGATAAAAAAAAATCCCTAATTCAAACCTAAAACGACGCCGTTTCATAAAAGAAGAAGAGAAAAAGGTCAACGACGCGTCGTTCAACATTGTTCATTATCTTTTTTATTTTTTTCCCTGAAAAGCTGGTCTGATTACTTACTTTGCAGCTGCATTTAATGTACCTTATGTCCACCAAACTTGACAAAACTTGCACAAAACAAATCTTAAGACATTCCTCTACGTCTGGGTTTGGTTGTCACCAGCTCACTGGTAAAGAAACGGACGTGGCACCACCCCAAATAAGCCAACTTAGGCAACCTGCAGCTGCAGATTTGACAGTGCACCATGCCTACTTTGAGCCAACTGTTAGGATCCTTACCAATTGAATCAAGGGCTATAATTTTTCCTAGTGTAGACAAGATTGCTCTCTTCCACCGCTTATAAATAGAAGTGGATTTCGGCCTGAGAGGGGGAAATCAGGTCCAAAGTCAGCCAAAAAACCAGCTTTTTTGGTTTCTACACATTTCTTCTCTTTTTCTCTCTCCATCGTGTCTTCAGCCATTGAAGACCCCATATAAACCTTTCTCCTTCACCAACCGACGGCTGCTCAGCCTTCTCACGAACCCAAATCCTCACCGACAATAGGGATAGCCACCGTGAGATCCTTCCTTTCCCAGTTGCAGATTTTTTTTTTCTGCTTCTTCTTCTTTCTTCCTCCGCCACAGGAAACCAACACCATCACCATTTCTTCCTCCAGCTTTGCCTTGAGCAACCAACACCACCACGCGTTGCCAAGACCACCAACCGACCACCAAGTAGCCATCACGACTCTCTCTCTTTTCCTTCCAGCCTTTCTCTCTCCTCTGCAACTTTTTCTTCTTCCTTCTGCAACCAACTCCAACCACCAGTACCTCCGCCCATTTCACACCAGGCCAGTAACCACAACTCCATCCCCTCCGCCAGGTCGCTTCCCATTTTTCTCTCCCACCGTCTGTAACTGTGTAGTTACATGCAGAACGTGAACTATTGTTCACGTTTTGTAAAATAATTAACATCTCCTTTGAGCCGGGCCAGAACAAATGGTGGGGCTGGGTATGGCTCGACAAAAAAAAAATGAAAATAAATTCTATAGCCTTTTCAAAAAAAAATTATGATTTTCTCACATATTTTTCTACCCATTTTGCATGTATCAGGTTGTATATTTACACTGTAAAATACAAATCTGGTATTAAAATACCCGGTTTGCTCCAAAATATTTCAAAAAAAATTGAAATATTTCTAAAAAAAATCTCGAAAAACTTTTAAATTAATTTCTCTTTTCTAAAACAAATAAAAAAATATTTTTTTTCATGCATACGGTCAAATCTTAAAAAAATTTCAAGCATATCTTCATAAAAAAACAAAAATTGCATCTTTTTCATGTTAAATTTTTTTTCAAAAATAGATATCATAACTAGTTTATAATTATCCATTAGGATTTAGCCAACATGTCAAATATCTTTTTCCAATCTACTTTTTAGGATCCAGATGTAGACTTTAATATTTGCAGAGTGTAAAATTACACGATAAAGTACACCCTCAGGTATTAAAGATACAAGGTGTAAAAATGCAATGCTAAAATTCAGACTTTAAAACGGTTAGGATTTAACCCGATAAGGTAGAGACTTTCTCATGAAGAGAGATCTATCTTGAATCTTAAAAAAGATCAACGAATAGAAACCCGACCAAAAAAAAACAATCAAATAACAATACAACTTACCTTAGGTAGGGTGCACTGAGGGTGATGTGTGTTCCCCTTGCACAACCAGTCCCTTACTCAGACTCTCGCAAACCATAGGTTGCTAGTGACCATAATACTAGGTGGCGACTCCTGAACATTAATCATAATTTTATGATTAAATCCAAAATACTTTCCAACACACAACACCTCACACAAGAGGCATGACAAAAGCCTTCGCCATCGCCAATAGACGTCGTGGCTCACACCCCGCGACAACGTAGAATCTTGATTTTAATTAAAACATAAGGAATTTAACAATCTCTATATCAAACTGTTTATAAAAACTACCAGGTTTATGGATGATCGTGAGTAGTTTATTGTATAAAATAATTGATTATAAAAATATTTTTGTTACATTTACAATTCTTTTCAATACATCACTAAATATTTTTGCCATCATCGCCATTCTTTTCCCTCTCTTATAGTTTATGGTACCAGGCATGCTAGTAATAATAGGAAGGGCAACTCAAAGCCAAGTAACATTTCTTTCCAACCTCCTCATGGTATGTGATGTTTAGGACTGATACTAGTTGCTTGTATGGTAACAAAGAGAAAGGGAAATGTTCAGAATGCACGAGGTAAGAAATGCCTTTGTTAATGGCATTCTACATGCCAAGTAATAACTCTCAGGCTGGGTTGAGTAAGAAATAATAGGGGTCGAGCCTCCCACTCAAGCCTAGCCCATGTGGTTCGGCTAGGTTATATATAAAAAAGAAACTTCAGGCTATTTATTGGCCCAATTAGTTTGGCTTGGGTTAGGAGGCCCAGTCTACATGACAGGGTTAAGCCCATTCCAACCATAAAAGTGTGTTTGGCATACTTGATTTTTACTGAAGGAGAAAATGCCTTTTTTTGTTCTTAAAATGTGTTTGTCAAACGCAGTCTTAAGATATTTTTTTGTACCTTTAATTTTTGGATAAGGATGTATTTGGCAAACACACTTTGTTTTCTTTTAACATTGGTTTGTCCTTTATTTTTTTTGTTTTGCCAAACAAGCTCTAAATAATCTTTAAAAATTTAAAAACATTTCAAGGATGATTTTAGAATTATTTATGGGTCCCTCGCTAGGTTCTCCAATAATTTCATTTGATATCGAGCCTGTAGACTTACAATGTAAGATACTAACCCGATATTAAAAATACCCGCTTTTCTTTAAAATTTCAAAAAATAACAATAAAAATAAAACAAAAATAATTGCTCATTTAAAAATGCAAAAATATGTTTTTATCTGTATGCATACAACTAAATCCTAAAAGTTTTTCATGTATAGTTTATAAAAAAAGAAAACAATTGCATTTTTATCATGTTTTGAAAAAAAAATACAAAAATAAATATTATAACCAGTTTATTATTGTCCCTTAGGATTTGACCAAAATTTTAAAAAAAACAACACAAAAAATCAATTTGTTTAATTAATATTGTTAGTATGAATTTTACAATGTAATGCATATTCTTGGTATTAAATTAAATGAATTGACAAAAATAAAATGATAGGAATTAATTGTAGACTTTAATATTTGAGGGTATAAAATTACATTGTAAAGTATATCTACTGATGTTAAAAATACAAAATAGAAATAAAGACACTATTAAAATTTGAACTTTAGAATGATTAGATTTTATCCTGATAAGATAGGGATCTCTTTAGTGAGAAGGACTTTTTTGGAACCTTAGATGTACCAATGAATAGAAACAAGACTTAGAAAAAAAAAATTAATCAACAATGTAGCTTATCATAGGTAGGGTGCACAAGGTGTGATGTGTCTTCTCCATGTATAACTAGTTCTCTTACTCATACTCTCGCAAACCAATAGGTTTTCTAGTGACCAGGATACTAGGTGAAGACTTTCTCAAAATTATAATTTTATGATTAATCCTCATACAACCAAACCCTTTTTCGATCCAGGAGGCAGATCCATCATTCAATGGCATGCACATCATGAAAACTAGCATGGATTCAATATGTGGAAATGACAAAAAAGAATAAGGTGTATTGGAAAATAATTCACGACACCTATAACGAAACAAGAAGTTTATATCTGAGCATATATCAAGATCCCCAATGCATCGTTAGTCGACCATTCAACTAGTAATGAATAAGTTTTGTTTGTATTGTGCCCAATTGAAAATAGAAACCTAAGTGATTTCACCTATAAAGATAATGTATTGTTAATATAAAACTTGTATATTTGAATTCATTTAATGTATCAATATTGTTTAAATAATACTTTCCAGGGTGTTTTAATATTGTTAATATAAAACTTGTATATTTGAATTCATTTAATGTATCAATATTGTTTTAATATAAACACAGTGAAACAAAGATTACATGTCAAAAACAATTCAAGATCAATCATTCCTATTTCAACATCGCTAGGAGAAATTGAAAAGCCAACCTAAATGGATGTTTGAAAATTAATAATAAAAAAAGTCTAAAAATATTATAAATGAAACTCATGTAATTTATTTTTTTTACTCAAAGTTCAATCAACTTGGAAAAAAAATGATATTGTACTTGGTGACAACAATAATATGGAGAGAGCGATGAGTAAAAACACAATAAAAAAACAAGTTAACAAAGATAAGGTTAGTATAAATCTCATGTTGAATTGATCTTAAAGAATTAAAAAGAATATAAAATGAAAATGAAAAGTTAAAAGATAAATTTTTTGGACAACACCATAAAATATAGAGGAAGAGAAAATAAATACAAAACATGATGGATAAAACAGAACAACATAGGATTGATATCATGTCAGAAAGGGTTTTTATTGAAACAACAACAAGATGAATATAAAATAATGTTGAAAAATATGACAAAAATGCTTTGATATTTGGTTGAATACTATGAAATGCATCAATAGAGGTATTAACTAAATGATGTAATAATAGTTTTAATGAGTACTCATTGTTTAAATTTTCATTGCTTCTTCATGTACTTCATTTTTATTATTTTTAATTTTTACTAAAATATAAGAATTAATTTTCAAAAGTATCACTAAATAATTATAGAACTAATTAACATAAATTGAAAAGGAAATCAACAACATGAAATAACATACACTTGAATACTCATCTCACATGTCAATTAAATAAAATAATAATAATAATAATAATAATAATAATAATAATAATAATATTCTCAACTCCTTATTTTGAAAAGCATGATTGCAATTATATATTTTGAAAGCGATAGTTAAAATAGCTTTCTAACTATTTTAGCTAAAATCTAACTAACATATAAAGTTTTTAGCCTCGTGACCCCAAAGCATCCAATCCAAATGAATTCAAATTCTTTTAATATTTATAACATACATTTGAAAATTTTAATCTCTTGCTTTAAGTTTATTTCTTTTTTTTTACAACATAACAAAAACAAACTGATAAGTTGACTTGCACTTCATCATAGGTCATATAAAAAATTATAACATAAAAAATTAGTAGACATTGATAATGTATTTTCATGCATCATGAATTTTTTTTTATCAAGAATTATATTCATAAATAAATGCAATCAAAGATTAAGACAATAAATTAAGAGATAGTTATAAATTAAGATATCTTATCTGAGGTTACAGAAAGCTCTTCAAATGTTTTGATATAATTATATGTCAATTTTGTTTTTACAATAAGAACACTAATCTAAATTCCATTGAAACTAAATTATTTTCTAGTATAACTCCTCCTTTTCAAAACACATTTTTTTTAATATAGTTTTTCAAGACATGTTGTTTGTTTGATAAAAGATAAAAGTAATTAGAATAAATAAATAAAAACTTCTAAATATATGAAATAAGGATAAGAAAGACATTTCCTTGATCAAAACCTTCTTTATCTTATTAATATAAACCATTTTTGCGATATTGTTTTACTAGAATAACATATATTTTTTTTAAATAACACTTTATCATAACCATAGAAACAAGTTTTAGTAAAGAAAAAACTTCGGTTTTAATATTTTTGACATGAATTTATTATAAAAAACAATATACTGCTCAAGTGCTATTACAAAAAAAATTTTAGAATCTATTTCTTAATTAATCACAAGACTATAAAAAACAAACATTTCCAATCAAGATAACAAATAAAATTATAGAACAAAAAAGTGTCTTTTTCATTGAAACCTGCTTCTATGATCCATAAGATATTTTTAAAATGTAAATTAGAATTAATATTTTAAAAATAATTTTATTTATTTTATTCAAATGAATTCAAATAAAAATTAAAAAAAAAACAAATAAGAGCTAAAAAAAATAGCCCATCATCATTGGCCTACTAGGTAGTTTTTTGCCCCAAGACGAAGGCCAAATATACACAATAATGTTAGAAATGTGTTTTTAGCTATCATGATTTTTTCAATTGAGAAAAGCATAGATGTTATTCATACCTAATAAAATAAATTTAAAAAATATATGATTTTTTCAATTGAGAAAAGCATAGATGTTATTCATACCTAATAAAATAAATTTAAAAAATATATGATTTTTTCAATTGAGAAAAGCATAGATGTTATTCATACCTAATAAAATAAATTTAAAATATATATAAATTGATAGGGTGAGAAAGAGTTGTTAATTGAAATTTAAATCTAAAATAGAAAGCTAATCTTTCTTCTAAAAGAAAAATATGGATATACATGTAAATATTTCTCTCCCTTTGTTTATTTTAATTTACACATTTATATTATCTTAGAGACTATTTTTTCTTATATAAAAAAAATGCTTTTAATTTCTATAAATACATCACTAAAGATAAATTACAATAATTTCTTTGAAACATTATAAAATGCAAAACAATTACAAAAAATAATAAATATTGAAAAACATTGAACCAGACAGTCTAAAAAAATTAGAGAGAGTATACTAATTACAATTTAAATATAAAATTATTCAAAAGTAAAAAAAAATACAAAAAAGCATTTTATTAATTAAAATTGTCATAAAAATATATTAGATTCGCGTGCTTGACCAATTATCCAAGAGCTAGTGCTAGAAATCCAAGCCCATTCATCCGGACTAATTCATTTTTTTTAATGAAGTTGGATGATGCCTAGTCTAGTAGACAATCTATTATAGTTTGCAATATTTTTATTATTATTTCTGGTGACTAGAAAATCAGGATGAGTTTTGGAACCTTAAAAACTTATTTCCAACTTATTTTCACCTGAAAACATCTAACAAACACTCTATAAGCCTTTAAAAACCTGTTTCCAACAACATAATAACATATAATCTCTCTAAAAAATAAAAATTAACCGAATCTAAAAAAATAAAAAAACCTTGTTTACTTCTACTGGCATTGTGATAGAGAAAACTCACCCCCATTGAACTCACCTCAAGAACACCAACTCATTGACACCAATATCATCATTTCTAGTGGTTTGAATGTTAAATTTTGAGAACTTTCTAACTCCTTAACATATATAAGTGAATTTCTCTCTTTTTTTTATAAACTCAGAGGCTGAAAAATAAACAAAATGAGCTTTTAAATTAAAACATAAAAGTTTTAAATTAAAAAAACCAAAAATAAAAATTTAAAAATCCTACACGTTATTTTTGTTTTAAAAAATGCACTGAATGAAAAGTATCAAAAAAAAAAACCCTTCTTTTTACTTCATTTCTAATTTGGATCCTTTATTTTATGTTTTTTTTGAAAATAATAAAACCAAATTCATTTCCACAAATTTAAGCACCAACTTTATGCTGTGATATTTTTTTAAGATCATGATTACTTTATAGAAAATAAATTGAAGCCAAATACAAAACTCAATTACTAATAAACACAATGTTGAAGGATATAATTGAAAAAATAATTAATAATTAAAATAAATGATAAAAAAACAAATCGATGTATGAATCTAGAATGATTCTATCTCTTGATTTACAATAAAACCAAGAGCTCATTTAGATTTAAATAACTATTTGGCCCGTGTTTTGCCTGGGTCAAATATTTTTTCTTTATTAAAAAAAGTATATATGTAGATTTTTACGATGTGTTTTTGTATATAAAAAAAAATCACAAGCAAAATTTAAAAAGTTCATGTATATATTTAATTAAATAAATTAAACTATTTATGCAACAAAAAAATTTATCAAGCCCGATCCCTACCTAGCCAAAGTTAATCATCCAAACTTGTAACTTAGATCATGAACTCAATTGGGTTCAATAATTTTTTTATATAATTTTTTTAAATCTAAAATAAACAACTATATAAATCAAGAACTAACAAAATATCAGTTCAGATTTCAACAATCTTCAGTCATTGAAAAATCAAGTTAGTCTATTTTAGACTAAGAGAAACCATTTTCAACCATATTTCAATAAATAATAAAAAAAAGAAAACTCTAAATACCTTTTAAAACACATTCATAATCTCTTACAACCCATAAATTAGCTCCAAAACTTACAATCAATCCGAAACTAAAAAAATTTTGGAGTTTATATATACTATTTTAGACAAGTTAAAGAGAACACCTTATATAAACTTTCTTCATAAAAATAAACTTATTAACATTAAGATCACATGTTTTTATACTTGTCTTCCCATGTACTTTCAACATATTAATGGCTAGGGGTTATAATAATAAAAAATATATATGGAACATAAAATGACTAGGTATCCCTCTAGTTACTATTTTTTCATCTCAGTACTCTATTTTTGAATTTTGTCTTTTTTTTATAAAAATGTTTTAATTAGTCAATAATTAGAGCTTGTAAGAGTGCAATAAAAAAAACTAAAAAAAGATAAATCACTGTAGCAAATCCACAGTGAATTCTTTCTTGAGGAACCAGAGCATTTCTTAATTTAATTTAATATTTGCTAAAACTAATTATAACACCATCTTGTCAAGGAGCCCGAACCACGACAGGGGCACATTTGCTAGTTGGAAAACTATTACATGACACGACAGAGCGAGGGAAAACTGTCATGCTAGAATTATGTCAAATGATGTCTTGACGACAAGAAGTAAAATTTCTCACCTGAAATAACATATTCCCAATGGAGCTTTGTGCTTTAGCACATGATAAACGCAACAGATCATTTTCCTCACCGAAAAGAAAGTCCTTTACAAAGCCCCATCAAGCAAAAAAACCAAAGAGATAGTAACAGAGCAGAAACCACCAGCATCGCAGCACCCACACTATCCAACGCAAAAACACATTACAAGCTTCCAATGAAACCAACCCACCAAGCAACTAATCAAGGACTGGTCTGAGAAACTACAACCAGAACAATTCGCCCGTTATGTATACCCTCTTAGATATCTAAAACCCCACTGCTCTTTTCATGATATCAAAAACAAAATATGGATTATCCAAAAATAAGCACAAATATATATCTCTTTGAATAGGACTTTCAGTTCAGTGATTCCATGGCGGTCAATTTTTCAGAAGGCCTCTGTTTCTTGGAAATATTCTGGCCATGTAAATTTCTATCTTTGATGCCAATAAGGTGTAACTGTATTGTTGTTCTCTCGATAAGTTTCAAGTTCCAGCGTCTCTACTTTAGACGATAATGATTAATTCCAAGGAATTTTCCATGACATGCAGTGATGTTATATAGTTTGATCAGAATTTGGCATGAAATGTTATGTATAAAGGAGAAGAGGTGATCATGATTAGAGACAAAGCAAAGGATTCATGATAAAAAGAGTAGCTCTGTACAAGGATGATGATCGGGACTATATATATATATATATATATAATTAAAATTAAAATCGTTCGAACCGAGTATATCAACAAACATTAATTACATTACTCTCCCATCATTTTACAAGCCAAAAAGGTTGCTACAGATAAAGCAACATACTACACACACACATATATAGATAATGAAAGTGAAGGAAAGGTGTATCTAGAGATGAAGAGAGGTATCAACGTCAGAATTCTCAAGATTCCTTGATGATGACGATGACGATGACGAGGAGTTTCCGGTACTGTTGGGCCATAAGCTCGATGGAGTACTCTTCATAGCTCGAAAATTTGGATGCTTATTATTGCTTTGAGAGTTAAGTCCAAGGGAGAGTAGTGAATCTTGAGGAGTTGATGGTGTGTTTGGAAGGGTCATCTGATCAGGCTGGAAGGTGAACTTGCAGGTAGGCTCGTCATAATGCATGGTTGACGCAACCCTTTGATCAGACTCTGATGATGCGAACAGCTTGAGAATTTCTTTCTCCTGTCTCTTCTCCCTTATTTTCTGTAATTCCCTAAACCTTTCTTGCAGAAGAGCTATAGAGGAGTTAACCATAGCGGCATCGCCATTTTGCCTGCCCATTGGAGAGGGACCTTTATTGTCTTGAAGGGTTTTGTTGGGTGAATATATAGGAGAAAGTTGTTTGCCATTTTGTGGTAATTTATGCAAAACTATGGGTATTTTAATCAATTTAACTGATTCTGGACGATGTAATGCAACGGAGAATCGGCAAGTGTGTAGCAAAATCCAAGAAGCATAATGTCAAGGCTTGTCTTAGAGAGGGGCTGAGTTGGTGGAGGTGAAGGCAAAAGCACTTTTTGAGAGAGGATAGGTTCGAGAGATAGAAGCCAAAATGACATTGGAGATTAGCATTTGGAAGGATGTTTTTAAGGGAATAAATGATTAGGTAATGCTGTGTCGGCTTGCCTTTTAAAACTCGGGAGAAGATGGTTCATTTCTTGGCTCTTTTTTGGAGGGACATGGCTACTTTTATTTGTTTTTCAACCCTCTGCCTCTCCTCTTTTGTTTTTTTAATGGAGTTTAGTCTGTGGGGGTGTGTGCAAAAGGACATTGATCAGAAGGAATATTTTTGGAGTATGATGTTTTTTTCTGATTACACCCTCTTGCCTCGAGGATCGGGAAAAGGGAAAGCCAGCCAGAAAGTACGTCTTCTTTTCCTTAATTTTACAAGATTAATCTCGTGATCAGGTTCAAGCATGTTTCATCCTCCTTCTCTTTTTACCTTCCATGCAATCAAGATTTTACCAGACTATTCTGAACATAAAAACTCCTTAAAATTAACTGAAATGACGATTTAAATCTCAGTTAGAGCATGGATTAATCCACAAATATCATTTATTTCTTAACAAAATATGTATCTTTTCCCTTGCATGGCGTTTTACACTCAGGAGGAGAGGACCTCCCCTCCCAGGAGCCAAATGAGTCCAGCCATTGAGACCCATCAACTCTGCCATTGCCGCGTTCAATATCTCTCCCTCACATCACCAAATGCCAGGCTTGTATAGTGTTGTGATATTTACGGAAAAAGATTGGCCACTGCTAGCTGCTTCACGCATCAATACAACGGTTCACTACAAGACACAAATTATTTGGATTCTTATGCCTAGACACATGATTGACGCCCTATAATTTCAACCTTTGCCATGAAATGGAACAGCTTCTCTCAATTTTTTTTTAAAAAGTATTTTTATGGATGGGTTCCACCAGGTAAATATGCAGAGAATGGCATCGATGTTGGTGCCCCTTTGCGTCGTTGAATTATTTGGATTGTTATGATTATTCTCATTGAATTTTGAACGGAGGCAAATTGGGATTCTGATCTCTGAAGGGGATTTTTCTAAAATTAACGTGTATAGTTTTGTGTAGTTTAAAAAATAATTCTTACACTAATATAATATCACTAGTTGTAAATGCAAGACTTGCGCACCTTAAGACCCACAAGTCTCGTTGCGCACCCCGCATAGGTAATAGCTCATTTCTTCTTCTACTCCCTCTAGTTAACTTTATTTCTATTATTATAGTCATTTCATTTGTTGCTTTCGAGAAAATAAAATTAATTAAAGTTAATGCTTATCTTGGAATGAGAATGATGAGAAATAGCTAGTTTTTTCAAAAAAAAAAAGTTATTTTTTCCCTACTTAAATAAAATTAAGTTTAATTAATTAAATAATCACAATAATAGAGCTAAAATTAACTAAACATAAAATATAAGGGACCAAATAAGAGAAAAAAAGAAGAAGAATAGGTTGGTCCAATAATAAGAGATTGGGAATTTATCATGGCTATGATGACGACACATTTAACACCATCTGAAAAGCTCTTGGCGAGACAAATCTTTAGACATCAAGGAAAGCCACTCCTTGTGCTTAGGAGGAGTCACATGCGCCGTTTAAAGGTGGTAGAACGCTCACATACCAACATAACCCTTGCGCTAGTGGGTAAGTTTTTTTTATGTACATGCGCCACACATAAATGTTTATTGACTTGCAAGTATACGTGTTACATGTGCCATACAAAAAAATTAATGGCAGGTCACACATGTATGACCTGTTTGAGTGATTATGTTGTGTTAGTTTAGGAAGACAATTTCCATATCCTAGTTTGAAAAATAGCTTTTTCCTAATGTGCTAGTTTGCCAAAACAAAAAAACAAAAAACAAAAAACAAAAAATCTTTTTGATGCAAGATCATTCTTAATAAAACTCATTTTTTACATACAATAATAAATTTGTATTTAATGTTCTAATTTCTAAACAAAGTTAAAAAAAAGAAAAGAAGGCATAAGTAACAAAGTTAAAAAAAAAAAAAAAAAGGCATAAGCTGATGATGATATTTAACTTAAGTGTGGGCGTTTGATTGTTACTAAGAGCCCAAAAGTCATATGGACCTATATGCCCTCTAACTGTTCGAGTTATATAGCACTTTCATCCATGCAACATGACTAAATTTTCTTCCTCATTTAGCTTGTGACTAGGGGGAGGTCCCTTATAGGTAAAGGTAGTCATTCAAAAAGTATCGTCCAATACAAAAAAATAAAAAATAAATCTAGCAATGACTATATCATCCATGCCTACCAACTTTTATTAAGGAGATAAAAAAAGTATTAGCATTAAATGCTTTCATATATCAACAAACACATATTATCATTTTAAGAAGATAAATGTTATCATCAAGCATGGTTCGACTAACATTCTCATCTCATCTACCACTCTCACATCAAATAATAAGTGGATATATCAAATGACCATCCAGTTTATAAATTGCTCAAGAACTAAAGCCCTTGTATTAATAAAATGATGAGAAGTGGCCGAAACCCTAGGAAAGATCCAAAAGCCCTAAAAGCGTACTTTTTTGTTTAGATAAATCTTAAAATGATTAGATCATTAAAGGATTCTCTTCTTAAAGAGAGGACATTGTTTTATAGGTAACTTATATTCAATAGTTTTCAACACATGTTTTCATACTTTAAAAATACACGCACAACCTAATCAATCATCCAATGCCTTTCTACCCTAAAATATTTTGAATCCTATCAATAAGTCTAAATTTGAGTTTCAAAACTCAAACTACTAGGCAAGTAATCAATAAAATATAAAATAGTAAGATTAAGGAAAACCCTTATTGATTAAGTGCTTTCCAAAGTTGATAGAGGACTAAAATGTTGAAGATGAAGTTCTAGATTTAGTAATGACTGAAAATCACAAACATTTGTAAAATAAGTCTTTGTTAGGCTTAAAGGAACCTTCGATGCTAAATTTAGTACTTGTAAAAGTAATCAAGCCTTATAGGCTATTTAGTATTTGTGTTTATAGAAATATTATGTAGAAGATGATTAGAGAATGCTATGAAGTAAAAAGTTAGAATTTGCCTTACCTTGTGACTTATAATGGTTTATATAGTCATGAGTTATGCTAACTTGCATAGAAATAAGGGTAAGGCAGGGAAGATATTGCGACACCTAATTTAATAACAATAATTTAAGGTAATAACCACTAATGATTGGTGGTGCAATATTAAGTGAAAAAGATATTGTCATATGGTTTATCTATTAAGCATAGAAATCCCTAATACCATTTCATGAGCCTAGTTATAACATAAAAATGTAAGAGAATTTAATACTAAATACCAACTATATGAAGACTAGGTGGGGATATTTGTGGTTAGACGACTCTTGTTTGGGTAAACTCATAACTAGGCTTCTTTTTTTGAGTGAGATTATCCCATTTTCTAATTATAGTTGCCATGTTAGGTTGTACAGAGACTTTAGACCCATTTCATAGACTAATGGATTGTGAGCTAATTAGTTCAAATAATCTTCGTAGAACTTATATTGCCAGTCCCAAGTTTAAAGAGCATTTTGACACCCGTCATACCAATTCCCAAAGATATGTGGTTTACACTTATATTTTGGATCCTCACATTTATTCCATAACCTATTAGGTTTAAGTTTAGGACTTGCACTACCAGAAATTCACTTAATAGCAACGGATTTACCAACGGAACATTTATGTCGGTAATTTGAGGTACCGATGGAACTTTTTTCGTCTGTAATTCAGTCAGTAACTACCGACAGACACTATCTGTCGGTAGTTATCGAATGAATTACGAACAAAAAGTTCATAATTTTTTTTTAAAAAAAAGACGGGTCGCTGATGTGGAGGTTTTGGCGGGGTGGTTTTTTCCAACGGAATCACTGACGGATTCAAAATGACAGGCCCGTACAGTGACGTGACCAGTTCACCGTTAAAAATACCGACGGAATCACCGAATGATTTGAAATGGAAAATCCGTACGGTAACGTATTGATTTTTTCGTCAGAAAAGCCGACGAATTTACCGATGGAATAATCCGTCAGAAAAAGTTAATATAATTCCCTGCCTGCCGACCCTCTCCTCCCCTATTTCTCCTTCTTCTTCCTAATCCCAACTCTCCCCATCTGTAAACAACCAGCCCCCAAACAAAAATCTCCCTCATCTCAGCACAACAAGTTATATTTCTTGAAGTTTGTGGTCACAACATCTGTGTTCTAATTTGCCGACGGATTTTATCAATTTTTATAAGTAATTCTATATTTTAAAATTTTAACATTTAAATGTAAATTTTATTATTTTTTTTAGTATATGTATTTTGTTAGTTGATCTACATGTTTTATTGTTATTTCTCAAACAAACTTGTAGTATATGAATGTATAATTTTATACCTGTTATGATTTGTTTTAGATTTTATAAGATTATATTTGTTTGTAAATTGTTAAAAATTTATGGAATTACCGAATTACATATGCTATTTTAAAATAATTAAAAGCTTGCTTAATGGGTCTGTTTTAAGTTTTATCAATGGTATTGCGGTGTGGTAATTTCTGTAAATTTATATATATTAATTTGTATGGATGTTTATAAATGATAATGAATATTTAATATTTATGAGAAGTTGCGATTGGTTTGTTGGATAATCTTGAGGTAAAGTGATATTTTTGCAAGTTTATTTACCTAACTTAGTTAATTAATACATGATGTAATGATAATTTTATAGAGGTTCGATATAAGTCATGGATGTATCGAGATTCACCCCAAAGATTGCGAAGGATGGATTATTGTAACATGGTTCAGGGTTTTATTAACTTCACTACATCTATTCCTAGAAATTTTACTGGAGGCGGTATTAGGTGTTTATGCAGGAAGTGTCAAAATAAAAAGTATCTGCATCCAGATATTGTAATGATGTATCTTCTACATAAAGGGTTTATGGAGAATTACCAGTGTTGGTATGTACATGGAGAAGTATTTGTTAGTAAGAGGAGAATGGGATAAACGATGGTTGGGTCAACTTCTAGTGCTAGCAACGTGCATGAAGCAGTAAATGACAACACTAATCCTTACAGAAATATGGTTATGGATGCAATGAGAATGAATCAAGGTAATGTCAGTCAATGTCCAATCGTAGAAGAAGAATCTAATGCAGATGCAACTAGATTTTTTGATTTGTTGAAAGATTCTAACGAACCATTATGGGATGGCTGCACAAACCACAGTAAATTATCCATCATGGCACAGGTGTTCATTATCAAGTCAGATCACAGGTTGAGTGAGGCCGGGTATGACAAAATTATTGAATGGACGAGAAGCATTTTACTTGAAGGAAACATGTTGAAAGAGAACTTCTATGTTGCGAAGTCTATGATGAAACCCCTTGGTTTAGGATACCAGAAAATTAACATGTGCCCTAACTTCTGCGTGTTGTACTACCTTGAAAATGCTGAGATGACTGAGTGAATGATATGTGGGCATTCCCGTTACAAACCCAAAACTGGCAGGGGAAAGACTCTAGTGGCATATAAAAAATTTAGATACTTCCTGATCACTTCTAGACTGCAGAGGTTATTCATGTCACCAAGGATTGCTGAGCACATGACATGCCACTAAGCACATGATACGGTTGATGGTGTGATGGTGCATCCTTCTGACGGTGAAGCGTGGAAAATATTGATTGATGAGTTGGCGTAGTTGTGGTCCTCCAGAGCTCTGACTTATGATATATCAAGGAAATAAAAATTTTCTTATGAGAGCGGCTTTGATGTGGACTATCAATGATTTTTCAACTTATGGAATGCTTTCTGGTAAGAGCACGCATGAGAAACTCGCATGTTCATACTGCATGGAAAACAACAAGGCATTCACGTTAGCAAACGGAGGTAAAGCTTCTTTTTTTTACTGTCATCGTTGCTTGTTGCCACTTAATCACAGGTATAGAAAGAACATAAAATATTTCTTTATTGGCAGAGTTGAAAAACATGTTGCATTCCCGTGTCTTTCTGGTGAAGAATTGCATGTTATTGTATTAGAACGGTGACATTGTGTTTGACCTTCAATCAGGTAAGCAAAAGTTTGCTGCTTTTGGTTTGACCCATAATTGAATAAAGCGAAGTATCTTTTGGGAGCTTCCTTATTGGAAGACCAATATGCTCTGCCATAAGCTTGACGTCATGCACATCGAAAAGAACGTGTTTGAGAACATTTTCAACATCGTCATAGATGTGAAGGGGAAGACAAAGGACAACATCAAGGCTAGATTAGATATAACTTTATACTTTAACCGTAAAAATATAGAGTTGGTTTATGATGAGTCACGGGTCGCAAAACCAAGGGCAAGCATTGTGTTAGAGAAAAACACACAACTGCTAGTCTACAAATGGCTTAAGAGTCTGTATTTTCCGGATGAAAATGCATCGAACATATTAAGGATGGTTAATATAGAGGACTGCAAATTGTATGGAATGAAGAGTCATGACTACCACGTGTTTATGCAAACACTCATCCCATTAGCTTTTCGTGATTTGTTGCCAAAGGGAATATGGGATGCATTGACGGAGATCAGTCATTTCTTCAAAGATATATGCTCCAGCAAGTTGAATGTTGAGCACATTGAGAGGCTTCAAACGAATATCGTCGAGATACTATGAAAACTTGAGATGATATTCCCTCCATCATTTTTTAACTTAATGGAGCATCTCCTTATACATCCACCGTTCGAGGCAAAAGCTAGAGGACCAGTCTAGTATAGATGGATGTACCCATTCGAACGGTTAGATATTACAGTTGCAATGTAATTCATATATAAAAGTATATTCTATGTTTTCTTAATTGAAAATACTTGAATTGTAATTCAATGCAGATACTTGTTTAATCTCAAGAAAAAGGTTAAAAACAAGGCGCATGTTGAGGCTTTGATATATGAAGCCTATATTATTGAGGGGATCTCAATATTTATCCCGTACTATTTTGAACCTTATCTAAGAACAAGAATCAATCGTGTTCCACGGCATGATGATGGCGGTGAAGTGCCTTCTAGTAGGTACTTGTCAATATTCTCCAATATTGGATGGCCCACACCTAAAAATATCGTAAGAGAAAAATATTTGTCGGAAATAAAGTTCAAACAAGCACACAACTATGTTTTATTTAACTGTGATGAGCTGAAACCTTTTATTCAGTAAGTTTATATATATGTAATACTAATTAAACTTTGTCAGTGATATACTGTTAATTATATATTGTAATATCATACACTCATTATCACTTGCAGGCAACATCGATACTATTTGCTCTCCAATAACTCACAGCTGACCGAATCCCAAATCTTTCAATTACAAGATAAACAATTTGTCACGTGGTTCAAAACACATGTAAGCACTATCACAAACTCATTCTAACTAGCAAAATTACTGTATGTATGCATGTCATTACGAGATTCTCTTTCATTTACTGTTTATTGATGTACATTACATACAAGGTTTATCAAATAGGAAGGAGTGCGCCTAAGTCATTGTCTTCACTAAGCCTAGGGCCTGAAAGAAAAGTTAAGTGCTACAACGGGTATTTTGTCAATGTATTTGTTTTAGAATATGGGCAAGGAAGAAAGATATACAACTATAGTGTTTGTGTTAAGGGTTCCACTAGTAGTGAGTTAGAAGTTGATTGCTATGGTAGATTAGAAGAGGTCGTCGAACTACAATATCATAGCAAGCAGAATAAAGTGTTTTTATTCAAATGCTATTGGTATGACATAACTGACAGAGGAATCAAAGTTGATCTGCACTATCATCTAGTCAAAATTAACTCAAAAGCTAGACTCCGCAACATAAACGATGTCTTTTTTTTTTTCTCGCAAAGCAATGTCAACAAGTTTATTACATATACACCCTTTTATTTAGAAATGATCGATCAAGAGTTGATTGGTTGTCCGTTGTAAAAACAAAACCCCGGGGTCGTGTCGAGGTTGTTCAGGATGAGACCGAAGACACAAGTGTGCGAGATGAAGTCTTTCAAGTTAGTGAGTTGGTTGAACCATATCGAGTTGCTCCTTCAATTGAATTGGAAGAAAATTCAATTTTTTGTGTTTTCGATGATAGTCTTGTTGATGTTGATGTAGAGGAGTTGAATGTTGTTTTGAGCTGTAGTGGACAAGCAAATGTCGATGAAGAAGATGATATCCATCTTGCGAAGCCCTGTGTAAAACCCTTTTTTTCATGTAATTTAGATTATGGATGATATATTTTGTAACATGAAATATTTATTGTTTAAGCATTGTTGTTATTGTTTTGTTCGATGAACAATTTATCATTTAAGTTTTTGCAGTAAGGTAAATAGGCAATACAAATACAACATTTCTTGTATAGTGCAACAATTACCGACGTCCATACCGATGGATTCACGTCTGTCGGCATCTCACATAGAGTTTGAAAATAATTACTTGAAATGTCACATTCATCGACAAGAATCCGAAGAATTCAAGTCCGTCGGCATCTCATAGAGAGTTCGAAAATAATTACTTAAAATGCCACAATCACCAACGAATATACCGACGGATTAAAGTTTGTCGGCATTTCACAAAGAGTTCAAAATTAATTACTCGAAATGCCACAATCACCAACGACTATACCGACGTAATTATATCCATCGATAATTTGTTGGTGGGCAAATGGTACCGACAAAAATATCGATGGAATATGTGAATCCCAAAGGGCGTGCATTGAATGCATCTTTGACCGCGTCAGATTGCCGACGGAATTATCGATGGACCGCAAAAAATATGGAGGGTAATTAAATATTTTGGTGCGAAATTCAAAAATTACCGATGGATTTTTGACACTTTACCGACAGATTAAATTAAAATAATAATAAAATTTTATTTTTGTCAGTGAATCCGTCGGTAAAACTGCCCTATAAGTTCCAGCGGCCGTCCCTTCAGCTTATTTTTTCTTTTCCTCCGTTTTTCACCTTACATTTTGATTTTTTTTCCTCTCAATTCTTCAAGGCTTTCACCTAGAATCTCTAGCAAGATTTATTGTGAATCTTCATCACATTAAAAGGTATGTGTTTTCTTCTATTTTATTTTATTTTTAGCTATTTTTATTGTTGTTATGTTTTTTGTTTTGGTGTATTTTTTGTAATGTAGATAAAGTTTTGAATTCAACACATTATTAAGGTATGCATATTTCTTTCCTAAAGTCTATAGTTTTTTTTAATATTTTTTATTATTGTATTGTCATAATTGTTATTAGTTAATTTGTTGAATATTTGTTGTTAATGTTGAATTTACCTTAGAATTAATAATTGAATATGTTGGAATAATTAGTAATTTTACTCTATTATTGCATGATTTGTGTTTAATTATTTCCATTGATTTTAATTGTTAGTCTATAATTTTTTTTTAATTTATTGAATACATTTTATTATTGTATTGGCATAATTATTGAACAATTTGTTGAATTATAAGTGTTAATGTTGAATTTACCTTAGAGTTAGTAATTGAATATGTTTGAAGAATTATTAATTTTACTCTATTATTGCATGATTTGTGTTTAATTGTTTCCATTTATTTTGATTGTTAGTCTAGAGTTTTTTTTTTTGAATTTATTGTTTTGTTTTATTGGCATAATTATTGAATAATGTTTTGAATTATAATTGTTAATGTTGAATTTACCTTAGGATTAGTAATTAAATATGTTGGAATAATTAGTATAGATTAGATCAATTGGTTGTGGCTATTGTTAATATTTGTACGTTTGTGGATTTGTGTAGTATCCAATATAGGGGAGGTGCTGTTGAAATTTTTTTAATATTTGAATTTAATTATATAATTATGTGTATAAAATTGGGTAGATGCGCAGAATGAAAACCAGAGCTGGTTCACGTACGGTCGCAACAAGTTCGTTTAGCAGCGAGGATGATATTTCCTTAGGTGCCTCTCAAGAAGAGGCACCTGCGTCGTCGACTGATGTTGTCTCTTTCAGCGTTGGTTCACAGCACAAAGGCGGTGTGTCTTTGCATCGGAATCAATTTACCCGCAAGTACGAGGCACAGTGGAAGGATGACCTTTCAATGTAAGTTTGTTAAGGTTTTTATTTTAAATATAACATAATTTATGAAGTAATCACTATTTCATTAATTTCATTTATTTTCAGGTTCACAAACATTGAGGCCGCCCGAGTAGATTCCATTATTTCAATGGAGTCAGATATCCAGACATCCTGCATGGATGCCTCAAATCAATGTATGGTTTAACAGATTTGAGGTTGTCGTTAATTTATAATTTTCAGCTTATTTCTAATAAATTATTAATATAATTGTAAATAAATTATTATTTTTATTTAAAATTAATTTTTTAAACATAGGACAGATTTTGCTTGGACAGTGAACATAACACTGTTGTGAGGAGGGTGTGGGAAAATCACGCGGCAACTAGGTAACATCGAAAACAATACAATATTTTTTTTAGATAAAAATTTATGTTTTGAAATGTAATTTTTGATTGCATGGAGTAGGTTGCGTGATTTTTTGGTACGAAGCTCAAAAAAGGGCAAAAAAAAACAGCGAGGGATAGGGGGTTTCAAGGCTGGAACAATGTTGCGGTTTGGAGGGATTTCAAACCGATATACATCCCAGAAGATATATGGCCACATTATCTTGAGCATATGACATCTAAGCGGTTCACACGACGCTCACAATCCGGTGTTGGCAACCGGAATCGGCCAATCATGGCTCGGTGACAACGCACACTGGTGGCTCCGTTCCGTTTGCTACACATGCTAAACGGATGGTAAGATTAATTTAATTGAAATATATTATTCAATTAATTGTTGTTAATAATTTTTTTTCATTATAGGCTACGTCTCTTGGACATGAGCCGAGCCCGATGGAGTTGTTTGTGGAGACGCACGTATAGAGTCAAGACCGCCAAAAGGGGGCGCAACAGTTTGTTGATAGCCTTCCTCAACATTTCATGGTATGTTTGTTCAACCATTTTATTTTGTAAGTTATTATATTTATTGAATTGAATATGATGATTACTTTTTTTTATTTTCAGGAGAACTATAATAATCGGTTGAGGGAGAGATAAGGGGACAATCCTTTGACCCATCCGGAATTCGATCCAAATTTATGGATGGAGGTTGGATCATTATGTGGACCCGATAAAAATCGGGTTTACGGGCTCTTTAACATTACAGCCAACAACTTGCGGTTGGCCCATAGTGCTTCAACCTCGGGAGCTGCCAATCAATATCGAGCTCCCAATCTAAGGAGTTTGTGGCCTTGCAGCAACACACGGCTCAGCTCACCGAAAAATACGTCCACCTATTAGAGACGTACATACAACTCAAAGCACAACAAAGAGCGGAGTCTGAACAACAAAGAGTGGCCTATGAACAGCTTTGCGAAATGGTTATGAGCATGGCACAGGGTGGAAATGTGCGCCTAATCCTTTTTGGCCATATGACCACCAGTCTCCTCCTCCTCCTCCTCCGGCTCCACTTTTATATTAATTTGTAATACACATTATTTACCTTTAAAATTTCATTTAATATTTTTTTGAAACACATTCATTTTGTAATGAATATTATTTAACTTTGATTTTTTTTTTTGATGTTTAATATAAATTTTATTTGCACAATTTGTTTTTATTACCATTAATTTATATCATTTTATATTATGTATTCTAAATAATTTTTAAAAAACAAATTAAAACAAAAAAAAATTACAAAGGGTTTTACTGACGAAATTCATCTGTCGGCATTTGACAGTAGCTGCCACAATCACCGACGACTTTCTAAACGGATACATTCGGTCGGTATTTCATACAATCATCGACAGATTTACCGACAGAATTAATCCGTCAGCATTTGGCAGTAGCTTCCACAAGTACCAACGAATTTACAGACGGATATATTCGGTCAGTATTTCAAACAGTCACCGATAAATTTACCGACAGGAACTGGCTATCGGTAATACACGATATCACCGATGGAATAAAATCCATCGATATATTTCAAGCAGGAAACTTTTTTTTTCGCACAAATTCCGTCTGTAAAACCATCGGCAAATGGTTTTTTTTTCCGACCGATATAGCGATGAAATATGAAATCACCGATGAAAGGAAAGCCGATAGACATATTTCGTCGGTAATATTGTTGGTAAATAATTTACCAATGAACTCCTAATCACGCACCAACGGAATATTTCCGTCGGTAAAACTATGAAATCTTGTATTGTTGCCTTATGTTCTATGTCTCAGGCTGGGTAGCTTAGGTGTAAATCTTGACCCTGTTATTTTTTTTCCAGTCTTTATAATGAAACTTAAAAACCTTTATTCATTGCACTTCACATATACTTGCAAGTAATCGGGATCACATATTCTAAATATGATTTTTTACTTATTCATTTGTCTCATTTCATTGCTCGAGTTTAATTATAACTAAGTACATAAGAAGTCCAAAAGCTAATGCATAGACATTGAAAATGAGCCAAAAGGTTGGTGCCCTTTGAAATTCATACTAGTTATTCTAGGGTTGCCTCATGTCCACCTAGCAAAACATATGGATGAAGACCATTGGGCCTTATTAATGAGCCATCGAGCTTATATAAGGCCATTATCAGGTATTCACTTGTCATTTTCCTATCTTGAACAATTTTAGTTTTTACTCCCTTGTTATCAAGCGATATTTGGTGGTTAAGTTTTCAATCAAAACCCAATATTTGATCAAAACTTCTATCAAATCACCATAACGATGTGCATCTTTGTTTTTATAGAAAAAGAAAAGGTATTTTAAAGGATTTTTCACGTTATATAGCTATTGTTTAGAGAAGTACTAGTTCATATTAGTGATTATTAGTTCTAGTATTATTAGAATCTAATGAGCAAGGCTTCTATAAGGTCAACAACATTTCTCAAACTTAGAAAATTCTAAGAATGGTAAATCATATCAACTCTTTGTATGTCTAATTGCATATACACTTTTCCATTATTATGGTATGTACAAAATATATTCCAATACAATGATATCCATGCTAGTTAGTTATATCTGAATATAAAGACCATCCTAACTGCTTTTGAGAACTATATGAAGCAACATGGAAAATAACCAACTCCAGCAATGTTTAGATATTGTTACTAACTATCTAGGTGCGTAGTTAGAACCTAAGAGATTGCTTGGTTCTATACATTCCCACATCGAGAAAAGAGTTCCATTATGAAAGTGTTTTAAAAAAAGACCACCCACATGAAAGAGTGGAGGGAATTGTTATTATTTATGATGTATAACAGAGCAATCCTCATAGTTAAGCCATAAAAGATATAAGGATGTTTGGGTTTTTAGAAGATCCTAATTATCCCCTACAATGTTAATCCAACCTTGATTGATGCAAAAAAGGCTATAATGCAAAGTGATAAAGGTATGTACTTGTAATAACCCATAAAATTCAATGATTTATGACACACTGTTTACTCATAACAAGCCGGAAATGGGGTGATTTTGTTTTGTATTATCACATTCCATTGATGTATTACATGATATCATTTATCATTTAAAAAATTAAACATCATTAA
Source organism: Populus tomentosa (assembly GCA_018804465.1). NCBI lineage: Eukaryota > Viridiplantae > Streptophyta > Magnoliopsida > Malpighiales > Salicaceae > Populus > Populus tomentosa. Next base: position 11,594,265 of record CM031995.1, read on the forward strand.
ATGATGCAGTACGTCACACATACATATAATATACGATAGCATCACAAAAGGGTACATATTCATTACATCTATAACATGAAGTGTCCATACACACTATAATCCATATCCACGACTTTAAAAGTCATCATCATAAGTTTTTACAAAAGTGTCAATCGACAGTTCATAGCTATTATATAGTTGTACAAAATACATGTCGTCTAATCATACTATTACACGATTTATCCCAAAATACTTAGGAAAAAGTTTCTAAGCGCCGCAGCTATGAGACATCCCTGTTACAAATCAAATTCAATGTAAGCGTATAAACAATTTCTTATAATATAACTGAACAATGGACATATACTTGTAATTGTATTAGCAATTTAAATAGGTAGATTCTTATTATTAAGTTTCTATTAAATATATCTTTAACATCTTACTTCACATCATCGTGCAACTTCACATCATATCATTTCTTTGGTTTATAATCAACACTAATCAATAATGTGTATTATGATCTAGAAACCCTGGTACGTCGAGCATCCTTCCATGAATGATTATTCCCTCCTAACTATAATCAATTAGTTTACGGTTTTTATACATTGATCATAAGTGTAATTGACACATTAATTTTTCTATTTTAGCATATCCATAATTACTTTCAAAAGCAGATATTATTATCATTATTAATCAATACTAATCCCATTCAATCATCTCGATTATCCAACATCGATACCAATAGTCGAAGCTAACTTCACGATTCCTTTCTGGTTATCTAACAAAGATACCATTAGCTGAAGCTACTCCCATCATTCATTCTCGATCATCTAATACAGAAACTATTAGCCGAAGTTAATCTCATCAATTTATCTTGGTTATACAATATGGATACCATTAGCTTATGTTAATCACACCATTCATTCTCAATTATCTAGTACGGATACCATTAGCCAAAACTAATTTTATTATTCATTCTCGGTTATTCAATATGGATACCATTAGCCAAAGCTAATCTCATCATTCATTCTCAGTTATTCAAATATGGATACTATTAGTCGAAGCTAATCCCATCATTTAGTCCTGGTTATCCAATATGAATACCATTAGTCGAAGCTAATTCATCATTCATTCCTGGTTATCCAATATGAATATCATTAAACGAAGCTAATCTAATCAATTGATTTTGGTTATCTAATATGGATACCATTAGCCAAAGCTAATCTCATCAATTGATCTTAATTATCCAATGTGGATACCATTAGCCGAAGCTAATCTTATAATTAATCTTGGTTATCTCATATAAATATCATTAGTCGAAGCTAATCTCATTATTCATTGCGTTTCATGAGTAATTTAACCGATCGAAATCGGGGAGCAGCGTTATATATAAATACTTCAAGAATTTAATAATAATTAGTTGAAGGTGGTTGCCCTTCCCGTAGTATGTTCTTGCTTGGTTGAACATCCGATCCCGGTCGCACCTCCTGATACACTAACCATTACTCAGTATATTTTTATTTAGGTAATGTCAAATACCATTTCCACACATATACCATTTCATACATATATTCATTCAAACATCTCCCGTGTTTGTATAATTGTATAGTGATAATATCATAACAAGACATTCGTCACTAATTTTAATAAAGGTCATCTATGGAGATTATATCATTGTGACTGAAATCATCAACAAAATTGAGTTATCTTAACATTGAAAATCATCAATGAAAACTAAGTCATCTTGACATTGAAGATCATCAACGAAAACTAAGTTATTCTAACATTTCTTTTATCTAAGTTCACGCATATGGTCAATACCAAGTTTTTCTCTTAAAGACCGTACTTTAACCTAGTTTTAGTCATATACCACAACCAAATTCACTTCCAAAGTTTATAAAATGAGGGCAACATATAATGTTTCTATTCAATGACAATATCACTTATTCATTAGTATCTTCATGAGAGTCTTTCTTTGCTATCCTCTTTTAAAGTGGCTAAAGTTTATGTCACTCCCCTAACAAGTATATTTTTGTGCTTTTCATGTGGCAACATCAAATTCTCATTCATTATCGCATGACATAAGGTGTTCTACGCATTCTAATTATGAAGTACTATTAAACATGTTCAAGGGTCATAATCTTTCCAATAATCTCATCAAGGTCATCATAATATTGTCAAGTAGTACACAATCAAGTTCAACATATATATTTTCAAGGATTCTCCTATCTAAATTTGTATAGGTCGAAACATGAGTATTAGTATTAAGTATTCATTTCATCAATTTTAACTACATCATTCCAAGTCACAAAACATAGGCTAATAACCAATTTCACATTACATGTGAGTTTAATTTCTATCATTTATTTTGTTTCCCTAAGAATGTTCATCACATAAAAGTTCTCTTCATTGTTCTTCCTCATAACTGAACATGATATTCCCTCATCTTCTAGTTTACTCATGCAAATAATCATTTTCACAATAAACATGTTTATATTATCATGCATTACTTCACACATTAATTTTCTAAATCTATAATCAAGTAAGTTCTTCAATTCATATGTAAAACTTCTATTTCAGCTTAAGTATTTTTCTAAAAGCATAATAAGATCACAATTGACATATTTCATCATCCTATTCCATCCTTCTTTCATTCTTTCAACAGGGCAGCCTTTAGCTAGGGTTTGTTCTTCAATATATATCATTTTTTTTTTTGTTATAAGTTCTGAAATTATATTTTTTTTATCCCTATTTTCCAATCTTTTTATTTAATCTTTCTAAAATTAAGAGTGTAAGAACCCTAAGTCATTCCATTTGAGGTTTCTTTCTTAAAGTTCGTTATGTTAAACTAAAGAAGCAACATTTGCTTAAAAAAGATAATTCAAGGAATTGATTGAATAATTTGGTAAGACAACTTCAACATGCCTTAACCTTAATAGTTCAGGAACAAAAAAAGAAAAAGAAAAAGAGCATGAAAAGTTGTTTCTAGTTTCCAACACATGAAACGGCGTGTCTAGTTATGACCATTTTACTAACAAGTACAACATTTTGCAACCAACATGACTGTAAATTTCTTGAACAAATTATAAAATGGCTCTTGTACTAATTGTAGGAAAATCAAAGTACCAATATGCGAAAAAATTCATTATTTAAATCATAATTTAATTGTCACACAATACACATATAACTTTTATTTTCCTGCATTTTTCTAACTCCTCCAATAATATATTCTTCCATATATTTGTTCATTCCACAATTTTTCTTTCAATGTTATCGATACACTAAATTTGCTTCACAGAATAATTAATTTCATCCAATTTTGAGTTTTGAACTTGAAGATACAGAGTTTTGAAAAATAAGGTAGTGCCAGGCCCAGGCCTTCACCTTTTGCCCTACGTTATCCACAAGGCAGATCAATAAGCTTCTCTGCTTCCTCATTCCACCTCGATGGTCTACATGCTTGCTTCTGTTTACAAGCCTTCATGTTCCATCAGAGACTGGGCGGTGATGGAACTGTTAGTGGTTTGTTTTGTCTAAAACATTGATCTAACTATTCTGGGGGCAACAAGTTTATGGCACAATCCAACCAAAAAAGTAGATCCAAGCACAAAAGAGTCTGATGTTCTTAGTGGATTCATGGTGATAAAGAACTTCCCATGTATATAAGGAGTTTCAGTTCCACTACTAAAAACACAAGTACTGACGGAGTCCATAACAAGTTGTTTTCAACAAAAACACAAGGATCAAGTAATGTTGCAATCTACTAGGCAAACATCTGAGTTTCTTCATTTTCCAGGAACGAAGTTAGTGGCATATGCCCAAGCATTGTTGGCCACTGGATCGGCAAGGTGATCCAAAAGATTCTCGATAGGTCCCTTTCCGGTGACAATGGCCTGAACGAAGAATCCAAACATTGAGAACATTGCCAGGCGGCCGTTCTTGAGCTCCTTCACCTTCAACTCTGCAAATGCATCAGGGTCATCAGCGAGGCCAAGTGGGTCAAAGGCACCACCAGGATAGATGGGGTCAAGTCCTTCGCCAAGTGGTCCTCCTCCCACTCTGTACCCTTCAACGAATCCCATGAGCACAACCTGGGAAGCCCAGATTGCGAGGATGCTCTGAGCATGAATGAGATTGGGGTTGCCAAGATAATCAAGGCCACCCTCTGAAAAGATTTGAGATCCAGCCTTGAACCAAACTGACTCGCCGAACTTGACACCATTCTTGGCAAGAATTTCAGGGAAGACACATCCGAGTGCACCAAGCATGGCCCATCTGCTATGGATCACCTCAAGCTCACGGTTTTTGGCAAATGTCTCAGGGTCTGCAGACAAACCAGCTGTGTCCCATCCATAATCACCAGGGAATTCACCGGTGAGGTATGATGGAGTTTGCTCAGAGAATGGACCCAAGTACTTTGGGCGGTCTGGGCCATACCTGTTTTATGATCACAATCACATGGTCAGCTTTTTATTGCAATTAAATGAACCTAAAATGCAGATTTTAGAACAAGATGTAAAATGTGTTGGTGAACATCTTCCTAAAGTTCACTCTAGCAGTCCCCTTTCTCCAGACAAAGGATTTCTTGGGGGAAATTTCCCTCCAAATGATAGAGACATGAAGATAAATTATCAGAGTTGAGAGATTATGCTTTTGGTAGTCACTTTTCCCAGCATTCATTTGCAATTACTTTCCACCATTCAAATAAATCTTTCATGATGAACACTGTGCTAAAAGTATAAGCTCTAGCAAGCTAGTGAATACACAGCTACAATGCTCAATGCTGCTAGGTACACTGCTAAGAAACTCGGAAGCAAGCAATGGATGAGAAATCTTTTTTCTTTTCTTTTTTATTTTAAATTTAAAAGGCGAGAAATCAGAAACCAAAGACAACTTCAAGAAATTAAGAATGACTTGGGTATAATTCTTTTTCTCTCTTTCGAAGCTAAAAACATTTAAAAGAAGAATTCAAAGAGGTGCTGTGCTGTTATTGATTTGTAAAAACTAGTAAAACTGATAGTAATTACTATAGCTAGAGACCAGAAACATTACCATATGCTTTGTGGAGCACTTTTGACGGTCCTGCGCATGGTAATACGACCATCACCAGAGGAACCAGCCTTACGGACAAGCTCATTTGACTGCTTCAAAGCGGTCTGACCAGCAAATGCAGATTGTTGGATTGCAGAGGTTGCCATGACCCTCTTTTGTTGACGCCCTAAGTTGTTTCTTCTTCTTCTTCTTCTTCTTCTTCTTCTTCTTTACTTTTACTGTATCTAGGTTCCCGAGTAGGATATACGATGATCAAGGCAGAAAGACGAAATTTAAATAAGAAATGAGAAGATGATGTGGATTAGGAAATTTACTCGTCGCTAGTGTCCTATTGGTTACAAGATTGGATGTGGATTTCCATGTTGATTGTTTTGAAGAAAATATAGGCTACTCTTTTGCCATGTGGAATTGAAGGATCTTGTTGATTGGATGCTTCTCAGAGTAAAATACAAGCCACATGTCTAGTTTATTATAGTTGGATACCCGTGATATTTAGAATTATAATATAAATAATTATATTTATAATATAAATAATTATATTAAGAATTTCAAGGATGATTAGAACACATAATAATATTTTTTAAATTAATATTTTAAATTATAATAAAAATAATAATATTTATAACACAAATAATATTATTTTTTATCTGAACACTTTCAATTATAACAGAAAAATAATATTTATAACACACATTATTATATAAACACATGCATGGACGCATCCTCACCCACTTTGGGGTTGAGCATAGACGCCTTCCTCCCAACTTAGGTATGGGCAAGCACGCGTTCGGACCCAACTTGGAGTTGGGTGTGGCTATGTGCCCCAAGTTAGGGGTGGACGCATCCAGCCCCAACTTAGAATTAGATGTAGATGCATTTACCTCAACTTGGGGTTGGGAGTAGGCGCGGCCATACTCAATTTGGGAGTGGGCGTGGCTGAGTACCTCAAGTTAGGCGTGGACACGTCCAGTCCAACTTGAGTTTGGGCGTGGACGCGTCTAGGCCCAATTTCAGGTTGGGCGTGGACGCGCCTAGACTTTTAATTATAATAAAAATAAAAATAATAAAAAAGCAATACAATTTTTAATATTAATACTTTTAATCATAATTAAAAAAAATATAACACAAATAACACTCTTTGTAATATTAATACTCTTAATCATAAGAAAATTAAAAATAATAATACTATTTTTAATATTAATACTTTTAATCATAATAAAAATAAAAATAATTATAACACAAATTTTTTTTTTAATATTAATAATAAATTTTTTTTCAAATTTATTAATATTATCAATTATAATAATATTTATAACACAAATGATAATATTTTAATATTCACACTATTAACTATAATAAAAATAATAATATTTATAACATAAATAATTGTATTAAGAATTTTAAGGATGATTACAACACAAATAATAATATTTTTTTATATTAATACTTTGAGTTATAATAAAAATAATAATATTTATAACATAAATAATTGTATTAAGAATTTTAAGGATGATTACAACACAAATAATAATATTTTTTATATTAATACTTTGAGTTATAATAAAAATAAAAATAATACTATTTTTGATATGAACACTTTGAATTGTAAAAAAAAAAAAATAGTACTTATAAAACACATTATCATATTAACACATGTGGTTGGGCGTGGACGCCTCCTCGCCCACCTTGGGGTTGGGCGTGGACGCTCGGGTTTTGCATGGCAAAAGGAGGGATGAGAAGTTCCCTTTTAGAAGAGGAACACCAATGAGCTTTCCATGAAGGACATATAAAGGCAGATCACAAAATTGACTTGTGATTTAGAATAGAAAGAGCTACTAAAACATAATTATAACCAAGATAATGATCATATGTCCATGGCCAATACTGTAAACTATAAGCATGGTCAGCAGAGAAAACCTCTGATCATCGATCGATAGTGATAGTTGCAAGAATGTAGTGTCAACCTATGTATTGGAGAAGTTACAACTTAAAATAAAAAAACACCACCCCAAACAAACTAAAATGGTTGAATGAAGACAATAAGGTAATCGTGGAAATGGTGTTTATAAATATTTTGTTTTTCATAGGTAAGAAATATTTTCATAATGTTTGGTGTGATATGGTGGCTATGAATGTATGTCATGTATTGTTGGGCAAACATTGGCAATATGATAAGAATGTCATGTACGAAGGGAGGTGTAATGCGTACACTCTCAATATATATATAAAAATATATATATAATATTGGCACCTATAAAGGAGGAAGAAATTGTTGAAGGCAAAAGCAAGAATAATTTATTCTTATCTATATTTATGGAGAAGGAGAAAGCAAAATTAAAGATACGAGAGAAAAAGGAGGTGAAGAGCTGAGAAGGGGCAATGAGGGTTTGGTGTGGAACAAGTCATTGAGAATTAATAGTGGTTCTATCAATATTTTAGGAATTGATTTTTCACTTAATTTATCTAAGTTGATTGATGACTAAGATCCAGAAAAGGTTGACAACATCAGTGATATCAGGGATAAGCAAAAAAATTAAAAAACCGATTAAATAAAAAAAACCAAAAAACATAACCAAAAAAATCAAATCGTAAAAATAACCGATTAAACCGATTAGAATTTTGAAAAAACCGACCAGTTCGGTTTCGGTTTTATAAGCCTGAAACCAAAAAAACCAAACTGAAATAAAAAAAATCAAGCCAAACCGGAAAAAAAACTAAGCCAAATCAGAAAAAACCGAGCTAAATCGAAAAAACAAGCCAAATTGAAAAAACCGAGTCAAACCGGTTTGAATCGGTTTTTATTCCGAAATAACCGAAACCGATTGATTTGAACTGGTTCCAGTTTAGTTACTTTTTTGATAAAAACCAAACCGGACAAAAAATGATCACCCCTAAGTGATATGATATCCAGAACTTGAGGATGAATTATTTCAAACTTGATTAGAGCACATAAATCATTTTGCTGAAAGTTCAAGTCTAGATGTTCCATTAAACAGATAAAGCATTAAAAAGGTAATTCTCCATAGTCTCTTCCACACTATAAGTTGACAATGCAATGATGTTAAGCCTTGAGATAAAGGCTACTATATATGGTGCTCATTTCTATAGAGCACAACATAACCAAATATTGACACTATTTGAGAGTTCACATGTTCTCTGGATATGAACCTCAAGAAGTTGTTCTTCATTTATTATCTATGTTAAGTAACTTTTAAGCAATAAAATATTTTTTTAAGCTCAAAAACCTTACTGTAAAACACTTCAGCATTGTCTTTATCCATGAGAAGAACCATACAAAGGCAGACTCTTTCACCAATTAACTGAATTAGATCATATAGTGCACCTTAAGTTTAAGCTTCTGAATTGGAATGTGGAGAGTCGTTCATATTCGACTTAATCTGACCAATTGTGTTATGCAGTTCTCTTAGTTGAATTATTCCGGTAGCTTTTCTCCATGTTCCAAGATTATTAGCAAAGATTGTCTTGTAAAGAAAATTATATGGTTAGGTTTGACGTGTTACTTGTCCATATTGTTTTTACTTCATAAAACTGGTTGAATTGATATTCCCCTAAAATGTCAACCCAAATTGAAACAAGCCCCAAAAGCTTGATATGGTCGTATTGATAGTTATTTTTTAAAGAAAGGATTTGTTAAATATCCTCATGAAATACTATCTATTTAAAGATAAAAGTTAATGGTGATACTTTTATTGTATGCTTTTATATGGATGATTGTGTCTTTATATGTAATAACCCAAAGATGTTTGAAGACTTCAAGGATAAAATGGTCAAGGAGTTTGAGATGACAAATATTGGTCGTGACCTACTACCTAGAGATTGAGATTAAACAAGTAGAAGTAGAATCTTTATGAATCAAAAGAAGTTTGTAAAAGAGATTCTCAAAAAGTTCAAGATAGATAATTATGCAAAAGTGAATACTCTAGTTGAGTGTGGAGTAAAGATGTCAAAGAATAATGAAGGAGAGAAGATAAACTCTATAATATTCTAGAACCTAGTTGGGAGGTTAAGATATTTGACATGCACTTGTCTAGATACTCTTTTTGTAGTAGGACTTGTGAATAAGTTCATGGAAATACCAACTATAACCCATATCAAAGTTTTGAAGTGAATTCTTTGATAAATCAAATGTACCATAGATTTTAGCTTATTATATGGTTACTTTAATAACTTTGATCTTATGAGTTATAGTGATAGTGATTGGGCTAGAGATATGGATGATAGAAAAATCACTACAAGTTTTGTATTTTACATTGGTTACTTTACCAGCATTCACATAGAGTTTGAAGAAGCAATTTATAGTCATATTATCAACTTGTAAAGCTGGATATGTAGCTGCTACAACATATGTTTATCATTCTATATAGCTAGAAAGATTATTAAAGGAGTTGTGAATGCCACAAGAGAATCCTGCATAAATTTATATGGACAACTCATTAGTCATTCCCTTAGCAAAGAATCTTGTGTCTCATGATAGAAGTAGGCATATTAACACAAGATTTCATTACCTATAAGATTGTATTATAAACAAGAAAGTTGAAGTGAAGTATGTGAAGACCTAATATCAAGTTAGATATTTTTATTAAGCCACTCAAACATGATGTTTTTACTAAGATGAGAGATGCTGGGAGTTATAAGAAATCAAGTTTAAAGGGGGATGTTGAAAATAAATTAGATTTCTGGTTTTTCTAAGAAATAGAGGAATCGGTCTACAGGTTAGGAATCAGACGACCAATTGAATTAAATGTACCAATCTATCGGTTGAGAACCAATCCACTAGTTAAATTAGCAGAATTATTTTTCCTATTCAAAATGGGATTTCCCTTGAATAGTTTAATTCATTGATTGTCTAGGACTTTAAGCCTATAAATAGGCTTATAATCAGAAGCATAAAGTATAAGTGTAATAGAGAGAAAATATGTATAGAAGAAAAAACACTTAAAGCAACATTTCTTTCTCTCAAATTTTCTTCTTGTTTTTTAGTTTTTCTTGTTGTATTGTTGTCCATAAACTCCCACCACTCTAGTTTTTTCTAACATTCTGCACAGCCAAATCCTTCTTAAAGCCCGAATTACTATCAATACCAATAATTTTATTAGACCACATCTTTCAAACTTTCAAATCAAGATGAAATCTAATACCAAAACACTATCTCATGATCAATCAATGAAAAAAATAGTTGATTAGAATCTTTCATGGAACAAGATGAAAAGCATGAGATATGAGACCTTGGGTAGCCTTAAACCCCAACAAATCGACTATTATCTTTGCCTTAGAAGGATAAATGATATAGTGTAAGGTAGAAGGATAGCAATAACACAGGAAACACATGAATTTTAATAAGCAACAAACATTCAGATGTGAATCTTAAATATACAATTTCATTCTTTGAAATTTAAGTATATGTTGCCCCTTCAAAAGGATTAAAAAAACCTTTAAATAGGCCAAGATAACCTCATCTACTAGGAAATAATTTAAAGTCCGAAAACATTAAGGAAACTATAACAGAATCTAAAATAAAAATAATAAATCCAAAAAATCCTTGGAAATAACAAAATTGGCCCAAACAGCACTTTTTGGGCTTAATTTTGGAATATTCAATTGTCCGATAAGTGATAAAGTGGTTTCCCATTTAAAGACTGCATGTAAAATTACCTGAAAAAATTTTAATCCGATCTAATGGTCGGATCTCCCATTATCTTAATTTTGAGGTGTTAACCTTGTTTGGTGTGACCAACACTCGTTTTAGGCCTAGATCTATTTCACTAGTGTACAAAAATATATGTTAGGCCATCCACATAGTTTACTTAGGTCAAATAGCTAGTAGTTTTATATTCTCAATTGAATACTCAAAATCTTTAGTTTCTATAAGCTTTGTCGCATCAATAAATCTATCATGTCCTAATACACTTTACAATGTTGAATGTCAATGGGGATGTAATAAAAATGGCACAACTCACCATTAAATTTAAAATAAAAAATGAAAGCCATTGATGAAACATTGTTCTTCTAGACATAAAACATTGTAGACGAAAACAATATTTTTACTTTTTTGCCTTTCAAACAAAAAAAAAACCATTAGGCTAACTCATTGGGGTAAAACGATTTTTATATAAGGACCCTTTCGCGATTTTAAGATTGACCATGAAGAATATGTTACTTTCATCTAATTTATGAATAATAAAATGACTTAAATGCCCTTGAAAACAAAATATATAAGTCTAGTGTAGAGGAGCTTTTTTATATTTTTACATTTAAATGCACAATAAAATGATATACTCACCCTTGAAATAAAAATTATTTAACTTGTATGTAGGGGTTTTTTCATATTTTTCATTTTAAAAGTATTGTGAAAAAAGATAGTTATCCTTTGAAGGAAAATATATATGCCTTTAGGCAAAGGGCACTTTCATCATTATGTTTTGAGGTTTTTTATTATTATTAGGTAAGATTATTAATTTAAATAAATAAAAATGATTAGCAAATACAAAACAAGTGTCAGCCACTCCGCCACATTAAGGCGATGCATGTGGCTAATTAAGACTACCAAAAACATCCTTCTATGACAGCGCATGTGATAAGCAAATCTTTAATTTGACATCAATGACATTTTATCATCGATTTATACATGCCCCTCTATATTTTTAAGCCAGCCGCTCTATATTTTTAAGCCATTTTCTTTTCATTACTATTTATTTTACTTGAATTAGTTCATAATATTAGACTTCTGAATTAGTTCATTTTTTTATTACTATTTATTTTCCTTAATTAGTTTATAAAATTGGACTTCTAATTAGTTCATCCAACCCTAGCTCTGCCCCCCATAATTGACAATGCAAATGCACTTCAGCTTTGCATCACGGAAGATTATGGAGGCATTGTAGCGAAGAGGACAAGCGCAAAATACAACTTGTTTGAACACACGGTGCCACTGTTACAGCTTCTGGTTCATTGTATCAGACAGCTTTTGGCAGGACATCCATGATACAAGAACAAGAAGCCCATTTCCCGTCTCCATCTTTAAAACATGTAATAATGGCACCTGGGGAGCTGGAACAAGCCAGGTGGGTGAATGCCTTCAGTCCATATCTCTTATTGACAACAGTGACATCCTCTACTTGAATCTGAGCTCTATATTGGCATGCATGGAACAGGTAAAAAAACCTAAGCTCTGTAATGTTTTGTAGGCATCCGCCCTGGTCCGACCACACCATCCTTTTATCTGCAAGGACTCTCACCGCACTTGTATCAGAGCCAGAACTTGGAATCATCATACATGATAAGAGATAATCTAGAAAGTTACACCACGGAAAAAGGGAGCTCTTTCTTCCCATTAACGGGTTTCCAAAATTACACATGAGCAGGCGAACAACAAAAACATAGGGCGAACTGCCAGTAACCTGAAAATCCAAAGGGAAAATAAAAGCTATAACATTTCTATAGATACTGTTGAGGAGTGAATTTCTTCACAACTGATCCATATTACAGTGGTTTCTTTGATGCGACACTCATCATTGTATTCAGCTCCAGAGATCAAACGGAAAATACAACTACAAATCAACAGAAATAAATATATAAAAGGGCCTTTATGTGAAAGGAAATTCTCCAGTGAAGAATTTGCCACATTCCAGACAAAAGTTTGGTACACTACTTTCTGTTCCCTAAACAAAAACAAAAGCTACAAATACATACATATAACATCTTGCTTCATGGTTCCAGCTTCAAGGAAACAACTCGTGACTGTCTGTTGTGCTTTGCAACCTTGACAAAGATTGCAGAGAGGCAGGACGGAACCCACCATGGCCGGCGAACCTTTTGCTCTCCTTTTAGGCAAGCCACTGGAATTCATTTGGTGTCAGTATCATGCAGCTTAATCCAGTCACAGTTCAGAGGGTAATGGAAGAAAAGGACAAATTGTCTACCTGACCATATTCCAAAAGTCTATTGCTCAAGAAGACCCAACTTAGCTCAATTAAGTCTCAATCCCAATTAGTTACTAGTTAAGAGTCAATTGATATTCATCCAAGTTCAATTTAGTTAAAATGATTCGGTGGATGGAATGAATGGAAGCCATAATGTTTATTCTAAAAGTACATCCATTACATGGTTGAGCTAAGCATGTAGAAAACAAACTCAAGCTAACAGGGCACATATATGATTGTTTGGAGAAAATAGCACCATGATGTGTAATTTTCAAATGCAACAATAATCAAAGATGTGGACACATGAGATGAATAAGCATGCCATTTTTATTTCAAAAGTATATCCATTCCTCTGTTTAAGCTATGTCTGACAAGGAAAGAAAAAATCAAATTCAAAGTATTAGGGTCTCATTATGATGTTTAATGAAGCACTTCAAACAGCATGTGTTTTCAAATGCTTACTTGTCAGCTTATTAGAAAACATGAGATGCATGAAGTGTGAACCGCTAGCCAATTTCCTAGAGATGCCCCATTGAAGTGAAAGAATCCCAACTTCAGTAAAAACTATCTTTTTGTTCAACATGAAGGGGGCAAAATCCCTTTGGAACCTTTTATCTCAATCAACTTCCCTTCATTCAAGCACAAGAATAGTGAAGTTTTTTAAAACAAGGCTTCAAAAGTAGATATAGAACCATCAATGCACCCATCACATTTAAACGGGTGAGATCCATTTTCCACGAAGGTTGGTGTGGCAAATATGCAATGAAAGGCAATGAAGTTTTGCTAAAGGTACAACTTTTCTGATCTTAGGTTGCTTAAAAGTGTAACAGAAATTTAATTCATTCACTCTTTAAGTTATATGCATAAAACAAGTTATAGGATGTTGAAGATGACCATGGCAGAAATCTGTGAAAGAAATCCCATATTTTAACCAAAATGCAATAGAAGGAGCATAAGAACAAGATCAGGTCTCTAATGAATCACCAGAGAGCAAGATATATAGAAGTTCTCAAGCAATGGGTTAACTTTTCATTGACATGGCAACTAGGATACAATTACACACGTCAGCACGTGCACGTGGAAAGTGTGTGTATGTCTGCACTCGGCACATGAGTGTTTGGAGACAGAGGGAGAACCTTTTATTCGTCTGAGCTCCTTACACAGTGTGATGAAATCTCCCCACTTCATGTGGCACCGCCTTATAAACCGTAAAATCTGTTCAGTTGTGAACATCGACATGCCTTCCAGATATTCTCCGTTCACACCATTATCTTTAAAAATTTGGCGGTAGCTGCCAAGATTTATTTCTTCTAACCACAAACCAACATCCTAGAAAACAAAACAAGAGGCACACAAGATACATGTCATTCAAAGTGGCATGAAGAACAGATATAAGTCAAGAAACATGAACTTATGTAAAATAGTGGACTGCTTGTTAGCTGTAGATGGATGAAAACAGTTACCAAGAAATAACAAAAAAAATATTTCACCAAGCAGTTTCTTTCACAAAAATTCACATGTGAAAAAGGAAACAAATAATCACTGTCACCTATACATTGTCCAAAGAATGGTTGATTATCCAAAAAAAATGTTAGATCTATTTGGCGTGAGGTGCTTCTAGATTGAGTTTGATCTACTTACAGCAGGATTATTCAAAAGCCGGTGCTCATTTCCAAATCATTTCATGAACTTATTTACAATTGACGATTAACTCGAGCTGACTTGTGAAGTTACTTATAGATGATGGGTAACTTGAGAAGCATGCATTTTTAGACGAATAAGATTACTTATACCTGTCTCCTCATGCTAAACCAAGGTTGCACTTTGGCTTGAAACTGATGACTAAAGAACACTGCTGTTTTGACTAAAAATCCCCAAATGCATGGAAAATATGTAGAACTAAGAATTCTTAATTTCCCGTACACAACTTATTTACAAACTCCATTGTTTAATGCTCAACTTTCCATGCATGATGTACAATCTACTAAAGTGCCCAAATTGGAGTATTTCAACCTCTAAATTTCAGAATAAAATTGAAGCCACATTATTGCAAATAGCTATCCCATGGCCACTAAAAGAGAGTAAATGATTTATTTATACAGAGGCAACACAAAGATTCACACAATAACTAAAAAAAGAGATTAAGTAATTGAAGATTGAACAATTCAACCACAATTGCTCAACAAAAAGCTCTCTCCAAGAGATCGTTTTAACAAACTGAGAATTTAGAAAACAAAAAATTCAGAACTTCATCCAAAAAACAAGATAACTGAGAAAAAAGTTGATTGCTAACACCCCCATAAGGAGTCCCGTTAGTAGGACTAAATGAATTGAGTTGGTATTACTATTCTACAAGGGATAGTATAGAAACTCATCTTCAATTCAATCCAGCAAACAAACCGATGTTGACTTGATCACTAAAAACTAAATTGGATTTAAATTCAATTAATTTGTCAAAATGGTTGGAAATGGTGAGTTAAAAGAAACTCAGCTTACAATAGAAAACCATAACCACTTGATGTCAGAGTGAAGCAGAATTCTAGCATAGAATCCTTGTGAATTGCACTTGCACATAACAGACTGATGTAAAGAAAGGTGCCTCAAATTCATTGCTAGTTCATAATTATAGATTTGACTGATGAGTCTTTCTTTCTTTATTCGTTTTCACAGAAAAAAGAAATTGAAACTTAGAAGGTGATACACCTGTCGTCCAATTGACTAACTCCACCAAGAAAAAAGAACAAACACCAATTTCATTTTTCACAAACCACAGCCTAACCGCATTAAAAAATACAGATGAAAAATAAAAATAAAAAAACCTGCACAATCAATCATCACAATCACAGATTTCCATCACGATCAAAATCACTGAAATTAGAACCTGTGAGTATAATAATAATAATATCTGAGCAGTGATAAAAATTATGAGAGCAGTGACAGGATCTAACACAAGATCCAATAAAATCTAATTAATTAAAAAGGAAAAGAGTAAAGGAGAAATATACCTCAACAGTCCAAATGAAGAAATCGAGAGGCTCAGGAGGCCTTTCTTTGCTCATTTCCTTAACAACTTAGCAAACATTCACAACCGAACACACCCCAATTCCCACTCCAAATCCCCAAAACCTCTGTTTTTGATTCCCTGGAAAAGAAAAGGAAATTATTTTTTTTTGGAAACAGACAGCTGAGAGTAAGTGAGTGACGGATCGATAATCAGGACTTCAATTTTTCTTTTTCATTCCCTTTATTTTAAAAAAACAAGGTTTATTTTGATTTTCCTTCTTGTTTTCTATGGAAACAAACAGAAAGAGAGAGGGAGAGGGAGGGAGGGAGACGGAGTGTCTGCGAGTGGGATTTTTTTCACGTTTGAGATCTAGGCAAAACTTTCTTCCTTTCTTTTTTTTTTTTTTTTTTGAGGAGAGAGAAAGGGTTGCCGAATTTGATTTTGCAATTTAACAAACACTTCAGATGCAATAATCAATAATAATGGAACTGATTACCAGGTCCGGGTCGGTCGGGTCGGTCGGGTCGTCCGGGTCGGTCGGTTCGGGTCGCTTCTCTTCTCTACCTGGGTATGTGGTTCCATTTTTTTTTTTGGGTGCCATAAATGGAAGAGGCAAGTGGGCTCTTTTAAACCCCTTTCCTAAATAAATATAAAATTACCAAAGCCATGGCTTGACTATGTTATATTTACACGTGTCTTTCTCTTTTTTGCCCTTTTTAATGGCCCATCCGAGATTATAAATAAAAATTGATGTTGTAGTTTTTATAGTTATGATTTATTTTATAAAAATTTATTTTATAAAAATATGTTTTTGTTGAGATTAATTTGGTATTTATATATATTTAATTAAAAATATGATTGAAATTGAGGTTGAATAATAAGTAGTTTAATATATTTAGTTAAAAATGCTTTTCAAATTGAAATTATAAAATAAATAATATATATATATATATATTATTGATGATTTTTAATTTAAATATTGTAGATTTAATTACTACTATTACATCATTAAATAAATAATACATTATATTAAATATTTTTTATTGTTCTATTAATTTATCTACAATTCCATCACATACAAAATTCATTCGAGAAGAACTACAGTTTCCATGATTTTTTTAGCATGCAATAAAATCAGGTAAAATATCATCAGAAACTAAATTAGAATTGCGATCAAATTCTGCAAATGCTACGTCATCATGCAATCTCCTTTTAATTTATGTAATATCATTAAATAATAGTAAATACTAGTTTTTCAAATAAAACACAAATAAAAAAAAATATCGAGCCTGCACTGGTCACTTTAATTATGTTCACTTCAAAGTGAATTAAAGTGAATAGTGCAGAGTGAATTAATTCATTTTGCACAGAAGCAGCACAAGGGGGAGAAGCAGATCAATTTTGCTTTCGGGTAACTTGCAGTCAAAACATAAATTATAGTGGATCATACACACAATAAATAATGTTTTCTATTTTACCAAACATTTTATTTATGTGGTTTGCTTCAAAAGCATAAACAACCACATAAACAAACACTCTAATTTCTTCAAGTATTTGTGTAGGCAGTTGCTCCTACTTCCCCCTTAAAAAAAAGATATAGTTTAATTAGTCATTTATTTTTAAAAATTTACTAGTTTAAGTGTTAAAAATTTTAAAGTTACTGGAAGTTTATATGATTGTTAACTTCAGGGCATTAAAAAATTAGTTGAGATGCGTGTTATTTTAAAAAAAATAAAAAAAAATTAATCTTTTTTTAAAAATATTTTTTAAATATAAAAATAACAGTTTCTGAGAGTTAGCATATCAAAATATTTCTGAAAAAAAAATTATAAATCTTAACAGTAGATACCATAAACCAACATTTTTTTTTGTACTTGTAAATATCCACCTGATCATAAATAGGATTTTTTTAAAAAAAATATGATTCCCAAAGTTTTTCTTATTATTATTATTATTATGAAAAACTTGATCTCCAAGTACCATTCGACCAAATGGACAAAATTTGTCCTTCTCAAATCCCTCATTCGATAAAAGGATAAATGTTTTGCTAATGAAAATATTTAGGAGGTGGTAATTGTTATTTTTTAAAATATATTTTTTAAATATATGAAAATAATATTTTTTTTATTTAAAAAAATTTATTTTTAATATAAATATAATTATTATGAAAATACTAAAAAAATATATTAATTTTAATTTAAAATTTTTAAATTTTAAAAAAAAAACAAATTTTAAAACATGAAAACAAAATAAGCAACAATTTCTCACCGGAATAATTGGCATGGACACATCCACGTTGAGACGATCAAATAGGTCCCACTTAGGGCAGCGCTGTCTTGATGGTGGGCGTACAGGTTGAAGATTATGAAGTTACAAGTGGGTCCCATGATGTTCTCTATGGATCATACTCTAATTAGATTGCAATGGAAAATCATTCCTCTTAGGCCGTTGATAGTTTTGAAGACTTTACTAACCAAAGACTTTAAAGGAGAGAACTCTAAAATATAATATCTCACGGAAGAATCTGTTTTATGATACGAAGGAGAGATGCTTTTGATGTTCGAAAATTTTCCCAAAATATTTTTTCATTTTAATCACGGGAAATTTTATGATATTAAGAAATTAATATATGAAATCCTATTGATTATTTATCAGAATTTACTTTAAATAAATAAATAGATACAAATACAAAAAAAAATTATAAATAAATATATTTTTTTCATTTGTTTTTTATAGATTATTTATCTTCTGCTTATGTCAATCTCTTTCTTCAAAATAGATCCAAGAAAATAACTAATACATAATATCATTAGTTACTCAAACCACGCCATAAAAAACTCACTTCTAATCATGAAGAATAAATCTAGAATTAATTTTATAATTAGGTTTTTTTTTTAATATGTTCTTTTATATATCAATCTATCAATATTTCTTTAATAAGTAAGAACAAAATTAATTACAAAGATTTGCTTGGGTGTATAAGACATCGCCTCTTAACAAAAGTGTTTATAAAATATTGAATAACTAGGTAAAATCATAATTAAAATAAAATAAAATTGAAGGCAAACTCATTGTAGTCATTCACCGCTATAGTGAAATGATGCTTTTATCTTTTACCAAAAAAAAATCATAAGCATTTGTTTTGGGGTATTTTGATCTGTTTATATAGTATATTAGTCATTTAATAATTGTATAGTGGTATTTATGTATTTTTCATATTTTTAAATAGTTAAATTACTTGATTACCCCTAATTTCAAAAAAAATAAAATGGTTGGCTAAGGGTATTTTTTTTCCTTTTTTTTTTGTATAGTTTAAAATCATCTTTGCCTTTGTAGTCAATGAGAGATCAACCATTTACCAAAGGGTATTTAGATGTTTTCAAATAAGTTTTTATAGTGAATCTCGGGTAATTTGATCTTTTTCTCTCAATATTAATATTTCATTCAATAAAAGTTGCTAACATTGGATAACCACGCATCAACACATAGGAAGTATTACGCCTTTTTGGCAGACATACAGTGTCTATCGGTGACCGAACATGTCCTTCTGTCATCTCATTGGATGCATCACAACATCCTCTTCCATCAAGTATGATGCGTGTGGTTGTAGGCATGACAGTTTGTCATCTCATTGGATGTATCATAACGCCCTCAAAAAATGCAAGTTCATCCTTTTTTTGTTTGTTTTTTCAATTTCAATTCTTATTTTTTTTTTCTGATATTTCTTTCTGATTAGTACTTAAAAGTGCATTTTTATCAAGGTTTTATATCATCATTTTGCACTTGAAGTATCAATAACTCCTTAATTAAAGCATGTTTTATAATAACATATCTAATAATAAGATACCTTTAATTTATGGTAAATGTTCATCTTAAATGCAGGCCTATCATATAAATGAAAGGATTGATTGATGAGTTTAAATACTGAAATTGAAAGGACAAAGAGAGGGCTAAACTTAGAAAAGGGATGTTGGTGCAGTTCAAACTGAAACACTATTTGGTAATTGGGTCATATCTGGAGATGTAGATCTCGAATTTAGGTTTGCTTTATATGGATGGAAAGGTAAGATATAGGCTTACAACTTTCATGGAGTTCAAAATTTAAAAAAACCGTTTTCAAGTCTAAATTATAACAACAACGGAGAAGTCTGAATTTGTCCTACAACCCAAATAATATTTAGTGTTCAGCCCATATCTCGAGTTCTAGAATTCCAAATGACCTCAATTGTTTTTTCCTGGAAAGATAAGACAAATTCCTAGAACTTTTATGAGCACGTTCCATTTCTGATGTTAGCAATGACGTTTTGCTCAGACAAGAAGATAAAGATTTTCACCAAGTCAAGAGTTGGTCACCCACTCAACAATTAGTCATCAAATCAATAGTTCTAAATTTTAGCCTATAAAAGGAGGCATTTGCCATGCATTTAGGCATCTTGATTGTTCAGATCAAGATCATGATCTTTATTTTTCTCTTTATATTTTTGTAATGTTTATGTTTTATTTCATGTTATATTTTTCTTAATTTCTTGTTTATGCTTTTCATTTCCTCTACTATACTTATGTTATTTATTTATGTTTATCTTCTTCATTATATTTAACTAAATTTATTATGTCAATGTGAAAATGTTTCACTAATAGTGTTAGAATAGGTATAATATAAACTCAACATGGACTTCAATGTTTATATCCAAGAAAATTTGTTATTAACAAATCTTATCTTTTTATCTTACTAATTCTTAACACCTTGCTTGTTAAATGGTTAATATAGATTTATATTGTATAACACTTGGTACATCAAATGCTTGGCACTTTCATAGTCAACCGTATGGTATAACCTACACTTGTGCTATGAAAGGAACTTGATTTGTTGTTAACATAAGTTAGCATCATGAATTCCTGACAATATTTAAAAGTATGGTGTTACTTAAATAAGATAATTAATATGATCATGTTTGTTGTAACCCATTTTCGGGTCCCCATAAAAATAAATAAAATAAATAGCCAAAAGAGGTTAGAAAAATAACAAGAGACAGAAGCGCTCAGAAAATGGTCAAAAAATTGGTCAAGGAATTTAAAAATGCAAAGACGGATTTTTTGACAGTATATTCTTGAAGGATGAGAGCCCTATTGAGAAGGAAAATTTGAATTTTGAGGAGAAAAACCCAAATTTGGATGTTTATGGACTTAATTGGATTTTTATTTGAATTTATAGAGGATTTGATTGCAAGAAAAAATGATTTTTAAGTCAATTTGAGCTTTAATTAGAAGAAATTAAAGTTCTGGGGTCAAATTATAATTTTTAGGAATTTATTAAGTCAAATCAGGGGCTTAATTGCATAAATATTGAAGTTTAATGGCCAATTAGGGACTTAATTGAGAAAATCCAAAACCAGGGACCAATTTGGAAAAGGCGCGTAAATAGGGGGGCTGTATTGGATTGATCCGGGTCAAATTGAAGAAATTGAAAACTGGAGGACTAATGTCGTCTGTTACTGTTCACTTTCTTCCTCAAAAAGCTGCCTGAGTGGCTGCTTTTCAGGCGCATTTTCCGGCTCGTGTGACCTCCAAATCCGACAAAACTTGCACCAAAATGTTCACATGAAACCCCTTTATCCCGGAGAATGGTCCGGTCGGGTCGAAAAAGTTAGAAACGGCTCCGTTGAGTGGCTCAAAGTGGCCACCTCGGGCAGTTCACAGCCTTGAGCTGCCAAATTTAGCAGCTCGAGGTGCACAATTTGAGCCAACGGTTGAGATGCTTCCCAACTGAATCAAGGGCTGCAATTTTTCCCCAACATAGACAAGTTTGCCCTCTTCCACAACCTATAAATAGAGTCGAATTTGATGATCTGAGTGAGGAGAAAGTCGGGTCCAAAGTCAGCCAAAAACCAGCATTTTCGCCCAATTTCTGCAGATTTTTCTTCTTCTTCTTTCTTCCTCTGCAACAGGAAACCGACGCCATCTTCCTCCAACTCCACCGTCAGCACCACCGGGAGACCTCGTCGACTGCCTCTCCACCGCCACCAACATCACTGGGAGTGTTCGCCATCGTCTTCAACATCGTTTCTGCCACCAGGTCCCCTTCGTCACTGTACATTTCCTTGCATTTCACTGTTCACTTTAAAAATAATTCACGTGAACAGTGAAATGCTATTTCACTGTTTACGTGAGGCCTGCTGGGTTCAGCCCAGCCACGTGGGCCCAGCTGGGTCCAGCCCAAAAAAGAAAATAATAACAAAAAAAAATTCTTCAAAAATTATTTCAAAGAATTTGTGATTTTTCTGTAATTTTATTACTGTATTTTGGTCAATATCGGTTTGTATTTTTATACTGTAAAGATACAAATCCGGTATTAAAATACCCGGTTTTCGTCAACAAAAAAAATGATTACTTTTAAAAAAATATTTTGTTTTCATGCATACGGCCAATACTCTAACATGTTTTGAATGTTCTTTTTATATAAAAAAATATTGGAAGTTTTAAAAATATATTTTCGCATAAATTTCTTAAACACAAATTATTTTCTTGCATTTCTGGATTTTACAACATGTTTGTAAGACTCCAAAGGGTATTGGCCAATATTCCAAAAACTATAAAAATCTTATTTTGGGGGGGGGGGATTCATCTATTATTCACCGCTAATGTTTGGATAAAGAAATCCTTAAAGGATGAATATCCAAAATATTATTGGGAGTAATAAATCCGCACACATCCTTGAAAGAAGCCTTGATTATAATCGAGGATATTTCAAAACTTTAAATTTTTTTACTTCACGGTTTACGAGCCGTGAAAGTATGAAATACTAAGGCAAAAGGAGGCTTTTAAAGCGCTTTGAATTTCCTTAGATTTCTAAATTTTTTGTCCCTCCTTCTTGCGATTTACGAGTCGCAAATTCTTGAAATACTAAGGAAAAAATGAGCTAAATGAGCTTTCAAAGCACATGGAATCTCCTTGGATTTCTATCCAAATAAATTTTATTTGAATCAAACCTAGGAAATTTGATGGGATTAGAAAACACCAACACCATAGCAATTATAGAGCAAACCAAACACCAAGCAGCTTACTTTAGGTAGGGCGTACTAGAGATGCTAATACCTTCCCTTTACACAACCAGTCCCTTGCCTTAGAATCTCTAAAAGACCAGTTAGGGTTCCTAGTGACCAAAATACTAGGTGGCGACTCCAAATAACCAAATCAGTAAAACAAAATGAAAAATCGTCAGCCGATGCCGCATGGGATTTTTTTGAGGGTGCGACAATGTTAACAATTTATAATGAACTATTAAGGATAAATCATTCGATTGGAACCTCCTTTGTGTGTAGTTTCCAGTTGAGTAATAAAAAGAGTTTATACTATACTTATTTCTAATACCATTAGTGGATTCTCTAACCTTGACAATTATTTTTATCATTTTTTAATCCTTATATCAATATCACATCTCAAAGCTCTCTTTTTGTTGTTGTTGTTGTTGTTGTTCTTGTATTATTGTTATTTATAATTTATATAGTTAACCTCCCTGTGGTTCGACCCCGGTCTTGCCGGGTTATTTATTACTTCGACACTCATGCACTTGGGATAAGACATCAATCTTTTGGTCGTGTCACTTTGCCACCCCCTTATAGAAGTTTTCTTTGTTTTGATCATTTTTTTTTTCAATTTCATCCCTCAATATTTTGATGATATAGAATTTTGCTTTGTTATTTTTTAGGGTTTGCCTTTTATAGGGTTAGTTTCGGGCTCATGACCAGGCTCATGGTTAAAACAAATTGATTTTGATCCTTTTTTGTTATTTTTTTAAATTGATTTTTGTTTTCAATTTCATTCTTCAACATCTTATTTATTGGGAATTGGTCTCCATGCTTCTTTTTTCTTAATTTCCTTTCTATGAGGTTATCTCAATCATTTGCCCATGGTCACAAGGTTCGCAGGTTAACCTAAATTGATTCAGATTTTTTTTAGTCTTTCAACATTGGATTATATAATAATTAAGCTTCATAGTTTTATTCAATATAATTTTGACAAGATTACCTTAGTATCATGACCAAGTTGTAATTTGATATGCTAACCTAAATAGGCTCGAGTCAGGTCTTTTAACATATTTTATGTTGTTAATTTTTTATATAAAACAATTATTAAACACATTCGAGTTAATAACTTAAGTCTTAGATTTTTTTTTGTCTTTTTTATAAATGATTGCTCGCCTTAACATCATTTTTTTTAATATATAAATGCTTGTGTCTTGGCATAGCATAGGCCTCTATCTAGTTGATATACTATATATACTCATAGGTAGTGTTACGTTTGTTAGATAAAGATGGACTATACATGATAATTTTTGGGATGTTGTTTGGTGCACCTTTGGACAGCATAAAAATCAAATTTTGTCATGTCCAAGGCTATTCTAGTGGAAATTTTTTTTGTCTCATTAGAAGGGATATAATAAGGTTGTCTAATTCTCTACACAAAAATTGTTATTTATAAAATAATTTAACATCCCTTCATATAAAATTAATTTCTTTAAAATGGTCAAAATGAGAAAGAAAAAAAATCAATGAGTTTTTGACGAGTAAACCTGAGTTATAGGTTAACTCAAGTTTTTTCTATGTCAACCTGGATTAATCTTTTCCTTATTTTTTTTTCTTAAACCCAAACTTTTGTTATTGACATATCAATTTGACTGATGAGTGGTGACCCGACTCAAGAGTCGACTAGGGACAAAACCCGAGCCATAGGTCAGGAGAGTCTACCCAGGTTTTCCTAGGTTAACACAAGGATAAAAATTATTATTGTTATAGTTTTAAAACCTTGCTTGGGGATTGAATTGAGACACGACTCGGGTTAACCCCCGAGTCAGTGTAAGGATAAAAATAATTATTATCATAGTTTTAAAACACGACTCGAGGGTTGACATAGGGCAATGCTCGAGTTACAATTAAGAGGATTGATCCGGGTTGATCATAATTTCATAACTTGACTAGGAAGTCAATTCGAGACAAGGTCTGGGTCACAGTTCAGGAGGGTCAACTCGGGTTGACCTAGGTCAAGATAAGGATAAAAGTAGTTATCATCATAATTTTAAAACTTGAATCTGGGATCCACTCTGGGCAAGGCCCAAGTCATAGGTTGGTAGGGTCAGCCTGAGGTGACCTAATTTTTTTTTTAAAGAATCAAAGCAACCTAGTTTTGACCAAAAATTTTCAAAAAAATCAATGAATTTTTTATTCATGTCTCATCTCGAGTTGACCGAGTTGCAAGTCAACCCGGATTTTTGATAGTGCCAAGTCTGGTCATTCATTCCTGTATTTTTCTTCTTAAACACAAATTGGTCCAGGCCATAAGTCTATCGAGTCCCAGGTCGACCCTCCATGTCAATCCGAGTTCTATAACTAGAGTTATTATAATATTATTAATTTCAACACTCAATATAGAGTAAAGTGAAAAAAATCATATCTAATTATTTTATTTAAATATATAAGTTTGACAATGATATATATTAAAGGTAAAATAATTTTTTTCATATTTTATTTTTACCTTATATTTGAATATCTTTTTATGTTTAAATTTAAAAAACAATATATGTTATAATCTACACTTCAAACATTAGACAAGATAGAAGTATTATTGTCATTATAGTATATTAATATATCTTGTCTCATGTCCACCAAACATGAAATAAAATAAATTATTCAGTCTACTCGAGCTCGATGGACACCAAACATAAGATATGACTCTAGTCCATATAAAACCATCAATTATACCAAATACTACTTTAACTTCTTAAACATGAACCAAGATCAAACTGGTAGCTAAGGGCAACCATCTAGGCGCATAGGCTTCACATGTACAATACCGTCCCCTGCATTAATCTCTATTATCGTGATTTGTTTATTATCCTAGTTTTCATATATTTAAATTTGTTTGCTTTTGTATTTTGCTTTCAAAAAATATAAAGAAGCAATAACGGGTTTATCATCCTTCTTTTTCTTCTTCTATAATTTTGCCTTTTTTTTTCCTCCCTTGAAAGTTCTTTAATTTTACTATTTTTTTAATAAATCTCTTTTTCTTTCTTTATGTTTAATTTTATTTATTATATTAAACCATAGAAACTTTTGTCAACTAATTTATATGACATTGGTTGACAATGTCTTCAACAACCCAAGAATGTATGTATCTTCTTCATTGTTCTACTCAAAACGAAATGAATTAACCTTAGAGCGCATTCTGTAACATTTTCTATCTTTAGGAAACCAAAACATATATTTTTTTTTTCATTTTTTGTATTTTTAACAAAGAATCATGAAGAAACTTTTTTATACAGACTTAACTTAAGAAATATCATAATACAATGTTAATTAAAAACATTATAAAAAGTAATTATGTTATGTAATTTAATCAATATAATTAAATGACACTATTATATACGACAGTGATCGTATTGATGATAATCGATATAATAAAAAAACTGATGAAAAAATTATAATATTGTTAATTTTTTTTTTATAATTATAATCTTATTAATAAATAATGGTTGTTATAGTAAGTTTGATATGATAGAAGTATTTGTAATGATAGTAAAAACAATCATAACATGTTTGCAAAGATAATACTGATAGTAATGATGGAGTTAATGATAATAATGGTGATGCATGAGCTTTTTAGAAAAATATTTATTTTTCTTAGTTAATTTTATATATTTCTATTTTATATTATTATGATTTTCTAGTTTTTTTATTATAAGTGAATAGTTTTCCTAGTTTATTTTTCTTATTCAGTATTACTAGGTTTTGTAGTTTTTTCTATATAAAAAATTGTAATATCTTTATTTTTCTTATTCATAATTACTAGGTTTTGTAGTTTTTTCTATATAAAAAATTGTAATATCCTTCTGAAAATTGGAGACATGGATGAATAAAATTTAAATATCTTGGGTATCTCCTCATAGTTATGGTATTTTTGGTCTTTGAGGGTTTTGAGCTGTAACTCATTATTGTTCGCTCCTGATAGTGTCAATTGGTATCAGATATCAACGATTCTTTGTGGTTTTGGTTAGAGGTCATAGATGATGTGTTTCAGAGCTCAATGATTCCGGATAGTTAGTTATTGTGTGTTGTTGAATAACCATGGTTGAAAGAGATTACATAACTAGATGTGTTCGTGTTGGAGGGGATATAGAGGTTCCTCCTCGAGAAAAAGACTTTCCAAAACTAGTGTGTTGTTTCCATTTATATGTGTTATTGTTATTGAAGATCCTGATGATTGGATCCATAATGGGGTGAGCTGTACCAAGGTGTTGTATTAAGGATCCACAATAAGGTAAGCCCGTACAAAGATATTGTGTTAGGAACCCCTGATAAGGTAGCTCATACAAAGGTGTTCAAGACCCACCATGGGTTGAACCATATGTAAAAAGGTGATAATGGTGGATGATGGTTTCTGGCTAAGATTTGAACTCGATGACGAGTTTCTTTTAACTCGGGGAAACTGATGCATTTATTTTTCATGGTTAATTTTATATTTTTCTATTATGTATTATTATGATTTTCTAGCCTTTTCTTCCCTATTTAAAGTGAAAAGTTTTTCTAGTTTATATTTTCTATTTGTTATTACTAGAATTTTGTAGTTTTTTTTTTTTTGTATAAATGGTTATAATAGCCTTTTAGCAAGGGGAGACATGGATGAATAAAAATCAAATATTTTGGATGTCTTCATAGTTATGGCATGCTTAGTATATGAGGGTTTTGATTTGTAACAAATATGTTATCATTCTCTGCTGAATGCATTAAAAGGTGATGTTAAAGGGGATGATGATAATGAAGAAGTAAAATAAACATGATAGTTGTAGTAATCATGGTGGTGGTGGTAATAATGAGGTGATCTAGTGGTTTAATGCTAGTTGTGATGGTATGATGATATTAAAATTAGTAATTTGATATCTTATAAATAAAAACTAAAATAAAAAATAAAAAATCATGCTTGTTGTTTTTAAAAACCTATTCTAATTTTTAAAATTACTTTTAGAAAATAGACAAATACAATAATGCAATTAAAAATGTTTTCTATTAAAAAAAAGAAGGAAAATGGAATGATGCTAAACTGTGTTATTAATTAATAAATTTTTTACTCATGAATATATTTGGATCATAGATATTAAACTAGGTTATTGTATGTACGTTGCAAGTCATATTAAATTTTTTTGAATGTACTAAGATTTTTAAGGCCACAGAAATCTCGTTGATATTATCAATGCACATGATCTAGTGGGTAAAATCTAAAAACTCCTTAAATAATTATTGCTTAGTCTGGGTTCAAATTAGATTGTATGAGAATTGTTTGATGTGACATAGTAAAATTGTTGGGTAAAAAAACAACTTGACAACTGGAAAAAAAACTTTTAAAGTTTTTTTTTCAAGATGAAAGTTTTTTTAAAAAAAAATATTAAAATGTCAACATATTAGATTGACGCGGTTGTCGTGACTTGACCCATTAAATCCACAATCCAGGTCACGGATTCCACTAGATTTAATACTACACACACACACACTTAATTATATGATAAAAAAAAAATAGATACTTGCAAAATCGAGCATCAACCTATTATCGTAATGTTTATTTGAAACTACAATAATCCAATAAAAAAAATTAAAACAAATCATGAATATCAATTAAAAATTATCCAAATATTGAATGATAAAATTTAAGAAAAAAATCAATAAAAACCCAACATTTGAGGATGATATTGGAAAAAAAAATCGGGCACCAACCAAATATCATAATGTTTATTTGAAATCTCAATAACCCTATAAAAGTAAACCAAAACAACTCATGAAGAACAATTAAAATAAAAAATAAAATTAAAAAAATAATAAAAATATTTATGATTAAATTAAAAAAAAATATAAACAAACAAAAAAAAACACAATATTAAAGAATGAAGTTGAAAAAAAAATCAAGCAAAAAAAATCAACTTAGACACGCAGGTCTGGGTTACCAAAATGGCAAGGCATTTTACAAAAGCCTAATCGCACAAGCCTGAGTCTTTTTTGTTAAGAGGCGGAAAACTTGCCATCCTCCCCTATTATTTTTTAGAAAAGAAGAAGAAGAAGAAGAAGAAGTGACCGATCACTTGCAATTGTTTGAAATCTAGCCATCACTATGATAGTTGAAAATTCAGCGAATGGGTTTTTTTGGGTTGAAATTTTTTTTTTCAATTTATTTTTATCTAAAAACACCTAATAAACACCATACAAGCTACCCAAAACCACCTAACAACCCCAAAACACCACAAATCATCTAAAAAACAAAAATCTAAACAGAACTCAATCTCTTTTTTAAGATATATTTATAGACAAAACCCACAATCATTACACCTCTTTTTTGACATAAAAAACGATGAGTTTAATCGTTAAAAAATGATGAAAATAATCACCTTTTCTCTTTATTTTTGCAAGTTTTTCTCTCATCTCTCAAACACATAGACTAAAAAAAACCTTTTAAACCAAAATAAAAATTATTATTAATCTGCTGTTAGCCATTTTTTTTTCTTTGTTATATTTTAGGCCTTTATCTTTTAATTTTGTATTTTTACAATAATTTCATGCCTAATTTCATCTAATTAAGCTATAAAAAGATTTAATTAAAAGAAAAAAAATCAAAAACTAAAAAAAAAGAGATAGAAAAATTATATATAATATATTTACATTACATAGATTTAACTCACATTTATTTCTATAAATATAGATTATTTACCTACTAGCTCATTTTAACATTAAATTAAATGGGCATTTTTAACTCAATGATAGAGTAACATCGCGGTAAGGCGTAAGTCATCAGTTCAAATATGATAAGAGACCTTGTCTTTTTTCTTTTTTTTTCATAAAACTCTTGTGGGAGTATTTTTATTTGAAGGGAGATTCCATTTGAAGAGGAATAGAGATATTATTAGTATTTATAATAAATAAGGTAAGAAACTCTATATTTCTAATAAATATAATTCTAATAAATTCAAAGTTAAATTATAAGGTTAACATTATATAATGATTTATACTTGAATTTAGAGTATATTAATATATTAGTTATAGTTATAAAATTTAAGATTTGTTTATTACATTAAAATAAATTCATTAATTATGAGTTGGACGCTTTAATTATTCTATCATGGATGCTTGGCGATGTAGAATCGCTATAAGCCAAAAAAAAATTATATATATTTATAAAAATATTTTGAAATTCAATTGAATCCAAGATTTAATTGTTTGTTTACATCATGGAAGAAAAACATATATAACTTGAATGGTTATCATGAGTATTTCTTAATTTTTCATTTGAAAAAAAAATATCTACGGTAGATGTAGATGTTGTAGTAGAAGGTCTAATTAGATTTCTTTTATTGTCCCAAACATACCAATAATAAATATTAATAGCACATAAAGATTAGCCGTTGATCGAATAATTATTGAAATTTCTAAAATTCCTTGTAAGGCTTTTTAGGAAAACTGTTGTGAAACTTGATTAATCACTTTTTATTGTTCAAAATGAATGGTTTTGTTTTTATAATTTTCTAATTGTTACAAAGTTTTATAAGTTGAATTAATTTAATATAATTTTTTTTATTTTTATTATTTATTTAAAAGTGTAGTTGCGAT